>CM055117.1:1065290741-1065890741 GCA_029206835.1 Rana muscosa
GAATAATATATAAATGGATACTGGTTCCAATGGTGAAACAAAGAGGAGAGAGGGGTTGCTGCACCTGAAATTAGTAAAAACGAATGAAGAAATAAATGATGTAATAAAGGGCGCTCCCAAAACAATCACCAAGTGCAAAATGTGATCTATGCAAATATATATGCATTTGTGGCAGTGTGTTGGTAAATTGCTTCACTTCAAACGTGCACAAATGTTACAGAAAAATTTGATGTTTTTTGATTGCTCAATCAAATATATCATGAAAAGTTCAAAACGGCTCCAGAAATCTTTTTAGATCATTCCGCTCCGACACATGTGAAAAATAAAATCTGTGTTTCCAAATAATATTCTGTAGAATATAATGATATCATATACAATGTAGAATCCAGAGTTATAACACAATGTAGAATACAAAGTAATAATACGATAACACAATGATATAATACAAAGTAGTAATAATAAGATAACACAATGATTTAATACAAAGTAGTAGTAATAATAATATAACACAATGATATAATACAAAGTAGTAATAATAATAATAATAATAATAATATAACACAATGATATAATACAAAGTATCTTTTAGTTGGGAACTTTCCCTTCTCCGGTAACTTTTCTCCCCGTAGACTCTCAGTAACCCCTTCCCTCCCGGAGATCTCGGCCCTCCTATGACCGGGCAGCGAGGATGGGCAGTGGGCGGGCACGGTAAGGGTTAAGGAATGCGTTCTCGGCTGGCGATGGTCCGTCCAATAGGATGTCTCCGTTCCCTCCCATCCCACACACAGCCATTGGTCTCCCGTATGACGGCGCCTTAGCGGGCGGCCCTCGCTCGCCTCTCTCCAGACGCTCCCCGGCTGCAGAGGATTGCGGAGCTCGGTGCGCGCGCTGTACAGGGGAATGCAGAGCTGAGCACAGAGCCCTCCATAGACGGGCGGCGGGGAGATGAATGAGGAGTGCACAGGATGAGAGAGCCCAGATAACGCTCCATCTCCGGGGATCCGATCTGCAGGTACGGGGAGGGGGGGCTGGGCTGATCTGGGGGGGGGGGGGGGGGGGGGAACACAGTAACTTGTGCGGCTGCCGGCTCTGCTTGGTAAAACTTCTCCATGCGGGGCCCTTTAACACTTTACTGACCGGCATGGCATGATCCGTGCCTGGCCTCAGGGGGTCCATGGGGGGTCTCTGTGCCTGGCCTGGGATGGGGGAGGGGCTTCCCTGCAACTTGGAGGGGGAGGGGGGATAACTTAGGATGGGGGTCTCTTCCATATAACTTTGGGGTCTTCCCAATAACGCAGGGTGTGGGGTCTTCCCTATTTTTGCAATCGGATCTTCCCTATAACTTGAGATTTTGGGGGTCTTCCCTATAAGTTGGTGATGACGGGGTCTTCCCTATAAGTTGGGGGGGGTCTTGCCTATAACTTGAGATTGTGGGGGGTCTTGTCTATAAGTTGGTGATGAGGAGGGGGGGGGGTCTTCCCAACAAGTTGGTGATAAGGAGGGGTCTTGCCTATAACTTGAGATTGTGGGGGTCTTGCCTATAAGTTGGGGTTGAGGAGGGGGGGTCTTCCCTATAAGTTGGTGATGAGGGGGGGGGGGTCTTCCCTATAAGTTGGGGTTGAGGGGGGGGGGTCTTCCCTATAAGTTGGAGGTTGAGGAGGGGGGTCTTCCCTATAAGTTGGGGTTGAGGGGGGTCTTCCCTATAAGATGAGGGGGGTCTTCCCTATAAGTTGGTATTGAGGGGGGGTCTTCCCTATAAGTTCGTGATGAGAGGGGGTCTTCCCTATAAGTTGGTGATGAGGGGGGGGTCTTCCCTATAAGTTGGTGATGAGGGGGGGTCTTCCCTATAAGTTCATGATGAGGGGGGTCTTCCCTATAAGTTCGTGATGAGGGGGGTCTTCCCTATAAGTTGGTGATGAGGGGGGGGGTCTTCCCTATAAGTTGGTGATGAGGGGGGGTCTTGCCTATAACTTGAGATTGTGGGGGTCTTGCCTATAAGTTGGGGTTGAGGAGGGGGGGTCTTCCCTATAAGTTGGTGATGAGGGGGGGGGTCTTCCCTATAAGTTGGGGTTGAGGGGGGGGGTCTTCCCTATAAGTTGGGGTTGAGGAGGGGGGTCTTCCCTATAAGTTGGGGTTGAGGGGGGTCTTCCCTATAAGATGAGGAGGGGGGTCTTCCCTATAAGTTGGTATTGAGGGGGGTCTTCCCTATAAGTTCGTGATGAGAGGGGGTCTTCCCTATAAGTTGGTGATGAGGGGGGGGTCTTCCCTATAAGTTCGTGATGAGGGGGGTCTTCCCTATAAGTTGGTGATGAGGGGGGGGTCTTCCCTATAAGTTGGTGATGAGGGGGGGTCTTGCCTATAACTTGAGATTGTGGGGGTCTTGCCTATAAGTTGGGGTTGAGGAGGGGGGTCTTGCCTATAAGTTGGTGATGAGGGGGGGGGTCTTCCCTATAAGTTGGGGTTGAGGAGGGGGGGTCTTCCCTATAAGTTGGGGTTGAGGAGGGGGGGTCTTCCCTATAAGTTGGGGTTGAGGGGGGGTCTTCCCTATAAGATGAGGGGGGGTCTTCCCTATAAGTTGGTATTGAGGGGGGTCTTCCCTATAAGTTGGTATTGAGGGGGGTCTTCCCTATAAGTTCGTGATGAGGGGGGGTCTTCCCTATAAGTTGGTGATGAGGGGGGGGGGGTCTTCCCTATAAGTTCGTGATGAGGGGGGGTCTTCCCTATAAGTTGGTGATGAGGGGGGGGTCTTCCCTATAAGTTGGTGATGAGGGGGGGGTCTTCCCTATAAGTTCGTGATGAGGGGGGTCTTCCCTATAAGTTGGTGATGAGGGGGGGGTTCTTCCCTATAAGTTGGTGATGAGGGGGGGTCTTGCCTATAACTTGAGATTGTGGGGGTCTTGCCTATAAGTTGGGGTTGAGGAGGGGGGGTCTTGCCTATAAGTTGGTGATGAGGGGGGGTCTTCCCTATAAGTTGGGGTTGAGGGGGGTCTTCCCTATAAGATGAGGAGGGGGGTCTTCCCTATAAGTTGGGGTTGAGGGGGGTCTTCCCTATAAGTTGGGGTTGAGGGGGGTCTTCCCTATAAGATGAGGAGGGGGGTCTTCCCTATAAGATGAGGAGGGGGGTCTTCCCTATAAGATGAGGAGGGTCTTCCCTATAAGTTGGTATTGAGGGGGGTCTTCCCTATAAGTTGGTATTGAGGGGGGTCTTCCCTATAAGTTGGTATTGAGGGGGGTCTTCCCTATAAGTTGGTATTGAGGGGGGTCTTCCCTATAAGTTGGTATTGAGGGGGGTCTTCCCTATAAGTTCGTGATGAGGGGGGGTCTTCCCTATAAGTTGGTGATGAGGGGGGGGGTCTTCCCTATAAGTTGGTGATGAGGGGGGGGGTCTTCCCTATAAGTTGGTGATGAGGGGGGGTCTTCCCTATAAGTTGGGGATGAGGGGGGGGTCTTTCCCATAAGTTGGGGATGAGGGGGGGGTCTTTCCCATAAGTTGGGGATGAGGGGGGGGTCTTTCCCATAAGTTGGGGATGAGGGGGGGGTCTTTCCCATAAGTTGGGGATGAGGGGGGGGGTCTTTCCCATAAGTTGGGGATGAGGAGGGGGTCTTTCCCATAAGTTGGGGATGAGGAGGGGGTCTTTCCCATAAGTTGGTGATGAGGAGGGGGGTCTTCCCTATAACATTAGCTAGGGAGAGTATTCCCTATAATTTGGGATGGGGGGGGGGTCTTTTTAGATGAGGGTATTCCCTATAATTTGGGATGGGGGGGTCTTTTTAGATGAGGGTATTCCCTATAATTTGGGATGGGGGGGTCTTTTTAGATGAGGGTGTTCCCTATAATTTGGGATGGGGGGTGTTCCCTATATACTTTTCTCTCTGACTTGTGTTTTTCTTATTTGTTGTGGCCGTTCTGTCAATATTTATGATGTAAGCGCCTCTATTTATAAATGTGATTTTGTAGAGAATGGTCGGTTTCAGGTTTAGAAAAGGAAGAAGTAAATCCTGATCTTGTGTTGTACACTGCAAGTCAAACTGTCCTAAAACAATCCATATTTCTTCCCATTTTTGTTTCACGCGATCGATCTGCCAGCAAATTTTATTATCTGCGTTGAACTAAAGAATCCGACTGTTTCCAAACTGCCACCCACACTAAAACATGAGCGTTCAAAGACTGATTACCATCGTACTGGTTCACAGGACTTTCTACTCGCTAATTACTAACTACTAAACTAGACGCAACATAAAAAAAAATAAAGATCTACACTACAGGTACCTTTTTTGGGGGTTCATATAACATAGAAACCAGCTATGGATTCCTGGACCATTCATGGATCCATCCTACATCTGAAATCACAAGACAAAGTAAGCCAAGCAGCACCTCTGCTGAATCCCAGTTATCACTCATTTGTTCTTAAATTGGACTTGACTCTGCCCGGGTGTTGGCGAAACGCATCAGTAATGTCTGTTTCTTGCAGGAGATGCTCCATTTTTACAATAAACTACTGATATCTGGAATTCGTGGTGCGGCTCTACTTTCTTCCTCTTGAGATTTCATATGTGGGATGTATATTCTTTGAGGTAACTGATGCATTTCGCTGCCTTTTTTATTTTATGTCTGGTTTAGAAGGTAGTAATTATCAAATGGAAGATGCTGTAATTCAGTACAGTGGTACAAAGTATTTGACTTGATGTTCTTCAGTTTAGAGATGGTCGTTCAATATGATTGTTCAGTTTAACCCAGATAATTTGGCAATTTGATTGCTTTGAAAAGAAAAGGACAATCGAATAGTTTCCGGCTTGACCAATTTAGCACCGTACGCCACAGGGAAAAAAACGTTTGCAGGTTTTCCAAACCCACCACTGTCGACCCAGAAATATATAGTTTATTGTAAAAATGGACTATCTCCCGCAAGAAGCAGACTCTGCACTGATGCTTTTCGCTCGCACTTTCGTTTTTTTCGTCTGTCCGGTCTTGCACAAAGCATAGCAAACGATCTACTTTTAAAAGGGAAGAAAACGTGATCATTCAGGATCCATTTGCACCAGAATTGGTTGACACAAAAAAAAAGCGGTTTCTAAACCTGTCAAATCCCGTTCATCTTCTGTTCGATCCTGCAGTACATTGGCAATGATTCAGGATCAATTTAATGTTGTTGGATCATTTTTAGCCCTCGTTTCACATTAAATGCGGCTCTAAAATCACATGATTTCAAAAGCCTCATATCGGTGCAGCTGTGAAGACATCTGCGCGGCTTCATGCACAGATGTCTATGCGAGTCGCACCCGAAATCGCCAAAAGTAGTATAGGAACTACTTTTTCAAATCCTATGCGGCACAGCAAAGTTGGCGTTGCATCGATTTGAACAGTGTCCTAGCCGACAATAGGGTGCGACTTGTCCATGCGATATATTTTTTATTTTTTTTTCCTGTCAAGTCGCTTCATTGTGAACAAGGGTTTAAAAACAGAAGTTTACAAAGATATCCAGACACTCTCATCTTCAAATCAGGCTCTAAAGTAGTAGTCAAAAGGCAGTTGATTGCTGTTCTATTGGGGAAGAGTAGTGAAACGGTCGATTGGATTATTGCGACAATTGTCGACAATGGGGTGCGAATTGTCATGCCTGTCAAATTGCATGATCGCTCCAAAAGTGAAAGACAGTTTACAAAGTTATCCAGACACTTTCATCTTTGATGATCGTTTATATTGGGGAGGGGTAGCGAAACGGTCAATCGGATAATTGCGGTGATATTGGTGTGCATAGCAGAATTCTGTTCACCGCTGCTCTTATGAATTGGGGAGGTGGCATTATGTCAAAAATAAAAATCCAATATGTTGGCAGATATTTGCTGAATGAAATTAATTGGGGGGGGGGTGTATATAAATTTTGATAAAGTGTGTGTGTGTGTGTGTGTGTGTGTGTGTGTATGTGTATATATATATAATGTACTAAATTTTTTTATATATATATATATTTAAATGTAATAAAAAAATTATATATATATATATATATATATATATATATATATATATTAGTAATTTACATGTGACTTTTTTTTTTTTTTTATATATATCTTATTATTTTTCATATGTAAATTTATTTATTTTTTCATGTTTATACTCTTCTCTTCTAGTTGTTGCCAGTTGGTTCTTGAATTCTAAGTTCTAATGCAGAATAATATGTAGTACTGAAACTAACCTGAAGAGCTTACAATTAGTAGCACGGTACATACAACAGTACTTAACACCTTGAAATAGTCTTAACAGATCGAATATACTAGCGTAAGGCAAGTTTCCCCGCTGTTTACGAATATTAGCCAATTTTCGCTAGGTGATATTGACACCTCATAATGTGTCAGTTAGCACTTCACAAATCTGCCGGCTGATCCTCTGTATTCTGCACTGACTTGCAGTCGCGTCTCGATTCTCGCAGACCTGAGTCTTCCCTCTCTGAATAGTAACCTTTTACCAAATCTTTTTAGAAAGTGATTGATATCTTGTTCTCCGGTTCATTAAATCGGTGGCTCTCAACCTCACTCCTCAAGTCCCCCCCCCCCCCCCCCCCAACAGGCCATGTTTTGGGAATTTCTCTTGGATAAAATAGCTGTCCAAAATACCAAGCCATTGACTCTGATTTAAAAGCACCTGTGCAAGATAAAGGAAAACCTGCAAACATGGCCTGTTTGGGGGGTACTTGAGGACAGGGTTGAGAACCACTGCATTAAATAGTCTAAACATTTTTTTTTTCGATAAAGGAGGTAATGAGGTTGGCCACTGCTACTTTGTGAATGTGCTGCGGAGCACGAAGTTCCCATGAAGAGGTTAACGCACATCTGACTGTGAGTAAACTGAATTTGTCACTGGCTTGCGGTTAGTTTCTTTCCCAGCTCCGTCTCTTGAGCCGAGTTGAAATTGCCACGGCTGCAAGTAATTTGATCAGCAGCTGTAAGAGCCCGGCGGCCGCCTCCTCCCTATGCCCGGGCATTACCCTCCCTCCCCAGCTGGCTAACCATCCCGGACTGCTGGGTACCTGTCTAGCGGCTTAGCAAGTCTAAAGACTCTGCATTGTCCTGGGTTGGTGTTCGGTTGCGTTGTAGTACTGGTTTCATGCACTGCTGACTTTTCTTCTGCAGTGCTGTAGGAAGATTGTTTAACCACAAGAGCCCCTACCCTCGGAGCTCGCAATCTAATCTCCCTTCCGCAGTCATACACATAGCATGCCAATCTGGGCAGCAGCCAGCTTTCCACCACTGTGTTTTTAGAGTAAAAGAGAAACCGCTTCGTCCTGGGTGAGCATTGATTTCAGGACCTCGGCACTACACGGCAAGAGAGTTAACCACTAAGACACTGGTGTAGTGTTATATGGATAGTCCCGGCTTCTTCTACAGCTCTCTACAAACAAAAGGTATACCAGGACTATAAAACCTCAAAGTGTGTTGGAACAGTTCTCTTCTTTCTTTCTTTTTTGATAGAGGGGATGGGTTAGGCCAGTCTTTTTCAACACAAAGGTACCCTTGAAATAACTTTCTGGTCTCGGGAACCCCGGCTAAAAATAACTATATCTACAAGTTGTGATACCTTAGTGTGATGGTCAGTGGGAAGAATGCTCCTTACATTTGTCATTGGGAAGAGTTACCTCCTTGCAGATAGCTAAAAAAAAAACAGTGGTCTGTGGGAACTTATCTGAGAGGCAGAAATCTTCTAGCAACCTCTGGAGGAACCCTAGTTAGGTTAGACGGTGGTCAATGTTCTAGAGGGCCTCAAGTCGGGCTCCTGACACTTTTTTTTTTTTATTTTTTTTTTATTTTCCTTCAAGGGATGCACATGATATTCAGTGATTGTATTGCTACAGAAGTCTTTCAGATATTGCAGATATACAGCAGGAGATGGTAAGAGACTATGGAGAGGCTACAGGAGACAGTTAAACTCTGGCCGGGCTACAGGAGAGAGGGTCGAGAGACTCTGGCCGGGCTACAGGAGAGGGTCGAGAGACTCTGGCCGGGCTACAGGAGAGAGGGTCGAGAGACTCTGGCCGGGCTACAGGAGAGAGGGTCGAGAGACTCTGGCCGGGCTACAGGAGAGAGGGTCGAGAGACTCTGGCCGGGCTACAGGAGAGAGGGTCGAGAGACTCTGGCCGGGCTACAGGAGAGAGGGTCGAGAGACTCTGGCCGGGCTACAGGAGAGAGGGTCGAGAGACTCTGGCCGGGCTACAGGAGAGAGGGTCGAGAGACTCTGGCCGGGCTACAGGAGAGAGGGTCGAAAGACTCTGGCCGGGCTACAGGAGACGGAAATGCTTCCTTTGGTGATGGCACCATCTCGGGCCTCTGAACGTTTTTTTGAAAATTGTACGGTTGCTGTCTATTGTAATATCTCAGGAGTCGAGTCATGCAGACTTTTAAAGTTTCTGATAAATCTACTTAAAGGATACTGCCAGTCATAGGGATTTGGTAAACACCGTAGTCAGCAGCTCCAATTAAAAAAAAAAAAATGGAAGCGACTGTATCCTTTGACTGTATTGGATTCAGGGCTACCCAAGTTATTTTTGGGGGTGTTTTTACAAAGTGGTTTTAATGATTTCTTTCCCCTTATGCTGCCTACACTTATGTCTTCTGTTTTTTCTTTTTGAATTTTTTTTTTTTTATGGGTTTGCAAGCAGAAATCCATAGAGGGTCAAGCAGCAAGGCTCCCTTTGTGTGCCTGATTTATTATGTTCAATGTGAGCCGCAGCTGTGACCTTGGAGCGTTTTTCCAGCATCGCGATCTTCTCCCGAAATCCGCTTTCCAGCTGTTCTTGCAGAAGCCAAACAAAAAAAAAAAAAAACATTCCATTTGATGTCACAGTGAGTGGTTTAAAACTCAGGCCTGTGCCTGTAAAACTTTCCAGACAAGTTGCATTTTTTTATTAACCAAATACATTACCGAATGTTTGGATTTTTTTTTCTTGTGTTTTTTTTCTTATTGAACCACATTTTTTTGAGTTCTTAAAGCTTGTTTTGGCCAGGGATGGATGCAGAGCTTATCAGTGTTGAGCAGAGATAAGGGAACCGCCAACTGTTTGAGAATTCTGCAAATTGTTTTGGAATTTGGGGGGGGCGCAGAATGTATCTTTAAGCAGACAGACCTTCCCTAGTACTGGTTGATGCCATGTTGTACTATTGGCTACCCTGTGGGTGAGATTGCTGTTTTTTTCTGAATACCTGTTGCTGACCTTGCTCCCCTACAGCCCCTGTTGCTGACTCTTTGCTGTCCGCCTAGTTTACCACCTGCCTCAACCTCTGCTTGGACACTAGACTGCTCTCTTATCTGCCTTGACCCTTACTTTGACATTAACTGCTCTCTTGCCTGCCTTGACCTCTTCCTGGATATTGAAAATTCTCATGCCTACCATCTGCCCCCATTCTGTCTCCTTAACGAAGCCACCCAGCTTCTGAGCCCCCTTGGTTGTGCAAACTCGAGCTGCAACCTGGTGACAGCTAGCAGCAAAAGTAGCCATGGGGCCACTCGTCTGTATCTCCTTGTGGGGTGCATCGGTTGACCAAGCAGTCCCCTAAATATGTGCCCTATAGTCACCTGCTAGTGGTCACCTGTATCAGCATAGTTTTAAGGCTTGTGTAAGGCTGGCTGGCTGGCTGGCAGACTTTCCTTCTACTCCAAAATCCCGTCCTCCTAGAATTAAACACCACTGAGATCTGTGGAAACTACTGCTTTTTAAGGGTAAGCTCCCCATGCAACTTGGCTGACAGTTCTGACCCTTGCCAAGTGCCCCTTGTATGAGGGGGCCTTAATGTGGGCATTGGGATGAGTGACTCACACATCAACAGTTGTTTGCAGGGTTTGGGTCGCCATGCTCAATCAGTTTGGCCTGCGTCCTGGCTTTGTCTACATTTACTTCTCTAGCTGGGTTCCCTTGCTGGAAGGGCAGTTTAGTTGCAGATGGATCACTGCCTAATGCTGGCCATACACACACAGATTTCGAACGGGCGGAGTGAAATCGAATCCATCCATGCTAAACGGAGTGGTTAAAAGAATCTCCCTTGCCAGCTAATGTATTCAGCAGCCAGATGGACCTGCAACTGCTAAATATCTGATACAGTCGCTGTTCTGACTACAATTTTCCACCGGGTTCCTTTGATCTATTAGAAAAATCCTGTTTATTTTCTTAAAGTGATTGTATGTAAACAAGCACCTAGAAAAACGTGTAGCGGCCTCCTCTCCTTTTTTTATCAGCTCGTCTTTCTCTTGTCTAGGGGTATCTTAGAGGAGAGAGTGCGGGGTCACCACGCCAAGCCTTCACCGCAGATGTTTGTGTTATGCAAGCAAAGTTCTTATTTTACCTTTGGGTCGGTGTTCTGCACCTGGAACCTCCAAAGAGAGTTACCTTGAACAATGTCTGCCAGAAAACGAGCCCCACACCATTAAAGTCCAACACTCCTTTTATTCTCAATGCAAAAGTGAACACAATCAGTTGGACTCCCTTAGAAAACAGAACAGACAAGGAGGTGTGGATGCGAGTAGGCCCAGACACAATGAACTCTCCACTTTCCTTCCTGAAAGTGGGATGCGGTCTCCGAGCGAGGGGGGGCATTTCCTTCCAGGCGGTCTCTGATGGAAGGCTCACCTGTCACTGGCAATATGCTGCACCAGGTCTTCAAGCGAGTATCTCCCACCGGTCCATTACGCCTTCCGGATTCGGGTACCCACTCCCGGGGTTCCCTAGGACCTCCTTCCCTCGCGGAACTCAGTGTTGGGCACTGAGCTCCAGACCTCCATTCCGAGTACCTCACCCCAGGCTAAAGGTGCCTGGGATGGAACACGACCTCCGAACGTCCTCTAGGCTTAGGCCCGGGACTCGACTCCCGCCACCAAAAATGGCCGCCCCTTTATACCCCCTCCCAGCAAGCACAGCGGGTTCTCCGCCCCACCATACAACCGCTAAGAGGCCAAAAAGAGGTACCCCACCGCAACGATGGCTCAACCCCGGGCCCAAAATGACAGCGCCACCTGATGGGCCACAGGGAACCATACATCAGTTTCCCCACCAGATTCAAAAATAGGGAAGCATATACCCGCTACAAACACATTAAGTTTAAAATAGAAATGAAAGGCAAAACATTTTTGTGTGTATGTATGTATGTGTGTGTGTGTGTGTGTGTGTGTGTGTATATATATGTATATATATATATATATATATATATATATATATATATATATATACATAAGTGATCACATTCCCTCCTGGTCGCAGCTACATAAGAGCTGGGGGGAGGAGAAGCCGCAGCACACTGAACTTTCCATTAAAAGGCTGCTGGGCGGGGGGCGGTCAGGACAAGTCTGATCGTTGGAGAGCAGGCTGAGTTTCCAGCATAGCTAGAGAATTGATCACGGTGTGTTCTCCTGCTAAGTGTGGTCAGTTTTTTAGGAAAGCAGAGGGACTGACAGGAACACCAGGGATTTCACACAAAGGAAGCAATACACAGAGCAGGACACTTTCTCATACAAGTACACGGTACAGCAGGCACATATCAGGAATATGAAGTGTTGGGGTAACAAAAGCTTTAAGCTGGGTGGTGCCAAAAGGAGATTTGGTTTTCACCTTAATGCATTCTATGCATTATGGTGAAAAACCTTCTCATGCTACAGCCCCCTGAGCCCTGTTTTTCTGGCACCGGGAACGAGCACACCAGCTATGGCTGGTGTCGTGTCCTGATTGGATAGATTGATAGCAGTGCAACCATTAGCTCCTGCTGCTGTCAATCAAATCCAATGATGTGGGTGTTCAGGGGCGGGGCCGAGTCCTGCTTTCTGTGTCGCTGGACACAGAAGCAGGACACGGGAGTGTGCCCGCACGGGTGTCCCGAAGGAGAGCGCTTCCCCGGGGCACTCAAGAAAAGGAGCCACCAGCGCCACTGAGGGACCCCAGAAGAGGAGGATCGGGGCCACTCTGTGCAAAACCAACTGCACATTGGAGGTAAGTATGACGTTATTTGGGAGAAAAAAGCGCAGCAATTGGACAAAATTCAAGCCACGTATTACCAGCCTAAAGTGGTACTTCACCCAAAATGGAAAGTTCTGCTTTCAAGAATCCACCCCCCTCTTAACAATATTGGACTTTTATTTTTTGGGAGGGGGTGCGGCTACCTTGTTTAGGCAGGTACCTGCTCCCACTTATGCTGGAATCGCCTAGGTGATTCCACCCAAAGTTGTCCCCCTCCCCTCTCTGTTCACAACCTTTTGGGGCACATCACAGGTCCCAAGAGGTTGTGGGACTATTCACAAAGCGCCTGTGCAGTGGAAAGCCAGCTGTGAAGCCGCAAGGAGTAACAGCCGGCTTCTTGCACATGCTGGGGATCTGAAAAAATGGCGCAGAACCGGCTCAGGGGAGGACGGTGATGGATACTTGGGCAGGCAAGTGTCCCTTTTTTATGAAAAGTCAGCAGCTACAGTAGTATGCGTCTACATTTTTTTTTTTTTTTCTCCAACCTCCTTTTACCAAAAACCTCTTTCAGCTGATGGCCTACTACAAAGGACTCTTCTCTGAGGTAGTCTTTATCCTGGGTAAATATGAGTAACCTTTTTTCTATATGTTGGCATTTTATACTGTACACTAATAACTCCCTGATGAAGTTCTAGGTCTAAACCCTGAAACGTGTTGGTTCTGATTGCAATAATCAAATCCTCTTTTTAAATTGGGAATCGTTTGTCAATTTTTTGCTTTAAGGCACCTTTCACGTGGTCGGACCGTTCAGGTCCGCCTGTCAGGTTTTTTTTGGTGGACCTGAACGGCCGCTCCATACATCTCTATGGAGTGCCGGATGTCAGCAGTGACATGTCCGCTGACATCCGATCCGCT
Organism: Rana muscosa; assembly: GCA_029206835.1. Lineage (NCBI taxonomy): Eukaryota > Metazoa > Chordata > Amphibia > Anura > Ranidae > Rana > Rana muscosa. Next base: position 1,065,303,587 of record CM055117.1, read on the forward strand.
AAAATCAGACGTGTGGCGATCCGTCCCCATCCGTCCATATCGGATCGGGTGAGATCTGATGAAAACAGGAGGGGGTTGGGGCAAGGGAGTAGTTGATGAAGCTAGCCCTCTAGCGTTCCCACCCAAGGAATTAATGGACTATCTCGGTCAGGGGAGGGCTGGCGGCCTTAGGCCTGGGGGGCAAGTCCAGTCAAGTGGCCCCTTGAACCGCCGAATCAGCTCACCATCCATGGCCCACCTGGTTTTTCAATGCAGCCTCACCAGTGCAGCCAACTCCAGTGCCCATCAATGCAGCCTGATCACTGGGGCAGGTTACATGGGGTGTATGGGGGGGAGCTGGGGGGTCAGGTAGGGGTGTCATGGTCTCTCACCTCATCGAGCTCAGCAAGTCCTTGCATGCCACGGTTTCCTGGGGGGGGGGTAACGCCCCTGATCCTGGGGTCAAGTTGCAGCCAGCGCCCAGCCCTTCAGCCTGACTCCCTGGCGCACGCCCTGCTTCTGCCTTCTTCCAAGAATCCGGTCCCAGAGAGTTGTAGTTTCCTCTGCGCTGCTGTGTTTTCCACCCACCAGAAGCTTGAGTGCGGACTACAACTCCCGGAATGCAACAGCTAGTGGTCGGCCGCCATGGCCATGTCCTTTGCCGGACTTCCTAGACCAGAATAAAAAAGAAAATGGTAGCGGGCAGCGGCTGCCAGACATTTTGAACATAAGTTAGGGCAGGGCTTGACAAATTTGCTTGGAATCTAGGAGCCAGCTAAAAAAAGTTAGGCGCCAGGAACGTGCCCTGTCCCGCCAAACTTGCGCCCAGAAGCGAACGCATACGTGAGTAGAGCCCGCATATGAAAGCGGTGTTCAAACCACACGTGAGGTATCGCCGCGATCGGTAGAGCGAGAGCAATAATTCTAGCCCTAGACCTCCTCTGTAACTCAAAACATGCAACCTGTAGAATTTTTTAAACGTCGCCTATGGAGATTTTAAAGGGTAAAAGTTAGTCGCCATTCCACGAGCGGACGCAATTTTTAAGCGTGACATGTTGGGTATCAATTTACTCGGCGTAACATTATCTTTCACAGTAAAAAAAAAAACTGGGCTAACTTTACTGTTGTCTTACACTTTTTTTTTTAATAAAAATATATTTTTTCCCAAAAAAGGGCGCTTGTAAGACCGCTGCGCAAATACGGTGTGACAGAAAGTATTGCAACGACCGCCATTTTATTCTCTAGGGTGTTAGAATAAAAAAATATATATAATGTTTGGGGGTTCTAATTAGAGGGAAGGAGATGGCAGGGAAAACAGACAGGGAAACTCCATTAGTATTGCTGGTTGCAATACCAACGGCCACCACAAGATGGCGCTAGACCACAGAAGGAAGCATAGGCCTGCAGAAGGCCGCAAAGCCGCGGCCTCAATTACTGGCCGGCGCGGCCCGACGCGATCCCGCGGCGCGGAGGGGTAGGGGGGGGCACGGAGACACAGGATACCCCAGCTGTGCTGCCCCAGGCGCCAGGTCGCTAATTCTAGTCGCAATGGCGACCTGGCGCCCGGGGTTTGTCGAGCCCTGAGTTAGGGCGGCCTGGGAGGCAATTGCCACCCTGCCCCCTGACCTGATCTCGGTGCTGATGAAATCAACATACAATGTATATAAAAAGGCTTATTTGTAGATAAAAACAAATATACAGTTAACATTTAAAAAAAAGAAAAAAACGATGCTCAGGGTTCCCCCAAGAGATAGCTGTGATTTTCAATTGATAGATTGGCTCTCCTGAGGAAGCGGTTTACCGCAAAACTAGTAGAGACCCTGACCAATCTATGGAAAAAATAATACAGTAAGAAATACAAAAACAAGATTTTTTTTTTTTTTTTTTTTAATTTCTTACTGTATTATTTTTTCCATAGATTGGTCAGGGTCTCTACTAGTTTTGCGGTAAACCGCTTCCTCAGGAGAGCCAATCTATCAATTGAAAATCACAGCTATCTCTTGGGGGAACCCTGAGCATCGTTTTTTTCTTTTTTTTAAGTGTTAACTGTATATTTGTTTTTATCTACAATAAACTTTTTTATATTACATTGTATGTTGATTTCATCAGCACCGAGATAGTCCATTAATTCCTTGGGTGGGAATGCTAGAGGGCTAGCTTCAGAAACGACTCCCTTGCCCCCACCCCCTCCCGTTTTCACTTTAGTAATCCGGATGATGGTACGTTGTTGTTTTTTTTTATATGAGGCTATACTCAAAACTTCTTCATGAGATCTGATGAAAACGGACATGCTGTCCGTTTTCGTCCGATCTCTCCATAGGAGACAGCGGGCGCTGGACAAGCCCCTCCCCGCTCAGTGAGCAGAGAGGGACCTGTCATCCGCCGGCTCAGTGGAGAGATCTCCCGCTGAGCTGATGTACTCCGTAGCGACGGAGTCCGCCTCGCGTGGAAGGGGCCTAATACCTCAGATGGGAAAAGAGAACTTACCATGTGCTGTATGATATTTTAACAAATACAATGCTCTATGCACATAGCCTAATATGTCAACTAGAGACCACAAAGCGACCAGGACTGGCCACAGAAACAAATACAGGTAGCTAATGTTATAATTGCTTGACATGAGGCTTTTCTCTTGTCTGGGGTTAAAGTGTTTATTGCAATCTGTTTCTCTGGTCACCATGGTAGTTGGAACAGATTTTGGGAAGTTTGGATGAGACAGGGGGAGTTTTTTTCTCTTTATTTCACAATGTTCCTGATATTTGGTTGATGCTCCTGCTTTTACTCAAAAGTGCTGGTCATGTCGTACTTTCCTCTGTACTCGGAGGTTAAAAGCTTAGTCCCCGCTCCACCCAAACTACTTTCAGTTCTGTTTAGTTGCTGACAAGATCGCTCCCATGATGACGTCTGAAAGGGACTCTTGCTATTCCTTATGCCATCCTTCTGAGTCACCCCTTGACTCCACCCCCTACCCGCCTCAGAGCACCGTTCCTTGGTTCCACCCCTTACCCACCTCACCCCTTTTAGAGAATACAGAACCAAATATAATTTTGTGGTGCTAAGTATTTTTTTTTATGGAATTTGTTTATAATAACAAAGGCAGTAGAATAGATCTAAGAACAGTGGACACCCCAGCAACAATGGACTCCTGACAGCCAGCATCAATAAACCCTTCAGCAGCAAGCAACATTAGACCCCTCCCTCAACAGTAGATCCCTCCCAGAAACTATTGACCCCCTGAAACATAAGACCCACCCCAGAAACAATAGATCCCTCACCAGCAACAATAACCCCCCCCCTGCAAAAATAGATTCCCCAGTAGCCAGCATCAATAGACCCTCCAGCAGCCAGCAACAAAGACCCATCCCTTAACAGTACATCCCGACCAGCAACGACTGACCCCCCCCCCCCAGCAACATAAGACCCCACTAGCAACAATAGATCCCCCACGAGCAACAGAAGAACTCCCTAGCAACAATAGACCCCTTTCCTTTGCAAAAATAGATCCTTTCCAGCAACAATAGATTCCCCTACAGCCAGCATCAATAGTCCCTCTAGCACACCCCAGTGCTTCTTGCCATTGCATACATTCAGTTTTGGAGGTGCCGGAACTGCGTTCCTGATGGGGAAAAAAAGCCCTGCCTGTGTAAAGAGATTGTTCTAAGCTCAGTATTACTATCTCTCTTGGCCCGAATTTTGGTCTGAATTCAGACCTGAAATGGTCCAAAAGAAACACAGGGCTCCTGTGCAATTCACAATTTCCCTAGAGAGCCGGCCACAATCTTCTGCTATGCGAATCGGATGTGGAGAAATCCACATAAGTCTGAACCCAGTCTTATATTGGCAATCTGTACATAGCTGTGAAAACTCTGTGTAAAAATCAGCTTTAGCTTCAGAGTCCAGAGAGGTATGACATTTTTCTTTTGGCTGTACGGTCAGAGATCGCTAGAGAACTGTTATGTGGGAGAGGTAGCAATGAAGTGATTAAGAAACCTCTGTCCAGGTGCTAGTAGATGGGATAGCATAACAAATATCCAACGATCACATTAAATCCCTCACTGAGTCCATTGGCGAGATATTCACAGAATTACAGGCCTACAGTGACTTCTGTCACTGAATTTTTTTTTTGTGTGCCAACTTTGATGGCATTTTCTTTCTGGTCTTTTAAAATTGGTGCCATGGAGCACAGTGTGATCCCTTAGAGGGTGCCCAGGGAGGGTTCGATCTCTGATCTACTCCTAAGTATCAAGTCCATCAAGAGATGGCTCCGTGAATCATACTCTTCTTATTCATTCTCAACATCCCCCAAAGGAATTCCTTACACTGGTTTTATATTGTTTCCTTATATTGTTTATATTACATATTATTGCTGGTAAAGTTACTCATTTATGCGAATTGCTCATTCACTGTGTTTATGATGCTGTACGTATACCGTATGTGATCTTGTTTTAAGATATGAAACTTCAATAAAAATATTGAAACACAAAATTGGTGCCAAGGAGAAATCTCGGTATGAGCTACACTACTGGTATATAGCCAAAATGTTTGTGGACACCTGACCCTCATACATATGAGCTTGCTGAACATTCCACTCTCAGGCTAGGTTCACACTGCTGCGAATTCTATTGCGAATTTGAGCCGCTGCGATTGCTCAAATTCGCAAGTCATTTAAATAACCTTGTTTTACATTAGTGCCGTTCACATCAATGCATTGCGAATCTAAGTTGTGGGGGAAAAAAGGGTCCTGTGCGAGTTTGATCCATGTGCGATGCAAATTCAGCTCTATAGACAAGCATTCCAGGAAATCGCTGTAAAATCGTGCGATTTTGAAGTTACAGTAGTATGAACCCAGCCCTAATCCTAGAGCAGTGGTTCTCAACATCTGTCCTCAGGGCCCACTAACAGGGCAGGTTTGCAAGATAACTGAAATACATCACAGGTGATATAATTTGCTGTTCACTGGTTGTAGTATTCTAGTCTGTATCTCCCCCAAGGTAATACCTAAAATCTGGCCTGTTGGTGGGTCCTGAGGACAGGAGTTGAGAACCACTGGCCTAGAGCATTAATATGGAGTTGGATCCCTTTTCGGGCTATGTAGCCTCCACTCCTCTATGGAGACTTTCCACCAGATTTTGGTGTCTGTGGGAATTTGTGTCCATTCAGCTAAAAGAGCACTTGTGAGACCAGGCACTGATGTAGAGTTGGAAGACTTGACTTTCAGTTGGCATTCAAATTCCTCCCAAAGGTGTTCAGTAGGGTTGAGGTTGGGGCTCTATGCAGGGCACTCAAGCTCTTCCATGGTAAACTCGCCCAATCATGTCTTCATGGAGCTGGCGTTGTACATAGGGGTACTGTAATTCCAAGACAGAAAATGGCCTTGTAAAGTAGCATTAAAAGAGCCCTTTACTGCCAAAACCTTTGATCGATAATTGGAGGGATAAACTTGAACATATAGGTAGGTGTCTACAATATTTTGCCTGCAGTGGTCCCCAACTTTTCTGACACCCGGAACCGGTTCGTGGAAGACAAATTGTCCACGGGGGTGGGGGGGGGGGGGTGGGGGTGAGTGTTTTGACTGATTTTAAGCGCCACCTCAGATCATCAGACATTCGATTTTTCAGGTTATAATTACCGTATTTATCGGCGTATAACACGCACTTTTTTCCCCTTATAATCAGGGGAAAATCGTGGGTGCGTGTTATACGCCGATACTCCGTCGCATTCCCCTGCTGAAAACGAGCGAGAGGAGCCGAAGCCGAAGTACAATCGGCTTTACTCGGCTCCTCTCGCAGTCCCGCCCATCTCTGACTGCGCCGCTGACATAGAGAAAGCCGAGTGTACTTCGCCTAGTCTCGGCTCCTCTCGCAGTCCTGCCTGTGACTGTGAGCAGAGCCGAGTCTAGGCGAAGTACACTCGGCTTTCGCAGTCAGTGGAGAGGGGCGGAACTGCGAGAGGAGCCGAGTCCAGCCGAAGTACACTCGGCCCCGCTCGCTCCTCTCCACAGAAATCGGCGCCAAATTTTAAAAACCGCCGGGACTGACACGATCGCAAAGGCACTGGGCACGGCTGCAGATGGACAGATGGACACTGGGCACGGCTGCAGATGGACAGATGGACACTGGGCACGGCTGCAGATGGACAGATGGACACTGGGCACGGCTGCAGATGGACAGATGGACACTGGGCACGGCTGCAGATGGACAGATGGACACTGGGCACGGCTGCAGATGGACAGATGGACACTGGGCACGGCTGCAGATGGACAGATGGACACTGGGCACGGCTGCAGATGGACAGATGGACACTGGGCAAGGCTGCAGATGGACACTGGGCAAGGCTGCAGATGGACACTGGGCAAGGCTGCAGATGGACAGATGGACACTGGGCACGGCTGCAGATGGACACTGGACAAGGCTGCATGCTGCATTTAAATGTAAGTTTTTTTTTTCCTTGAATTTCCCTGCTAAAAGTTTTTTTCCTTAAAATTCCCTCCTAAACTTGGGGTGCGTGTTATACGCCGGTGCGTGTTATACGCCGATAAATACGGTAAGTGTCTGTTGTGAAACGCATCAACCGTGTTCCCGGTTTGTTATGCTTGTGCGGCTGTCAAGATTTTAACTTATCATGTTTGTGGTCAACCACCACTATTTTCTTAGGTGTTCTCAGGACCAGCCCGACCTGCACCCTGTTTTCTCAGGGCATTATAGTATTGGACTAGCCTGGAGCGGTGCATTTTTTTTTTTTCTTCATTGGATTCTCATAAGGAGCACACAACCTAGAGCCATCACATGCGCAGTGTACAGTAGGGTTCACGCTCATGAGTCTATTGCTACCACTAAATGCGAGCGATCGGCTGTAAATACAGATGAAGCTTTGCTCGCTGCTCACCTCTGGCTGTGTGGCCCAGTTCCTAATGGGCCACACACCAGTACCGTTCCAGGGATAGGGGACCTCTGACTTATACTATATAAGACTAAACCGTTACCAACCCATAACCGAAAATGGGAGGGATGCTAGGAGTCTAAAGCCAGCCATAGATGGTTTGCATCTCGGCTGGTTCAGCAGGAACAGTCAAGCTTCAAACCATGTATGGGCAGGTTGGATTTTACATGCAATGGTTACTAGCGGCTGTTGTAGCGACTAGACAAAATCGCTGGGCTCCCCGCTGGGAGAACACAATAGCTGTGTGGGATGGATCTGACTGTATTGATGGGAGGGGGGGAATCCAAGCAATTTTCTTTCCTGCAACCCGTGGTTGCAGGACAGAAATTGGCTCGGTCTATGGCTGGTCTAACTTATGGTGCCTGCTGTGAGGATTACTTTGCCTATGCTGTATCCAATTGGTTTGTTTGGGGCCATTGATGACCTCTCTGAAAAGAGAAATTCTAGGGCAGTGCTACAAGGCGGGGATCAAGCATGCATACTTAAGGAGTGTGATCCCCCTACTCTAAGGCTACTTTCACACTGAAGCGCTGGCGGTATAGTGGCGCTATTTTTAGCGCCGCTATACCGTCGTTTTTGCGGGCACTAGCGGTGGGAATTTAACCCCCGCTAGCGGCCGAAAAAGGGTTAAAAACGCCCGCAATAACGCCTCTTTGCAGTGTTTTGAAGGCGCTACCCCATTGATTTCAATGGGCAGGGGCGCTATAGGAGCTGTATTTTTACCGCTCCTATCGCGCCTCAAAGATGCGGCTTTCAGGAGTTTTTTTACCCTCCTGCAAGCGTGGAGTGGCTTTTTCGGGGCGCATTGCAGGCGCTATTTTTAGCGCAGTAGCACCTGCAATGCGCCTCAGTGTGAAAAGGGCCCTATACACTTATTTATTTTTTTTGTTACTTAAAGAAAAGAAAAAACAGGGCAAACGCGATGGACCACTTGGAATATGAAATATATATGTGTGTGTCTTATCTCTTGCGTTTCTAGGTTTATTGTACAAAGATTTGCAAAATATACCAGTAAGGTTTTTAATATAAAACTGATAAGTCGCATAAAAAAAAAAAATTCTAAGAACTACCAAGTTGCAAGGCTTGGGTAATGTGTAGTGTGTTGGACTGGATATGGCCATGTGATCTTGTTTATACTGTGCAGGACGTGTTAAGCGATCGGCGTGACGGGCCCCTCCCTGATTAGCTTAGAGGAAATCTCATGACAATTTACTTCGATTCTGACCAGATTGTGAACACTCAAGACTGACATTGAAATGTTTTTTTTTTTGTTTGTTTGTTTTTTTCACTTAAAGTGAAACAGTTGTGTATTTTTCAGTTTCATATCTGCGTTCTGTTTTTAGCTGATTGAAACCCTGACGTTGCAAGAAAAGAACATGTACTGAAATCTGTAACTTCTCGCTCACCTCCTTCCAATAAATGGTAATTGCTTTGCTGTCTCTGACGGAAATACATTCTGTATCACAACAAGCAGGCAGACAGTGAAATTCAAAATCTTTATCTACGTACCTGATCTGTCAAGAAGTGATTGACTTATTGGTTAGTAACAATGACCGTTGGGCAACCAGTAGTTTCAGAAGGTCAACTGTGACCAATTGCTGTGTGTGTTTGTGTTTTTTTGTTTTTTCATCCCAATACAGATTATTATTATTATTATTATTATTATTATTATTATTCAGGGTTTATATAGCGCCAACGGTTTGTGCAGCACTTTACAACAGGGCAAACAGTTCAATACAGGAGGAATCAGAGGACCCTTCTTTTTTCTTGCTGAGCCATATGTTATAATTAATGGCATAGTCAACCTTTGCTTACAGTTACACAAATGAAACAATGATAAAGAAAAGGTAATTTTTTGTTTTTTTGTTTTTTATTCTATTTTTTGTATTCAGGCCTGCAGAGCATTGTTTATCCCCAGTCCCATGTCCATACTGGCTATAGACCTTCTGTTATGGGGCTGGAAGAAAGTTCTGAATGACCTACAGTTGGCCGTGCCAGGACATTGTCATCTAGCGACCAAGGTTGCACCCCATCTCCCGCGGCTAGTACATGTCATAGATGGACGTACCGCCTTCCTGCTCTGGGCATGCTCATTCTCGCCCCCCCACCGTGCTCCGGCTGCCCACAGTTGGCATGGACTGTGCATGCATAGGCTGGAAATGGGTGGATGGTTACCCAATTATAGTGTGTGTTTTTCATATTTGCTGTGGGCGGTTGGAATGGAGGGGGTAGAGAGTGGGCACGTTGGTGGTAAGCCATGGGTGCTCAACCTGTGGCCCTCCAGCTGTTGCGCAACTACAAGTTCCATCATGCCTCTGCCTTTGGGAGTCATGCTTGTGACTGTTGGCCTTGCAATGCCTCATAGGACTTGTAGTTTTGCAACAGCTGGAGAGCCACAGGTTGAGCACCCATGTGGTATGCAGTAGTTGTTAGAGCCCGGAAGAAGGGAGGTCATGATTTGCTAGTTGCCCACAACCAATCCTGGAGAATGCATGCAGTGGGGTGCCTGCTAAGCAGCCCCCTTTACATTTTGGGCAAGGGTGTTGCGCCTGGGGTGAGAAGTCTATGCACAGCACGGTAAGTCGGGTTCTTATTGAAGTGCATCAAAGAAGGTTGTGTTTATTTCATGTTTGGCAGCATTAGTGGATTATCGCATCAGCCTGTGTCTGCACTTGGGCATTCCAGGCAGTGTTTACATTTCAGCACTGAACAGCTGAGCTTGGCTGATATTGTTGTGACAGTGAGTGATCATGGGCAGAGTGATGGGTTACAGCAAGAAAAGCGGTCCATTTGTGTCCTGCTGTATAACCTTGTAGAGGTCAGAGGTTCATTGATTACAGGCAGGGAACGCACCAAGGTGACTTGTAGCCTCTGTGGGAGGTTCAGTAGAGGATGCGTTTTCACGCTGCCCTTAAAGCCAATCAAAGTCACAGATTTGCGACCTGGAAATTTTGTACTTCCAATCTTCATTATCCTAGTCTTGCCTCCACTTTCCTGTTGCAGAGACTTTCAGTGGCAATGGTCCACAAGGATTATGTATTAGTGAAAAAACTGTGCTAAACCAAAAATGATAATAAAGGCTGCTAGCACTCAAACAAACAAAGCAGAGAACAAATATATCCAAAAAATAGTGCAGCGCTCTAAATGAGATACCAAAAATGGCTACTGAACGTAGCTCAAATGAGTGAATAACTGATAAACACAGTGAATATATCAATTAATAATAGAGTTCATGAACAGTCAATTCCAATGGGTGATCTCTAATTAAAGCTATCCTCCACGGGAACTAAGGAACATACCCCTATGAGTGAATATAGTGGTGAATGCAAAAAATTTAAACAAAACAATCGTCCAAAACAACATGTGTGTATGAGGAAAATGTCTATTCATGGACAACACCGCCACAGCATGGATGGACAGAGGGACCCCAATGTTGATGGTGGGAACATACAGCAAGAGCACAGATGGTACAGTCGGGTACTCTTACCGGAAACGGTGGACCCACCTGTCATACGACAGTGGGTCGATCGGGCTTGGTGGTCACCGTGTCCAGAAAGGTGGAACTGAATACTCAGGATGCCTTGGACCGACTCCAACGGGGTGGTAGATGATCAAATCACACGGTGGAAACTCCTCCGATCGCACAGACTCCAAATCGTTCCAAAAATAGACACAAGGGTAGGAGAAAAGAAAAACTCCGGATAGTGCAGGTCAATATAACCAAAAAGGTTTATTGAATGAATATTGTCTTTAAATGCATATAGACAAATAAAAGTGATCACTAAATAAAAAATATAAAATATAGTAAAAGCAATGTGGGGTACAGCGATAGCAATCCCTACGCGTTTCGACTACTAAAGTCTTCAACAGGGGCATAATGCTGCACCCCCCACATTGCCAACCTTATATATGGTCTGAATATCTGACCCGCCCTGAAGAGGCGGAGTCAGAACAGGAAATAACAAATTATTCCACAATGACAGACTATCATTAGTATACAATACACTCTGAGTTACAAATCTACATGTTAAAATGCAAGAAATGAAAAGAATTTAAGGCCAAACAAGCAATGTATAATATTACAGGCAATGAAACCTAAAATAGCACACAGATTTCAAATGTTCCCGCCAAAAGTATAAGCCAATCAAATTAGACAGACAGATGACACCATCTGTGCAAACAACATAAACCTCACAAGGACACATAGAGGGGAGATATGCCCAGCGGTGACAGCTGGAGCACCCTGATCGGGATTCTACAACTTGAACAAGTCACCCAAAGTAAAAAAAAATCAAAAAATTCTCTGTATATCTTTAAAACCCAGGATCCCAACATACAGCCCTCTGCGTGGCATACAGATGGCAGTGGGGTGCCGGTGTCCTGCCGAGAATTGCCCCCCAGCGGATTCTGCCCGCTCTGTACTGCGCAGACGCAGCGCTTGCCTCCGAAAATAGCCGAACATGTAGAGCTGAGAGTCGGCTCTAGATGGCGCCTGCGCACACCAAATTGTGCTACGCTTCTGACATCCAGGCTCTTTCTTTACCATCCCCGTGGACATGGAGGATGTTGAAAAAAAAAAAGAGCCAGGAGGCCGAGCGAGCGTAGCGAGCCGTCCAAACGAAGCGAGGCTGACTGGCCACTTACAGCTAGGTCCACGCAGGCGCCGTCTAGAGCGGACTCTCGGCTCTACACGTTCGGCTATTTTCGGAAGCTCATTCACGTTCGTACTGCGCAAGCGCCGCGCCTGCGCAGTACAGGTGGGGGCAGAATCCGCCGGGGGGACGTTTCTCGTCAGAACACCGGGCATTGGAATGGCTGACCACCAGTGCCGGGACCGGGGGGGGGGGGGCGGTTTGAATAGACGCCAGTGTCAAGGGTGGGGGGGGGGGGGGGGCAGGGGTTGGCTGTTTTTAATCCAACTTCTTCAGTCTGCATTGCAAAATGTTGCAAAAAATGAAGCAGCGCCAACATTTTTGGGCATTGAGGTTTGAAATTGCACTGCTTTTGTGCGGCCTTCTATGGGTGTTGCCATTTAGGCCCTGTAAACTTTCCAAGCTCTGCCATCACTGCCTTTTTTAAAGCAATGGACAGCCCATTGAAGGTTAACCGCTTGCCGACTGCCTCACGCACATTTACGCACCAGCCGCGGTCTCCATGACTGTGCCCGCGGACTCTGTCCGCCGGTGTCCCGCGATCGGGTCACCAACGGCAGAACGGGGGGGATGCCTTTGTAAACAAGGCATCTCCCTGTTCTGCCTAGGACACTGATGGTCTTCTCCCTCATTGGGAGCAGCGATCAGTGAAGTGTCACAATAAGCCACGCCCCCTAACAGACTCCCTAGGACACGCTTAACCCCGACCCCGCCCCCTACTGGTTAACCCCTTCTCTGCCAGTCACATTTATACAGTAATCTGTGCATTTTTATAGCACTGATCGCTGTATAAATGTGAATATTCCTAAAATAGCGTCAAGTGTCCACCATAATGTCAGTCACGATAAAAATCGCAGATCCCCGCCATAACAAGTAAAAAAAATTACATAAAACTACCCTCTGGTTTGCGCAAAAGTTGGAGCATCTACAAAATAATCAATATATGCTTATTGCGATTTTGGTTAAAAAAATAAATAAAAAATATGTAGAATACATATCGGCCTAAACTGAGAATTTTTTCTTTTTTAAAAAAAAATAATAATAATTGGATATTTATTATAGCAAAAAGTTAAAAATATTGCTTTTTTTTTTTTCAAAATTGTCGCTCCTATTTTTGTTTATAGCGCAAAAAATAAAAACCACAGACGGAATCAAATACCACCAAAAGAAAGCTCTATTTGTGGGGGGAAAAAAAGGATGTCCAGTTTGTTTGGAAAACCACGTCGCACGACCGCGCAATTGTCAAAGCGACGCAGTGCCCAATCGCAATGTGGCCTGGTCATTTGGCAGCCAAATGGTCTGGGGCTGAAGTGGTTAAAACACAACAAAAAACACTTGATGTAATATTAATTACCGTATTTATCGGCGTATAACACGCACAGGCGTATAACACGCACCATAACTTTAAGAGGGAAGTTTCAGGAAAAAACTTTCCGCCCCTGCGTATAACACGCAGGCACAGTTGACCCTCCATTTTCAGGGTAAAAAAGTGAGTGTTATACGCCAATAAATACAGTAATCTTCTTTCTATAGATCTCCCTGCAGTAGTTCCTGTGTTTTTTTTTTTTCTGCTACTAGATGTCCTTGATCAACAAACTTCCTTTTTAATCCCTGGTCGTCCTAGACCAGTGATGGCAAACCTTGGCACCCCAGATGTTTTGGAACTACATTTCCCACGATGCTCAGCTACACTGCAGAGTGCATGAGCATCATGGAAAATGTAGTTCCAAAACATCTGGGGTGCCAAGATTCGCCATCACTGTCCTAGACACCCCAGTTTGTGGCAGCTCAGTGATCGGCTTGTGTGTTTGTCACTCTGATTTCTTCTACTATCGGCATGCTCCTTGTCGGCACATTAACTGATTAGCTCCTTGTACGGCTTCTTTCTCTCCTAGTCTAAGTTCTGCTGTACAAGGACGGCAAGAGGCTGATGCTGGGTCAGCTTATATTTTTTTTAAATCCATTTAACAATGTCCTAATGATTACAAAGTTGTATTTTTGTTTGGGTTCAGACACTGGTAGCGGGCTGTGGGAAGGGGTACGGTCCTCGGTTAGATGCCGTACTTCCCGATCCCTCCTGTCAATGGCCTCTGTTGAATGTGGCTGTGCCCTGACAATGGCTGAGTGTCTCTCGCAGGCTCCAGTCTTGGCTGGCTCCATTCTCCGGCTAGGGGGAACGCGTGGGTCAGAATACTAAACATCTCCCGCTGTTTACTGGCCTATTCAGCCCTGCGCTCTTGTTTTATGGTGGCCAACAAGTTGTAAAACTGTTGCAATTGTTAACTAGCCTGCAGGGGACGTGTAAAATCCCGGCTCTTGGTGTGCCGGAGATGTGTGCCTCTCGAATGCAACTTCCTTCCCGGTCAATTCATGAGCTGTAGGGTTTTCTGTGACTTCCATTGGCTTTATAAAGTGGCAACAAAACCTGAAAGTGGGGTGCGTCCTTCCGCCATAGTAACTTCTTGTCACCCTTTTTTAAGGCACCTTTCACAGTTGTGTGACTTGTCCTGCGACTTGGGACTGCAGAGTCACACGACAAGTCGTACCCCATGATTTCTAATGAGCACCGTTCATATCTGTGCGACTTCTTCAAGTTGCACCGACTTCAAAGTATTCCCTGCACTACTTTGGTCCGGCTTTGATGTGAGTTGAGGTCCATAGACCTCAAGTCTCCCTGAAATCGCGGCAAAATCGTGCGACTTTGAAGTTGCAGTAGTGTGAAAGGGGCCTAAAGCTAAACTCTGGGCAAACGGATAAATACTAAATGCATAGAGGGGGAGTTGTATTACCTGCCAGAGAATTTGTACTCCTGTCCATCCAGTCCTGAGATTTACAGAGCTCTGCCACGCAGGGCAGGAGGAGATCTGATTTCTCTCTGCTGCAGTTTACTTGACCACCTCAATACCGGGCACTCCCACCCCCTCTTCCTGCCCAGGACAATTTTTAGCTATCAGCGCTGTCGCACTTTGAATGACAATTGCGCGGTCATGCAACGCTGTTCCCCAAACTAAATTTTTATCTTTTTTTTTCACACACAAATAGAGCTTTCTTTTGGTGGTATTTGATCACCTCTGCCGCTTTTTTTAATTTTTGCGCTAACAAAAAAAGACAGAATTTTAAAAGCGTTTTTTTTTTTTTTTTGGTTTATAAAATCTTGTTTTCTCCTTCACTGATGAGGTGGTACTGATACGACGGTAACTAATATATAGAATTAATGGGCACTAATGAGCAGGTACTAACAGGCATTACTGATGGGCATCTGTGATGGGAACTGACAGGCGTTACTGATGGGCTCTGGCGATTTGGGTTGGCACGGACTGGCAGCTGATGGGCACTGATTGGCACCTCTGATGGGGGCTGTGCTTATAATCAATGTGCTGATTATCAGTGCACATCCCCCCCCCCCCCCCTCTGACAGAGCCACCAAGCTGCTCTCCCAGTCGACGCGAACCGAGGAAAGCTGATAACCGGCACTTCCTGGTTCACGCTGTGATTGGTCACAGCTGATCACGTGGTAAAGAGCCTCCCACGGAGGCTCTTTGACAAACCGCCTCTCTAATCGTGGTAGAGTGACACACCACCTATGGCGGCGCTGCGCACCCCTGTGGTCGCGTGATCGCGGCTTATATTGCTGGACTTCATACCCAGTCAGGATAACTGAACCACTTCCCGGCCGTCATTCTGCTATAGACCGGGCGGGAAGTGGTTAAAGTGATCGTAAATGATCACCTTGTAAAACTACCCATTCAATGTGAAATGCATAACATTTGTGTGTGTATGTATGTATATATGTGTGTGTGTGTGTGTATGTGTATATGTATATGTGTGTATATATATATATATATATATATATATATATATATATATTTATATATATTTATATATATATATATATATATTTATATATTAGTATGTGATCACATTCCCTCTGTTCTCAGCTGGGGGAGGAGAAACAGCAGAACACTAAGCTTCTCAGTGACAGGCTGTGCAGTGGAGGCATCAACGGATGAGAGCAGGCTGAGTTCCCAGCACATCTAGAGAACTGACCACGCTGTGCTCTCCTGCTTAGTGTACTCAGTATTTAATAGGAAAGCAGAGGGACTGACTAACACCAAGGATTTCACATCAAGGAAGCAATACAAAGAAAACAGGAGACTTCCTCATACAAGTACATGGTACAGCAGTCACATATCAGTAATATGAAATGTTCAGGTAACAAAGGTTGTGCAGAAGTCAAACTACCAATCAACATCTGTACAGCCTCCCTGTTGGATTCTCTCAACTCGATCAGTGATTTCCGATGGCTGGGAAGTCTCTCTGCTGCCCAAATACTCAGCAGGGAGGATTCCATTATCTACCATAAGGGGAATTGAGTCAGCTGTTTTCATTCAATCCGCTGGTTGAACAAAAGAAACGGACTCCTGTGGGCTGCTTTTACATGCCTTGTTCCTCCCCTGGCCTGTGATTGGACATTGAAAAGAGAAGCAGCAGACTGATTAGCTCACCTCTGTCACTCTGCTCTCTCTCCTCCTATCGGCATGCTCCTTGCACCGCAGTATACCTGATTTGGGACTTTGTGCTGCTTCCCCCCTCCCCCAGTCTGAGCTCTGCTGTACAGGGACTGCAAAAGGCTGATACTAGGTCATGTCCTGACACTTATATATATATATATATATAACAAATTAATCTCTCTCTCTATTATATTCGTGAATACGGTGTTGCATCAATTTGTGCCTGCCTAGAGTTCAGGTTCAAATTACATATAAACTCTAACTGGATGACATTATTTTGCTAAAGCAGTGTGCATCATAAACGATTGTAATGGCTTTTTTTTTTGTGAACAAAGCATATCCCTCTATAGCGTGTGCTTGTTTCAGTCCAGAGCACTAAGTGTCATTTCTGTCTGCTGCTTCCTTCCTCTGCTATCAGCATGAATCACTTCTGACCATTTTTTTTCCTGACACCAAGAGAAAAATGGTGACAGGGATGGACTGCCAGCTGATTAACAGCCTCCGCTCTGTTCCTGTGTGTGTGTGTGTGTCCCTTCCCTCCAATCAGCTCTCAGAGCTCTCCTCACTGAGTTCTACAGAGTATAATTTCAGCATGCAGTCTTCCCTTCTCCCTTTTTTGGCAGCTCAGATAAGCTTTATAAATTCTGGACTTTGAACAGATATAGAGAAGACCGTAGATAAACAGGTACAACTTATGTAGGAGGATTGGTTTCATCTCTGTGTATCGGTCACTTCACTGGATATATGTGAGGGTTTACAACCACTTTAAATAAGTTTACATTTTTCATCCTTTGTTTGATCTCTGTGCTGCTGATCTCCTCCAGCCTCTCACTCCAGCGTCCGCTGCACAAAAGTGGCGCTGGCTTTCTGATGGTGACAAAGGTGTTACCGTGCCTTTTGCCATTTCTGTTGTCATGTCTGCTGTTTTTTATGGGTTAGATCACATGTAGCGGCCCTTTATCTCATACCTCCCAACTTTTTGAGATGGGAAATGAGGGACACCTATCAGCAAAAGTATGCAGGCATAGGACACACCCCCTGCCACACCCACTTAAAGGGGAATTGTACAAAAAAGAGTGCTTTTTTTTTTTTACCATTACTATTCCTTTTATATTGGCCTTTGGAATTTACAAATGCAGCAATTTAGAAATCAGATGAAAGGTTTAGCTCTGGGAAACACTTTGATAGATAAAAAGTGCATTTTATATACCACTATATAGATCAGGGGCAGCACAGTGGTGTAGTGGTTAGCACTTTCACCTACCGTGTTTCCCTGAAAATAAGCCCGGGTCTTATATATATTTTGGCAACAAAAGACACAGTAGGGCTTATTTTCGGGGTAGGTCTTGCCATGTAATGTGCTGTCTTCCCTCCCTGCCTGTCAATAACCAGTGTGAACTGAGTTAAAATACTTGTAAAATCCTAGAATCCACTCTATTACAGTATTATATAATGTGTGTTTCTGTAATATAATTGTGCCAAATGCCTTCGTTATAGCGCCGCTCTGCGCTTCTGTTACCCGCCGGAGCTCTCTTCCCCGCATTTATATAACAGAAACACACACATTGTACATTATATAATACTGTAATAGAGTGGATTATAGGATGTTACAAACACATTAAACCGGGGCTTATTTTCGGGGTAGGGCTTATATTGCAGCCCTCCTGGAAAATAACGCTAGGTCTTATTTTCAGGGTAGGTCTTATTTTCGGGGAAACACGGTAGCAGCAAAAAGGGTCGCTGGTCCGAATCCCGACCACAACACCATCTGCCCGGAGTTTGCATGTTCTCCCTGTGTCTGTGTGGGTTTCCTCCGGGTACTCCGGTTTCCTCCCACACTCCAAAGACATGCTGGTAGAATAATTGGATCTTGTCCAAATTGGCCCAGTATATATGTATATATGTGTACTAATGTGCGTCCCAAGCGTGTCGAGATCCTACAGGGTAAAATGACCGCACCAGCCAAGCAGACACTGGCTGCAAAAAGCGCCTAGAAGTTCGCATGTGTAGCGCTATACAAGTCACTCATTCATCAGACCAAAATGAGGGGGACAGAGGGACATTGCCCCACATCGGGGACATTTGGGAGCTATGCTTTCCACCCCTCTAAAAAGCGGTCCGCAGTGGATCACTTTTCAGTGGCGTCATCCAAGTGCCTGATTTAAGCCTGTAAATGCCACGCCACTGCAATCACGCGCATTGCGTGGCGGCCCCATAGACTTTGCATGGGTTGCATTGGACAGCTGTAAAGCCTAACGAATGCCGACATGCTGTTTAACTTTTTGTGTGAGCGGCTGCATGCCTGTGGGCGTTAGGGCGGTCAGGGGAAGATAAAAACTGCCTGGTTTTGCCGCCACCGACCCGGCCACACGTGTGAGCAAACCATTATGGTGACAACATGGGAGAAGAACTGGGAGACAGTTGTCACCCCATAACAGGGAGTGCTTGAACCAGAACCAAAATGACAGGATCACCAGGTACTTTTTTTTTTTTTTTTTTTTTTTTTTTTTATGAAAGCTGCAGACATAAAATCCCAGATAAAATTTAGAATTTGAGGGCTCTTTGTTCTCCTATAAAAAAACAAGTCACAGCGGATGGATGTGATCTGGCCTCATGGAAACTAATGGGATTTCTGCATTGTAGAACAGGCAAGTGTGAACGGGTCCCAGGTCCTCGCTGTCCTGCAGTGTCATGGGGGGCGGGGGGGGGGAGAAGTGACCCTGCAGGGCGTAATTAGTATTCTGAGCCGGACACAGGAGCGCCTCTTCCAACTCCCAATCTTAGTTGGACACAGGGGGGCTTTTGTCTTCTCCATCCAACACCACAATGTGACTCTTCCCACTTTTCACATGTTTGTGTAACTTTGTCCTTTGTTCCCAGACTGTAGAACAGCCGTGACCTGTTATTGAGTGTGCGGCATGGACTGTGATCCTCCAGGGTGACTGCCAGATTTATGGGTGCTGGGTGAACTTTACCCAGAGCTAACGTGTTGTATTTTTAGTGTTTGATTTTCTTTTTTTTTTATTTATTTTATTATCCCTGAAACTTCCCCGCTTGGCTCTACAGAGAACAGTTAACCATTTGGCATTAGTCTAAGGGTCACGTATAAACGAACCAAACCATACAGCTAAGGCCCCATGTACACGGGACGGTGGTGCAAACTCTTCCCAACGAAGCTTGAAACCGGTGTTTAGAAACGCCCATTTTGCTGCGTTTGCATGCCGCGTTTAGCCGCGTTTGCGTCTAGAAGCGTTTAGTTAAACATCATAAGGACCCCCCCCCCAAGCTCAAATAACAGTATTAACCATTTCAGCCATTTTGTGAGACCAGAGTGATATCAGCAGCTGAGAGCAGCAGTGTACTTGTATTTAGCGTGTCACTTGCCACGTCGCCTGGCACAAGTTGTGGATGGCTCGCTTGCCACGTCGCCTGGCACAAGTTGTGGATGGCCCGCTTGCCACGTCGCCTGGCACAAGTTGTGGATGGCCCGCTTGCCACGTCGCCTGGCACAAGTTGTGGATGGCCCGCTTGCCACGTCACCTGGCACAAGTTGTGGATGGCCCGCTTGCCACGTCACCTGGCACAAGTTGTGGATGGCCCGCTTGCCACGTCACCTGGCACAAGTTGTGGATGGCCCGCTTGCCACGTCACCTGGCACAAGTTGTGGATGGCCCGCTTGCCACGTCACCTGGCACAAGTTGTGGATGGCCCGCTTGCCACGTCACCTGGCACAAGTTGTGGATGGCCCGCTTGCCACGTCGCCTGGCACAAGTTGTGGATGGCCCGCTTGCCACGTCGCCTGGCACAAGTTGTGGATGGCCCGCTTGCCACGTCGCCTGGCACAAGTTGTGGATGGCCCGCTTGCCACGTCACCTGGCACAAGTTGTGGATGGCCCGCTTGCCACGTCACCTGGCACAAGTTGTGGATGGCCCGCTTGCCACGTCACCTGGCACAAGTTGTGGATGGCCCGCTTGCCACGTCACCTGGCACAAGTTGTGGATGGCC
This sequence comes from Rana muscosa, assembly GCA_029206835.1. Taxonomy (NCBI): domain Eukaryota; kingdom Metazoa; phylum Chordata; class Amphibia; order Anura; family Ranidae; genus Rana; species Rana muscosa. Next base: position 1,065,323,674 of record CM055117.1, read on the forward strand.
CGCTTGCCACGTCACCTGGCACAAGTTGTGGATGGCCCGCTTGCCACGTCACCTGGCACAAGTTGTGGATGGCCCGCTTGCCACGTCACCTGGCACAAGTTGTGGATGGCCCGCTTGCCACGTCACCTGGCACAAGTTGTGGATGGCCCGCTTGCCACGTCACCTGGCAGAAGTTGTGGATGGCCCGCTTGCCACGTCACCTGGCAGAAGTTGTGGATGGCCCGCTTGCCACGTCACCTGGCAGAAGTTGTGGATGGCCCGCTTGCCACGTCACCTGGCAGAAGTTGTGGATGGCCCGCTTGCCACGTCACCTGGCACAAGTTGTGGATGGCCCGCTTGCCACGTCACCTGGCACAAGTTGTGGATGGCCCGCTTGCCACGTCACCTGGCACAAGTTGTGGATGGCCCGCTTGCCACGTCACCTGGCAGAAGTTGTGGATGGCCCGCTTGCCACGTCACCTGGCAGAAGTTGTGGATGGCCCGCTTGCCACGTCACCTGGCAGAAGTTGTGGATGGCCCGCTTGCCACGTCACCTGGCAGAAGTTGTGGATGGCCCGCTTGCCACGTCACCTGGCACAAGTTGTGGATGGCCCGCTTGCCACGTCACCTGGCACAAGTTGTGGATGGCCCGCTTGCCACGTCACCTGGCACAAGTTGTGGATGGCCCGCAATGCACGCAATTCGTTTTTTGTTTTGTTTTTTTAATGGTGTTTCGTCATTTTGCCATCATTTGAGATTTTTAATGTAAAAAAATAGGTCACCTTTAAAAACTCTTATAAACGAAAACGCGGCTAAACGCCGGTACTGCGTTTAGCTGCGTTTTTGCGTCTGAAACGTGGAAATCTTTTGCGTCTGAACCTATTTTTTTGCTTTCAAAGAAACGCTGTTAAATGCAACTGCCTAAAAACGGCAATAAACAAGACAGTGTACATGGTCATATAGGATAACATTGAATGAGTTCAGGGGCAGTTGAAAAAAGTGTCCAACTGCCTCTCAATGCGCGTTTACCAGCGTCCCGTGTACATGGGGCCGGAGGATTAATGTACACAGGAAGTTTTTACAACCTCTCCTGAACGATTTAACTTGACAGATAGTAACCCATATTCAAAACATCTGTTTTGCCGCCTTTACATGGCGCGTTTTAGCTGCGTTTTGCTGCGTTTGCGTTTTAGAAGCGTTTCTAATAGTTAAAAACGCCTGTAAACGAAACGCGGGTTGCCGCGTTTTTAGAAGCGTCTGGCGCTTGAAAATACTCTAAACTCGACTGCCTAGAAAGGACTATAAATGAACCAGTGTACATGTATTGATAAAATAACAGAGGAGAGTTCAGGAGCAGTTGAAAATAATGCCCAAAAACATCAGTTTACCAGCAGCAGTGTACATGAGGCCGAAGACCACTTTCACACTGAGGCGCTTTTCAGTCGCTTTCACGCTAAAAAAAGCGCCTGAAAACGTATTTCCGTTAAAATCAATGAATCCTTTCACACTGGGGCAGTGCGCTGAAAAAACGCCCCTCTCCATTGAAATGAATTGAAAGCGCCTGAAAAGCGTTTTAAAAGCGCTCAGTGTTTTACTGGCAGTTTTTCAAGCGCCTCGGTGTGAAAGTGGCCTAAATGCTGTAACAAGCGCTTAGCTGCAGTTGGAGTTTTTACAATGTAGGGAGTGTTTTGTGTTTTTTACTGAAAAAAAAAAAAAACACAGAAAACACCCATGAACGCTTTTTAAAAACGCAGCTAACAGATTGATTTTAATGCTGCTTTTTCCTGGCAGCAGCATTGGCGTCTTTTAACCCTTTCATGCCTTCTGTATTTTTTGCTAGAAAATTACTTGGAATCCCCAAACATATTCTATACATTATCTCCCAAAAGTCAGTACACCCCTCACATTTTTGTAAATATTTATATAGAATTAGCAGAAATCCTAAAGAATAAAATGGCGATCATTGCTAATTTTTTAGGTTACACGTATTTGCGCAGCAGTCTTTCAAACGCAATTTTTGGGGGAAAAATACACTTTCATGAATTAAAAACAAAACGGTAAATGTGACACTAAGACCCCTTTCACACTGGAGTTTTTCAGGCATTTTAGCGCTAAAAATGGCATCTAAGTACCGCCTGAAAAACGGCTCCTCTGCAGTCTGTGTGAAAGCCTGAGTGCTTTCACACTGGGGCGCTGCGCTGGCAGGACGTTAAAGTCCCGCTAGCCGCATCTTTGGAGCGGTGTGTGTACCGCTCCTGTCCATTGAAATCAATGGGACACCGCAGCTATACCGCACGCAAAGCGCTGCTGCACACTTGTGGAATGGCGATTAAAACTAGTGTACTTTAAAGATCTCCATAGGTGACGCTTTAAGAATTTCTACAGCTTACCAGTTTAGAGTTGGAGGAGGTCTAGTGCCTAGAACTTTTGCTCTCGCTGTAACAATTGTGGCAATACCTCACATGTGTGGACCACCAAATGATTTGGACCAGTGCACAAAGCAAGGTTCATAAAGACATGGATAAAGGAGATTGGGGTAGAGGAACTTGACTGGCCTGCACAGAGTCCTGACCTCAACCCGATAGAACGCCTTCGGGATGAATTAAAGCCGAGACTTGAACCAGGCCTTCTCGTCCAACATCAGTGCCTGACCTCAGAAATGCACTACTAGAAGAATGGTCAAACATTCCTGTGGGCAGCCTTCCCAGAAGAGTTGAAGCTGTTATAGCGGCAAAGGGTGGGCCAACTCTATATTGAACCCTACGGACTAAGACTGGGATGCCATTAAAGTTCATGTAAAGCAGGGGTCTCAAACTGGTGGCCCTCCAGCTGTTGCAGAACTACAAGTCCCATGAGGCATTGCAAGGCTATACAGTTACAAACATGACTCCCACAGGCAGAGGCATGATGGGACTTATAGTTCCGCAACAGCTGGAGGGCCGCAGGTTTGAGACCCCTCATGTAAAGGCAGGTGTCCCAATACTTTTGACGTGTGTGTGTGTGTGTGTGTGTGTGTGTGTGTGTCTTATCTATCTATCCATCTGTGTGTGTGGATTTTTTTTTTTCCCCCCAGAGTTCATCATTTATTGCTTACCTTTTCATACATAATGTAGAAAGCACACACTACTATTGAAGTGGCTTTTAATCCTTTAGAGTAGAAAAATAATTTAAAATGTGTTTTTTTTCTTTTGATGGCAGCTGTCTCATTTAGCCGTCCTGTGATGTTGACACCTGTTCCCCCAAGGACCAGTCTGTACAGCGTCTTGTTTGATTGCTGCCCCCCGAATGAACCTTCAGCGTGTGTATAAATTTGGTCACCTCGGGGTGTACAGCTGTACTCTCAAATTTTTTGCTAGGGGGAGTTAAGGATACAAAAATGATTTTATACAGTGTCCTGAGCAGGATTTTTCTTTACACCTAATAGGTGGGGCTGCTTTTACAACATGTTGGATCCCTTGAAAGAGACCCTGTAACCTCAATAGGCAAGTATTAGTAAATACAAATATCCAGTCTATAAAATGGCAACTTCCATTGGCCCTGTTTTGGTTGCTGCAATTTATCCCAAGGGACGGTGTCAACAAACTTTAGGCTTGTGTCAATGTCATCAGTTTGGGACGCTTCTGAGCACATTCAGAATTTATTGACCGGTGCATTGTAGTTGACTTTCTTTGGCCCCCTTTTCGGTTGACTTTCTTTGGCCCCCTTTTCGGTTGACTTTCTTTGGCCCCCTTTTCGGTTGACTTTCTTTGGCCCCCTTTTCGGTTGACTTTCTTTGGCCCCCTTTTCGGTTGACTTTCTTTGGCCCCCTTTTCGGTTGACTTTCTTTGGCCCCCTTTTTTCGGTTGACTTTCTTTGGCCCCCTTTTTCGGTTGACTTTCTTTGGCCCCCTTTTTCGGTTGACTTTCTTTGGCCCCCTTTTTCGGTTGACTTTCTTTGGCCCCCTTTTTCGGTTGACTTTCTTTGGCCCCCTTTTTCGGTTGACTTTCTTTGGCCCCCTTTTTCGGTTGACTTTCTTTGGCCCCCTTTTTCGGTTGACTTTCTTTGGCCCCCTTTTTCGGTTGACTTTCTTTGGCCCCCTTTTTCGGTTGACTTTCTTTGGCCCCCTTTTTCGGTTGACTTTCTTTGGCCCCCTTTTTCGGTTGACTTTCTTTGGCCCCCTTTTTCGGTTGACTTTCTTTGGCCCCCTTTTTCGGTTGACTTTCTTTGGCCCCCTTTTTCGGTTGACTTTCTTTGGCCCCCTTTTTCGGTTGACTTTCTTTGGCCCCCTTTTTCGGTTGACTTTCTTTGGCCCCCTTTTTCGGTTGACTTTCTTTGGCCCCCTTTTTCGGTTGACTTTCTTCAAAGGAGTTTTGCATTCTCAAAGACTTATATTGGAGTGAACAGATACCCACCAACAAAGAATTAGCTCAGTTAATCAAGTGGACGATACATTCTGCAGTGTTGGATCCCCTGAATTCAGGGCCCACAGCCACACACCCAGCTCCTAACTCATTGCCATGTTGAAAATTCTCAAAAGGTCGTAGGTGAAAGATTCTGCATATTAAACTAGACATTCCTACGTTCACTCTTAGCCAGGGTTCCATGGAACTCAAAGGTTCCTTCACAAGTTGCTGGGGTTTCTTGAGTTGCCTGCATAGTTCCAGGTCTAGTGGCCCCTGGCAGAACCAGCACCATGACACCAGTTATCTTTGATAGCTCTCTGTAAGGGTGGCATTATGACCACATTTGTAAGGAGGTCGTTGTTCCCACTGAGTCCATGAATGAGTTTTAGCAAGACTTGGGAGACAGGTCCGTCTCTGCTTACTGAGCGGAGACAGACCTGTCAGTCCCGCTCTCCTCCTTTATGGGTGAAAACAGACTGCCTGTTCGTTTTCATCCGATCTGATCCGCCAGGCGGTTGGGTAAATGGGACCACCATCCATCTGGATTTGGCGGACAGGATCGGATAGCGGCGGATGTCAGCGGGCATGTCAACGCTGTCATCCTCCGCTCCATAGGAGTGAATGGAGGGTCTGATCAGGTCCACCTGAAAAACTGACAGATGTACCTGATTCGACAGCCCTTGTGAAAGGGACCTTAAATGTTCCTCTTCGGTAAAAAAGGTGGTAAAAGTGTTGCGCAGTAAGTTGCGATTTCAGGCTGACTTCAAATGTATGCATTTTTCCCCTCTAATACGTTTTCCATGCATTTGAAATGAATAGAATGGTTTCAAAACCCATGTCACCATGCCCTAACATGCTTTATCATTGTGTGTTGCCACGCACTTTGTATTCAGTGTGAACATGCATCAGAATACCCATCAAACACGCCTTCACGTGTGTCATGCTGTGTTCATATGCGCCATGACATGGGTCTTTATGCATGCTTTGACATGCTTTTGGTGTGTTTTTTGTATTTCTTTGAAAAGAAAATGCACCAAGCAAAAAACAGTGCTCATCTTGAATCCCTCTGTTAATTAGACCTTGCCTATTATGCTAATGTTATCTTTTGGAAGGGACAGGGAGACTTTGTATATAAAAGCATACCAGTAATGATGCCTTTCTGGGGACCCATTTGTTGAATCTTTGCTTCTTTGCTGCTTCCTGCCCACTACAAGCAGTCTACACGTGTGTGGAATACCCACATCCCCTGCAGCCCACAGTGGTTTCTCCCGCTGGCTCATAAGTCACTACAGGATATCAAAACTGGTGGGTGGAGCCAATGTGTGTAACAGGGGAAGCAGGTATTTAACCCATCCAACCAGTGGAATACTTGCAGTGGATAGGGAGCAGCGAAGATGCATTTAAACAAAGGGACTGCCGCAAGGTAATTATATATTCCCTTCTACTATATTACCAGTATGCTCTTACATTAGGGTGACCAGACATCCCCAGTTTCCGGGGACAGTCCCCGGATTGAGAACCCTGTCCCCGGACCAAGTCTGTCCCCGGATTGGATTTGAACAGGGGGTGGGACAATTTTAAAGACCGTCAGTGCAGAATAAAAAAGAAAAAAAAATTCTGAATTGCACACCACCGCTTCTACTAGCTTAGGGGGGTGTATTTTTTTCCATTATCTTCTCCCATTTCTGATGATCATGTGCTGGTCGTTGTGGAGGGAATATTTCTTCAGTTTCGGGTGCATGCCCATTCAGCTCCGCAGGCATGTTCTTCTGCCTTGGCTCAAGTCCCGGCCAGCCACCTAACTGCTTATCTCCTTGCCTTCCCTGGTGGAGTGATCTTCCTCCACTCCCCACACAGTAGTAGCCGGGGTCTGGAGAGTGAGACTTGACAGGCTGTGAGGCGGGTGGCGGCGGCAGCGATGGACAGAGAGTCGCTGATTGCCGCCATTACTAGTAAAAAAAAATATGTCCCCGGATTTCATTAAAAAAATCTGGTCACCTTATCTTGCATACAAAGTTCTTGGGTCATCTTAAAGCACACCTGTGACAGTGTAGTGTGGGCAGAACCTACAGTACCTGCAGCATTGTCCATAAACTCAAATGTGTTCAGGCATAGTGCTAAAACCGTGAAACGAATGAAGTCTGAAGACCATCTCCTACTAATAGTTTGTTTCACAGATTCGGGAGAAGCTGTTTTGGTGGTTGTTTTACAGCACTGTTAAAAACTTGGAGCTTTGCAATAAATAGGCAAAGGAACATGCTTTTTTTTTCATTTACCGTATATACTCGAGTATAAGCCGAGTTTTTCAGCACATTTTTTTTTTTTTTTGTGCTGAAAATGCCCCCCTCGGCTTATACTCGAGTCACCTTTTTTGTGCCTGATCTCCCAGATTTTGGTGACTCGGTACCGGCCGGCTGTAGGTCTTCTGGACCCCAAACTTGCCACACATGTAACCCCAGTCTTCCTCTACAAGTGTGCAAAGTTTGTTGTCTGGGGAACCTACGGCCAGGGAGCACCAATTTTTTCAAACCCGGGCACCCCTTCCATAGACTCCCATGTTAAACGGTAATTTCTCTGGTGACTTTGGGGACACGGTACTGGCCTGTCGTAGGTCTCCTGGATGTAGAAGGCTTTCTGCTGCACAGTAACATCTGTATTTCCAGACTGGAAAATACTGCTCTTGTTCACAGTATAAAAAGTCGGCATTCCTCAGATGGAAGCCGGGAGAGCGAACTCCGACAGCTGTTGCCGTTTTATAAAGTAAGAATTATTTCTCCGGTGACGTCTAACCTACGGCCTGCAACTTTGCAACTTCCAATCTTCTTTTTTTTTTTTTTTTTTTTTTGGGTCTTTTCAGCTTTCTCTTTTTTCCAAATCTACTTCTTGGCCCAGTTTGTCATATACAGTGCTTGGGGTCATTGTAGTCCTATTCATCTGTAGTACAAAACGCGCTGGCAGGGGCAAACTAAAGCTGCTGGCAAACAAAGTCCAGATATACTGTGTAACCAAAATTATAAAAATTATTTTCCACGCTGGTATTGGAAAAACATACAAATTTAGTGCAATAGTGAAGAACCCCCCCAAAAAAAATAAAAAATAAAAATGAATGTCCACTTCGTAAACATACAATAAAGCGACTGTCCTAAGCCGATAATCAAACACCACTGTGTTATAAAAAAAATCTTATTAAGATGAATCCCGTGATTACTGCGTGAACTGTTACCACTATAGGGAATGGACTCTTGACCAGCGCGCGCAAACCCTATTACAGAGTTATGTCAGACTGTAAGTAATATCCTGTCAGGAGGTATGCGTTTGCTCTTCCCAACATGTTTCGTCACAACTGACGTCATCAGGGATCACGTTTTATGTGGGCATTTCATTTCCATTCTGATTTCATGGTGGAGTCTCCGTAATATGGTTTCCATGCATATGTAGCACACATCTGGGAAATTTGGAGACCTCACAGGAGTCCAATCAAGCAACATGGGTCACAGTACCTTGTGACAGGATATTGCTGACTTGATTCTGTAATTGGGTCCACTCGCTGTGATAACAGTCCATTACCTATAGTGGTGACGGTTCACACGTTGATCATGGGATTCATCTCGGCAAGATATTTTTTAGAACACAGTGGTGTTATATTTTCATAAAAAAAAGGCCAAGGAAAATTTTTAAAGCTCTACTTACAAACCAGCCTCCCACCAACCAAATTTACCTGTCGAAGGCCCAGTTCACACTAGTGCAATGTGAGAACCCTGCGAATGCGGTTCACACTGAGATCTGCGAACCACTGCGGGTGTCAATGTAAAGTTAACGACGGCCTCAAAAGATTTCTCTTTACCAGCCGAAATATGGCAACAAGAGCAACTTGGTAGCCTTCAAGTTGAAAAGTGTTTGTCCCCCACCACTCGTGGAACTACACATAAGGATCTGGGATGTCAAATTGATGGTAAAGTCTCACCGCCAATCTCCACAACAGTCTCACGGAAAGCACTACATAACTGGGCCATCTTGCTCCCTTTTGATCTGCCTATCATAAGAAGAACTTCAAAGAGCCATGAGACTGACCACCTCCTTCTTCTTCTTTACTCTGTTCTCTTTACGTCCTCAAGTGTTCACACACTTATGCCAATATCAACTTTAACATCTTGGACAACTGTGCAAGAAACAAGACTGGCTAGGAGGCATTGGCGAGAACCACTTTAGACTTGCACCTAATTTATTACAGATATAGTGCCAACAGATTATATAAATAAATAACTATGTCAAAAGTATTGGGACACCTGCCTTTACACCCACATGAACTTTAATGACATCCCAGCCTTAGTCCGTAGGGTTCAATATTGAGTTGGCCCACCCTTTGCAGCTATAACAGCTTCAACTCTTCTGGGAAGGCTGTCCACAAGGTTTAGGAGAGTGTCTATGGGGAACGTTTGACCATTCTTCCAGAAGCACATTTGTGAGGTCAGGCACTGATGTTGGACAAGAAGGGCTGGCTCACAGTCTCTGCTCTAATTCATCCCAAAGGTGTTCTATCGGGTTGAGGTCAGGACTCTGTGTAGGCCAGTCAAGTGCCTCCATCTCAAACTTGCTCATCCACACTATATTGCCAAAATTATTGGGCCCCCCTCCAAATAATTTGGTGGAGGGGGGATTATGGTGTGGGGTTGGTTCCAGTGAAGGGAACTCTTAAAGGGGTTGTAAAGGTTTGTTTTTTATTTTCTAAATAGGTTCCTTTAAGCTCGTGCATTGTTGGTTCACTTACCTTTTCCTTAGATTTCCCTTCTAAATGTTTTTTTTCTTTTGTTTTCTTTGTCTGAATTTCTCACTTCCTGTTCCTCCTCAGTAAGCTGTTCAGTAAGCTCTTCTGGCTGACTCCACACCACTCGGATGATGGTGTGAAGTTTAGTGAGGAGAAACGGGAAGTGAGAAATTCAGACAAAGAAAAAAAACATTTAGAAGGTAAATCAAAGGAAAAGGTAAGTGAACCAACAATGCACGAGCTTAAAGGAACTTATTTAGAAAATAAAAAACGAACCTTTACAACCCCTTTAAGGTGTCGGCATACCAAGACATTTTGGACAATTTCATGCTCCCAACTTTGTGGGAACAATTTGGGGAGGGCCCCTTCCTGTTCCAACATGACTGCGCACCAGTGCACAAAGCAAGGTCCATAAAGACATGGATGAGGGAGTTTGGGGTGGAGGAACTTGACTGGCCTGCACAGAGTCCTGACCTAAACCATTGGGATGAATTGGAGCATTTTTCAAAAATAAATAAAAATTCCCATAGACACACCCCTAAACCTTGTGGGACAGCCATCCCAGAAGAGCTGAAGCTGTTATAGCCTATCAAGGATTTATTTTATGGTATGTTGTTGTGTGTATGGTATATTTAGTATGGTTTTTATTCTTGACTAAAAAAAGTGTATATTTTCTATTAGTTGTGCCTCAAAAATCCTATCTTTCACTATATGTTACCAGAAGTGTATAACACTTGATTCTATGCATTCACATCATGTCTATATACTAATATTGGTCAGTTAAACAAAAAAATATAATACAGGCTCGACTTTTCTTCCATTGGCATGCATTGCCATCCAATTCTAAATGAGCGGGCTGCTTTAACACCATACATATTTAGACACACACATTAGATTGTAAGCTCTTATGAGCAAAGATGTCTTGATTTATATTGCCGCTGGACTGCTTCCCTATATATTGTAAAGCACTGTTGGTACTATATAAACCCTGTAAAGTAATAACATACGAAGTACAATAATATGGGCCTCAATGGAACACCTGTGTGTGTGTGTGTGTGTGTTTGTTTTTCCTGTTAGGCTCCATGTACACAGAAGCTCAAAAACTGCCGTTTTTAAAGCAGCAGAAAAAGCTAGCTTTTATCAGCGTTTTTTTACTAGCTTTTATTAGCGTTTTTCAGTGTAGCTTTTTTTAGCTTTTAAAAAAAAAAGAAAAAAAAAGAAGAATTTTTTTCAATGGACAAAAAACGCTCGCGGCCAGCGTTTTTGAGCGTTTTGAGCGTTTATGAGCGTTTTTAGGCGTTTTGCGTTTTTTGCTGCCGAAAAACGGCACTTTGAACGCAAATTTCCTGCGTTCAGAAAAAAGCCCATTAACTCCACTGCTCATTAAAGCTAAAAAACGTTATGTGTACATGAACACATAGGCTAACATAGAGTGCAGTTAATGGGCTTTTAAAAAAACCGCCAAAACGCCCATTAACTGCAGTTTATCAGCTTCTGTGTACATGGAGCCTAAGTCTTGATAGAAAAGGTTACACTAATAACACTTGATAATTAAATGTACTAATTGTCCAGACTTCCCCCAGTTAATCTGACCCCCCAGGAATTTTCTACACGTGAAGGCGGCTGTTCCAGGAGCTTAATGGGTTTCCTGCGGAGACATAGGTGCAGAGACCGGATATGCCGGTGGTGCTGTCATTTTCTGAGCTGTGCCTGTAAATAAAATTGGTAACGAAGCGTCAATAAGCCGGGGAAATGACCAAGTCACACATACACACGTGTTCCTTCTGCGCTGGAGTGCAGCTGTTCACCCTCCCAGAAACGCGATCTTTCCTCTCCTCCAAAACGAGCCCATTAGCCATCCAGCAGCAAACCTTCCAGCCTGGATACAAACAAACGGATGATCTAACCGGAGCGTATGCTGGGATGCTGCTGGCTGTGTTCTAATTAGCTGCACATGTTCTCCCAGAGGCCATTGCTGCTGGGGCACACCGCTGTTTCTCTAAAAAGAAGGAAAGTTACTTTTATCGTTTTTAAAGCCACACCGCCATCCAAAGAGATTCTTACAATTCTCACAGCAAATTTCTGAATTAATTTAAGGGCTGATTCACACCGCGCGACAACACACAGCGCAGAATAAAGGTGGCGTTGTAATGCATTGCAGTACTCGTGTTCTGTGTTTTTTTTTTTTTTTTTGCAGTGCTTTGCGACATGTAATGTGCTGCGATTTAAAATGATGCCTGCATAATTTTATCAAAACGCACACCAATGTAACTCATTGATGCGAACAATTTCTATCGAGGCTTTCCCTTGATATTGCCAGGGACAGCACTGGATAAAACCCTATGGAGCTGGTTTGTAGTAGGCCTAATGGTTCTTTTGGAAGCCCTTCTAGATCAGTACTTCATTGGGGGACACAAATGTGATGGTGCTGTGGCCAGGTTGTGTCTTGTGATTGGACAAAGTAAATGCAGGAGTCATGACTTGGTTCATGCTTTGCTGTGTGTGTTTGTTTTTTTTGTTTTTTGCCTTTTCTCTGGGTCAACTGTGGATATAGGATTGTGTAACGGTAATACCTTGGATTGCGAGCATAATTTGTTCCAGAAACATGCTTGTAATCGAAAGCACTTGTATATCAAAGCAAATTTCTCCATAAGAAATAATGGAAACTCAAATGATTCGTTCCACAACCATTTATTCATAAGTCCTTCAGTTTTACAAAAATATTTATAGCAATGAACGAATGAGAAGTGCTCTGTGCTGAGTAAACTAAACACTGTTTACTATGTTTCAGTTATGATTGAACACAGTGTGTTCGTTCAAAAAAGGGGGCAGTAAATGACGAAATATTGATTGGTCCCTTCCCCCACTCTCCATCCTGAAACATCCCCTGCGCATGTCTGTGATCTGGCCCTTGGGGCACTATTCCTCCCGCTGACTCGGTTGATGGGGCACTATTCCTCCCGCTGACTCGATTGATGGGGCACTATTCCTCCCGCTGACTCGATTGATGGGGCACTATTCCTCCCGCTGACTCGATTGATGGGGCACTATTCCTCCCGCTGACTCGGTTGATGGGGCACTATTCCTCCCGCTGACTCGGTTGATGGGGCACTATTCCTCCCGCTGACTCGGTTGATGGGGCACTATTCCTCCCGCTGACTCGATTGGTGGGGCACTATTCCTCCCGCTGACTCGATTGGTGGGGCACTATTCCTCCCGCTGACTCCATTGGTGGGGCACTATTCCTCCCGCTGGCCACAGTCTGGCCCCCATAAATCCTGAATGATCGTAAACTAGCCCTCTGTTTATAAAGTTTGAAGACCCCTATCTTAGACCATGGCCTTAGGTGGCCCAGAGTTAAATCCAACTCTGATGGCTCACTTTCCATACATATATCTTGTGACTTAAGAATGAGCATTTTATTAAATCCCTGGTCTAGTGTGACCTCTTGACTGTTGGTTTTTTTTGTTCTCCCTATATGGAATTCCAAAGTTTATTTTCCTACTGTCCAGGCTTTGTACAAGAACATCATTGGGTGATAAATGTATTTTCCTTCATCTGGCACAATTTTAGCACCGGGGCAGGAGACATGAAATGGAATTATTGATCCCACGAGCTGCCATTTTATCAAATTTCTTCCTGTGTGACAGGCCACATTTATTTTTGGACATATTGGGGACAGTAAGTGAGTATCTGTCTCTAACCCGCACATTATTTTTAATTTAATTCTTTTAACCATTTAATGCACTTGAGAAATGTAACATGGAATTCAATCCCCATGAAGGCCTAAAAATAACCGCATAATGGTAACTACACACCCCCTTCTCCATGTCTGTTTCGGCTCCCCTTAGGAGAAAGGGGGCACACCGCACCACAAGCCCTTACCCTCCTGTGTTAAGAGGTTAGGCGGTGTTGTTTTTGGGCCTTGTCTGCAGCTGGGGCATAATGTCCTCCTGAGAATGATTCTCACCTCTACAGTGTGTAGATGCAAGTCCTTGATTTCCCCAGGAATGTAAATGTCCACACCAGCTGAAAGTCCAACTCAATCTTTATTTTCCACTTGCACAACACATAGTCTCTTGGATAGACGAAAGGTTGGAGCAAAGACACAGGACAGCTTTAAGGTGTGGAGGAGGTCCAGGCACAAACGTAGCTCAAACTCTTAGAACTGTTCAGATTCTCAAACAGTTTTGGCGCAGACCATGAGGTTGGTCTCTGCCACAGACCTGGTGGATAAGGTCACTGCCACTGACCTGGCGAACAGGGTCACTGCCACTGACCTGGTGAATATGGATTTCCTTACTAGGACATAGCCCCTTTCAGGGAGAAGACATTCCCCCCCCCCCCCCAGAGAGTCAACAGACCGAAGGCTGCTGGGCTCCAGGCCGTCACTGCAACTCCTGGGCCTCCATGCCCAGGCGAACAGGAACGGTGAGGTAGTACCTCACCCCAGGCTAAAGGTGCCTGAGGTGGAGCCGGAACAAGGCCTCGGGGCCTAGGGCACCTGGAGATGACGAACCACACTCCCACACACCCAGGCTGAAGGTGCCTGGGCGTGGACGGACGAAGACCCCTCTCAGAAGATGTCCGCCCCTTTTTATATCCTCTCCTGGCATGCACAGCAGGTTCCCCGCCCTCCTGTACGGCTACCGAGAGGGGACACAAAAGGCACAGCACTGCGCTCGCGGTTCAACCCTGGTCCAGAATGGCAGCGCCACCCACCGGCAACACATCACCAGCATTAACCCCCCGAGAACAGAAAATGGTCCATGAATCCTATCAATTTAATGTGTCTGAGCCTGGTTACCACTCGGACACTTCCCTTAAATTGAACACCCTGAGATATATAAGTGTGTGTGTGTATATGTATGTATGTATGTGTGTGTGTGTGTGTGTGTGTGTGTGTGTATATGTGTATATATGTATATATATATATATATATATATATATATATATATATATATATATATATATATATATATATTTATTTATTTATTTTTTTCTCCTTATTAGACGTTATTTAATACACACTTAAAAGCGGACCTTTGGTAATTTTTTACAATATATACATCCTTTCTTCACAGCTGAAGCAGCCTTGCTTCATGAAGGACTGACTGCACAGAAAAAAAAGAAGAAAAAAATATTATTTTCTGTTATCTAGGCAATGTGATTATCTAGTGGTGATAAAATATACCATATATACTCGAGTATAAGCCGAGGCCCCTAATTTACCACAAAAAACTGGGAAAACTTATTGACTTGAGTATAAGCCGAGAGTGAGAAATGCAGCAGCTACTGTAAGTGGAAAAGAGGGTCAACAATGCCCATCTGCAGCTGCATACCTCCCTGTGTCTATTGCATACCTCCCTGTGGCATGTTCATGCCTACCTGTGCAGATCTGCCTACCTCACTGTGTCCTGTGTGCCTCCCTGTGTCCATTGCAGCCTACTTGTGTCCTGTGCATGCCTCTGTGTGCCGTTTTGCATCCACCGATCAGCGTGTCATAAAAACATACGGCGGTCATTCCAGTATTCAAAAGCCGCACCTCCTCCTCGTCTGTGATAGACGGAACACTCAATTTCCAAGCATTCAGTGTTCCGCTTATCACGGACATCCGCTCATCCTCATAACACAGACGAGGATAAGAGGATGTCCGTGATAGGCTGAACACTGACTGCTGGGAAATTGAGTGTTCCGCCTATCACAGACGAGGAGGCGTGGCTTTTAAACACTGGAATGGCCACCGTTCTGTCTGCATGACACGCTGATCAGGTAGGCAGCCGGCGGCGACTCGAGTATATGCCGAGGGGGGCACTTTCAGCCTAAAAAAAGGGCTGAAAATCTTGGCGCTTTTTTTTGGTGCAGGGGTTCTCCAAGCTAAGCCCCAAGGGCCACATCAACTTGCTGCTTTACTTTACCCGGCCCCCAAAAACTTGTAATGTGTTTCTGTGGTGCAGGTGGGTTGGCCACCAGCATCATAACAACCAGTGATGGTGAGCAGCTGATACATGGGGGTTGATTTACTAAAACTGGAGTGTGCAAAATTTGGTGCAGCTCTGCCCAGAAACCAATCGGCTTCCAGGTTTGTTTGTGTTTTTTTTTTGTCAAAGTTTAATTGAACAAATTGAAAGCTAATAGGCTACCATGCAGAGCTGTCCCAGATTTTGCACTCCAGTTTAGTAAATCAACCCCATAGTTTAATTCATTGCTTTGGTGCTGGCGTCAAACCCAACCACAATATGGAAACTCATGTCCCTGATCTGGGGTGGTTGGCGGCATCCAGGGCCCACCCACAGCATTCAGAAGAGGACCTGCTGTGCCTCCCGACCTCCATCCAGAGCTGTTCTACCTCCTGCCCTGTGCCATGCCGCCACTGTAATGAAGATTGTAAGGCAGTATATGGGGACGGAGTATTCCGCTATGAAAGGGAAGGGTGGGGGGCTTCTGATATGAAGTTAGTAATTGGTGCATGTTTATTCATTCAGTTCTAAAACTGATTTTTGTTTTATTTTTTTTCCTCTCGGCCCTTCAGCATTTGTAAAATATACCATGTGGTCCTTGTACTGGAAAATTTGCAGACCTCTGTCTTAATGTATGGCCAGTTTAAGGTCTCTTTGGGCTGATGCCATTTTATTTTTTGTCGCTCATAATTTTTAAATGAAGGTCATCTCAGAAGATTGAAGTGTGTGCCGTCACTTTTTTGCTTCTGATTGCGCTTTCACTGGGGAAGGAGACTCCATGTCTGTCACAGTCTGTCACAGCGGGAATTTAAACGCTGGTCTTCATCTGTGGTGGTGTATCGGCTCTATTAGATTTATAGCCTTGTTCTCATGTGGATTGCTGCTCCTTCAGTATGCCTGTGGATTTATCTGCAATTTTCAATGGATTTATGGTGAGCGTTTATCGCCCTCCTCCTATGAATTGGCATATTAATTCATTATCGAGTAGCACATACAGATTTTAAGCAGCAGTCGTCGGGCATGATGTCCTGTGATTCCTCTACCTGCGGGGCTCATGGCAGTTGGAGTTCATCCTTCCATTGATATGGGTATACTACCTGTAGAATCCTCATTCAAAGCTGACTTTAAATTATATGAGAATTTGGTAACTAGTGCGATTAAAATCCGGTGGGATATTGTAAGCCTTATTGGTATTTAATGGGAGGAATCATGCTCCCTCATTGGTATTTAAAGCGGAACTTCCGCTGATCTCTTTCTCTCTCTCTCTCTCTTCCCCCCCCCCTTCAGGTGCCACATTTGGCACCTTACGGGGGGGGGGAAGCAAGAGTCAGGGCCGCAGCCCATGACGTCGCCACTCGGCCCCCTGCCGCTGAAGCCGTGAGGCTACACTGCTGGGTTCCCTTACCCACAATGGCAGAACACCGCTTTAATGAGAGGAATCGTGCCCCCTCATTGGTATTAATGGGAGGAATCGTGCTCTCTCATTGGTATTAATGGGAAGACTCGTGCCCCCCCTCATTGGTATTAGTGGAAGGAATCGTGCCCCCCCTCATTGGTATTAGTGGGAGGAATCGTGCCCCCCTCTCATTGGTATTGATGGGAGGAATCGTGCCCCCCCCCCATTGGTATTGATGGGAGGAATCGTGCCCCCCCCCCATTGGTATTGATGGGAGGAATTGTGCCCCCTCATTGGTATTAATGGGAGGAATTGTGCCCCCTCATTGGTATTAATGGGAGGAATCGTGCCCCCCCCCCTCATTGGTATTGATGGGAGGAATCGTGCCCCCCCCCCTCATTGGTATTGATGGGAGGAATTGTGCCCCCTCATTGGTATTAATGGGAGGAATCGTGCCCCCCCCCTCATTGGTATTAATGGGAGGAATCGTGCCCCCCCTCATTGGTATTAATGTGAGGAATCGTGCCCCATCTTGAATGTTAGTGGAAGGCTTGATCCCTCATCATTGGTGTCAACAGGAGGAATAGTGCCTCATATCAGTGTGAAGAATTGTCCCCTAAGGGTCGGATAAAGGCTAGCAAAGGGCTGCAGTTTGG
This sequence comes from Rana muscosa, assembly GCA_029206835.1. Lineage (NCBI taxonomy): Eukaryota > Metazoa > Chordata > Amphibia > Anura > Ranidae > Rana > Rana muscosa. The sequence goes on from CM055117.1 coordinate 1,065,340,812, forward strand.
AGACCACTGTTCTAGAGGATCAATTGCCTCCAGAGAGTTTAATTCTCGGATGTGTCAAAAAAGGAATATCGGGTTCAATTTCAAATACCAAAAAAAGAGTAAAACCAAGACAAACTCCATTACTCAGAGGAAACGACAGCGGAGGGCAGGAAGAAAACATTGCAGATGACAAATGTTGTTCTCAATGGAAAAAGACTTCCAAGAAATGATTCATAATGTGATCAGTCCGGAAGATGTGCCTTTAACTAATGAGCAGATTTCTCTTCTTTTCTAGGGGTCTCTTTCACCAGCTTATCACTTTGATGTATCTACTATATGTGATGTGAATAGGTTTGAGCATAACTTGCAGAAGTATTTTTGTCGGGTTGATGAAATGAGCAGTAACGGTGATCTCTTGAGCTTTAAAGAGAATCTTGTCTCTGTCTTTACCTACTCTGAATTTTGAAGTAATGCCTTCTGTTTTATGCCTGGAACATTAATCGGACCTCAAGATTGGACCGAATGTGTTTATTTATTTTTTTTTTTCTCTTTCTTTCTTTTATCCTGTAAAGCCATGGGGTACTTTTTTTTTTTTTAAACATGTTTTCGAGGATGCTGTTCGAGTAAGAACTTTTGAAAGTCAAGGATAGAAACATTGCAGTTGATTTACTAAAACTGGAGAGTGCAAAATCCTGGCGCAGCTTAGCATGGTAGCCAATCAGCTTCTAACTTTTTTGTTTTTTCGGTTGAGCTTTGACAAAAATAAACTTGGAAGCTGATTGGTTTCCATGCAGAGCTGTGCCGATTTTGGACTCTCCAATTTTAGTAAATCAACCCCATAGTGACTTCTCAAATTAACCGATTTCTGCCTGCGCTATAGCCGAAAGAGCCACAGCGCCGGCTTACTTTGCGGAGACAGAGTACATGGACGTCCTCCCCTGACCACAATGCCCATGCGCCCCCTACTGCCCGCAGATGGCACACTATGTTCGCCGAGTCCTTCAGACTCGGCTGATCACAGATCGGGGTAAAGGGCCAATGACGTTGGGCCTTTACCACGTGATCAGCTGATCATGGATGTACACACAAGCCGGTTATCGGCTTTTCTTTCCTCACGCTGACAGAAAAAGCCAATAACCGGCTTGTGTTAAAGGGGCATCGACACTCCTAATCAGTGTCCTTATTATCAGTGCAGTCCCACCAGTGCCCATCATTGCTCATCAGTGCACATCTGTGAAGCAGAAAAATTACCTGTTTTGCTAATTTTTTAAACAAACTATGAAATCCTTCCCCTTTTTTTTTTTATTTTTTTTTTTCGGTCTTTTTTTCGTTTTTGGTTTAGCAAAAAAAGTAATATACCCAGTGGTGATTAAATACCACTGAAAAAATGTTAAAAGAAAAAAAAATGGGACAGCGCTGAAAGCTGAAAATTGGCCTGGGCAGGAAAGGGGTAAAAGTGGGCAAGTGGCTAAATAAAAAAAAATGAAAGTAGTTATCCGTAATGCACATAAAGGCGGGTCTGTGGTTGTTCTTGACTCACAAGACTGTAAGACGCTTGGACAGCTCAGATGTTTCTTCGTATCCGGTTTGGGAAAGTGACTTTTTTTGGTTTGGTGGATCAATGTGAGTATTTCCCAAAAGTGTCAGATTCCCTATGAACTTTAAGAAATGATGAATACAAAACCCTAGTGTAGCGGGGTCCTCAAATTGATGGGATACACCTGGGGAATAGTGTGACCCAGGTGTATAATTGTGTTAGGGTTCAGACCCCTTTTTTTGTTTCGTGGAGGATTGGAGGATGTAGTATTCTCCTTTGCCTGTGGGTGGCGGGGTGCCCACAGGCTTCAGGTAGAATCATCTCCTGCAGTGCTCCCTGTTTTGTTCCTTCCCGGAGATGGTATGGCTGGGGCGGGGAGCCCGCTGGGCCGTTGATGGGAGGAGATAAAAGGGGGAGACTCCCTTACCACGAGGTCGTGCGGAGAAGGAGGTCCTCGGAGGAGGAGGGTTGCGGTCCGCACCCAGGGCCCTTAGGCCTGGGTGCTGGAGATCCAGGAGTCTGGTCCAGGTGTCCATGGCCTGGTCCGGAGTCATGTTGGCGTCCATCCCAGGCACCTTTAGCCTGGGGTGAGGTACTATCGAGGAGGCCTGGGGCCCAGTACCTTCGACTGGGTCCCGCTAGGGTGGACTGTCCGAGGGTCCCTGAGCGGAGGGACTCGTATCTGAGGTGAGGAGGCCAGAGAGGTTACCCACTGGAGACCCGGAGCAGCACCAACCCGGTGACAGTGGGCCTCTGGGAACTCTCTTGGGAGGACACATCCCCCTGATGGGGGCCACAGCGTATCGAAGAGGGCTCCATTGCTGTTCATAGGGGTTGCTGGAAGAGACCCCATCTTTCCTGTTCTGTAACAGCCGGATTGGCTTAGGTGCCGCTGGTCATAGTACAGTGGCATAGAACTTAAACTTTAGGAAGTGCCTCGATCTGCTCGTCCCACCGTTGGCAAGGTTATAGGTCCCAACCAGTTTGCTGCAAAAGAACTGTTTATTGTGCTTTGCTTATTGGAGTGTCAAATAAACAAGTGTTGGACCTTTCTCCGGTGTGTGAACTCCAGTTACTGGAAGCAAAGGGGAGGCCATTACAGACTCAGTGCATTCACAGAACACACCGGCCCGAGGAAACATCAGTAAGTGGCCTTCACCTCCCTACTACAATGGGGAGGACATGGGCCGTGGCGCATCTCACTCTCACAACCCAGGAACCCCTAGACATGAGCTGGAGTGTAACCGATAAAGTCGAAGAGGGAGTGAGGCCGCTACACTAGATTTTCTTTTTTTTTATATTTTAAGTTCCTCTCCAACCATTTTTGTATGTGCATCCAAACCAGCCCCAGTAAGGGTTCGTTCACAGCAGAACACAGCAAAATGCCTGACAATGTATGAACAATTGTTTCCGGGGATTGGCTTTTTGATAACCTGATGGACGGAGTTGCATAGAGATTTTTTTAACTATTCTTTTCCACCTACACTATGGAGTGCCGTATGATTCATCTCGGTTTCCACTGGGATATGATCCAGTTTTCTGCATTGTTTATTATTATTTTGCCAACCCGCTACAATCTGTACTCTCAAAACCTTTCATAGGAAAGGAAAAATTTGCATGTATTATTCCTCTGTGCTCCTCATTAGTTGTTACTGTGAAGTTCACGTGAAAGGGAATATTGACTAGCGTTTTATGCGTTTGTTGGTCCATTTTCAGTGTAAAAATATTTACGCGCTCGCCCTCGCCCTCGCCCTCGCCCTCGCCTCGCGCTCGCCCTCGCCCTCGCGCTCGCCCTCGCCCTCGCCCTCGCGCTCGCGCTCGCCCTCGCTCTCCCTCTCTCTCACACACACACTCTCTCTCGCAACTCGCTCTCCCTCTCTCTCACACACACACTCTCTCTCGCAACTCGCTCTCCCTCTCTCTCACACACACACTCTCTCTCGCAATTCGCTCTCCCTCTCTCTCACACACACACTCTCTCTCGCAATTCGCTCTCCCTCTCTCTCACACACACACTCTCTCTCGCAACTCGCTCTCCCTCTCTCTCACACACACTCTCTCTCGCAACTCGCTCTCCCTCTCTCTCACACACACACTCTCTCTCGCAACTCGCTCTCTCTCTCACACACACACACACACACACACACACACACACACACGCTCTCCCTCTCTCTCACACACGCACTCGCTCTCCCTCTCTCTCTCACACACACTCTCTCTCGCACTCGCTCTCCCTCTCTCTCTCACACACACTCTCTCTCGCACTCGCTCTCCCTCTCTCTCACACACGCACTCTCTCTCTCGCGTCTGAACCTCGCACCCATATGAGCTTTTAAATGTCCCATTCCAAAACTGTAGTCATTAAGTGTATGTAAACCCTAATTCTGAACTTCTATGTACTTTTTGGTCTTAAATCTTTTAAATAGGCACAAAATGAAAAAAAAAAAACACAATTTCCTGATCTTCTAGAAATTTTGTGAGTTGATAACTTATGCTGTACTCGTATTACATTTTTCATAATGCTCTTTGTGAACTTCAGAGCACCTCTTCCCTTGTTAGGACTTGGGCCTCTTTCACACGGGCGCCTCCATGAAGCGTAATGTGCTTGCTCTGTGGGGAACTCTCCACTGATTCCCGCTGAGCAGGCGGATGACGGGTCCGTGTCCTCTCTGCTATGCAGGATTGACAAGGGCGCAGCCCTGCTCTCCTCTGTGGGGCAATCAGATGGAAACGGACCACCTGTCCATTTCCACCTGATCCGATCCACCAGATGGATAGGAAAAAGGACCACCACCCGTCTGTTTTTTGCTGATTTGGATGACGGCGGGTGTTAGCGGCCATGTGTCTGCTGACGTCTGCAGCTCCATAGAGACTGGAGGGTCCGATCAGGTCCACCTGAAAAACTGACAGGCGGACCTGATCGGACAGCCCGTGTGAAAACGGCGTAAAGAACACCCAACCCTACTTCATCTCCCTTAGACATTTCTGTCCTAGAGTGCAGTAGGTAGGGTTTAATGCTAACACACCGTACTGTATCTGAGGCGGAGCATTGTCACCCTAGGCTAGGAAGCGTGTTTTACAGGAAGGTTACCAGGAAAAGAAAAATGTCTGGGGGGGGAAAAAGAAAAGGAATGCTGCAATATATTGCATGTTTCCTGTTTGGAGTCCGTCCTCCTTTTCCCGTTGGGGCTATAACAGCCTCCACTCTACTAGGAAGGCTTGCCACAATGTTTTGGAGTGTGTCAGTGGGAATCCGTGCCCGTTCAGCCCAAAAAATATTTTGAGGTCAGGTACTGATGTTTGGAGAAGACCTGGCTCAGTCGGCATCCCAATTTATCCTCAAGGCTTTCAGTTGGGTTAAATTTAAAGATCTGTCCGCACCAGATGTAATAAACCATGTTTGGTTAAAACCAAAGAATGATGTACTTGTATTGTTACAGCATGCAGAGACCTTTTTCAGACAATTTTTCGCTTCTGATCTTATGGTAATCTTGGTGAAGGTCTTTGCTGTTTCAGCATGACTGAGCCCTGTATACAAAGCCAGCTCCATAAAGACATGGGGTTAATTTGCTAAAACTGGAGTGCAAAATCCAGTGCAGTTTTGCATAGAAACCAGCAGAGCTTAATAAAATGTGAAAGTTTGCCAAAGAGTAAACGGTGCAATGTGCTGGGATCGGCACTGCTGTCATACTAGATCCTCGACTTGAATTGATGCTCCTAATAAATGGGCTGCCTTAGCAAAACTGGAGCTGGCAAAATCTGGTGCGTTTTTTTTTTTTTTTTTTTTTGTCAAGGAATTCCAGTGGCCTGTGCAGAGCCCTGACCCCAAATCTATTGAACGCATTTAGGATGACTTGAAATGCTGTTTTGCAAGCCAGGTCTACTCATCCAATATTGGCAACTGACATCGCAAATTATATTTTGGCTAAAATGATGCAAATTCCCACAGGCATATGTAGCGGACCCCCCAAAACTGTGGTCGCTATGCCTAAATTTAGGGGCTAGCCTGAGCAAATAGTTAGGCTCAGGCTGTTGGAATTTCTTTTAATTGGCCTCTGCTCTGTTGTGATGTTGCCTGGCAGTACAGTTCCCTGTGACCTGTAGGTGGCGCTGTCGCCTAGGTCTCAGGTCGAACCACAGGTGGCATTGCAGCGTGAGTGGGTGTCCCCTCTCGGCAGCCGTGCAGTGGGGGTGGTCTGCCCGCTGTGCATGCTGGGAGAGGGTACATAAGGGGCATACGCCATGATTTAGGGGAGTTTGTACCCTTTGACCCTCCAGGCCGGGGCTGCGGGTGTGTGTTCAGTCCTGGGCACCTTTGGCCCGAGGCTGCATCGTTCCAGGTAGGCCCAGCACCTTTTAGCTGAGGCCTACAACAGAAGAGGAGACCCAGGGTACCCAAGTAGGGGTAGCCCGCTCTGAAGGAGAGAGGAAACCGGGGGGGGGGGCTATCCAAGGAGATCAGTGAGGGAAGTCACTGTGTCGGGAGAGGCCTGGTTACCGGTCAGAGGGAAGGACTCCACAATCCGCCACAAGCCTTGTAACATGCCCCATTGGCACCTAAGGTCTCAAGTGTTACAAGTGCTGGGAAGTTTGGGACTTAGAGGTTAATATCCTGATCGCAGCCTGCGGAAAATTACAAAATGTTCGTGCTCCACACCTGCTGCTAGGACCGTGAGAGGGGACTATCCGGGTGAGCAAGGCCCACTCAGGCTTGAGTGGCAATGGATGACCGTTAAGTGCCGCGTGCCTGAACCTACCTCCCTGTTAAATTCTCTATCTCCAACTTTCCTATCAAGTTTCTATGCAAAGAAAAATAAACCTTTCTCTATTGGGTTTAACTCTGTGTGGACAATGGCCTTCTTGAACGTTTAGAAAGAATAGACTTTTCCCTACACTCTAGGAGCAAGAACCAACGGAAAGAGGTAACTCGCTGCAGGAGCCAAATAAATGAACACAGCTCACCCTCTACAAGATGGAGGATACTGGGCATGTGGCATGGTGTGTCCCACCTGCTGGCGGAGGTAAGCAGCGGACTTGGGGATGTGTGTGCTACACATACATACTCCAAAGGCTTCCCAAAAAAAGGAGCCTGTTAAAGTCTGTATTTTAATGAGGTGCGCAATAAGTTCATAATAGGTGTTGATGGTCAAGAGTACATGGAACATTTGGCAATTTATTTTTCTTTAAAAGAGCAGCTACTTTGCAAACCCAGAACACAACACTTGCATACAGTCTCCTTAAGTCATTCCTGAATCCTGCATTTACTAAGCAAACATCTCTTAAGAGATTAATGGCTACAAGCAAACAGAGTACTAACCCATCACTAATGGCATGAGCTGTCATCACCTATTGTTCACTTTAGGGTTTGCCCGCCTGGTGCCATCCGGAGCTGACCTTTTTTAAAGTGTCTCCACTTCCTCATAGTTGAGATTTAGATTGCCCCCCCTGCCCCCATCCCGTGGTGAAGAGATGTGCACTAAAAGATCATGCTGTAAACTTTGTTAGGCTTCTGCACTTTTGTTTATCCCACAATTCCGCTTTAATGTTTTAGCGAATTTTATATAAATGCCCCTCGCCATATAAAAAGTATGTGATAAAAGACCTCGGGTCAGAGCTTACCCTTTTTCCCAGGTGCCTGGTCTGCCCTTCTTTTTTTATTTTTTATGCCGGTCTATTGATGGACTTTAATAGCCAATTGATCTCTTGTGCTACTACACTGGTAGCCCAAAAAAATTTTTTGAAGCGGTAGGCACTTGCACAGTACTACACAACAAACCAACTTTTTGGCATTTTCTTTTTTTTCATTCAGAGGTTACTGGGAATTTCTTGACTAGCGATCCATGGCAGATTGACCACCTGCCTGATGGTGTCCAGTGCCAAAGCCACTTTGTAGAGTAAGGGGCATGGGACCACTGGAACGTTTCTGGGGTGAATAAACCCCTAACACCATACTGGCCACCAAATGATGAATGAGTGACTTGTATAGCGCTACAAATGCAAACTGAATCACCTCAAGGCGCTTTTTGTAGCCAGTGTCTTGCATATATACTGGGTCAATTTTGGACAAGATCTAATTAACCTACCAGCATGTCTTTGGAGTGTGGGAAGAAACCCACGCAGGCAGATGGTGTCATGGTCGGGATTCGAACCAGCGACCCTTTTGCTGCTAGGTGAAAGTGCTAACCACTACACCACTGATGGGGGAACTACAGTGACCGCCATTTTAATGGATATTCTTCTCGCTACCAAAGTATGTGGTGGGGCCTTTTCTCATTGTTCACCTGTGCGGTTAATGTATTGTGTGCTGTAGATATTATGGTTTTCCCTAAACCTTGAAAATTTTAATTATTTCAAAGGCTCCTCCATGGTAAAAAAAATAGTTTAGAAAGGCTGTGCTAGGATTTGGCTGCAGTTGGAGCCATAATACAGGTCAGGCATCTCGGAGAAGGCTAAGGTGTCATTGAAGGCCTGCCGTGCATTTGCTGCATAAGAGGGCATTTGGGTCAATTTTGGTATAAGATTTCTCTTTGGTTAGTAGCAGCATTTACCACATAGTGAAGCTCATTCAAGAAAACCTCTACAGAGAAAAGGAATTGACCACACGTGGTTCCAGAGCTTCACTAAACTTAATCCAGACTAAGGATCAAGAGGTGGGCATTAGGAATCAGAGGTAGAATCCAAGCAGGGTTTCCTTGGTCTGGGTTAAAAAAAAAAAAACTATTTTGAGTCAACTAATTAATTTTTATGGAGAGCTTGGAGAGTTCACCTTTACAGAAAAAAAATCCAAAGGTGAACGGACACTGGACACCCTCAAAAATCTACTATTGTATCGCCAGCTTTAGTTCTAAAAACAAAATGGCTAATGCGACACTTCGAATTACATTTCAGAAACAAAGTGGACCCCTCTCAAATTGATGCCTTGAGAAAGTTGGTGAATGTACACTTTTTTTTTTTTTTTTTTCCTGTTGCTTTAGCTATGTTTCTAGAACTAAAGATTTAAGATCAGCCAATTTTGGTGTGCTGCCCATTTTTGCTTGTTTGGAATTTATACGGTGGCTTCCATAGCGTGAAAGGAGCCTAGTAATAAAAACTTGACAATGGAGTTCTTGCCCCCTCACCACTAATATATATATATTTTGCTGTGCCAATGACTGTTTTCAGTAGAGGGGAAGTGAGGGATAATTAGAAACGGAGATGGAGGAAGCATTTAAAAGCAGATGAGGGTTTTGGCCCCACTCGCCTCAAACAACAAAAAAATCACCTTTTTTATATTGCTGTGTGGGTCCCTGTTGAGAGATTTTTGCTTACTCCCTGTCTGGTGAAACTGTTGTCACCAGGGCAGTAAGGCCGGAGAGTTACACCAGTGTTTGAAGCGAACCTTCCATGGCAAAGGAAGCACCCTGAGTTAAGTCTCATACACACGGTCGGACTTCAAACAAACTTTTCCGTGGATTTTTGTCCGAAGGGAGTTGGCCGGGCACACCCATAGCATACACACGGCAGGACTTGAATGCAAACTTTCCCCAAAATGTTCCCAACATCACATGGTTTTTCTGCTCTTTACCGCCACCCTTTGGTTAACTTCTGCTATTGTTGGTTGATTTTAACATTGGTTCTGGGCATGCGTATTTGTACCTCGGACAAAGGTCCGATGGATTTCTGTACACACGATAGGAATTTGCACCATCAGGCTTTTGTTGCCGAAAAGTTTGTCCGTTTGCAGAGCGAACTTTTGTCCGATGAAAACCAAAAAAGTTTGTCCGATGGAGCGTACACAATGTCAGATTTTTTGAAAAACTTGCTCATTTTGAAGTTTGTTGGCAAAAAGTCAGACCGTGTGTACAGGCATTAAGTTAGGGCCATGTGTAGCAAACTTTGGCCCTCCAGCTGTTGTAAAAACACAAATCCTTTGAGGCATTGCAAGACACTCGGACCCATAAGCATGACTCGGAGGTAGTGGCATGATGGGACTTGTAATACTGTAACAGCTGCAGGGTTGCCGTTTGCCTACCCTTGCTAAAAGGAGTGCACGGAAGTCTATGTATATTTAGACAGAGTATGAGACTTTATTAGATGCTGCCATCCCAACTTTGGAAACCAAACTTAATGTTCTCCAAGTTCAGGCCAGTAATGGAGCCATTCAGCCAATGGGAGGTTTGGTGCAGTGAAAGGCAGAAACCCGTCAACATTCTGCAGAGCTCCCTTTTTGGCACTAGTGTGTACGAAGGTTCAGTTGTACTTTGCTTTACAGTACAATCCCCCCTTTATTCCACAAGTTCCAGGTGCTGCTGTAACCTCCGATTGTCCCATCTGATCCTGGCCAGTGTTGTGCATTCTTGGAATAGTTCTCACTGGGGAAGCCTCTGCTGTTCGAAGATCTTCTGACGTGGTTAAATATAGGCCTTGTGGAATCCTGCCTAGGCTGGTCTATGACATCAATTAACGCCTCGAGAATCTCCTGCTGTCTGTTAGTGAAAGGACGTGTACATCTGTTCTGTGAGTCTAGAATTCAGAACTGGTTTCCCCAGTGGGAATGAATGAGTGTGTATATAGAATATTTCACCTCCATGCAGGACAGGCCCTGTTTTTTATATAGTGTTTGTGGACTTATTGACCCCATCAGATGGCATAACTGTAGAAAATTGTTGTCTGGCCTTCAGGATTATTACAAAGCTTAACAAGTACTTTGTATTTAGAACTACCGTATGTGGTGTTTATGGTGGGATTTGCAATCAATTCACACATTAGCTTCAATTTACAAAGCCAACACACAGGATAAGGATCCTTTTCAAAAAAGCAATGGAGATAAGATGGTGTAACAAATATGAAAATTACAGTTACTTGGAAGACCTTTAGGCTTGTGGTAAGCATTGCAAATTAAGCCTATTGTCTTACATTTTGCTTTCTTAAAGTGGAATTCGACCATCTCAAAAAACATTATTGAAAAAATGGGCCCCATGAGCTTTTAACCATAATGTGCTAGTATGCACCGGATTTCGACACACTTGCGTCATCATTTTCTGGTCTTCCTTCTGGGTCCGGACTCAGCTTTTTGATTCGGCCAGAACTGTGCATGCTGACAAACGTAGACAGGCAGGGAGACAGGTTTGATGAAAGAAAAAAGTATGTCCTCTGTCATAAAAATCTTAGCGGTCAGCAATTTTTTATTTTTCAATTTTTGATCTCATTTTTTAATTTTAAAAATCGTTTGAAGGAAATACATTTTCTCACCAATTTGCCCTAATAATGCACAGGCAACGTTTAGATGGTCTGTTTCACATCATTCGACTCTGCAGTTTTCAGTCAGACTGGTTTGGAAGATTTGCAGTGGAATAAAAGTATAAACACTCATGTCCATGGTCTCTGAACATAACCCTTCAAGGATTCAGGGATTTCTCTTCACTTTCTGGCCTGGAAACACAAGAAGTGAAGGAAAATCACATATCACATATTACAGTTGCATCCATAAAAGGTGTCCCCATTGGCGTTGCCATCCTAACAGGAGTTGAAAGGGACAATTTTTTCCCCAAACAGTGGTCACCAGGAGAAATGGAAAGGATGCCCCCCCCCCCCCCAGCCTAGGCATAGATGGGAGCAAATGGGTTAACACTGGTTTTCTCCCTGTTCAGAAGTAAAAAAGTGAAAAAAAGTTGTGGCTTTAGTTATATGGCACCATTCGTACTGACTATTATATTCTTCAAGTCAGCTGGGTGACGAGCGAAGAGGGATACCATCTAAGTCTGCTCGGGCTGCTCACATTAAATCCAAGATGGCAACACCCAACGAACGAACATCCATCTGACCCCGTAAAATGTCCTTAAAACAAAAAAAATTGAATGAAGTTCTACTAGTGTATGGCCAGCTTGAGTGTGCCATAGGCCATATGACCATGTGTGTCTGGGACATTTGTAATGAAAGCTGTTACCCATCTAAAAAGGTCATCTCTTACAGTAGTCAGTACGAATGGTGCCATATAACTAAAGCCACAACTTTTTTTTGCTCGGGCTGCTCACATTAAATCCAGGATGGCAACACCCAGCATCAGCATTTTAAATGTCTACGCAAGGGAGGACTTTACAGGTAAACCACATAACTAAAATGCACTATATTACCAAAAGTATTGGGACACCTGCCTTTACACGCACATAAACTTTAATGGCATCCCAGTCTTAGTCCATAAGGTTCAATATATTCCATAGCTCAACTCACCAACCAGTCTGCCAACCGACCAAATCAACCTGTCCAAAAGTCTGCGTTAAAAACAGGGGTTTAGTTAGCAAGAATTTGCAAATGCATGCATAAGCTGCAAGGCCTCTTCACGGCATCCTGTGTATTGCTTGCAGTCCTAACGCTACTGAATATATAAGCGCCTCCACAATGGAAGTACATGCATTAAATGGATAGATGAGGGGTAGGTGGGACTGCAAGCAATACACAGTGTGCCGTTAAGAGGCCTTGCAGCTTATGCATGCGTTTGCAAATGCATACTAACTAAACCCCTGTTTTTAACGCAGACTGTTGGGCAGGTTAATTTGGTCGGTTGGTGAGTTGAGCTATGCAATGTTCTGTTTTTTTCATTGGTTTTGGAGTGTCTATGTGAATGTTTGACCATTCTTCGAGCAGCATATTTGTGAGGTCGGGTGCTGATGTTGGACAAGGCCTGGTTCGCAGTCTCCGCTCTAATGCATCCTAAAGGTGTTCTATCGGGTTGAGGTCATGACTCTGTGCAGGCTAGTCAAGTTCATCCACCCCAAACTTGCTCATCCATGTTTGAGGTGGGGAAACTTGCCAGCAAAAATTCCTGACCTCCAACCCGATAGAACACCTTTTGGTATCAATTGGAGCAGAGACTTCGAGCCAGGCCTCCTCATCCGATATCAGTGCCTGACCTCACAAATGTGCTTCTGGAGGAATGGTCAACTATTCCCATAGACACACTCCTAAACCTTGTGGACAGCCTTCCCAGAAGAGTTGAAGATGGTTTAGCCGCAAGGGTGGGCCAACTCAATATTGAACCCTACGGCGTAAGACTGGGGTGCCATTAATGTTCATGTGCGTGTAAAGGCAGGCGTCCCAATACTTTTAGTAATCTATATGGGCTTTTAACATACACTAATCTTAAGGAGTAGTTGTTGAAAGGAATGTTCTGGCAAGAGTCTCTTCAAATATACCCTCTGAGCCAATCCATAACATAACCCTCAGGGATTGTTCATATACATCCGTTGAGCTGTGTTAATCTGCAAAAATCTTGCCTTTTTTAGGGCTAGTGTACATACAGTTTTTGCTTCTTCTGACCTGCATTTGTGAAATAGTTTAAGGATGGATATTTGAATTTTGAAGCATATATGTGAATTTCAAAATTGATCCCAAGGAGGAAAATATCCCTTCTCCCCCCGCCCCAGGCCAATGGGGCCTGCTTTATAGTCAAGTATGACACTTGTTCTGTTTTTAAATGGTGGTCAATTGTTTGACTGGGAGTTTGAGTATTCCACCTCCCCTTTTTTTTATTTTTTTGACAGTTTTTGCCGTATACTACTGAAAAATGCCACTTCTAGATGTGTTTGGCTGCTTGGTCGCACGCTGTGTTTATGACAGACACGTAATTGCCTGTTCTACAGCCTCTCCCTCTTCCTGTGTTTTGGCTGGCCTGTTGTAGGCTGACAGGTGTGTGCGTCACTTTTTCCTGAAAAAAACATGACTTTCTGTAGATTTTGGAAGAGACCAGTTTTTCCAGTATGCCAAGTAGCTGCTGGTTCTTGCGGCAATAAAAACAGGCTTAAAAAAATTGCGTAAAAATGTTGGCATGTCGCCTATCTCCAAAATATGAACGTATGCAGGTAAAGCTCGGAAGCATTGCTAGCATAGCTCCAAAGTGGCTTCAAAGTAACTTGCGTGCAAAACTTTTCCCTCAAAGAATGCAGAATCTGACCTTCCTTTTGAGTAGTCTGACCTGCCTGACTATTCCAGCCCTTAAAGAGCACATTTTTTGACTAACATATAGAGCTTTTTTCATCTGAAATGCTGGTTGCCTTGCCAATGCAATAGATCCCTTGTGCCCAATCGGCAACCCAAGGGTCCTTTTGATTTTTCTTATGCAGCCAGTGGACTCCAGCAGTCAGTGTGCGTTGATTTGTTAAGGGACTGCAATGTCTGCTCTCTAATAGTCTCTTTAACATGTTCCCAGACTCGGTCTTTGTCCTGCAGAAATGTGTTCCCACTGTCGCCCCTGTAGCATATCTGCAGTCTCCGTCCATCCTCTGTAGTATTTCCTAGACTGTCTTCTGTAGCATTACAAACCCTACATTATTTGTGGCCCTTTAAAGATGTCAGGGGCCAAAGTTAAGGACCCCTATACCTTAAAAGTTGGCAACCACTGCAGTATATTTGGTACTTTCTGAGCCACCGACTCGGAATACGTATACTGGTTAGGAACTCTTGCTTCACTTTGACTTGACCCATGCTTGTTCAGTCAGAGATACAAAAAAGTATTAAAGCCGGGCACACAGGTTTTAGATCCACAATGTATAAAACAACGAGATGCAACCAACATATGTCAATGCGTTTCAGCCAATCGCGGCCTTAATCATGACTAATTGGCTGAAATGAGTTTGAAATTTGTTGGCTATATCCAATTGTTTTATATAATAAAGCCTATATTCTATTGAATTATACTGAGGTGCCAGCTTTTGTTGTGGATCTAGTACCAATGAGGCTTCATAAATCTGTGTTGGAGCACTTGTACCCTTGCTGAATATTTTTGCGGTTGTAGCACTGTAATTGTTTTGCTAGGCACACAGGTTTCCCTTTTTAACCCTCTGCCTAAAGCTGACCATACAGTATATGTTGCGGTACTATGTTGGTGACCTCACCTCTCACTCCCTTCCTTCTCTATCAATGTCAATGGCTCTCGTCTAGGGGACCAGGGAGGAGAGTGTGACGCACCACCAGCTCGTATCCTCTTGTGTGTAGAGGTGTGACCTATAACCAATTACCTTCGGGCCTGTGCCCCTGTCCAGAGCCAAAACTTCCCTTGAAAATGACCTTTAACTCCCAGAAAGCCAAGTTCCACACCATTGAAAGTCCAACACTTATTTATTCTTTTAGAGCAATAAATAGTCCTTTTTAGAGCAGACTGGTCAGACAACGAACAGACAAGGTGAAGAGGAAGGTCCAGGCATAAACATGAACTTGTTACTCTCCTGTTTCGGTGTGCACAAACAGGCTTGGCGCACGGTCGCTGCCGCCGACTGGGTGAATTAGACTTGAGGTCTCTGCCACCGACCTGGGTTTCAGTTGGGTCGCTGCCACCGACCATGAGAACGTGGACTACCTTCTTGAGATGCGGCCCCTGTCAGGGGAGTCGTCCATCCATCCATCCATCCATCCATCACCAGAGGCCTCCACCGTCACCAGCCAATGCTGCGCTGGATCTCCGGGAAGGTCACCTCTCTGGTCCCCCTCGCCCAAGATTCGGATGTCCAACACCGGAGGACACCCTAGGAATCCTCCATCCCATACGGGACCCAGTCGAAGGTACTGGGCCCCAGGCCTCCAGAGAGTACCTCACCCCAGATCAAAGGTGTCTGGGGTGGAATCGCAGCTCCGCCTCTGGGCCGAGGGCGCCCAGAGACCACCAGCACTCACACCCAGGCTGAAGGTGCCTGGGCGTGGACCCCGAGCGGAAGATGTCTGCCCCCTTTATCCCCTCTCCCAGCATGCACAGCAGGTTCCCCGCCCCGCTGTACCACTGCTGTGAGAGGACAAAAAGGCACAGACCTCCAATGGTGGTTCAACCCAGGCCCATTGCGACAGCGCCACCTACAGGCCACAGGGAACTGGACACCATTGATATCCTCCCACTGGCATAAATTGGTCCATGAACCCTAACAATTGCTGCATCTGAGCCTGTTATCACTCAGATGCCTCCCCTAAATGTAACCACCCGCTACATATGATTTCATA
Source organism: Rana muscosa (assembly GCA_029206835.1). Classification (NCBI taxonomy): domain Eukaryota; kingdom Metazoa; phylum Chordata; class Amphibia; order Anura; family Ranidae; genus Rana; species Rana muscosa. The sequence continues at coordinate 1,065,356,290 of CM055117.1, forward strand.
ATCTCGTTCAGATCTACCAGCAGCTATCTGAATGTGTTCTTGGCTTTATTGTGCCAAAATTACACCATTTTGACAAACTGCTTTGGAGTCATTAGGGAAGATTAAATCAAGGGTTTTGGGTGGTTTCTAAGGGTGAAATGGGCAGCAGAGTGGCTTCCCTTGTCTTGCAGCACTGGGGTCCTCATCTAAAGTCCAGCTAGGACACTATGTCCATGAAGCTTGCATATTCTCACTGTGCTTGCCTGAGTTTCCTCTCGAGACTGTCCCCCCCCCCCCCTTCCCCCAACACTCCAAAGACATACTGGTAGATCAACCGGCTCTTGCCTTATGTCCCTAATGTGTGTTTGTGTATATATACGAGATAGGAACCCTAAGCCATACGTGCATCAAAATTCAGCCAGTTCAGCAGGGACCAGCCAAATTTCGATACATGAATGGGCACCCTGCTTGTACATGAGTTCATCTACCCATCGATTTCTGTTCCACCGCCCTGTTGGAAATTTTCCGCTCGATCAGCGCTGCAGGATATAGCCTGCAACACTGATCATTGTATTCTGAAATTTTCCCTCCATCAGAATACAATGGCTCAGCCGGGAGTATTCCCTTATCCACACTAAATGTGTGGATGAGGGAATAGAGTAAGGTGCGTGTGTGCGTGTGTGCGTGTGTGTGTGTGTGTGTGTGTGTGTTTTTTGTTTTGTTTTTTCAGTCTGCTGATTGAACGAAAAAAAAATGGATTCATCTATGAGCTGCATAAGGCAGGCCATAGATTATGTGATTTTCTTACCAGCAATCGTGGGTTGCAGGAAAGAATCGCTAGATTTCCCCCATCAACACAGTGTTGATTGGGGGATTCCATCCCGTGGAGGTCCCGGCAGGGGGGCGTGGGGAGTCATCCCTGCTAGGAGTACACAGTGATTTACTGCTAGCAGCCATAGCTGCTGGCAATAATTGCATGCTAGAAATCCGACATGCTGGTTGTACCCGAGTCAATTGATAAATCGACATGGGTGCAATCAACCTGCCCATAGATGGATCAAATCTCGACCGGCCGGCCCCTGATGAACCTGGCCGAGTTTCAAACCATATATTGCCTGCTGTAGACTGTTAGCTCCTTGTGGGCAGGGACATAATGGAATGTAAAGTATGTATGTAATGCTCTTTGTAAATTGTAGGCGCTACCTATAATAAGTAATTCTCTGCATTACAGTGTTTGGTTGGTGCCATTTGTGATGTGCATGGACTTTTCATTAAATGCACACTAATAAATTGTGTGTAGATTGGCTGGTCTTGGTCACCTTAACATACAGAAAATTGTAAGCAGCCTTTTTTTATTTTATTTTTTTATGTATTTATATTAGTGTTGATATTAGTAATAACAACAATGTATTTTATTGCACCTTACAGCAGTTGGTATAAAAATAGATAATAGATATATGCCTTTTTGGGATGGCGACTTAATTTCTGGGTATAGCAGGTAGTGATATTTTTTACAATCTCTATACACATTACAAGTTTTAGAAGGTTCCCCCTAAACCACATTTTTTTTTATTTTGCAATTGTGGGTTTGTGTTTGTCTTTTTTGTTACCCAAAACATTTGCGTTTTGTGCACGAAGGTGCTTTTTGGCGTAAATTGCAGGCATGTTTCCGCACCTGTGAGATTCATCTGCCCATGGTTATGAATAGTGGTCTATGCCGGTACTTGCCTAAACCCACACATACATATGGGCATACAACTCTGGGTCCATTCATTACTATGGGTGGCTATACTTGGCATGATTGTGAACAAGCTCTCTGAACATATAAAAACCTTTTATGGGTCCTGAAGAAGCGGTATATCTGCGAAATGCGTAGACCTCATTTGAAGGACACCTTGCTTGCCTTTGATGTCTGTCTTTATGGTTTTAAACTATTTAATAAAATTGTGTTTTTTTATTAACTTTTATGTTCTGTTTAATCCTACATGAGTGAAATTTGGGGTATAGTCAGTGTCCCAAAGCCTCCCTTACCTTCCCTTTTACTATACTTGGCAGCTGTTCTCCCTGGGTGGAGAAATATGGCCGCAATTTACATTTTATTCCAAAAAGTGTCCATGTGCATAAGCTCAAAAGTCTGGTTTATTAAAAATATATTTTTTCTTGGATGTGTAAAAAACCCAAAAAAAGCTAAATTTGTTTGCTGGGAGGTGCGCGGTTCCTCTTTTGTTTCGCCAGTTCCGTAGCGGTCTCTGTGCAGTTAATAGGTGCCATCTCTGTGTGGCAGTGCCGTGATTGCTTGGTATTTACACTCGCCCGCTCTGACTGTGCCTCTAAGAGGCGAGTAATGGGAGCACCTGCTGTTACCGTGATATCCGTGATAATAAAACGTCGCCTAGTTGTAGGACGGTGTTCTCGGAGTGCGATTTACCCAGGACTCTCAGCTAACCGGCTGCACAAAATTCTACCCATTATAGCCAAAGAGTGGCTTTATCTGAGCGCAGCATGCTGTGTCCATGCCGTAATTGCGGCTGGTAACTATAAAGAAAATTACCGACAGTCAGTAAAAAACGCAGGCTAATTAAAGTTGACTGTGAGAGTAAGAAATGGCTTTAAAAAGTAATGGTTCTTTTCCCTGCGTTACGGTTTAGGGCAATCAGTGTTCTTATCACATGTTAATCTAGAAGTAGAATGTACATTATATTCGATCCCTCATCAGAAACTTGATGGTTCTTTTTAGGGTTTTCATAGATGCTGGAGAAATAAGCTGGCTGTCCACTATCCAAAATTCGATCAATGGGTGGTCTTGTTACCATCCTCCCACCCAATATCCTTTGAGTATAAAATGCTCCGCCAAATAGCAGTTGCATCGAATCAAATGCAACTGCTTTTTGGGTGTTTTGACAGGCGGGAGATTGGTCCATCTGTACTGGTATAGCATGGATGGAGAAATCGGTGTATGGGTCATAAGCCATGACCAAGTGGTCACAACCTAATTATGAATGCAAACCTGTCAATCTTTAAGCGCTTGACCTCCGGAAGATTTTACCCCCTTCATAACCAAGCAAATTGGATCATGCTCTGCTGGGGTTTTTTCGCCTTCCTCTGGATCAACTGTGGGTATAGAATTGGGTATATGGAATTGTATGATATTATTATTTTATTTTTTTTATGGTTGAACTGAATGGACTTGTCTTTCTTTTCAACCTGACTAACTATGTAACCAGGCCAATTTTTTATTTTATTTTTGATACGACACTGCATTGCCTTAACTGACAATTGCGTGGTTGTGCGACGCTGTACCAAAATAAAATTTATGACCTTCCCCCCCCCCCCCATAAATAGAGCTTTCTTTTGGTGGTATTTGATCACCTCTGCGTTTTTTTTATTTTTTGCGCTTTAAACCAAAAAAAAAAATTTTGAAAAGGAAAAAAACTTTTTTTTACTTTCTGTTATAGAAAAATATCCAATGGGGAAAAAAAATCAAATTTCTTCATAAATTTAGGGCAATTTTGTATTCTGCTACATATATTTCTTAAAAAAAAATCCCAATAAGCGTATATTGATTGGTTTGTGCAAAAGTTATCACGTCTACAAACTGTGGGATATTTGTATTTATTTTTTACTAGTAATGGAGGCGATCAGTGACTTATAGAAAGACTGCGATATTGCGGCTGACATTCTGACACTTTTTGGGGACCAGTGACCCCAATACAGGGATCAGTGCAAAAAATATGCATTGTCGCTATACTAATGACACTGGCTGGGAAGGGGAGTAAACATCCGGGGCGTTTAAAGGATTAACGGTGTTGCTAGCCTGTGTTTATCTAAACACTGGGAGGTGCTTTTACTAGAGGAAGACATTGATCCTAGTCCCTGATTTGCAGAGACACAGGATCCATGCCTTCCCTCCTGTCAGAACGGTGATGCACCTTGTTTACATAGGCAAACCGCCATTCTGCCCCTCTGCTAGATGATCAGCAGGTGCCGGCGGACATAGTCTGCGATACCTGCCGTTGGGCTCGCATAGTGGGAGTGAGCCGCCGGTGGCGTGAATGCATGGCCCACACCTGTAGCAGTAAAACTGCTATAGGGCGGACCTGAAGTAGTTAAATATACCTTACTTATGTGTAGGTGGGACTTTTCTGTGTGTGTGTGTGTGTGTGTGTGTGTGTGTGTGTGTGTGTGTGTGTGTGTGTGACAATATCAAGCCATGATAGTGATCAAAGCATGTTGGGTACAATTCTCCTCCCTCCCAAAGCATTTCAAATAGATTTTCTTCCCCTGAGGAAGAAATAGTCTATCAAATGTAATTTATTAGAAACCTGTTAAAATGATAATTGATCTAATTTATTTATTTTATCATTTAAGATAAAATCTAAAAATTTAAAAAAATACCAGGCAATGATAAGGCTCCATGTACACAGAAGCTGATAAACTGCAGTTTATTGGCGTTTTGGCGTTTTTTTTTAAAAAGCCCATTAACTGCACTCTGTTAGCCTATGTGTTCATGTACACAACGTTTTTTAGCTTTAATGAGCAGTGGAGTTAATGGGCTTTTTTCTGAACGCAAGAAATTCGCGTTCAAAGTGCCGTTTTTCGGCAGAAAAAAAACGCTCAACGCTGGCCGCGAGCGTTTTTTAGCGTTTTTTGGTCCATTGGAAAAAAAAATATTTTTTTTGAAAAAACGCTACACTGAAAAACGCTAATAAAAGCTAGTAAAAAAACGCTGATAAAAGCTAGCTTTTTCTGCTGCTTTAAAAACTACCGTTTTTGAGCTTCTGTGTACATGGAGCCTAATGATCAAAGCATGTTTGGGTACAATTCTCTTCCCTCCCAAAGCGTTTTGAATAGACTATATTTCTTCCTCAGGGAACAAGCATCTGTAAGAGACCCAGGCAATCGTGGTAAACATATGGCCAACATCATTGCTATCCTCAAAAGCAACCAGGGAAACTGAGTGCCTCCCTCAGAAGAACCCTAGGGCACTACTTCTTTCATATGGGTATTGCTTTGGATAGTATAAGATTTCCTTGAAATGACCAACCCACACTTCAAATATTGGCCCGATCCCAAAAAGCCCAGTTAGTAGTTGGGAAATTTAACAGGGAAGAAATTACTCGCAGCACCATCCAGGTCCAAATTTTTTTTTTGTATGGACTGCGTTAGAGTAGATGTCAACCCAGACATTTAAATCTCATAAGATTTTAACATGTTTTTTAGAAGTACATTTTTTTTTCAATATTTTTAAATCTGAAGCTTTCATTAAAAATACTACACGGTGATCCCATCATAAGGGTCATTGTTCATGCACTTAATAGGGTGACAACATTCTGTTCCTGCCTCCAAGTTGTTCGCTCATGTTGTCACCCTGTCACACAAACTTCCAACTGGCCAGTTCAGTAAAAAAATTGTGGGAATCCCCCCAAAATAAGTGTGGCACTCGCTAAAAGTTGAGAGGCTGTAGACAAGTGGAAAAGGTAGACTTTGGATCTCCCAGTTGCTACAGAACTCAAAGTACCTTCATGCATCTGAGAGTAATGCAAGTGGCTGTCAGTCTTTCAATGCCTCATGGGACTTTTAGTTTCACAGCCGCTGGAGGGCCAAAGTTTGCCTACCCCTGCTGTGGACTGATGCCATCAAGGTGTGTGTGTGTGTGTGTGTGTGTGTGTGTGTGTGTGTGTGTGTGTGTGTGTGCAAATTCTCAGTACAAATTAAACTGGCATGATCAATGGAGTGCTTGTAGAATAAAAAGTGGTTGAATGAGACAGAGGAAAATCGGCAGCAATGAGATGCAACAAAAAGCGGGAAAGCCAGCATTTCTGGTCTGTTAAACTATTGCACTCTAATAAGTGCAGCAAAATACTTTGTTGGTCTTTCCAAAAATCGAATCGGCTGATAACTGGCTGATGACTTCCAGTGCTGCATTCTTATCACATTGTTCTGAGTACTACAAATACCCTGTCCATGTCTTAAAAAGGGGAGGGGGGTTCCCTATCCCTCAGATAGGGAACCCCTAGCAATCTCTGGAGGAACCCTGGTTGATAAGCTGCAGTATGTTCAATATTTGTTTTGGGATTTAGATACGCTATAACAAGCAGCATCTATGGTTAAATTATACAAAGGGTTACTTTATTTTGACTGATCAGATAGTTATAGGTAAACAATATTTTGAATAAATTTTTCTGTAAATTAACAGATTTTCTTCTTTCCTTAGGTTTAACCATGGAGACTTGTCTTTGGTTCAGTGTCCTTCTCACCAGCGTGGTTGCTGCCAACAAGTTTTGTTTCCCTGGCTGTTCTTGCGAAGTTGAAACCTTTGGCCTATTCGACAGTTTCAGTCTGACCAAAGTGGACTGTAGTGGAGTGGGTAACCACATTGTTCCGGTCTCCATTCCTTTGGATACATCTTACTTGGATCTTTCCAACAACAAACTAAACAAGGTTAATGAATCCGTTTTGTCTGGTCCAGGTTACACGACTCTGATCAACCTTGACCTAAGTTACAACCAACTGGTGAAAATTTCATCTACCACTTTCTCTAAATTGAGATACTTGGAGTCTTTAGACTTGAGCCACAACCAACTGGAAGAACTTCCTGATCACAGCTTCTTCTATTCCCCCATTGTGGAACTTGACTTGAGTTTCAACAGGTTACAGGGAATACAAATTGGGGCCTTTACCTCGAAAAGTAATGGCAAAGCAATCCATATCAACCTTGCCAACAATCTGATCAACTCTATCTCAAGAAGACCCGATGACCCTGTTCCAAACATCCAGAGTTTGAACTTGTCTGGAAATCGGCTGCGTTCTGTTCATGGTCTTCAGGGAATTCCTCTGCAATACCTTAACTTGGATAGAAATCCCATTTCTAATATCGAGGATCATAACTTTTTGGGGCTTAAAGGATTAACCTACCTGTCTCTCAGTAAAATGGAGAATTTAAGGGAGATCGCCCCACATAGCTTTAAAGATCTACCAGCTCTCCAAATCCTTGACTTTTCCAACAATCCGAACTTGAGGACTCTCAGCAAAGATGTATTCTTTGGGCTGAAGTCCTTGCAAGAGTTGAACTTGTTAAATTCTGGTGTGGCGTCCTTGCCTAAAGACACCCTCCAGTACTTGCCATCAATGAAAAGCATTACCTGGGGAAAGAACATTCACTGTGTTAAGACTATGAAGGAAAGCCAGTTCCATCTGCAGAATGGGGTGGTTCGAAGAGAAGTCTTGGTCTGCCGTGATGATCGAGGTGCTGTATCAGCACAAGATGTCTTATAAATGTGTTTTGTTTTTTTGTTTTTTAATTCTCATGTAAAGGCTCCTTCTTTGGGAGATCATGTGCCTTTTTCGAAGAAAAGATTGTCAATAATTTATTTATAATTTTTTATGAGCCATTTTACTTAAAACAGCTGCATTGAATGATGTTACCAATTTTATAAAGACTTAAATAATTCATAGCAATCCACTTTCGGACCAATATGCGTTTTATGATCAATGTGCGAAGACACTATTTTCATCTGTTTATTTTTTTATGTGCTAAGCTCAAATAAAGGAATTTTAAAGGTATAGTGAATAAGAGTAGTTTTATTGTTGCATAATATCCCTGTGACCTACAAGGTTGCATGCCATAAAACAATCCCAAGTGAAGCATTTATTTGGAATGGTGCGGAAAGGAGAACATTTCCTTGCGTGTAATGTGAGAGATCTACTCACCTTAAAAGATATATATATATATATATATATATATATATATATATATATATATATATATATATATATATTACTGAACTCCAGGCAAATCGCTAAATACACAAATGAAATGTAGAAACTGTATGTGGGAATAATAATGACGTTTAGGGAATACAGAGCTGCATTAATTTATGTCCTTGTTTCTGCCTGAAGTTCAGTTTTAGGGCTCGTTTACACCAGGTGTGTTGGAAATGCGCTCGGCAGCCTTGTTGAGTGAAGTCCGGTTGCAAGGACAAGGTCAGTGCCTTGTTTCCGATTAGATCTGTTCACACCATCACGTTTCAGTTGTGTGTGCTAAAAAAAAAAGTAAGGCAGGTATTAGGTTTTGTAGGGAAGCACTGTGTGACGCAATAAACCACATTGCACCATGATGCAGCTGATAGAACTAAATGATATATAAAATTGCCTTGCGATGCGCTCTTCAGAGCGCATTGGCACTGCAGAGGTCTCGCCGCACACCAGTGGCTGTGTTCTACACTCTACACTACTGTGTTTACACAGCCGCTGGTGTAAATGGGCCCTAAAAATGTAGCTGAACCTCAGATGCTCTAAATCGGTGGGTCTCAACCTCCAGGCCATGACGACATTTCTCCTGGGCCTCCAGCCAGCTACAGATCCCTTAACCACCCATTGTGCCCCCAAGTCCCCTGAGAGCCCTCAGCCTCCACAGTGCCGCCCAGCCTGCTGCAGAGCCTCCAGCCTTCAACAGTGTCTCACTATGCCCCCCAGCTTCTTCCAGAAACCTCGTTCCCTACAGGACCAACAAGTCTACTGCAGAATCTTCTAACACCCCCCCCCCCAAAACCTTCATCCTCCCCACAGTGCCCCCCAGCTTCCTCTAGAAACTTTGTCCCCTACAGGACCACAAAGTCTCCTGCAGAATCTTCCATCACCCTCCAGAGCCTTCATTCCCCCTACAGAGCCTCCAGCCTTCAACAATGTCTCTCACTATATCGTCCAGCTTCCCCCCCAGAAACGTTGTCCCCTACAGGACCATCAGGTTTACTGCAGAATCTTCTAACCCCCTCAACTACCTTCATACCCCCCACAGTGCCCCCCAGCTTCCTCCAGAAACATATTTCCCCCTACAGGGCCACCCAGTCACTAGCAGAATCTTCTAACCCCCTCAAACCTTCATCCTCCAGCCGTGTCTAACTATGCCCCCCCCCCCACACAGCTTCTTCCATTCTTCCAGAAACCTCGTCCCCTACAGGACCAACAAGTCTACTGCTACAAATCCCTTAACCTCCCATTGTGCCCCCAAGTCTCCTGAGATCCCTCAGCCTCCACAGTGCCACTCAGCCTGCTGCAGAGCCTCCAGCCTTCAACCGTGTCTCACTATGCCCTCCAGCTTCTTCCAGAAACCTCGTCCCCCTACAGGACCAACAAGTCTACTGCAGAATCTTCTAACCCCCTCCACTACCTTCATACCCCCCCGCAGTGCCCCCCAGCTTCCTCCAGAAACATCTTCCCCCTACAGGACCACCAAGTCACTAGCAGAATCTTCTAACCCCCTCAAACCTTCATCCTCCTTACAGAGCTGTGTCTCACTATGCCCCCCCCAGCTTCTTCCAGAAACCTTGTCCCCTACAGGACCAACAAGTCTACTGCTACAAATCCCTTAACCTCCCATTGTGCCCCCAAGTCTCCTGAGATCCCTCAGCCTCCACAATGCCGCCCAGCCTGCTGCAGAGCCTCCAGCCTTCAACAGTGTCTCACTATGACCCCCAGCTTCGTCCAAAAACCTCCTTCCCTACAGGACCAACAAGTCTACTGCAGAATCTTCTAACACCCCCCCAAAACCTTCATCCTCCCCACAGTGCCCCCCAGCTTCCTCTAGAAACTTTGTCCCCTACAGGACCACAAAGTCTCCTGCAGAATCTTCCATCACCCTCTAGAGCCTTCATTCCCCCTACAGAGCCTCCAGCCTTCAACTATGTCGTCCAGCTTCCCCCCAGAAACGTTGTCCCCTACAGGACCATCAGGTTTACTGCAGAATTTTGTAACCCCCTCCACTACCTTCATACCCACCACAGAGCCCCCCAGCTTCCTCCAGAAACATCTACCCCCTACAGGACCACCAACTCACTAGCAGGATCTTCTAACCCCCTCAAACCTTCATCTTCCTTACTGAGCCTCCAGCATTCAACAGTGTCTCACTATGCCCCCCCCCCCCCAGCTTCTTCCAGAAAACTCGTCCCCTACAGGACCAACAAGTCTACTGCTACAAATCCCTTAACCACCCATTGTGCCCCCAAGTCTCCTGAGATCCCTCAGCCTCCACAATGCCGCCCAGCCTGCTGCAGGGCCTCCAGCCTTCAACCGTGTCTCACTATGACCCCCAGCTTCGTCCAGAAACCTTGTTCCCTACAGGACCAACAAGTCTACTGCAGAATCTTCATCCTCCCCACAGTGCCCCCCAGAACCTTCATCCTCCCCACAGTGCCCCCCAGCTTCCTCTAGAAACCTTGTCCCCTACAGGACCACCAAGTCTTCTGCAGAATCTTCCATCACCCTCCAGAGCCTTCATTCCCCCTACAGAGCCTCCAGCCTTCAACAATGTCTCTCACTATGTCGTCCAGCTTCCCCCCAGAAACGTTGTCCCCTACAGGACCATCAGGTTTACTGCAGAATCTTCTAACTACCTTCATACCCCCCACAGTGCCCCCCAGCTTCCTCCAGGAACATCTATCTCCTACAGGACCACAAAGTCTCCTGCAGAATCTTCTAACCCCCTAAAACCTTCATCCTCCTTACAGAGCCTCCAGCTTTTAACAGTGTCTCACTATGCCCCAGCTTCCCCCATAAACCTTGTCCCACACAGGACCACCAAGTCTAATGCAGAGCCTCCAGCCCTCCATAGTGCTTTCAACAGTGTTCCACAGTTTTCCTCCCCCCCCCAACTTCCTCCAGAAACCTCGCCCCCCCCCCCTTTCAGTACACCATAGGAGCCTGTCGAACTGTGCAAGACTAAGAAAGGCTGGAGTTCAGCTTTAATGTCAGTTGGAGATGGCGCAGTACCATAAAGGGGTGTGTGCCCTGAGCGGGAGGGTGTTGCACAGACTTGGCATCGCTCCCACATGTTTCATTGAAACTCTATAAACCGAGTCATTATTGCATTTAAATGAAGTTTGTCTAACAGTCATTAAGCCATTGTTCTTTTCCTGGAAGCTCGGTTTAAGTCCATTTAATTGCCCTCAGTATATATATGAAAAAAAAAGTCCCAAAATATTATTTTTATTGGCCAGGGTGTATTAAAAAAAATCCCCAAATTAGAGTACAAGGAGGTTCTATACTATGCGGTTAAAAAAAAAAAAAAATCTCATTTTAGAATAGACAACATTGTTCCTTCTTTCATACACTTTAAGGTAAGTGACCAAAAAAAAGGGGTATGTCGGAGCATAAAAAAAAAACGCACAGTACATCTCTGAAATGGAGGACCTTTTATCTTTAAAAACACTGCATGTAAAAGACAAATGCATGTTGATCTGCCGGTGAGCTGACAACACTGCCTCTGCTGCACTGAAAGCCCTAACAGTGTTGTCAGTCCTGTCTGTTCTGTGCTGGACTACAGAACCTCTCCCTTATGTTATAGAGTTAAGCAGAGGGGGGATGATGCTATGTAGTTTAGCTAGAGAGGATTTGGCAGGGCAGACAACACTGCTCAGGAGTTATCTCACATGGTATGTTAGGAGCTCACTGGATTTCTGACAGAATCGCCATGTGTTTTTCAAGACACAAAACAGGGACAATGTGCTTGCAGGGATATACTACAAATTCTACAATCACCGGCCACTTTATTAGGTACACCTGTTCAATTGCTCGGTAACACATGTTGCTGATCAGCCAATCACATGGCAGCAACTCAATGCATTTAGGCATCTCGATGTGGTGAAGACGACTTGCTGAAGTTAAAACCGAGCATCAGAATGGGGAAGAAAAGGGGATTTAAATGACCTTGAATGTGGCATGGTTGTTGGTGCCAGACAGGCTGGTCTGAGTATTTCAAAAACTGCTGATCTACTGGGATTTTCACACACAACCACCTCTCGGGTTTACAGAGAATGATCCGAAAAGGAGAAAATATCCAGTGAGCGGCAGTTGTGTGAAGGAAAATGTCTTGTTGGGGTCAGAGGAGAATGGGCAGACTGGTTGGAGATGACAGAAAGGCAACAGTAACTCAAATAACCACTCGTTACAATGAAGGTATGCAGAATACCATCTCTGAATACACAACACATGGAACCTTGAAGCAGATGGGCTACAGCAGCAGCAGACCACACCGGAAAGAACAGGAAACTGAGGCTACAATTCGCACAGGATCACCAAAATTGGACAATAGAAGATTGGAAAAACGTTGCCTGGTCTGATGAGTCTCGATTTCAGCTGCGACATTCAGATAGTCGGGTCAGAATTTGGTGTAAACAACATAAAATCATGGATCCATCCTGTCTTGTATCACCGGTTCAGGCTGGTGGTGGTGGTGTAATGGTGTGGGGGATATTTTCTTGGCATACTTTGGGCCCTTTAGTACCAATTGAGCATCATTTAAACACCACGGCCTACCTGAGTATTGTTGCTGATCATGTCCATCCCTTTATGACTACAGTGTCCCCATCTTCTGATGGCTCCTTCCAGCAGGATAATGCACCAAGTCACAAAGCTCAAATCATCTCACCACTGGACAATGAGGTCACTTTACTCCAATGGCCTCCACACTCACTCACCACATCTCATCCAATAGAGCACCTTTGGGATGTGGTGGAACAGGAGATTCACATCATGGATGTGCACCCAAAAAATCTGCAGCAACTGTGTGATGCTATCATGTCACTATGGAGCAAAATCTCTGAGGAATGTTTCCAACACCTTGTTGAATCTTTGCCATGAGAATTTAAGGCAGTTCTGAAAGCAAAAGGGGGGTCCGAGCCGGTACTAGCAAGGTGTACCTAATAAAGTGGTGAGTGTATTATTGTTACTAAGTGGTTAGCAGTTCCACATACCTCCCAACATTTTGAGATGGGAATGAGGGACACCTACTAACAAACGTATGTAGGCATAGGTCATGCCCCCTGCCACACCCCCTTAAAGGAGAATTGACAAAAAAAAGTTAATTAAATCCACAAGGATTTTTTTTTTACCGCTACTTTTCCTTTTATATTGAGTTTTAAAATGTACAAATGCAGCCATTTAGAAATCGGATGAAAGGTTTAGCACTGGGAAACACTTTTTGAAAGATAAAAAGTGCATTTTATATACAACTCCTATAGATCAGACCAAAACGAGGGACAAATGAGGAGGAAAGAGGGACAGAGGGACATTGCTCCAAATCAGGGACAGTTGGGAGTTATGCTTCCACCTAGCAGCTTGTGGGTCATTGGTTCAAATCCAAATGATGGCACGACCTGCCTGGAGTTTGCATGTTCTCCCTGTGCCTGTGTTGGTTTCCTCCAGATACTCCGGTTTTCTCCCACACTCCAAAGACATGTTGGTAGGAATTGGCCCTAGTGTGTCTATGTATGAATGTGAGTTGGGGACCTTAGATTGTTGTAAGCTCTTTGACGGCAGGGACTAATGTGAATGTACAAGATATATATATAGGGCCGCCATCGGGGGTACAGGCAGTACACCTGTAAGGGGCCCGGATGGCAACCCCCCCCTTTTTTTTTCTTTTTCTTTCTCGTACATCACGGGACACAGAGCGACATAGTCATTACTAATGGGTTATATAGTTACCGTCAGGTGCTGGCACTGGCAACTTCCAAAACCGGAAGTACCCTCCCCTATATAAGCCCCTCCCATCCGGGAGCACCTCAGTTTTTTGCCAGTGTCTAAGGTGTTGGCCAAGAAGAAACATGTGTTTTTCACTGAGCTTGCGTACAGGTTCTTTTGGGCCTCAGTAAGCTATTCCGGATCCGACCAAAAAAGCTTCATAGCTAAACGGTCGGTACCCGGGCCTTGCAGAGAAGAGCAAGGTTCTGCCTGTAATGCTTCTCTTAGGAGAGCTGGACCCTGGGATCCAGAGCTCTGGTCATACCCACGACCAAGATGTTTTCTGTGCAGGGTGCTATACAGGTCCAGGGGAGTGGAATCCTTGGGAACCCGGTCCCTGAAGGTTTGATTACAATGCCTGCCGTGATAGGTGAAGTTTGGGCTTTTGTGGACCAAACAAAGTCCTGCGGCGGGGAACAGGTAAGTGGGGGCCCCCAGGAACTTGGTTCTATTGGGGGACCCCCAAGCCTAATTTGTCTTTCTGTCTGTTACCTAACGGTATTCACGCTAATATCTGTGCATGCCTGTAACTACTAAAAAAAAATGTAATAATTTTTAATGGTGGTCAAGAAAAAAAAAAAAAAAAAAAAAAGAATGTTTTTTTTTATATATGTTTAGTATATTAAACTGCGGTACCTGTGTTTGTCCACTAGAGGCCGCTGTGGAATGTTTTTCTTGTCATATGGACTAGTTTCTTCTCAGAGAGCAAAGTCCAGGCAGCTGGTGAGTTCTCCTACAGGAAACTGTTTCCTCTGCCATGTTGCAGTGTTCGTCTATCCCCCGGCCTGCGGCAAAGGGGGCCCTGGCTCCTGTCCCTGGTTTCCATGTTTGAAATTAGCGCCGAGGCGCACGTGGCCGCGCGCGTGCGCGTGCACGCGCCTCTATATATAGAGGTGGCCGGAAAAAGGGGCGGGGCCTGGGGGATGACGCTCTGTGCGCGCCGCAGCGCTTCTGCGCATGTGCGGGCGTCCCAGCAGGTTTTAAAAAGCCACATTATTGCAGTAAGCTGGCTATGAAGTACAGAGACAGAGCTGACAACATTTAAAGGCATACAGCAAGCGGTTGATACAGGCATCCCCTAGAAAGGCACATTAGTAGACACCAACTGTTTATTATAGCAGCATTTATGCTAGACTATTATCAGTAACTGGTGTATTTTCGGCTGGAATACCTCAGCTTTGTGGCTTAGGAATATGCCGTCTAAAAACTCCGGGACTAGAAATTCCAGGAGGAATAGGGGGTCTCCATCGGGCTCTGAGGATCTTGGGCATGCTTTGGCTGCACCAGTCTCCCCTGAAGAATCAGAGGTTAGTGACCGTAGGGCACCCCCAGGAGTACCTGGTACTGTGGCTGTCCCCAGTTCACCTGCTCCTGTGTATGTAACAGAGGAGGTTTTTTCCTCAGCTCTGGGAGGGCTGGAAGAGAGATTGTCAGCACTAATTGCTGCTTCCCTGTCACAGGAGAAAAGCGCTCGATCTCCGTCTCCTCCCTCAGAGTGCCTGTTAACAGAGCAACAGTCCCATACAGAGGTCGACCTACCTGAGGGGGATCAGGATGAGGTTGATTCGGTTGTAGAGGAATCAACAGTGGAGGAGCCGTTCTCAGCATCACATGCTGAGAGGTTATGGGTTCAGTCCCTGACTAATATGGTCCGATCAGCATTTAAAATGCCACTTGCGGAGCCATCCTCCTCTTCTGTCTCCTCGTTGGGGTCGCTAAAAGCTCCCCAGACTGTTTGTTCTTTCCCGATCCATCCTTTATTGGAGGGGCTCATTTACCAGGATTGGGAGCATCCTGACAAAATATTTACTCCCCCCAAGAGATTTCCGGTGGTCTATCCTATGGAGGATAAGTTCGTCAGAAAATGGAAGGTCCCTACAGTGGACGCAGCCATCTCTTGTGTGAATAAATCACTGACATGTCCGGTGGAAAATGTCCAAATGTTCAAGGACCCAATAGATAAAAAATTGGAGTCCTTATTGAAATCTGCTTTTTCTACAGCAGGATTGGTGACACAACCAGCAGTGGCAGCTATAGGGGTCTGCCAAGCAGTGAAGGATCAGTTGAGACAGGTCTTAAGGGACGTGCCAGATCAGCAGGCTCTTGCTCTAGCTGATCTACCTAGAGCCTTATGCTTTGCGGTGGACGCTATAAAGGATTCAATCCATCAGGCCTCCCGCCTTACGCTGTCTATAGTACATATGCGCAGGCTTCTATGGCTCAAAAACTGGTCTGCTGAAGCTCCCTGTAAAAAATTGCTGGTCAGCTTCCCATTTCATGGGGAGCGTTTATTCGGGGAAGACCTGGACAAGTATATCCAGAGAATTTCCAGCGGTAAAAGTACACTCTTGCCGGTCAAAAATAGAGTTAGAGGTCCCTCTTTTAAGAGGCCGGCTTCTCCAGTCCCTAGGACATCGGCTGTGAAACAGTTCCGACGGCCTCCCCGGTCAAATCCCGGAGGTAGAAATCAGGGACAGTTGCAGGGTAACAAGAAGCCCTGGAGCAGGAGAGGTACAAAACCTCCCCCAAAGTCAAATGCATGAAGGGTTGCCCCCACCCAATCGGGTGGGGGGAAGACTTCAGTTGTTCACAGAAACCTGGCGGGACACGATCCGAGACAGATGGGTGCTCTCCGCAGTAAATCTGGGATACAAATTGGAGTTAAAAAACTCCCCTCCTTCCCGCTTTTTAAGGTCGAACGTGCCAAGGGATCCCCAGAAGAGAGGATCCCTCCTGTTGGCACTGGAACAATTATTGCTTCAAGCAGTAATTATAGAGGTCCCCCTGGAAGAATGGGGGTTCGGGTTTTACTCAAACCTCTTTACAGTTCCGAAGCCAAACGGGGACATGAGGCCCATATTAAATCTAAAAGGGCTAAACAAATTCCTGCATATCAGGACTTTCCGGATGGAGTCGATCCGATCGGTAGCCACTGCCCTACAAGGGGAGGAATGGTTAGCCTCGATCGACATCAAAGATGCGTATTTGCACATCCCCATCTTTCCAGCCCACCAAAAATTTCTACGCTTTGCGATAGAAGGGCGCCATTTTCAGTTCAGAGCCTTACCCTTCGGTCTGGCCACAGCACCAAGAGTGTTCACAAAAATTCTGGCCCCATTATTGGCCAATCTAAGAACACGAGGTGTAACGATAATGGCATATCTAGACGACTTGTTGCTGATAGACCACTCAGTGGAAAAACTAGAAGTGGTTGTTCACGAGACAATCAAGTATCTGGAATATCACGGTTGGATTATCAACCGAGACAAGTCAGCCCTAAAACCAGTCAAAAGTCTGGAATACTTGGGGCTAAGGCTGGATTCAGACCAGAGAAAAATTTTCTTGCCTCAAGAAAAGGGGTCGTCTTTGAGAGATTTGATCCACTTAGTGGGTTCAAAAAGACAGCCATCCATACGCCTATGCATGAGGCTGCTGGGAAAAATGGTGGCATCATTCGAAGCAGTACCCTACGGTCAATTCCATTCAAGGAAGTTGCAAAGGGCCATACTGTCAGCCTGGAACAAAAAAGTTCAGGCTCTGGACGTACCAATGTCCTTGTCCCCTTCCGTTCGCAGAAGCCTCCGTTGGTGGTTGGTTCCCCGGAATCTGGAAAGAGGGAAATCCTTCAGTCCGATTTCTTGGAAGGTGGTCACTACAGATGCCAGCCTTTTAGGCTGGGGAGCAGTACTGGAGCAATGGTCTCTCCAGGGCAGATGGTCGGATGCGGAAAAGGCCCTGCCCATCAATCTCTTAGAGATACGAGCAGCCCGGTATGCCCTAGTAGCATGGACATCCAAACTCCAAGGGTCCCCTGTCAGAGTTCAGTCAGACAATGCCACAGCAGTGGCATATATCAATCGTCAGGGGGGCACCAGGAGTCGTGCAGCCCAAAGGGAAGTAAATTACATCCTGAGATGGGCAGAAAGATATGTCCCAGCCATATCTGCGGTATTCATTCCAGGGGTGGAGAATTGGAAGGCGGACTTTCTAAGTCGCCAACAATTATGCCCAGGGGAATGGTCCCTTCATCCCGAGGTTTTCCGGACAATATGTCAGCGGTGGGGAACACCGGATGTAGATCTGCTAGCATCCAGGTTCAACACGAAAGTGGACAGGTTTGTCTCTTGGACAAGGGATCCCCTAGCGTGCGGCTCGGATGCCCTAGTGTTCCCTTGGGATCAGTTCAACCTGATATATGCATTCCCACCGCCACAATTGTTACCTCGATTACTCCGCAGAATCAGGGTAGAAAAGAAACCAGTGATTCTGGTGGCTCCAGCGTGGCCCCGAAGAGCATGGTACGCGGAGATTGTAAAAATGTCTGTGGGGAGTCCTTGGACCCTCCCACATCGTCCGGACCTGCTTTCGCAGGGACCGATATACCACCCTTCCTTACCAGCCCTAGGTTTGACGGCCTGGCTATTGAAGCCCACATTCTAAAAAGGAGAGGGCTCTCTAATGCTGTGGTGTCTACCATGATCAATGCCAGGAAATCGGTATCCAGGCAGATCTACTATAGAATCTGGAAGGCGTACATCGCCTGGTGTGAGGCCAGGAAATGGCATCCACGTAAATACGTAATAGGTAGAATTCTGGACTTCCTACAATGGGCTGTAGATAGGAAGCTTGCCTTGAGTACTATCAAAGGTCAGATTTCGGCCTTGTCAATATTTTTTCAAAGGCCCTTGGCTTCGCATTCACTAGTCAAAGCCTTTATACAAGGAGTGATGCGTATTAGTCCTCCGGTTAATATTCCCATATGTCCATGGGATCTAAACTTGGTTCTGTCGGTTTTACAGAAACAACCATTTGAACCATTACAGCATATTTCCTTAGTGCTTCTCACCAGGAAATTGATTTTTCTAGTAGCCATTTGTTCGGCTAAAAGAGTATCGGAATTAGCAGCTATGTCCTGTAAGGAGCCATATCTGGTTATCCATAAGGACAGAGTAGTGTTACGTCCTCATCCAGCCTTTCTTCCTAAGGTGGTATCGAGGTTTCATTTGAACCAAGATGTGGTTCTTCCTTCTTTTTTCCCCAAGCCTACTTCGGTAGAGGAAAAGTTATTGCATTCTTTGGATGTAGTAAGAGCAGTTAAAGCTTATCTAAAAGCCACTGCTCAGATTCGCAGAACGGATACTTTGTTTATTCTGCCGGAAGGCCCCAGAAAGGGTCAGGCAGCGTCAAAATCTACTTTAGCCAAGTGGATTCGACAGGTCATAATACAAGCCTATGGCTTGAGAAGGAGACCGCCTCCGTTCAAAGTTAGGGCGCACTCCACGAGAGCAGTTGGAACTTCATGGGCAGTGCATCACCAGGCCTCCCTGGCTCAAGTCTGTAAGGCCGCAACATGGTCTTCAGTACACACGTTTACTAGGTTCTACCAGGTGGACGTTAGAAGTCAGGAGGATGTCGCCTTTGGGCGCAGTGTGTTGCAGGCCGCAAAAGATCCTCATGTCTGATAGCGCTCAGCTTATATATGGTGTATCCCCCCCCTCATTTGGCATTGCTTTAGGACATCCCATTAGTAATGACTATGTCGCTCTGTGTCCCGTGATGTACGAGAAAGAAAATAGGATTTTTATAACAGCTTACCTGTAAAATCCTTTTCTTGGAGTACATCACGGGACACAGAGCTCCCGCCCCTCTTTGGGGACACTTATTGCTTTGCTACAAAACTGAGGTGCTCCCGGATGGGAGGGGCTTATATAGGGGAGGGTACTTCCGGTTTTGGAAGTTGCCAGTGCCAGCACCTGACGGTAACTATATAACCCATTAGTAATGACTATGTCGCTCTGTGTCCCGTGATGTACTCCAAGAAAAGGATTTTACAGGTAAGCTGTTATAAAAATCCTATTTTTTTTGTAAGGGGCCCAGAGGTTCCCAGGCCCCGGATGGTAACCCCCCTTTTTTATGTATTTTTTTATAAAAAATAAAAAAACCTTTTTTTTTTTTTATTATTATTTTTTTTTTTTGTAAGGGGCCCAGAGGCCCGGAGGTCCCTAGGGCCCCGGATGGCAACCCCCCTTTTTTATGTATTTTTTATAAAAAAAAATAAAAAATTACATTTACTCTTTCGTCCATGGACCGACACAGCTTCTCTATTGACAAAGTGGGTATTATCCGTTAATTAGGAGTGACTAGGCAGAAAAACTTGTAAAAAGTGTTGCATCACACCTTCTACAGTACCGCCCAGGGGGCGGACCCTCTGGGTATACCCTCTCAGTCTGCATCTTCGCAGATCAGTTTTTTTCTGTCTAGCAAGGAGTAGGACATGGCTCCCTTCGGGCCCATTGGTCCGGGGAAAAAAGATATATATATATATATATTTATTTTTTTTGCTACATTTGTTGTTTCCTGCGATCTTCGATCAACTGCCGACTGGGTGACAGGCTGGATCCTCGATCCTTGTAGTCTCCCCAGTTTCGGCCATCGAGCGTGTGCCGACCCTAGCTACGCGCTGGGTTTTCCACGACATGCCCGTCGCTCCACGGGTGGCCGGTGAGCTTACGCTCCAGGGCCTGCATCGGACCGCTCAGCTTCGGCTGACCTTACGGCCGAGTCGCAGCAGCCTGGCCGGTGAGCTTACGCTCCAAGGCTTGCATCGGACCGCTCAGCTTCGGCTGACCTTACGGCCGAGTCGCAGCAGCCTGTCCGGTGAGCGTCATGCTCCAGGGCATACATATGATCGTCCCTTCTGGGTCCAATCACAGCATGCCTGGCCAACAGTCACCTTCCGTGCACGGACGATGATCTGTTTGGAATGTCTTCCAGCAGAATACATGCAGGATAGGTAAGTAAAACTCCCCTGCCTCGGCTGGGTGATTTAGCTGGACATTCCTGGAGAGATCAAGTAAGTGGTTGTGGCCCCTTTCTTCCCTCTCTCCCTGCCTTTCCCTCCTCCCTGGGCTTCTAGCTAAAGGTTGCTGGGTGCTGGGGGTCACCTAGGGGGTCCCACTGGAGCGGGGCTGGCTGTAACTAACATTTAAAAAAAAAAAATGTCATTTTTTCTTACCTGTGTTTGTGTCCTTCCTCCTCCATGCTGTCGGCGGCCATTTTGAGGTGGTCCATGCCAAGTTTGGCCTCTTGTGACTGCCCGGCGGCCATCTTCCTGTGGTTCGGCCACACTCACTGGCCCCTATCAGCTGATCGGTGGCCATGTTTGTCCACCCTGTATGCAGATATTGCCGTTCGGCGGCCATCTTTTTGTGGGCTATGGCTGCTTGACCTCTATCTTCTGTCGGTGGCCATTTTCTTAGAGCCCACATTATCTTCCATACAGACGTTTTTGGCAACCATTTTTCGAGAGCCTCCGGCCTCTAGGGTGCATTACACTGGCGCGAAAATTCACACAGGAAGTGCTGATAAAAGAAGCAGACTGACACAGCAGCAGCGGGACAGCATCACAGGCGCAGCATAGCAGTACCTATCCAGGGTGGTGAGTCCTCTGGGTGACCCGGCCTCTCTGCAGCACAGGAGGGTGGCCTATTGATATCTTGCCTGGTGCCCTGTGAGTGTCGGCGTGTGGTCAGCATGGCATCTGAGCCAGATGTCTTCTCCCCTGAAACACCAGATTTAGCAGCTGGTGTCCCTGAGGTGTCTATGGACGCTATCCTAGAGGCGTTTGCTGCCAGGGTGGAAGCAGCACACGGGAATACAGGGGGTAGTAAACGCCCCATCCCCTGCAAGCTTCTGGGGATAATTCTGGTGCAGAACCAGGTCCAGCTACGGCTCGGGGCCCAGATTCTGACGCATCAGAGACTGCAGACCGTGACCGGACAGTGAGAATGACTCAAAGTCCAGGTCAGTACGCGAGACGGCTTTGGTATCTGACCTTATTACTGCAGTGCGGGATATGCTAAAATTGGAAAATGCTGCAGAAGCAGCAGAGACTCCGGTCCACTTGGGTTTCATAGACCTGCCCGCACTGCTAAGGTGTTCCCTTGTGTGTCTTTTGATAAACTCTTATACAAGGAATGGGAGAACCCACTGAGGGTCTTTACAGCCCCAAAGAGGTTTGCGGTACGGTACCCCTTTTGAGGAGAGTTTTCTGAAGAAATGGACCTCTCCCCCCTATAGTGGACCCTCCGGTGTCCAGACTTGATAGAGCCACCACAATTCCTGTAGAAGGGGCTCCTGTTTTCTAGGACCCTGTGGCTAAGAAGGCTGAAGCACTCGCTTGCTACCTATACTCAGTGGTAGGCTCGGCAGTACGCCCGGCATTGGCGGGGGCCCTAGTGTCTCACACACTTACTGAATGGGCAAGATTGCTACTCCAGGGGTTAAGGAGCGAGATGCTCCTCCTGATGAGATAACATTGGCCGACCTGTTGGTCCAGGGCCTTAGGTTTGTCTGCGAGTCAGACATGAATACTATTCCCCTGCTGTCTAAAACTTCGGTTTATGCAGTAGCAATACGCCGCCTGATCTGGCTAAAAGGCTGGTCTGCGGACCAGACTTCCAAGAAAGCCCTGTTGGATCTGCCTTTTAAGGGCGACAGACTTTTTGGGGCTTCTCTGGATGACATCATCAAGGATGCCACAGGAAGTGAAAGCACTTTGCTTCCCCAAATTAGCAAGGGTAAGGGGCCACGCCAAGGGCAAGGGCCCTCCTTTACTGCACACAAGTGTTTTTTTCGTCCCCCTAGGGCGACAGGGAAAAGACCCCAGGCCGATAAAGCGCCTGCCCAAGGACAAAAGCGTCCCTGGTCCCGCATACCCAATAAGCCTGCGGACAAATTTGCGTCCGCATGAAGGTCCACCCCCACCCAGCTCTCGGGTGGGGAGACGTCTTCGCAAATTCGCGACTCAGTGGACAGCACTAATCTCTGACAGGTGGGTTTGCGAAGTAATCTCCTCAGGCTACAAGATAGAGTTTCTCTCTTGTCCACCGGACAGATTCAACACCTCCAATCTCCAGCTACTACCGACCCGTCGGGAGGCCCTGTATGGGGCGGTCCAGGGTCTACTGGAACGCGGGGTAGTTATTCCAGTTCCAGAAATGGAACGGGGTTTTTACTCAAATCTGTTCATTGTGCCGAAGAAGGAGGGGGTTCGTCCAAGCTTGGATCTCAGAGCCCTCAATTGCTTTGTGAAGGTACAAAGTTTTCGGATGGAGTCGGTTCGATCTGTAGTCACGGCTCTCCATCCGGGGGACTTTCTGGCCTCCTTGGACATCAAGGACGCATACCTGCATGTCCCCATATACTCCAGACACCAGAGGTTTCTGCGATTTGCTATCGGGAAGGACCACTACCAGTTTGTGGCCCTCACGTTGGGCCTTGCCTCAGCACCCAGGACGTTCACCAAGGTGCTCGCTCCGATTCTGGCACTTCTAAGACAGCGGGGTATCACTATCACAGGCTACTTATACGACCTTCTGCTGAAGGCCCCTTCAAGCTCAGAATTAGAGGTAAGCGTGTCCATTACCTGTCAGACTCTTTGAGACTGTGGTTGGATACTAAACACGCAAAAGTCAGTATTGGTGCCCACTCAACGCCTAGTGTACCTGGGGTTGATTCTGGATTCCTCCGAGGCAAAGGTATTCCTCCCTGTGGAGAAGTTGCAGACCCTCCGGGCTGCAGTATGGCAGCTGACTTCCAGGAATTGGTCGTCACTCCGTTTTTGCATGCGAGTGTTGGGCCTCATGGTAGCCTCCTTCGAGGCGGTCCCATATGCTCAATACCACACTCGAGTGTTACAGAAGGAAGTTCTGTCCAGATGGAACAGATGCCCTTCATCTCTGGATTATCAAATCCGAGTGAGCCACCTAGTCAGGAGATCCCTGGTATGGTGGCTGACAGCACCGGCTGTAATGGCCGGGAAGTCATTTCTTCCGGTTTACTGGATAGTGATCACGACGGACGCCAGCCTTACGGGTTGGGGGGGAGTCTGGGGTGTCCAGTCGGCGCAGGGTCGCTGGACCCCAGAGGAAGCCCTCCTGCCGATCAATGTCTTGGAGATCCGGGCGATCAAGCTGTGCCTCTTAAAATGGTCTCAGAGACTGCAAGGGCGTCCAGTCAGGATCCAGTCAGACAACGCCACAGCAGTGGCATATGTCAATCATCTAGGAGGAACAAGAAGCTCAGCTGCAGCATCGGAGATCGCTCGCATCCTGAAGTGGGCAGAGAGGAGCGTACCGGCACTGTCGGCCGTGTACATTCCGGGTGTGGAAAACTGGCAGGCGGACTACCTGAGCCGCCAGATGCTGGACCAGGGAGAATGGTCCTTACACCCGGAGGTGTTCCAACTCCTCTGCCAAAGATGGGGCACACCAGACGTAGATCTTCTGGCTTCCCGACTCAATCGGAAGGTATTGAGATTTGTGGCCCGGTCAAGAGACCCATGGGCAGACGCAACGGACGCGTTGGTAGCATCGTGGGGTCAGTATCGGCTAATCTATGCCTTCCCTCCCTTAAGGCTTCTTCCTCTTCTGCTCTGCAGAGTGGAGGCAGAGGGAATTCCAATGATCCTAATCGCTCCAGATTGGCCTCAGCGTCCTTGGTACGACGATCTAGTACGTCTGGTAGCAGAGGTCCCCTGGCGCCTACCACTACGGAAGGACCTGCTATCGCAAGGTCACATATTCCATCCTGCTTTACAGTCATTGGCTTTAACGGCATGGCTGTTGAGAACCAGGTACTGAGAGACCGGGGCCTGTCAGACTCAGTAATCTCTACTATGAGAAGTGCTCGAAAACCGTCCTCTAGGAAGGTCTATCACTGCACTTGGAGGGCCTACATCTCCATGTGTGAGGAAATGAAATGGCATCCGCGTACCTATTTGGTTTCCAGAATCCTGCTGTTTTTACAGCATGGGGTGGACCAAGGGCTTGCCCTAAGTACGATTTAAGGGACAGATATCTGCCCTGGCTGTCTTTTTTCAGCGACCCCTGGCGACTCACTCTCTCGTGAGTACATTTGTGCAGGGGGTCCGACAGGTGGCCCCTCCGGTCTGTCCCCCGTTACCTCCGTGGGACTTGAACCTGGTCCTCTCGGTGCTTCAGAAGGCACCGTTTGAGAATATTAGAGATATTCCCCTGTTGACACTTTCTCAGAAAGTGGTCTTTTTGGTGGCTGTTGCGTCAGTTAGACGAGTCTCTGAGCTGGCAGCCTTGTCCTGCAAGGCTCCCTATTTGATTTTCCACAAGGATAAGGTGGTGCTGCGGCCGCAGCCTTCCTTTCTTCCGAAAGTCGTTTCGGCTTTTCATCTCAACGAAGACATTGTACTTCCATCCTTGTGTCCTCAGCCGTCGAATCCTAAGGAGTCGGCGTTGCATTCCTTGGACGTTGTCCGAGCTTTGAGAGTATACCTATCTGCTACTTCCCTGTTCCGGAAGTCAGACTCACTGTTTGTTTCGGTGGCTGGTCCCAAGAAGGGCCAAGCAGTCTCATCGGCCACCATCTCTAGGTGGATCCGACAGATAGTAATCCAGGCTTACGCCCTAAAGGGTCAGGCGCCCCCCTTTCCTGTCACGGCGCATTCGACCAGGGCAATAGGTGCCTCTTGGGCTTTCCGACATCAAGCGTCTGTTTCCCAATTATGTAAAGCGGCGACTTGGTCGTCCGCTCACACTTTCACAAAATTCTACAAAATTGATGTAGGTGCATCTTCGGATGCCTCTTTTGGCCGCAAGGTTTTGCAAGCGGCTGTTTAGAGTTGCAACTCCTCCGTTGGAGGAGTGCTGTTTTGTGTTTGGGGTGAAGTTTATTTTTATGCTGTTACCACCCCTCGTTTTTTCTCTGACACTGCTTTGGGACGTCCCACTTTGTCAATAGAGAAGCTGTGTCGGTCCATGGACGAAAGAGTAAATAGGATTTTTTACTCACCGTAAAATCCTTTTCTCTGAGCCCATGGACCGACACAGCACCCACCCCTCCTTTTAAGTTTGTACTGCTTTTTGACGAACTGATCTGCGAAGATGCAGACTGAGAGGGTATACCCAGAGGGTCCGCCCCCTGGGCGGTACTGTAGAAGGTGTGATGCAACACTTTTTACAAGTTTTTCTGCCTAGTCACTCCTAATTAACGGATAATACCCACTTTGTCAATAGAGAAGCTGTGTCGGTCCATGGACTCAAAGAAAAGGATTTTACGGTGAGTAAAAAATCCTATTTTTTTTTTATTATTTGTTTTTTATTTATTTTTTTGTAAGGGGCCCAGAGGTCCCCAGAGGCCCGGAGGTCCCCAGGGCCCTGGATGGCAACCCCCCCCCCCACCTTTTTATTTTTTTTATAAAAATATATATATTTTTTTTATTTATTATTTTTCTTTAATTTTTTTGTAAGGGGCCCAGAGGCCCGGAGGTCCCCAGAACCCCGGATGGCAACCCCCTTTTTTATGTATTTTTTATTAAAAAAAAAGAAAAAATTACATTTTTTTTTTTATTATTTGTTTTTTATTATTTTTTTGTAAGGGGCCCAGAGGTCCCCAGAGGCCCGGAGGTCCCCAGGGCCCTGGATGCCAAACCCCCCCCCCCCCTTTTTATTTTTTTATAAAAAAAAATTTTTTTGTAAGGGGCCCAGAGGTCCCCGGGGCCCCGGATGGTAACCCCCATTTTTTATGTGTTTTTTTTATTAAAACAAATATATATATATATATATATCTATATATCTATCAGAGGCCCGGAGGTCCCAGGGCCCCGGATGGCAACCCCCCTTTGTTTTTTATAAAAACATTTATTTTTTTTCTTTATAAATTATTTTTCTTGTTTGTGGCACAAATTTGCAGTGGCAGCCCCCCCCCCGCTCAATTTGGGGCTGCCCCCCCAGGTTCTCCTCTGCTCCAGGGGGCCCATGCCCAAGCTGTGTAAGGGCCCCAAAATTCCTGATGGCGGCCCTGTATATATATATATATATGTGTGTGTGTGTAATATATATATATATATATATATATATATATATATATATATATATATATATATATATGTGTAGCGGGGTCTTCAAAGTTAGTGGGATACACCTGGGGGTAGAGAGACCCAGGTGTGTAATTATGTCAGGGATTAGACCCCTTTTTGTTATTCGTGGAGGATTGGGTGGTGCAATATTCTCCTTGGCCTGTGGGTGGCGGGGTACCTACAGGCTCGAGGTAGAATCACTACCACAGTGTTACCCTTTTTGTCCCTTCCTGGAGATGGTACGGCTGGGGCGGGGAACCCGCCGTGGTGTCGATGGGAGGAGATAAAAGGGGGAGACGCCCTTGCCACGAGGTCTTTTGGGGGATCATCTCTTGACGTACCCAGGCGCCCTCGGCCTGGGTACGGGCGGTTCAAGGTTCCGGCCTGGGCACCCTAGGCCTGGCCGGAATGAAGCTGGAGTTGGAGTCCATCCCAGGCACCTTCAGCCTGGGGTGAGGTACTTTGTAGAAGGCCTGGGACCTGGTGACTTCGACCGGGTCCCGCGAGGGTAAAGTGATTCCAGGGTGCCCCTTGCGAGGGGACCCGCATCTGAGGTGAGGAGGCTGGGGAGGTCACCCGTCTGAAGACTCCGGAGCAGCGTCAACCCGGTGACGGACGGGCCTCCGGTAACTCCCTTGGAGGGTCGTCTTCCCCTGATAGGGGCCGCAGCGCAGCGAAGTTGTTCTACTCAAGACTCCTGCAACCCCTGGTTATAGCACAGGGGGTGTAGGGACTACAATCCGGATAGTGCCTCGGCCTGCTCATCCCACCGTATCCTGTCATATATTGTTTGTTGTGGAGCTACGAAATAAAACTAACAGTTGGACTGTGATCGGTGTATGGACTCTGTTGATGGGAGCAAAGGGAGATTCCAGCATAACAGGGCTAAGTTCCGCAACCCAATGCACATTTGGCCCGAGGAAGATGTTGATACTGGCCTTCACCTCACTCACAGCCATGGGGAGGACATGGGCCGTAGCGCACCTCACTCTCGAAACCCAGGTACCCCTAGACAAGAGCTTTCGGACAACCGATAAACATGTGAAGGGGGTGAGGCCGCTATATATATATATATATAATGAGCACTGTGTAAATTGCTGGTGCTATATAGATATCTGTAATAAATGAGTATTATTATTTTGTCCACCTATACACTGTAAAGAGCACAGTCTGTGGCTGACATCGCCACCTGCTGGCCTGGAATTAAAAAAAACTTCAGATGAATTGAAAAAAGTTGGGAAATACGTGACCAATTTTATTCTATAATGATTTTAGGAGAACTCATGACACTAAAGAATTTTAACGCCCCAAAAAAAAAATCAATTTCCCTTGCAGTGGGGGGCTGTGCATTGCAAAGTTGCTTGTTTCCTCCAGGGGAGAGGAGAAAGCCCTGGGCCTCGTGTGTACGGGGCATTTGCTCAGCTCTGCTAAACGCCTTTCCTCCTGGGCAGCAGCATTTTGGCAGAATAAAAAAAAAAAAAAAACACGATGCGTGCAAATGCATTGCAGGCGCATCAAGCCTTAAGCATTAATTAATTTTATTGGCCAGAATAATTTATTTTGGCCTTTTGAAATGAATTAACACACATTTACATGAATGAAGCAGTTGTTCTACCAAAATGCTGCGGTCCCGGGCGCGTTGGTAGTGGATTTTCTTTTTTGTTCTGCCTATAAATTCTTATGTGTATGAGCGAATATGGAGGGCATACAGGCTGAGAAAAAAGGAAATAAGAAAAAAAATATATCCCAGATGCCCCTAAGACCCTTTTCACACACCGGAGGCATTTTTCAGGCGCTTTAGTGCTAAAAATAGCGCCTGGAAAAGAAGCCTCATCTGCAATCCCAGTGTGAAAGCCCGAGTACTTTCACACTGGAGCGCTGCGCTGGCAGGGCGTCAAAAAAAAGTCCTTTAGCAGCGCTTTAGGAGCAGTGTATACATCGCTCCTTAAGCGCCCCTGCCCATTGAAATCAATGGGCAGCGCTGCCGAACCGCTGGCAAAGCGCCACTTTTAACCCTTTTTCGGCTACTAATGGGGGGTTAAAAGCGCCCTGCTAGCGGCCGCAAAACTGGCGAAAGCACTCTTAAATCAGCCCTTTTAACATTTAGTGTGCATGAGGCATTATACTATCCTGATCATTTGCTCCACTGGCAAAAGGGGCTCCCCCACGATCCAGCGGTGGACTGTTCCTGGCGCCCTCACATCTAGAGCAGTGCTATAGGGCCTACTTAATGTGGTCGTAAACCCACTTGTTGGACTTCTACCTATAGGTAAGCCTAGAATAAGGCTTACCTGTAGGTAGTGGAAATATCTCCTAAACGTGCGCAGTTTAGGAGATATATCACTTGTAGTCCGCCGTAAATACCAACGGCGCATGCGCGGGGAAGAAACGAAACTAAGTGACGTTTTTCCCCCAGCCTGTGCCATGAATCGCGGCTCCCGCGCGGGAGTGACGTCATGCGGCTCCGGCGAATCACAGAGCCGGAGTCCATGTCCCGGAAGGAATAGGGGCCAGAAGATGGACGCTGCCTACTCTGGGGACATCTTTTGCTGGTAAGTGACACATAATGGACTAGTATGTGATGCATACTAGCCCATTATGCTTTACATTTGCATGCTTTGCAGCGGGCTAAAGAGGAAGTAAAACCCATCAGGGTTTACTTCCTCTTTAATTTACATCATTTATATACCCCTGCCTAAAACTTTTGCTCAGTACTGTATAAAGAAAAATTCAGAAATTTGGGATTGCTTACATATATCCTTAAAGTGGTTGTAAAGGCACTCTATTCATGAAGGTAAAAAACATTGTGTGCAGCACCCCCCCCCCCCAATACTTACCTGAGCGCACTTTAGATCCAGCGATTTCCATGAGAGCCTTGGCTCTCCGGGGACTCATACTCCTGATTGGCTTTTGGCAGCCATTGGTTCTCACTGCTGTTAATCACAGCCAGTGAACCAATCAGGAGGTGAAGGGGTGGGGCCGAATAGACACACACAGCCACGGCTTGGGAGCGTACCTGCTTGGGTGCTCCCACAGCAAGCAGGAGCGCCGGCGAAGAGGAGGATCTGGGCTGCTCTGTGCAAAACCACTACACAGAGCAGGTAAGTATAACATGTTTTTTATTTTAATGTAAAAAAAAAAAAAGGGTTTAGTAACACTTTAATTTCTGT
The DNA here is from genome assembly GCA_029206835.1 of Rana muscosa. Classification (NCBI taxonomy): domain Eukaryota; kingdom Metazoa; phylum Chordata; class Amphibia; order Anura; family Ranidae; genus Rana; species Rana muscosa. The sequence continues at coordinate 1,065,385,849 of CM055117.1, forward strand.
ATCAATCCAACAGTCCTTGGTGCCCCTTTAAACCTCCACCACTACCTTTAAAAAAAGCAATCCCATCAGTGGTTGGTTAGCACTTTAAACTCCCCTCTTCCAACCTTAAAGTGATTGTAAAGGCTTGTGTGGGGTTTTTTTTGTTGTCATACTTACCTCCATTGTGCAGCTCGTTTTGCACAGAGTGGCCCCGAACCTCCTCTTCTGGGGTCCCTCGGCGGCTCTTGCGGCTCCTCCCCCGCATCGAATAACCCCCTGGGAGAAGCTCTCTCCCGAGGGGGTTACCTTGCGAGCGCACTCCCGAGTCCAGCATTTGCGTCCATAGACACAGAAGGCTGGACTCGGCCCCGCCCCCCCGGCGTCATTGGATTTGATTGACAGCAGCGGGAGCCAATGGCTGTGCTGCTATCAATCTATCCATCAATTCTACATATCAGTGCCCATCAATTCTACATATCAGTGCCCATCAATTCTACATGTCGGTGCCCATCAAGTCTACATATCAATGCCCATCAATTCTACATATCGGTGCCCATCAAGTCTACATATCGGTGCCCATCAAGTCTACATATCGGTGCCCATCAAGTCTACATATCGGTGCCCATCAAGTCTACATAGTGCCCAACAAGTCTACATATCAGTGCCCATCAAGTCTACATATCGGTGCCCATCAAGTCTACATATCAGTGCCCATCAAGTCTACATATCGGTGCCTCCTCATCAGTGCCACTTTATCAGTGCCCATCAGTGCTGCCTCATCAGTGCCCGTCAGTGAAGGGGAAAACAGAATTTTATGACATTAATTAAAAAACAAAACTTATTTTTTTTCAAAAATGTTGGTCTTCTTTTAGTTTGTTTATCAAAAAATAAAAACCGCAGAGGTGATCAAATATCACCAAAAGAAAGATCTATTTGTGGCAAGAAAATGATAAAAATTTAGTTTGGGTACAGTGTAGCATGACCGCGTAATTGTCATTCAAAGTGTGACAGTGCTGAAAGCTGAAAATTGTCCTGGGCAGGAAGGGGTGAAAGTGCCCAGTATGGAAGTGGTTAAAGAACATTGCTAAGAGCTACTTGCCCCTAAAATAGCCATATATTATAAACTCTTATCTTTATAAACGGTTCTTTGAAAAAAAAAAATAGATTTTTATCCTCTGTTAGTATTCTGTAGTTTGCCTGGGGTCCTGGAAGAATTTTCATTTTAAAAACCCTTATTGAAAGTTTTTTTTTTTTTTTTTGCTAGTTTCTTGTTTTCAGACATGATTGATGGCATTACTTGTTTGCCTGTTTGTGACATATGCATTACAAATCCTGACTTCAGTCCAAGATGTATGGCTATCAGCAGCTCAATCGGGGAATTCACAACACAGGAAACGCTCATAATGTATGGAAGGCAGGGGTCAAGTCCTGGGGGAAAAAGTGTGGGAAATCACCCAAGATCCCCCCCCCCCACCTCAAAAAAAAAAAAAAGTGTGTGTATGTATATATATATATATATATATATATATATATATATATATATGTATATGTGTGTGTGTGTGTGTATATATATATATTAGGGATGAGCTTCGTGTTCGAGTCGAACATACGTTCGACTCGAACATCGGCTGTTCGATCGTTCGACGAAGATCGAACGATTTGGGCCGTTCGCGCCAAATTCGAGTGACGCGAACGGCCCACAATGCACTACGCCATCGCAGTGTCATCCAGGCGCTGTGATTGGCCAAGCATGCACTGTGACCCCGCATGCTTGGCCAATCACAGCGCCGGCAGCGAGGAGAGCAATGATTGGCCACAGGCAGGATGCCTGTGGCCAATTATTGCTGAGGGTGTTTAGTACACGCCCCACACTATAAAAGGCCGCCAGCACGGCGGCCTAGTGTAGTGTGTTCCGGAGCAGGGATAGAGCAGCATAGGCAGAGACAGTGACTGTTATTTCTTTCTTGCTTAACCTGGATTCCTTTAGTTTAGGGAAAGAGAAGGATAGGTAGGGAGAGTGTCAGTGTGTTTTGTGCTTGTGCTATAGTGTGCTTAAAAAAAACATTTATTCTAGGGACAGAAAACTGTAGGTAGGGACAGTGTCAGTTTCTTTCACTCTGCAAGTCCTTGTTTCCAGGGACCTGGAAGGACAGTGAGTGAATTGTCCTTGTGCTATATTGTGCTTAAAAAAACATTTATTCTAGGGACAGAAAACTGTAGGTAGGGAGAGTGTCAGTTTCTTTCACTCTGCAAGTCCTTGTTTCCAGGGACCTGTAAGGACAGTGAGTGAATTGTCCTTGTGCTATATTGTGATTAAAAAAAACATTTTTTCTAGGGACAGAAAACTGTAGGTAGGGAGAGTGTTTTTTTTCTTTCACTCTGCAAGTCCTTGTTTCCAGGGACCTGGAAGGACAGTGAGTGAATTGTCCTTGTGCTATATTGTGCTTAAAAAAAACATTTTTTCTAGGGACAGAAAACTGTAGGTAGGGAGAGTGTTTTTTTTCTTTCACTCTGCAAGTCCTTGTTTCCAGGGACCTGGAAGGACAGTGAGTGAATTGTCCTTGTGCTATATTGTGCTTAAAAAAAAACATTTTTTCTAGGGACAGAAAACTGTAGGTAGGGAGAGTGTTTTTTTTCTTTCACTCTGCAAGTCCTTGTTTCCAGGGACCTCTAAGGACAGTGAGTGAATTGTCCTTGTGCTATATTGTGCTTAAAAAAAACATTTATTCTAGGGACAGAAAACTGTAGGTAGGGAGAGTGTCAGTTTATTTCACTCTGCAAGTCCTTGTTTCCAGGGACCTGGAAGGACAGTGAGTGAATTGTCCTTGTGCTATATTGTGATTAAAAAAAACATTTTTTCTAGGGACAGAAAACTGTAGGTAGGGAGAGTGTTTTTTTTCTTTCACTCTGCAAGTCCTTGTTTCCAGGGACCTGTAAGGACAGTGAGTGAATTGTCCTTGTGCTATATTGTGATTAAAAAAAACATTTTTTCTAGGGACAGAAAACTGTAGGTAGGGAGAGTGTTTTTTTTCTTTCACTCTGCAAGTCCTTGTTTCCAGGGACCTGTAAGGACAGTGAGTGAATTGTCCTTGTGCTATATTGTGCTTAAAAAAAACATTTATTCTAGGGACAGAAAACTGTAGGTAGGGAGAGTGTTTTTTTTCTTTCACTCTGCAAGTCCTTGTTTCCAGGGACCTCTAAGGACAGTGAGTGAATTGTCCTTGTGCTATATTGTGCTTAAAAAAAACATTTATTCTAGGGACAGAAAACTGTAGGTAGGGAGAGTGTCAGTTTATTTCACTCTGCAAGTCCTTGTTTCCAGGGACCTGGAAGGACAGTGAGTGAATTGTCCTTGTGCTATATTGTGATTAAAAAAAACATTTTTTCTAGGGACAGAAAACTGTAGGTAGGGAGAGTGTTTTTTTTCTTTCACTCTGCAAGTCCTTGTTTCCAGGGACCTGTAAGGACAGTGAGTGAATTGTCCTTGTGCTATATTGTGATTAAAAAAAACATTTTTTCTAGGGACAGAAAACTGTAGGTAGGGAGAGTGTTTTTTTTCTTTCACTCTGCAAGTCCTTGTTTCCAGGGACCTGTAAGGACAGTGAGTGAATTGTCCTTGTGCTATATTGTGCTTAAAAAAAACATTTATTCTAGGGACAGAAAACTGTAGGTAGGGAGAGTGTCAGTTTATTTCACTCTGCAAGTCCTTGTTTCCAGGGACCTGTAAGGACAGTGAGTGAATTGTCCTTGTGCTATATTGTGATTAAAAAAAACATTTTTTCTAGGGACAGAAAACTGTAGGTAGGGAGAGTGTTTTTTTTCTTTCACTCTGCAAGTCCTTGTTTCCAGGGACCTGTAAGGACAGTGAGTGAATTGTCCTTGTGCTATATTGTGCTTAAAAAAACATTTATTCTAGGGACAGAAAACTGTAGGTAGGGAGAGTGTCAGTTTATTTCACTCTGCAAGTCCTTGTTTCCAGGGACCTGTAAGGACAGTGAGTGAATTGTCCTTGTGCTATATTGTGATTAAAAAAAACATTTTTTCTAGGGACAGAAAACTGTAGGTAGGGAGAGTGTTTTTTTTCTTTCACTCTGCAAGTCCTTGTTTCCAGGGACCTGGAAGGACAGTGAGTGAATTGTCCTTGTGCTATATTGTGCTTAAAAAAAAACATTTTTTCTAGGGACAGAAAACTGTAGGTAGGGAGAGTGTTTTTTTTCTTTCACTCTGCAAGTCCTTGTTTCCAGGGACCTCTAAGGACAGTGAGTGAATTGTCCTTGTGCTATATTGTGCTTAAAAAAAACATTTATTCTAGGGACAGAAAACTGTAGGTAGGGAGAGTGTCAGTTTATTTCACTCTGCAAGTCCTTGTTTCCAGGGACCTGGAAGGACAGTGAGTGAATTGTCCTTGTGCTATATTGTGATTAAAAAAAACATTTTTTCTAGGGACAGAAAACTGTAGGTAGGGAGAGTGTTTTTTTTCTTTCACTCTGCAAGTCCTTGTTTCCAGGGACCTGTAAGGACAGTGAGTGAATTGTCCTTGTGCTATATTGTGATTAAAAAAAACATTTTTTCTAGGGACAGAAAACTGTAGGTAGGGAGAGTGTTTTTTTTCTTTCACTCTGCAAGTCCTTGTTTCCAGGGACCTGTAAGGACAGTGAGTGAATTGTCCTTGTGCTATATTGTGCTTAAAAAAAACATTTATTCTAGGGACAGAAAACTGTAGGTAGGGAGAGTGTCAGTTTATTTCACTCTGCAAGTCCTTGTTTCCAGGGACCTGTAAGGACAGTGAGTGAATTGTCCTTGTGCTATATTGTGATTAAAAAAAACATTTTTTCTAGGGACAGAAAACTGTAGGTAGGGAGAGTGTTTTTTTTCTTTCACTCTGCAAGTCCTTGTTTCCAGGGACCTGTAAGGACAGTGAGTGAATTGTCCTTGTGCTATATTGTGCTTAAAAAAAACATTTATTCTAGGGACAGAAAACTGTAGGTAGGGAGAGTGTCAGTTTATTTCACTCTGCAAGTCCTTGTTTCCAGGGACCTGTAAGGACAGTGAGTGAATTGTCCTTGTGCTATATTGTGATTAAAAAAAAACATTTTTTCTAGGGACAGAAAACTGTAGGTAGGGAGAGTGTTTTTTTTCTTTCACTCTGCAAGTCCTTGTTTCCAGGGACCTGTAAGGACAGTGAGTGAATTGTCCTTGTGCTATATTGTGCTTAAAAAAAACATTTATTCTAGGGACAGAAAACTGTAGGTAGGGAGAGTGTTTTTTTTCTTTCACTCTGCAAGTCCTTGTTTCCAGGGACCTGTAAGGACAGTGAGTGAATTGTCCTTGTGCTATATTGTGCTTAAAAAAAATATTTTTTCTAGGGACAGAAAACTGTAGGTAGGGAGAGTGTCAGTTTCTTTCACTGTGAAAGTCCTTGTTTCAAGGGACAGAGAAGGACACCTGAAGGTAGCCCTTATTGCTTTTTTCCCATCTCCCTGCAGGCCATCTATTAGAATGTCTGGAAGGCAAACAAGGAGAGGCAGACAGTCAGGAGGCAATAAAAGAGGGCAAGCAGGCTCTGTGTCTGGGGGCAACAGTGCTGGTCGTGGACGCGGTGCATTGTCATCAGCACATGGCCATGGGACACGCTTGTCCTTCTTTTCGGCAGCTGGACATGTTGAGCCACATCATGCCGAAGACTTGGTAGAGTGGATGACCAAGCCCTCCTCCTCCTCCTCATCCTCTCTCACCCAGGCTCAGGGTACTGGAAAAGCAGCTGCCAAAGCGTCGTCTTCCCTGGTATCAATGTCAGACAAATCATCAGTCACTCCTTCCCTAGACCCACCATGTCCTCCTCCTGAGGAGTCCCCCGAACTGTTTCAGCACAGTGTTGGGTACATGCTCCAGGAGGATGCCCAGCGTTTCGAAGGGTCTGATGATGAAACCCAGCTAGAGGAAGGCAGTAGCGTGAGAGCAGACAGAGGGGATGCTCAAGAAGGACACCAATCTGGCAGTCATGTTCCAGCAGCTGCAGCATACTGCCAGATTGGCTCCAGTGATGAGGAGGGAGGGGATGATGAGGTCACTGACTCCACGTGGGTGCCTAATAGGAGAGAGGAGGAGGAGGAGGATGAGGAGGAGGCACATCTCCAACGAGGCAGGATGCCCTTTGGTGGCCAGCGTAAGGGCAGTACACAGACGGAATCACACCGCAGAGCTCCGCCTGTGCAGGGCGCTGCCTCTGCCCGTCATTCAAAAAGTTCTTTGGTGTGGGCCTTTTTTGAGGCTAGTGCATCAGATCGCACAGCTGCTGTTTGCAACATATGTCTCAAGCGTATATCGCGTGGCCAAAACATCAGCCGCTTGGGTACCACATGCCTGACCAGACATATGTTGACCTGCCATGCAGCTCGTTGGCAAGCCTACCTCAAAGACCCACACCAAAGAACAAAGCGGACCTCTCCTTGCACCGCATCAGCTGGGATCTCCAACCCCACTATAACTTCAGTCCTCTCTGAAACATGCACTGAGAGGAATGAAGGTGTAGAATTAGGTGTGTCACAGCCAAGTACTTGCGCCCACTCTGCTAGCAGTACACCGACGTCCGATTCTAGCAGGCAAATTTCCCTGCCCCAGCTGCTGGACCGTCGAAAGAAGTTCACTCCCAGCCATCCACATGCCCAGCGGTTGAATGCTAGCTTGGCTAAATTGCTAGCGCTTCAACTGCTGCCTTTTCAGTTGGTAGACTCGGCCCCCTTCCGTGAGTTTGTGCAATGTGCGGTTCCTCAGTGGCAGGTTCCCAAACGCCACTTTTTCTCACGGAAGGCTATTCCGGCTCTCTACCGGCATGTGGAAGGCAATGTCTTGGCCTCGCTGGACAGGGCGGTCAGCGGTAAGGTGCATATTACCGCTGACTCATGGTCCAGCAGGCATGGACAGGGACGTTACCTTTCTTTCACGGCCCATTGGGTCACTCTTTTGGCAGCTGGGAAGGATTCAGGACAAGGTGCAGTAGTGTTGGAGGTTGTCCCACCGCCACGCCTCCAAAATGCTACTACTGGTTGTGACACACCTCTCTCCTCCACCCCCTCCTCTTCTTCTTCCTCCATGGCCTCTTCCTGTGGTTTGTCCTATGAACCAGCGGTGCTCCGTAGCCGTTCACGGGGCTACGCAAGTACGCAGGCAAAAAGATGCCATGCCGTGCTTGCGCTGGTGTGTTTGGGGGACAGAAGCCACACTGGGGCAGAGGTCCTGTCTGCTCTGCAGGGCCAGGCCGAGAGGTGGTTGACGCCACGCCAGCTTAAGCCAGGAATGGTGGTTTGCGACAATGGCACCAACCTCCTCTCCGCCCTCCGACAGGGACAACTGACCCATGTGCCCTGTGTGGCTCACGTCCTTAACCTGGTGGTGCAGCGCTTCTTGGGCAGGTACCCGGGCTTACAGGATGTCCTGAGGCAGGCCAGGAAAGTCTGTGTGCATTTCCGCAGATCTTATAATGCCAGTGCTCGCCTGGCTGAGCTGCAAAAGGAGTTGAACCTGCCCAAGAACCGCCTTATATGTGACATGCCCACCAGGTGGAACTCAACGTTGGCCATGCTGCAGCGGCTGCACACGCAGCAGAGGGCCATCAATGAGTACCTGTGCGACTACGGCACCAGGACAGGGTCAGGGGAGCTTGGTTTTTTTTCTCCACGCCAGTGGGGCATGATCAGGGATGCATGCACTGTCCTGGCACCATTTGAGGAGGCCACGAGGATGGTGAGCAGTGACAGTGCATGCATCAGTGACACTGTACCTCTTGTCCACCTGTTGGAGCACACGCTGCGTGGAATAATGGACAGGGCACTTGAGGCAGAACAGAGGCAGGAAGAGGAGGACTTCCTTGCCTCTCAAGGCCCCCTTTACCCAGACAGTGTTCCTTCTGTCCCACCCATCGCACAGGAAGAGGAGGAGGAGGAGGAGGAGGAGGATTGTGTCAGCATGGAGGTGGAGGCTGGCACTCAGCATCATCAGCAGCAGTCTTTTAGGGATGATTTACAGTCCCAAGAAACCAGTGGACTTGTACGTGGCTGGGAGGAGGTGGCTGCGGATCATGTCGTCCTTAGTGACCCAGAGGACTCCGGAGCGAATGCCTCAGCAAACCTACGCTGCATGGCCTCCCTGATCCTGCAAAGTCTGCGGAAGGATCCTCGTATTCTTCGGATCAAGGAGAGGGACCATTACTGGCTGGCCACTCTCCTTGATCCACGGTACAAGGGTAAGGTTGCGGACCTTATGTTACCGTCGCAGAGGGAGCAGAGGATGAGACAACTCCGGGAGGCCTTGCAGAAAGGTCTGTGCAACGCGTTCCCAGAGACTGGGAGGTTGCAAACTCCTGGTCCTGGACAACGAGTTGCTGAGGCTTCGGCCAGTCAAAGAAGGAGCGGTGGGGAAGGTGGCCGTCTGACCGATGCGTTCAGACAATTCTTTAGTCCGCAGCCCCAAAGTATGATCGGTTCCAGCAACCATCGCCAGCGTCTGATAAACATGGTGCAGGAATATCTAGGGGCAAGGTCAGACTTGGACACCTTCCCCACCGAAAATCCTCTGGCTTACTGGGTCTTGAGGATGGATCACTGGCCAGAGCTTGCACAGTATGCAATTGAGCTACTGGCCTGTCCTGCATCCAGCGTTCTTTCGGAACGCACATTCAGTGCTGCTGGAGGATTTGTCACGGATCACAGGGTGCGCCTGTCCACCGACTCGGTTGATCGACTGACTTTCATCAAGATGAACCAGTCTTGGATCACCACCAGCTACCACACACCTGATGCTGATATAACAGACTAATTGATTTTAACATGTCACATCCCTTCAAGACTGATGCTGATGCTGAGTGCCTGTGCTGTTATGTTGACTGGCTATCCTCCTCCTCCGAGTCCTCAATGATACGATTGATGATGATAGCTTGTAAGATCATTTTTGTTTATGGGTGCCGCCACCAGTGCCTAACGCCCAATTTTTCAGCCCCTGTTTAACAGGGGCGTGTAATTACAATTTTTGAAGCAATACTTTGCAACAGGGCTCATTGCTGTGCTCCAAGTACAGTATCTGTGAGGAGTTGCAGTGTTGTGCCACCAGTGCCTAAGGCCCAATTTTTCAGCCCCTGTTTAACAGGGGCGTGTCATTACAATTTTTGAAGCAATACTTTGCAACAGGGCTCATTGCTGTGCTCCAAGTACAGTATCTGTGAGGAGTTGCAGTGTTGTGCCACCAGTGCCTAAGGCCCAATTTTTCAGCCCCTGTTTAACAGGGGCGTGTCATTACAATTTTTGAAGCAATACTTTGCAACAGGGCTCATTGCTGTGCTCCAAGTACAGTATCTGTGAGGGGTTGCAGTGTTGTGCCACCAGTGCCTAAGGCCCAATTTTTCAGCCCCTGTTCAACAGGGGCATGTAATTACAATTCTTGATCTAATAATTCACAGCAGGGCCCATTGCTGCACCCACCAAGAGTAACTGTCAGGGCTTACAGTGTTGTGGCACCAGCACCACCATCAAAGGCCCAATTTTTACTACCACTGTTCAACAATTATATGTAATTAAAATTCCTGATATAATAGTTGACAGCAGGGCGTTCCAGCACCAACCAAGAGTAACTGTGAGTGCTTACAGTGTTGTGCCAACACCAACAACTAAGGGGCCTATTTCTGCAGAGTATATACGGCAGGTCCCTACTTTCAAACATCCAACTTACAAACGACTCCTACTTGCAAACGCAAGAAGACAACAGGAAGTGAGAGGAAATCTACCACTAGGAAGGAAAATTCTCTCCTGTAAGAATAAATATGGGAGAAAGGTGTCTCCTCTGTACTGATGCTTTATCAGCAATCCTTGTTTCAAGAAAAACACCACATTTCAAAAACAGTTGTCATTGGGACGGAAAGTGAGGTGAAATGTTCTGAACAGGGGCACAGACAGCAAAACAAATGTTACAGGGGTGATAACCCTTACCTATGTTTTCCAAAAAGTTTAAAAATAGATTTTTGGTCTGGAGCTACACTTCAACAATGTACCTGTTCAAAATTACAAACAGATTCTACATAAGAACAAACCTACAGTCCCTGTCTTGTATGCACCGCCTGTATAGGGCTGTTCAGAGTATATAGGGCCTTTTTTATTTTATGTGCGGGGTTCCCCTTAATATCCATACAAGACCCAAAGGGGCTGGTAATGGGCTGGGGTAGGGGGGGGGGTCATGGGGTAGCTATGCCATTTTTCTTAAAGAATTTCATCCATATTACCGGGACCAGACATTACATTAAAGCCGCAAGCAGTTTTAAATGGCTTTTTTTTCCTTTAGAAGTGTCATTTTGTGCAGGGACAGTTCTAAACACGGGAAACACGTGGCACTTCACAGGCATACTTTAGACACCCCCCAGGTACGATATTTAAAGGAATATTTGACTTTTTTTTTTTCACTTTATGCATCATTAAAATGACTGCTCCCGAAAAACGACCGTTTTTAAAACTTCTTTTTGCATTGATACATGTCCCCTGGTGCAGAACCCGGGTTCCCAAACCCTTTTTAGGACAATAACATGCATAATAGTTGTTATAATTAGCACTTTAGAATTCGAACGTTCGCATCCATTGTATTTAATAGGGTTCTAATGTTCGTTCGAACTTTCGGTCCGTTCGCGGGTTCTGGTGCGAACCGAACCCGGGGGTGTTCGGCTCATCACTAATATATATATATATATATATATATATATATATATATATATATACACACACATATATATATCATACTCATGGTTAGTGTTTGGCTGAAGCCATTTAATATCAATCAGCTGTGTTTACTCTTTTTAAATCATAATGGCAACAGAAACTACACAAATGACCCTGATCAAAAGTTTACATACCCTGGTGGTTTTGGCCTGATAACATGCACACAAGTTGACACGAAGGGGTTTGAATGGCTATTAAAGGTAACCATCCTCACCTGTGATCTGTTTGCTTGTAATTAGTGTGTGTGTATAGAAGGTCAGTGAGTTTCTGGACTCCTGACAGACCCTTGCATCTTTCATCCAGTGCTGCACTGACGTTTCTGGATTCTGAGTCATGGGGAAAGCAAAAGAATTGTCAAATGATCTGCGGGAAAAGGTAGTTGAACTGTATAAAACAGGAAAGGGATATAAAAAGATATCCAAGGAATTGAGAATTCCAATCAGCAGTGTTCAAACTCTAATCAAGAAGTGGAAAATGAGGGGTTCCGTTGAAACCAAACCACGGTCAGGTAGACCAACAAAGATTTCCGCCACAACTGCCAGGAAAATAGTTTAGGATGCAAAGAAAAACCCACAAATAACTTCAGGTGAAATACAGGACTCTCTGAAAACATGTGGTGTGGCTGTTTCAAGATGCACAATAAGGAGGCACTTGAAGAAAGATGGGCTGCATGGTCGAGTCACCAGAAGAAAGCCATTACTACGCAAATGTCACAAAGTATCCCGCTTATAATACGCCAAACAGCACAGAGAAAAGCCTCAAACCTTCTGGCACAAAGTCATTTGGATGATGAGACCAAAATTTAGCTTTTTGGTCACAACCATAAACACTACATTTGGAGAGGAGCCAACAAGGCCTATGATGAAAGGTACACCATCCCTACTGTGAAACACGGAGGTGGATCGCTGATGTTTTGGGGGATGTGTGAGCTACAAAGGCACAGGAAATTTGGTCAAAATTGATGGCAAGATGAATGCAGTATGTTATCAAAAAATACTAGAGGAACATTTGCATTCATCAGCAAGGAAGCTGCACGTGGGACGTACTTGGACATTCCAACATGACAATGACCCAAAACACAAGGCCAAGTCAACCTGTCATTGGCTACAGCAGAATAAAGTGAAGGTTCTGGAGTGGCCATCTCAGTCTCCTGACCTCAATATCATTGAGCCCCTCTGGGGAGATCTCAAACATGCAGTTCATGCAAGACAGCCCAAGAATTTACAGGAACTGGAGGGTTTTTGCCAAGAGGAATGGGCAGCTTTACCATCTAAGAAGATAAAGAGCCTCATCCACAAATACCACAAAAGACTTCAAGCTGTCATTGATGGTAAAGGGGGCAATACACGGTATTAAGAACTGGGGTATGTAAACTTTTGATCAGGGTCATTTGGGTCGTTTCTGTTGCCATTATGATTCAAAAAGAGTAAACACAGTTGATTGATAATAAATGGCTTCAGCCAAACACTAACCATGAGTGACAGAAAAGTTTTTGTGTTATCATTTATATTCTCTGAAAAATGGCCAAAAAATTATAAATTCTGCCAGGGTATGTAAACGTATGAGCATGACTGTATATATACTCCTTTTTTAACAAAGTGCAACATTTATTGTAAAGTGCCACTTTACGAGGACACTTCCAAAATTCACATGCATTAAACAAATAAATAATATAACACATGTAGCAACAAAATAATTTAACCTGTATGCTATACTAACAAAAAAACACCACAATGTGTGATTATGGTTCAATGCAGCCGTTCTGTGCCCATCAACGCAGCCATTTTGTGTCCATCATTGCAGCCTCACTGTGCCCATCATTGCAGCCTCACTGTGCCCATGAAATGCAGACTCACTGTGCCCATCATTGCAGCCTCACTGTGCCCATCAATGCAGCCTTATGGTGCCCATCATTGTAGACTCACTTGTGCCCATGAAATGCAGCCTCACTGTGCCCACCATTGCAGCCTCACTGTGCCCATCATTGTAGACTCACTGTGCCCATGAAATGCAGCCTCACTGTGCCCATCAATGCAGCCTCACTGTGCCTATCATTGCAGACTCCCTGTGCCCATCATTGCAGGCTCACTGTGCCCATGAAACGCAGACTCACTGTGCCCATCAATGCAGCCTCACTGTGCCCATCATTGCAGACTCACTGTGCCCATGAAATGCAGACTCACTGTGCCCATCAATGCAGCCTCACTGTGCCCATGAAATGCAGACTCACTGTGCCCATCAATGCAGCCTCACTGTGCCGATCATTGCAGACTCACTGTGCTCATGAAATGCAGACTCAATTGTGCCCATGAAATGCAGACTCAATTGTGCCCATGAAATGCAGACTCACTTGTGCCCATGAAATGCAGACTCAATTGTGCCTGGATCACACACGGAGCTTGGATCTGCAACGTTTGGCGCCCAGCCACTGTAACAAAGTCCCGCCTCCTAGACTGATTTCTGTGATAGGCGGAACACTGTTCCAATGCCTGGAAATTTAATCCATGTTCAACCTATTACAGTAGTCGGTCTAGGAGGCGGGATTTTCTTACAGTGGCCGGCCGCCAAACACTGCAGTCTGTGAGGTACACAAGAGGAGGAGGAGGAGGGAGGACTCTGAACCTGAGCCTCCCAGGATCGACCCTGGGCGCCGCTGCAACCACAGCGCAAGGGGAACGTAATTTTTGCTGTGAAATAAGTACAGTAATGCCGTTCCTATGCGTTCCTGCAGGAATCAAGCCCTGATGGAAGGGCTCTAGAGCATCTGAGCTTGCAAAGGCTCTGATTGGCTGTTAGTAACTGTAACGGCACCCCAAATACGAAAGGGGTTTAAACGCCGTTTAGATATCTTCCCTCTCCTGGACACAAATTCACTGCCGATACTCCACAGCCAGCCGACCCCTTCCCATAGGAATTAATCCTTCTGAAAGAACGAGACGCACTCTGTATCTTTCCAAGGATAGACGGACTTTATTAAAAAAAAACATTGTAACTTTTATACACATCCAATACTGCATTAACCTGAATGAACAATGGTCCGGTTCCACCCACAACATAACAAGACCCAATACACATTATTTTGACGTCTGTTAGGAGACAACAGGTTCTAATCCCCTTTTAGTTTAAATGACTAAATGACTTGTTAGGCTAGCTTTTGTCTCCCAATCAAAAGACTTTACACAATAGAAACCTAACAACCTTCAATACACATCCCACAATGAAAGGATTTGTAGCCTGTCTGTCTGAGTACAATCCACACAAGTATAGAATTAATTATCCCTATTCACACTAAAAGGGTCTTCAGACGCCCTTCTAGATTCATATACATCACAACTGGCAGGTAACACATCTCTCAATTAACCTGTTGAGTTCAGAATAAAACAACCAGTACATATTGTGGACTAATATTACTATTTCAATTTCAAGCAATCCAAGCCATATTCTTAATGTCCATGGTTTCCTGGCTCACCCTGTATCCAAAGTGACCCCCCTGTCACAGTAACCATACAGGGCCGCGTTTATTAATAAGTGGCAAATGTCAATACAAAAAAGTATTTGCACAATAAATACACACCCATAAATTCATAATACAATAAAACCACATATACAGTGCCTTGAAAATTTATTTATACCCATTGAAATTTCCCACATTTTGTCATGTTACAACCACAAACGTAAATGTTTTTTATTGGGATTTTATGTGATAGACCAACACAAAGTGGCACATAATTGTGAAGTGGAAGGAAAATTATAAATGGTTTTACATTTTTTTTACAAATAAATATGTGAGAAGTGTGGCGTGCATTTGTATTCAGCCCCCTTTACTCTGATACCCCTAACTAAACACTAGTGGAACCAATGGCCTTCAGAAGTCACCTAAGTAGTAAATAGAGTCCACCTGTGTGAAATGTAATCTCAGTATAAATACAGCTGTTCTGTGAATCCCTCAGAGGTTTGTAAGAGAACATTAATGAACAAACAGCATCATGAAGGCCAAGGAACACACCAGACAGGTCAGGAATGATGTTGTGGAGAAGATTAAAGCAGGGTTAGGTTATAAAAAAAATATCCCAAGCTTTGAACATCTCACAGAGCACTGCTCAATCCATCACCCAAAAATGGAAAGAGTATGGCACAACTGCAAACCTACCAAGACATGGCCGTCCACCTAAACTGACAGGATGGGCAAGGAGAGCATTTATCATAGAAGCAGCCAAAAGGCCCATGTTAACTCTGGAGGAGCTGCAGAAATCCACAGCTCAGGTGGGAGAATCTGTCCACAGGATAACTATTAGTCGTGTATTCCACAAATCTGACCTTTATGGAAGGGTGGCAAGAAGAAAGCCATTGTTGAAAGAAAGCCATGAGAAGTGACGATTGCAGTTTTGTGAGAAGCCATGTGGGGGACACAGCAAACATGTGGAAGAAGGTGCTCTGGTCAGATGAGACCAAAATTGAACTTTTTGGCCTAAAAGCAAAACACTATGTGTGGCGGAAAACTAACGCTGCACATCACCCAGAACACACCATCCCCACTGTGAAACATGGTGGTGGCAGCATTATGTTGTGGGGATGCTTTTCTTCAGCAGGGACGGGGAAGCTGGTCAGAGTTGATGGGAAGATGGATGGAGCCAGGGGTGGAGGTTCACCTTCCAGCAGGACAACGACCCTAAACATATAGCCAGAGCTACAATGGAATGGTTTAGATCAAAGCATATTCATGTGTTAGAATGGCCCAGTCAAAGTCCAGACCTAATTCCAATTAAGAATCTGTGGCAAGACTTGAAAATTGCTGTTCACAGACGCTCTCCATCCAATCTGACAGAGCTTGAGCTATTTTGCAAAGAAGAATGGGCAAAAATGTCACTCTCTAGATGTGCAAAGCTGGTAGAGACATCCCCAAAAAGACTTGCAGCTGGAATTTGCAGCGAAAGGTGGTTCTACAAAGTATTGACTCAGGGGGGCTGAATACAAACGCACGCCACACTTTTCACATATTTTTTTGTAAAAAATTTTGAAAACCATTTATCATTTTCTGTCCACTTTGTGTTGGTCTTTCACATAAAATCCCAATAAATTACATTTATGTTTTTGGTTGTAACAAAAATGTGGAAAATGTCAAGGGGTATGAATACTTTTTCAAGGCACTGTAAAGTGAATACCAAAAGTGTAAGCAAATCAATAAATGTCCATCACATGCTAGTCCATATTATACAGCAGGGGTCTCCCAACTGCAACCCATGGGCCAAATCCAGTCTGCTGCAAGACCCAGAGCTACGGTCAGTGGCGTACCTCCCAACTTTCTAAGAAGGAAATGAGGGACACCTATTAACAAAAATTTGTAGGCATGTGACACACACCGCTGCCACGCTTCCTTAAAGAAGAATTGTACAAAAAATGATTGGTTAAACCCACAAGTGTTTTTTTACCACTACTAATCCTTTATATTGGCTTTTATCATTTACAAATTCAGCTATTTGGAATTTGGATGAAAGGTTTCGCACTGGAAAACACTTTTTGAAAGATAGGTAGTGCATAAGTAGACCCCCGTTATAGTGCATAGTTGCTATGTGTACTGTATGTAGCACCCTCTACCATAGGTAGGTGCTAGAGGTGAGGATTTTTGTGTGGTAAGCTGCCAGGCAGGTACATTTAGGCAGGCCTATGCTGCATGCTAGGCCTGCTTGTTTTGATCTGGGGGCAGAGAGTGGTTAGTGTAGCAGTGGGTGTGACCACCTGTGCTTCAGTTCTTGGGTGCCTCCAAAGGGAGAATGTTCTGGAAGAGAGGCAGGGCTGAGAGCTGGAGTGACAGGGAGCTCATGTGAAGAGCCCTGACCAATCCCCAACTGGAATTGGCAGGGGGCAGGCTTCCCATATGAGCTCAGGTCCAGCCCACTGGAGGGGAGTTGTCGGCTGGGAGACGTGAAGAATGGATTGCTAGATCGCGGAGGAGCCCGGGAGATCTGGGAGGGAAACTCGTCCTTACACGGTCATGGAAGAGGTGTCCTGGAACAGAGGGGCTGGAGAAGTGATTGGAACGCATGTCCAGTTAAGTTCTTCATCATGGACTCAGGGCAGAGGAAGGTTGGTGAGTGTGACACAGTGGATATCTGGAAGAGGCATGCCAGGGGAGCTGGATGCGAGGCCAGAGGAGAGACTGTGGGGTTTTATGTCAAATCGATGTGGCCTGCGGGCACGGGATTTGCGAGTCGGGCTAGCTGGGATCAGTAGTCCACCAACTAATGTACACTGCTAATCAACTAGGCCGCAAGAAGGGGTACTGCAGTGCAGGCCCCTGGCCTATTAACAGTTCAGCAAGTCAGCAAGCATATAGGTCTATTCAGAGTATTCCTTATGTAGCGGTGCACTGACAGCGACTTCAAAAGATCCACACATCACCCCACTGTCTGACCATCCATTCATCCACTCTTGACAAAATGAAAAGTCACTTGCTTTACCTTGTGGTATTTTTATTGCAGGGTTAACTTGGGTAGAGTAGGAAAGAATAAGAATGACATGGGATGCCCATAGCACTTGACATTTTAAGAGATTTCTATTTGAAGAATAAGGCACAGCAACGGTTACAGACTTTTTTTTAACTGCGTCACTGCAGACTATTGCTCCTTTAATGCGGCACTGACTCCTGCAGAGTATCACCTCAAGATCCCTGAGTAAAGTCTTTGCTGCAAATTGTTCCTGAATTGATAGCTTTTACTGTGAAGAGTAACTCTGAATAACTCTACCACATGCTAACAGTTACTCAAATGTTACTCAAACACTGGCACTGAGCCACACACCTCCCCCCCCCCCCCGACGGCCCAGTACCCTAATAGCATGAGGCAACTGGTGGACTACTAGGCCCAGATAGTGCAGAAATACAGAGGCTGAGTTCCCCGGCCACAGCCATTTGTGTTAAGATTAAAGTCTCTCCTTGTAATATCCTGCTGTGTAGGACTGACCGTGCAACATCCCGTCAAAGACACCCCCTTGTTTTGTTCCGTTACTAAGGGCAACAGCAGATATTCACAAGTTTCCTGACTTTCCTCCATCCTCCGGTTCCATCACTTGCTGAAGTGTGCCCACTGACCTTCTCCATGGTCCCGGTCCATAGAAGAAACGTGGTTCAACCGCACAGTCCAGCAGTAACAGTCCCAATTTCCTTTCTCTTAATTCTGAAATTCCTCCTATGCGGTATTAAAGAAGAATGGTCCTCAGACAGGACTTCTCAGCACCTGGAAGGCCCCATCCCCCCGAGCCTGGGGCCTCCACACTGAAAACACTACTGCTCACATCCTCTTTCCTCTGAAGACTCCCCCCCCCCCCCCAGTGGCATGTTACCTCAGCTTATATAGGAGGCCCGCCCCTTGCCAATCCTAGTTAGGGATTGGTCAGAGCTCCTACACAAGCTGCCTGTCACTCAGAACCTCAGGTCCAACCCCTTTTCCAGAACGTTCTGACTGGAGACCAGGGGAGGTGTCTCTGAGTCTGAGCACAAGTGGCCACACTCACTGCTGCACTAGGACACTCCCAGTCCCAGATCAAAACAAATAGGCCTAACTTAATGCACAGGCCTGCCTAAATTTGCCTATACTAGAACCTGAGATACAAAAACCCTATTAAGGCACCTACCAAAAGGTAGTGGGTGCTACACTTATGTGAGTGAGTAAGTGAGTGAGTAACTTTTATAGCGCTACAAATTCGAACTAAATCGCCTCAAGGCGCTTTTTGCATTCAGTGTCGTCCTGTGTCTTCAGAAGAGGTGGGTCTTACGTTTTTTCCTGAAGGCCCGATGTTTTTTTCCATGCAGATGTCCGTGGGTAGAGCGTTCCATAGCCGTGGTCCTTGGACTGCAAATCTTCGTTCACCTTTAGATTTGTAGCTAGGGTGACCACATTTCCAAACTGCCATTCAGGGACACACCCCCTCTCTCACCTTCCCCAAGAAATTATGAGGGGGGGCGGGGGGGAAATGTAGTCTCGGGGTTGATGGGGAATTTGGCAACGGGCTATTTGTCAGGCGATTGTGCCACTTGCCACAGTGCCGCTTGCCACCCATAGCCTGCCACCAGATGCAGTGCTGCTGTCACTCCCTCTGCATGAGCCACGTGTGTAGAAGGAAAGGAGTGGCGTCACTATCTGAAGAGTGAATATCACAGCAGTCCCTGCTTCTTGCCGCTGGGTGCCGGAGAAGGAGGAGGTGGCGAGGTGGGTGGGCACAACAGTGCTGCACTAGGCGCAGGCCTCGCTCCCGGTCTCACTGTCTGAGAGTAAATTGTCACTGGTTGCAAGATGCCAGGGAGCGTTGGCCCTAGCAACCAGTTCTGGATATGTAGTTATTAGTTAGTAGGGGATGGCTGTGTCCTCTATTTCATTCCAGGACATTGTATTGTCCCGGAATGAAGCTGCCCGGGACCCAGGACAGACATGTCAATTGCGGAACAGTCCGGGACACGTGGGCACCCTATTTGTAGCGGGTCTTGGGGATGTGAAGGAGGTTTTGGTTAGTTGACCAGAGGGTGCGACTAGGGGTGTAGTGTTTTATTTTCTTGCATAGGTATTGAGGAGCGTTTCCTTTTGTGCATTTGTGAGTGAGGCAGAGGGTCTTGAATGTAACCCGATCCTTCATGGCTAGCCAATGGAGGGTCCTCAGGGACGGGGTGATTGATTCCCAGGGTTTTTTTCCCGTTACCAGTCTAGCTGCTGTGTTCTGGACGAATTGTAGACACGAAATCTGGTATTTGGGAAGTCCGAGGTAGAGGGAGTTTGCGTAGTCGAGTCAGGAATTGATGATTGTTCCAACTACTACTGCTGTGTCCTCTTCCGGGATGAAGGGGATGAGTCTACGCAGCAGGCGGAGAAGATAGTGAGATCCGCTGACTACTGATTCTATTTGTGCGTCCATAGTCATGTCTGAGTCAAAGATGACTCCGAGGCTTTTGACTCTGGTGCTTGGGGTGATGGTTTGTCCAAGGATGGTGGGTGGTGTGCATGTAGTCCTAGAGTTTTTCTTTCGGTTTGCGTGAAGAAAGAGAAGTTCTGTTTTGGATCCATTATGTTTGAGGGAGCTCTTCGTCATCCAATTATCGATCAATGAGAGAATTTTCTAGTGCGTGTGTAGCGGACCCCCCATGTTTGGGGTCGCTATGCCTAAATTTAGGGGGTAGCCTGAGCAAATAGTTATGCTCAGGCTGTTTGAATTCTTTAGATTGGTCTCTGCTCTGAGGTAATGTTGCCTGGCAGTACAGTTCCTTGTGGCCTGTAGGTGGCGCTGTCGCCCAGGTCTCAGGTTGAACCACAGGTAGCATTACAACGCCATTGGGTGTCCTCTCTCGGCAGCCGTGCAGTGGGCGTGGTCTACCTGCTGTGCATGCTGGGAGAGGGTACATGAGGGGCAGACGCCATTATTTGGGGAGCAGTTTGCGCCCCATTGGCCCCCCAGGCCAGGGGTGCGTGTGTGTGTGTTCGGTCCCGAGCACCTTTTCCCGAGGCCGCATCGTTCCAGGTAGGCCCAGCACCTTTAGGTGAGGCCTACACCAAACAGCGGAATCTCAGGGTACCCGTGGGAGGGTGACCCGCTCTGAAAGAGAGGGAACCAGGGGAGGACCTATCCAGGAGATCGGTGAAGGAAGTCGCTGTCTCGGGAGAGGCCTGGTTACCTATCAGGGGGAAGGATTCCATTATCCGCCAAAAGCCTTGTAACGTGCCCCATTGGCACCTAAGGTCTCAAGTGTTACAAGTACTGGGAAGTTCGGGACTTATAGGTTCATATCCTGATTGTATCCTTAGGAAAAGCTTAAATTTAATGTTCCGTGCTCCACACCGGCTGCTAGAACCGTGAAAGGGGACTATCCTTGTGAGCAAAACCCACTCAGGCTTGAGTGGTGACGAGTGGTGATTAAGTACTTTGTGCCTGAACCAACCTCCCTGTTCATCCTCTCTATCTCCAACCGTTCCTGTCAAGGTGCAAGCAAGTAAAATAAACTGTTTTATTGAGTTTAACATTGTTTGGACAATGGCCTTCTTTGAGAGAGAATAGACTTTTCCCTACACTCTAGGGTAAAGAACCAACGGAAAGAGGTAACTCGCTGCAGGACCCAAATTAATTAACGCTGCTCACCCTCTACAAGATGGAGGATACTGGGCATGTGGCATGGTGTGTCCCACTCTGTAAGTGGAGGTAAGCAGGGTAAAGGATCTGTGTGTTACACGTGAGGGCTCGAGTCTGGGATTTTGCAGCTACCCCTGGAAGTTGGAATATTTTTCTCTCATGTCTGTGTGGTCTGTGGAGGTCAGCCATTAAAGGAAAATTGGACTGCGTCACTTTGTCGAGAGAAATGGAGGTACAGGACTGCGCTTTGTGTTTTTTCTAACTGTGTAGTTAGTGGGCGTGACTCAAAAGAAGAAAAGCACATGAGCTGCGTGCAGGAGAGAAAAGGGGGAGGAGCCCCCGCCAATTGTGAGTTGCACGTGGTGCATTTGGCGCCAAAGGGACAGTAAGAGCCTGGACTAGTAAGGAGAAGCAACATGTCTGCTACCCCATGGACTTCCATTTCATCGGGACCTCGGATGTTCCCAACTACCTCTGCCATGGACGTTGCTCCCATTACTGCTTCCCTGACAGATACGGGGATCCGGCTCAAGCCTAGGGGCCGATTCGCTCTATACGTGTCGAGATGCGGAGGCCCTGGGCGTTTTCTGTCCCAGATGCGGTGGTTTGACTGTACAGATACGGCCATTCGGAAGGTGTTTGACCTGCGGAGAGTTTTTGTTTGAGGTGGACCAGCTCACCGAGTCACCCCGAGCCTACCGGGTCAACTGTATTACGGGGACTGTTACTTCCGAGGAAAAAACTACGCCCCTACGGCCGAATCCACGCGCATCACCGCGGCTGCACTGGATGCCGAGGATGGAGTTCCAGCCACCGCAGAGCCAGCAGCGGATCCCACAGCGGATGCTGTCTCCGTCACTACGGAAGCTTCTATCCCACCTGCAAAGCGGAAAATGGGATACGTTAAGGCCTCCCGCGGCCGCGGTAGAAGCCTGCCCCAGCGCCTGCCTGAACCGGACCTTCAAAGCGGAGGCATCTCCGGGAAGTCCACGCCAGGGGACGGTAAGGAGGCTGGGGGGAATCTGACAAGAAGTTTGCCGGGAGAGGGAAAGAAGCCCATACCCCATGCTACTGGGGATGTGTGGACAGCCAATCCGTGGAAACTTTTGCCATCTAGGGACAATATATCTGTGTCCACCAAAAATTATTTGCCGGCAGAAGAGTACGATACTTCTAAACTGGACTCATCGTCCGATGTGGGTGATGATGTGGAGATCGATGAGGTCTTCGTCAAAAAGGGTTGGGACAGGATTGGGGTGACCCCGTCCCGCAGCCTTAGAGAGGGATCGCCTATGGACTCCGGGGGAAACTACACCCCGAGTGAAAGCCCCTGCTTTGGAGGAGAAGGTTGTTTGCACACCTGCATTGCCCGCACCTGCATCGCCTGTACCTGCTACTACAGGGGGACATTTGCCGTTACGGTAGCCTTTGCCCAAGCTGGAAGTAGAGCCAGTTACGAGATCCCCATATGCTATTGTTCTACCTGGAGCAGGAGACCGTGCAACCATACCGCCCATAGCCTGGTTACAACGGCTCCTAAACAAGAGAGTCGCCAAGGAGTACGGTTGGGAGTACCCTTATGTTCCCAGGGAACTTCTCTTTGAGATAGAGGCTTACCGTGAGAGGTGGTACTCTGAATTTATTTGGGATTACCTAGAAGTGCCTAAAGCCAGCTGGTATTTCATATGCTCAGCCGCCATAGCTGATCGCTTTAAAGGCTGCCGCAAAGAATGGAACTATGGTCGGCACATACATGCGGACCGGTTGGTGATCTGTAACAGGGAGAGAGAGGACGCTATATACTTCATTAAAACACTGGACAGACAGTGGATGACTCTCATTCTCCCTGATCCTTGTTACTACCTTTAAAACAGGAACTTGTGTTTTCTTATCCTGTTTTCCTTTTTTTGCTATGGAACTGCCCTGGATTCAGTAACTTTGCCCTCCACCGGAGGAAGTCTACTCTGTTGAGGAATAGGAGAACTGTTGTGTTTTTTTCTTCTCCTTCCTCAGCTCTTCAAAGAACGGAAATTGTTTTTTTTCTTCCTTGAATTGAACTTTGGGGTAGTCTAGCCAGGGCCAAAGCACGAGGGACGTCGTGGTCAAGACGAGAAGTGTTTTATGTGTGCAGTCATTCATTCCCATGCGCAAATATGGGGAATGCAGTAACTTTGCGCTGCCACCAGGTGACAGCGGTTTGCTGAAATTTTATTTTTCCTTTTATTTAAAAAGAAAAGTAATAGGAAAGACAATATAGTTAATATATATGCCAAGTAATGCTAGGATTAGCATGTTATACTTGCAGAAAGAAGTCATCTCTTTCCGGAGAAATGGCTCACCTCTTCATATAGTTAGGGAATTGGATGTTTTGAAGTGATGCATGTTGTGTTGTTGTTTTTTTCTCTCTCCCTCTGCAGGTGTGGAGGCACCGGAGGATGGGTGGGGTAGATAGTTTAGGCCAGGGGTGGGATTGTGATAAATGATCTGTTGTGTATGTTTGCTCAAAATGTGACATTGAGAATGGGATGTCAAAATGTGTATTACTATATGTTTTCCTTTCCTCTTTTCCCGTTCCCAATTCCCAAAATATTTGGTTCAGGCACCGTTTCAAAATTTCTGTACATAGTCTGGAAAAAGTCAGAATCCACTCAGGAGTGAGGGGGCCTTCTGATTTATTCTAGCCACTGGGACAGTGGCTTCTTTAGGAGGGGGTGTGTGTAGCGGACCCCACATGTTTGGGGTCGCTATGCCTAAATTTAGGGGGTAGCCTGAGCAAATAGTTATGCTCAGGCTGTTTGAATTCTTTAGATTGGTCTCTGCTCTGAGGTAATGTTGCCTGGCAGTACAGTTCCTTGTGGCCTGTAGGTGGCGCTGTTGCCCAGGTCTTGGGTTGAACCACAGGTAGCATTACAACGCCATTGGGTGTCCTCTCTCGGCAGTCGTGCAGTCTACCTGCTGTGCATGCTGGGAGAGGGTACATAAGGGGCAGACGCCATTATTCGGGGAGAAGTTCGCGCCCTTTGGCGTACTGCGAAAGCAACCAAAGAGTTTTATAAGGGAAAGAAGTGGAATATTATGCAATGGCCAAGTCAATCACCTGACCTGAATCCGATTGAGCATGCATTTCACTTGCTGAAGACAAAACTAAAAGGGAAAATGCCCCAAGAACAAGCAGGAACTGAAGACAGTTGCAGTAGAGGCCTGGCAGAGCATCAGGGATGAAACCAGCGTCTGGTGATGTCTATGCATTCCACACTTCAGACTGTATATGACTGCAAAGGATTTGCAACCAAGTAATAAAAAAGTGAACGTTTGTTTGATGATTGTTAATCTGTCCCATTACTTTTGGTCCCTTAAAAAGTGGGAGGCACATATACAAACTGTTGTTATTCCTACATCGTTCACCTGATTTGGATGTAAATTCCCTCAAATTAAAGCTGAAAGTCTGCAGTTAAAGCACATCTTGTTCGTTTCATTTCAAATCCATTGTGGTGGTGTATAGAGCCAAAAAGATTAAAATTGTGTCGATGTCCCAATATTTATGGACCTGACTGTATGCTTTTAAAATTTATAAATGCAGCAATTTAGAAATCAGATGAAAGGTTTAGGGCTGGGAAACACTTTTTGAAAGATAAAAAGTGCATTTTATAGACAAGTATATAGATCAGAGCAAAATGAGGGACAAATGAGGAGAAAAGAGGGATATTGCTCCAAATCAGGGACAGTCCTTCCAAATCAGGGACAGTTGGGAGCTATGCTAAAGGGGTCTATTTATAAAACATTTGTTGAACGAATGTCAGAAGCATTTGTGCAAGTTGAACAAAATGTTGCTGTAATTTTTTTTTTTATTAAATAGATTATTGCCTGTATCATCAGCTCTATCTAGTGGCCAAAAGGAAGTACAGTTTTCTGAAATACCTCAGAAAACTATAACGCATTTTGGCCACTAGATGGGGATTACAAATACAGGCATTAATCACTTTTGGGACATTTTATTCAATTTACACAAATACTCCTGACATTCGTGCAAAAAGTTGTTTTCTTTCTCGTACATCACGGGACACAGAGCGGCATAGTCATTACTATGTGGGTTATATAGTTTACCTTCAGGTGCTGGCACTGGCAACTTCCAAACCGGAAGTACCCTCCCCTATATAAGCCCCTCCCATCCGGGAGCACCTCAGTTTTTTCTGCCAGTGTCTAAGGTGTTGGCCAAGAAGTAACATGTGTTTTTCACTGAGCTTGCGTACAGGTTCTTTTGGGCCTCAGTAAGCTATTCCGGATCCGACCAAAAAAGCTTCATAGCTAAACGGTCGGTACCCGGGCCTTGCAGAGAAGAGCAAGGTTTTGCCTGTAATGCTCCTCTTAGGAGGGCTGGACCCTGGGATCCAGAGCTCTGGTCATGCCCAAAACCAAGAGGCTATCTGTGCAGGGTGCTATACAGGTCCAGGGGAGTGGAATCCTTGGGAACCCGGTCCCTGAAGGTTTAATTACAATGCCTGCCGTGATAGGTGAAGTTTGGGCTTCTGTGGACCAAACAGAGTCCTGCGGCGGGGAAAAGGTAAGTGGGGGCCCCTCAGGAACTTGGTTCTATTGAGGGGACCCCCAACCCTAATATGTCTTTCTGCCTGTTACCTAACGGTATTCCCGCTAAATATCTGTGCATGCCTGTAACTACTAAAAAATGTAATAATTTTAATAGTGGTCAAGAAAAAAAAAAATATATAGACTGCGGTACCTGTGTTAATCCACTAGAGGCCGCTGTGGAACGTTTCTTGTCATGTGGACTGTTTTCTTTTCATCAGAGCAAGTCCAGGCAGATGGTGAGTTCTCTTGTGGGAAACTGCTTCCTCTGCCATGTTGCAATGCTCGTCCATCCCCCGGCCTGTGGCAAAAGGGCCCTGTCTCCTGTCCCTAGTTTCCCTTTTCAAAAAAGAGCGCCGAAGGCGCACGTGCCCGCGCGTGTGCGCGTGCACGTGCCTCTATATATAGAGGTGAGCTGGAAAAGGGGGCGGAGCTTGGGGGATGACGCTCTGTGCGCGCCGCAGCGCTTCTGCACATGTACGGGCGTCCCAGCATGTTAAAAGGCACAATTATGTGTATGTGAGCTGGCTATGGAGTGCAGAGACAGAGCTGGCAACATTTAAAAAAGGCATACAGCAAGCGGTTGATGCAGGCATCCCCATAGAAAGGCACATTAGTAGACACCAACTGTTTTTATAGCAGCAATTGTGCTAGACTATTGTCAGTAAGTGGTGTATTTCGGCTGGAATACCTCAGCTTTGGGCTTAGGAATATGCCGTCCAAAAACTCCGGGACTAAAAATCCCAGGAAGCATAGGGGGTCTCCATCGGGCTCTGAGGATCTTGGGCATGCTTCGGCTGCACCAATCTCCCCTGAAGAATCAGAGGTTAGTGACCGTAGAGCACCCTCAGGAGTACCTGGTACTGTGGCTGTCCTCAGTTCACCTGCTCCTGTGTATGTAACAGAGGAGGTTTTTTCCTCAGCTCTGGGAGGACTGGAAGAAAGATTGACAACATTGATCGCTGCTTCCCTGTCACAGGGAAAGAGCGCCCAATCTCCGTCTCCTCCCTCAGAGTACCTGTTAGCAGAGCAACAGTCCCATACAGGGATCGACCTACCTGAAGGGGATCAGGATGAGGTTGATTCTGTTATAGAGGAATCAACAGTGGAAGAGCCATTCTCAGCATCACATGCTGAAAGATTATGGGTTCAGTCCCTGACTAACATGGTCCGATCAGCATTTAAAATGCCCCTTGCGGAGCCATCATCCACTTCTGTCTCCTCGTGGGGGTCGCTAAAAGCTCCCCAGACTGTTTGTTCCTTTCCAATCCATCCTTTACTGGAAGGGCTCATTTACCAGGATTGGGAGCATCTTGATAAAATATTTACTCCTCCCAAGAGATTTCAGGTGGTCTATCCCATGGAGGATAAGTTCATCAAAAATGGAGGATCCCTTCAGTGGACGCAGCCATCTCTTGTGTGAATAAATCACTGACATGTCCAGTGGATAATGTCCAAATGTTCAAGGACCCAATAGATAAAAAATTGGAGTCCTTATTAAAATCTGCTTTTGCTACAGCAGGCTTGGTGACACAACCAGCAGTGGCAGCTATTGGGGTCTGCCAAGCAGTGAAGGATCAGTTGAAACAGGTCTTAAGGGACTTGCCAGATCAGCAGGCCCTTGCCCTAGCTGATCTACCTAGAGCCTTATGCTTTGCGGTTGACGCTATAAAGGATTCAATCCATCAGGCCTCCCGCCTTACGCTGTCTGTAGTACATATGCGCAGGCTTCTATGGCTCAAAAACTGGTCTGCTGAAGCCCCCTGTAAAAAATTGCTGGTCAGCTTCCCATTTCATGGTGAACGCTTATTCGGGGAAGACCTGGACAGATATATCCAGAAAATTTCCAGCGGTAAAAGTACACTCTTGCCGGTTAAAAACAGAGTTAGAGGTCCCTCTTTTAAGAGGCCTGCTTCTCCAGTCCCTAGGACATCGGCTGTGAAACAGTTCCGACGGCCTCCTCGGTCAAATCCCGGGGGTAAAAATCAGGGACAATCGCAGGGTAACAAGAAGCCCTGGGTCAGGAGAGGTACAAAACCTCCCCCAAAGTCAAATGCATGAAGGGTTGCCCCCACTCAATCGGGTGGGGGGAAGACTTCAGTTGTTCGCAGAGACCTGGCGGGACACGATCAGAGACAGATGGGTGCTCTCCGCAGTAAGTCTGGGATACAAATTGGAGTTAAAAGACTCCCCTCCTTCCCATTTTATAAGGTCGAACGTGCCAAGGGATCCCCGGAAGAGAGGATCTCTCCTGTTGGCACTAGAACAACTATTGCTCCAAGCAGTAATTATGGAGGTCCCCCTAGAAGAATGGGGGTTCGGGTTTTACTCAAACCTCTTTACAGTCCCGAAGCCAAACGGGGACGTGAGGCCCATATTAAATCTAAAAGGGCTAAACAAATTCCTACATATCAGGACTTTCCGGATGGAGTCGATCCGATCGGTGGCCACTGCCCTACAAGGGGAGGAATGGTTAGCCTTGATCGACATCAAAGATGCTTATTTGCACATTCCCATCTTTCCAGGCCACCAAAAATTTCTACGCTTTGCAGTAGAAGGGCGCCATTTTCAGTTCAGAGCCTTACCCTTCGGTCTGGCCACAGCACCACGCGTGTTCACAAAAATTCTGGCCCCATTAGTGGCCAATTTAAGAACACGAGGTGTAACGATAATGGCATATCTAGACGACTTGTTGCTGATAGACCACTCAGTGGAAAAACTAGAAGTGGTTGTTCACGAGACAATCGAGTATCTGGAATCTCACGGTTGGATTATCAACCGAGACAAGTCAGCCCTAAAACCAGTCAAAAGTCTGGAATACTTGGGGCTAAGGCTGGATTCAGACCAGAGAAAAATTTTCTTGCCTCAAGAAAAGGGGTCGTCTTTGAGAGATTTGATCCACCTAGTGGGTACAAAAAGACAGCCATCCATACGCCTGTGCATGAGGCTGCTGGGAAAAATGGTGGCATCATTCGAAGCAGTACCCTACGGTCAATTCCATTCAAGGAATTTGCAAAGGGCTATACTGTCAGCCTGGAACAAAAAAGTTCAGGCCCTAGACTTACCAATGTCCTTGTCCCCTTCCGTTCGCAAGAGCCTCCGTTGGTGGTTGGTTCCCCAGAATCTGGAAAAAGGGAAATCCTTCAGTCCGATTTCTTGGAAGGTGGTCACTACAGATGCCAGCCTTATAGGCTGGGGAGCAGTACTGGAGCAATGGTCTCTCCAGGGCAGATGGTCGGATGCAGAAAAGGCCCTGCCCATCAATCTCTTAGAGATACGAGCAGCACGGTATGCCCTAGTAGCATGGACATCCAAACTCCAAGGGTCCCCTGTCAGAATTCAATCGGACAATGCCACGGCAGTGGCATATATCAATCATCAGGGTGGCACCAGGAGTCGTGCAGCCCAGAGGGAAGTGAATTGCATCCTGAAATGGGCAGAAAAATATGTCCCAGCCATATCCGCGGTATTCATTCCAGGAGTGGAGAATTGGAAGGCGGACTTTCTAAGTCGCCAACAATTATGCCCAGGGGAATGGTCCCTTCACCCCAAGGTTTTCCGGACAATATGTCAGCGGTGGGGAACACCGGATGTAGATCTGCTAGCATCCAGATTCAACGCAAAGCTGGACAGGTTTGTCTCTTGGACAAGGGATCCCCTAGCTTGCGGCTCGGATGCCCTAGTGTTCCCTTGGGATCAGTTCAAGCTGATATATGCATTCCCACCGCCGCAATTGTTACCTCGATTACTCCGCAGAATCAGGGTAGAAAAGAAACCAGTGATTCTGGTGGCTCCAGCGTGGCCCCGAAGAGCATGGTACGCGGAGATTGTAAAAATGTCTGTGGGGAGTCCTTGGACCCTCCCACATCGTCCGGACCTGCTTTCGCAAGGACCGATATACCACCCTTCCTTACCAGCCCTAGGTTTGACGGCCTGGCTATTGAAGCCCACATTCTAAAAAAGAGAGGTCTCTCTAATCCTGTGGTATCTACCATGATCAATGCCAGGAAGCCGGTATCCAGGCAGATCTACTATAGAATCTGGAAGGCGTACATCGCCTGGTGTGAGGCCAAGAAATGGCATCCACGTAAGTACGTAATAGGTAGGATTCTGGACTTCCTACAGTGGGCTGTAGATAGGAAGCTTGCCTTGAATACTATCAAGGGTCAGATTTTGGCCTTGTCAATATTTTTTCAGAGGCCCTTGGCTTCGCATTCACTAGTCAAAGCCTTTATACAAGGAGTGATGCGTATTAGCCCCCCTCCGGTTAGTATTCCCATATGTCCATGGGATTTAAACCTGGTTCTGTCGGTTCTACAGAAACAACCATTTGAACCATTACAGCATATTTCTCTGGTTCTTCTCACCAGGAAATTGATTTTTCTATAAGCCATTTGTTCGGCTAAAAGAGTGTCGGAATTAGCCGCTATGTCCTGTAAAGAGCCATATCTGGTTATCCATAAGGACAGAGTAGTGTTACGTCCTCATCCAGCCTTTCTTCCTAAGGTGGTATCGAGGTTTCATTTGAACCAAGATGTGGTTCTTCCTTCCTTTTTCCCCCAAACCTAGTTCAGTAGAGGAAAAGTTATTACATTCTTTGGATGTAGTAAGAGCAGTTAAAGCTTATCTAAAAGCCACTGCTCAGATTCGCAGAACGGATACTTTGTTTATTCTGCCGGAAGGCCCCAGAAAGGGTCAGGCAGCGTCAAAATCTACTTTAGCCAAGTGGATTCGACAGGTCATTATGCAAGCCTATGGCTTGAGAAGGAGACCGCCTCCGTTCAAAGTTAGGGCGCACTCCACGAGAGCCGTTGGAACTTCATGGGCAGTGCATCACCAGGCCTCCCTGGCTCAAATCTGTAAGGCCGCAACATGGTCTTCAGTACACACGTTTACTAGGTTCTACCAGGTGGACGTTAGAAGTCAGGAGGATGTCGCCTTTGGGCGCAGTGTGTTGCAGGCCGCAAAAGATCCTCGTGTCTGATAGCGCTCAGCTTATGTATGGTGTACCCCCCCCCCCTCATTGGGCATTGCTTTAGGACATCCCACATAGTAATGACTATGCCGCTCTGTGTCCCGTGATGTACGAGAAAGAAAATAGGATTTTTATAACAGCTTACCTGTAAAATCCTTTTCTTGGAGTACATCACGGGACACAGAGCTCCCACCCCTCTTTTGGGGACACTTATTGCTTTGCTACAAAACTGAGGTGCTCCCGGATGGGAGGGACTTATATAGGGGAGGGTACTTCCGGTTTGGAAGTTGCCAGTGCCAGCACCTGAAGGTAAACTATATAACCCACATAGTAATGACTATGCCGCTCTGTGTCCCGTGATGTACTCCAAGAAAAGGATTTTACAGGTAAGCTGTTATAAAAATCCTATTTTTTACAAATAGACCCCAAAGTGTAATCTCCATTATTCCCTTCAGTTTTTTTTTGTACGTTAACCACTTAAGCCCCGGACCATTATGCAGCTAAAGGACCAGGCCCCTTTTTGCGATTCGGCACTGCGTCGCTTTAACTGACAATTGCGCGGTCGTGCGACGTGGCTCCCAAACAAAATTGACGTCCTTTTTTTCCCACAAATAGAGCTTTCTTTTGGTGGTATATGATTACCTCTGCGGTTTTTATTTTTTGCGCTATAAACAAAAATAGAGCGACAATTTTGAAAAAAATTCAATATTTTTTACTTTTTGCTATAATAAATATCCCCCAAAAATATATAAAAACATTTTTTTCCACAGTTTAGTCCGATACGTATTCTTCTACATATTTTTGGTAAAAAAAAAATCACAATAGGCGTTTATTGATTGGTTTGCGCAACAGTTATAGCGTCTACAAAATAGGGGACTGTTTTATGGCATTTTTAATAATAATTTTTTTTTTTACTAGTTATGGCGGCGATCAGCGATTTTTATCGTGACTGCGACATTATGGCGGACACATCGGACACTTTTGACACCATTTTGGGGCCATTGTCATTTTTACAGCGATCAGTGCTATAAAAATGCACTGGGTACTGTGAAAATTACACTGGCAGTGAAGGGTTTAACCTCTAGGTGGCGCTGTAGGGGTTAAGTGTTCCCTAGGGAAGTGATTCTTACTGTAGGGGGGCGTGGCTACACGTTACACGTCACTGATCGTCTGTTCCGATGACAGGGAACAGACGATCACTGACATGCCATGGAGAAGAACGGGGAAAGGTTTGTTTACACTCACCTCTCCCCGTTCTTCAGCTCTGTGACCCAATCGCGGGACACCGGCGGCGATCGGGTCTGCGGGTCCCGCGGTCACGGAGCTCAGGACCGGGTCGCGAGCGTGGGCTCTTAAAGGGCAACGTACCTGTACGTTGATGTGCCCAGCCTTGCCATTCTGCCGACGTATGTCGGCGTGAGGCAGGCCTTAAGTGGTGAAAGTGGAGTTCCAGCCTGAAAAAAAAAATTTCACCAAAAATCTAAAAATAAATGAAAAAAAATAAAATGAAAAAAATAAATAATTTTTTACTTACCAGAAATAGCGGTTGCTATGCGGAAGTCCCTAATCTGCCTCTTCATCCTCCGCGGTGGATCTTCTTCCTCGTTCTACACTCGGTGTCTTCTGGTGAATGGGGTGCGCTGCCTTCTGGGAACTGTGTGTATCCAAGAGAGCGGCCGGCCCATTCACAAAGCGCCGCGCTGCTCGCGCATGTGCAGTAGAACCGCACGGCTTCACTGCCTCTTTCCCTTACTGAGGATGGCGGCGCCAGGAGCTGCCAGGATCGAGGGATCGGCCTTGGTGGGGGGCCGACATCGCGGGCGAGTAGGACAGGTAAGTGTCCTTATTAAAAGTCAGCCGCTACAGTGTTTGTAGCTGCTGACTTTTTTAAAAAAAATAAAAAATTGCGGGTGGAATCCCCCTTTTAAGTATTTATTGAGGTTTTACAAAAGTTAGGCCCCTTTCACACTGAGGCGTATTTCAGGCGTTTTAGCGCTAAAAATAGCGCATAAAAAACGGCTGAAATACTCCTGCCCCAGTATTCTGAATGTGAAAGCCCGAGGGGTGCGCTGGCGGGAGGAAAAAAAATCTCCTGCAAGCCGCATCTTTGGAGCGGTGCGCTGGCGGGAGGAAAAAAAATCTCCTGCAAGCCGCATCTTTGGAGCGGTGAAGGAGCGGTGTGTATACCGCTCCTTCCCATTGAAATCAATGGGACACCGCGGTAATACCGCCCGCAAACCGCGGCTGTAGCCATGGTT
Organism: Rana muscosa; assembly: GCA_029206835.1. Taxonomy (NCBI): domain Eukaryota; kingdom Metazoa; phylum Chordata; class Amphibia; order Anura; family Ranidae; genus Rana; species Rana muscosa. The sequence goes on from CM055117.1 coordinate 1,065,418,506, forward strand.
TGCGGGCGGTATTGACCCTTTTTCGGCCGCAGGTGGGGGTTAAAACCTACACCAAACGCTGCATAGGGCGTCATAATCCTTGGGGTGGGGGGGGGGACGACATTGAGCAGAGCAATATGGACCTGTTGAGCAATCAGGGCTCCTTGCGAAGCATACAGAACACCCTGTTCCAATAACTGCAGATCCTGGGCCACTCCCAACAAATATGGAGCATAGTGCCACGCATTGAGCTTCTTCTGTAACACTCTGCTGATGCCATTAGATACATTCTGGCCAGGTGAGCAGGGACCAGATACCACCTTGTCAGGACTTTAATACTAGCCTCTATCAAAGAGACATTTAATAGCCATGGTAGAAAACCTGGAGTCTGGAACACCAGTCCTACGGATCAAGGTCACATGCAAGGTCCCTTTCCCAGGCCAGCATGTATGGATGTTTCTGAGGCGAAGTCTGCAGAGATGAAAAATGGATGGGGTGTCTCCGCGCAAAGGAAATCAAATCAAAACACAGTAGACTGAACTGCTGCCTCTACTAGATTGCTATATCACGATGGGTAAAGCAAGAATATGAAAAAGGGGGGGTGGTAGATGTGGCGCTGTTCAGATATGCAATGTATTAGACAAGGAAATTTTAGGTGATGGTATACCTATGACGGTATCCACTTTAGAGTAATATAAATACAAGAAAAATAAATATATAAAAGAATAAATTAAAATAAAGTTGAAAAAAAATTGAAAAAATTTAATTGGCTCAGCCGGGTGTTTGTTAAAAATAATTTTTTGTTAAATTGAAATATTTTGATTGGGTGTCTTTCCAGCAAGATGTGTCCCTCATGTGTGAAGCGAAAATTTTATTTGAAAAAGTGAATAAAATACTTTTTTTATGAAAAAGCATTAGTGAGACCGATGGTCGGCCGGGTGTTTGCTAAAACAAAAAATTATCCAAAATGTGTATAAGATGTGTTCATAAAGAGATGTGTGATAATGATAATAGTCTATGCTAGTAAAGGGGTAGATAAGCTGATATAGTCTCAGCCGGGTGTTTACTACTCCTAATATGTTCAGAAAAAAGTGCTACCTTATAGCATTCAAATGAAGCTTAAAACTATATAAAACATGCGATATACATAGTAGAAAAGTCCAATAATTAGGTGGCAGTGAAAAAATGTGACTTTTTCTTGGTATGCTTTATGTTCCTTCAGTTTTCTTATGAGTGAGACAATCCGTAAGAGTTTAAATATATGCACTCACCAGATCCTTCATACCCTCTAGGGGTATGCTGCAGCCACAGTATGTGCCACTGTGTAGCAATCAGGGGATGGTTCCAGGGGTTCCTTGCGGTTCTCCGGGGTGCAGATTCCAAGATGATGAAAAAGTTGTTATAGGAGGGAAGAAAGGATGTCCATAGCGTGAACCCGTTTTAAAATGTTTTAATTTTAAAATCAGAAGGGGGGTACTTACAATACGACAAGTAAAATTGAGCGTTTTTTTGTATAAAATGGCGCTCAGCCAATACAAAGTGATTCCAAGTAGGAAGTGATGTGCCGACGTGTCTCCGCCCTACGCGTTTCGTCAGTCTGATGTCATCGGGAGCGTAACGTCGGTCTGCACTTCACTCTAGAATTTATAGCCCTTCTTGCGCATGTGTGATAAAACTTTTCAGCCGCCATTTTGGATGAGATTTTGAGGACAGAAGTCCATGGCTGTATTTAATAGGTTTTTTGTAAATCAGAACAGTTTCTTTCAGGTCTAACAGCAATCTCATTACTAAAAAGTGCTCTGAGGGGCTATAGCATTCCAATTTGCAGAAACATATATATATGTACACTTATACTTTAATATAGAATATTGATACAAATTTCATTAAAATAAGAAAAAAATAAAATAAAAGTAAAAATGAACCATGTAATATTACGGGAACTTGGAAAAAAACAGAAATATTAAAATTATTCAATCTCAGTGTAGACACGATTCGTAAAAAACACAGCGACCATCTTATGTTGGTGCTGTAGGTACCAAAATGCTTGTATTGAAGTACGATTAAAATACAATTAAAATAGGTATAAATCCTACTGTGTGAGCAATATGTGTATTGAAGGAGGAAAAAATATATCTGATTAAAAGGGAACTGGATATTTTGTACCTTTGAGGATAATTGGTGGATAATTGGTGGATAATTGGTGGAAGAAGTATGGATTGTTAGGAATGTGGCTATTTTAAAGCAAAATTAAATTACAATTATATTAAAATTTCAGTTGAAAATTATTAAAAATTGGTGAGGAAGCAGTTAAGGTCGAGATCAATGTTCATTCCTGTTGGTTGGAGGGTCTCTAGCTGGTATATCCACTTAGTCTCGTTTTGTGATATTTTAATTTTCTTATTTTCCCCTCTCCAATGACCTTTTATTCTATCTATGCCATAAAAGACCATACAGGAGGGGTCTTTTTTATGATAGTCCCTGAAATGTCTGGAGACGCTGTGTTTAGGGAACCCATTCTTAATGTTATTTATGTGTTCTCTGACTCTGACATGTAGCTCTCTGGTGGTTCTCCCCACATACTGCTTGTGGCATGGGCATTCTAACACGTAAGTTACGTGTGTGCTGTGACATGTGATCAGTTCTCCGATGACGTCAGACTGACGAAACGCGTAGGGTGGAGACACGTCGGCACATCACTTCCTACTTGGAATCACTTTGTATTGGCTGAGCGCCATTTTATACAAAAAACGCTCAATTTTACTTGTCGTATTGTAAGTACCCCCTTCTGATTTTAAAATTAAAACATTTTAAAACGGGTTCACACTATGGACATCCTTTCTTCCCTCCTATAACAACTTTTTCATCATCTTGGAATCTGCACCCCGGAGAACCGCAAGGAACCCCTGGAACCATCCCCTGATTGCTACACAGTGGCACATACTGTGGCTGCAGCATACCCCTAGAGGGTATGAAGGATCTGGTGAGTGCATATATTTAAACTCTTACGGATTGTCTCACTCATAAGAAAACTGAAGGAACATAAAGCATACCAAGAAAAAGTCAAATTTTTTCACTGCCACCTAATTATTGGACTTTTCTACTATGTATATCGCATGTTTTATATAGTTTTAAGCTTCATTTGAATGCTATAAGGTAGCACTTTTTTCTGAACATATTAGGAGTAGTAAACATCCGGCTTAGACTATATCAGCTTATCTACCCCTTTACTAGCATAGACTATTATCATTATCACACATCTCTTTATGAACACATCTTATACACATTTTGGATAATTTTTTGTTTTAGCAAACACCCGGCCGACCATCGGTCTCACTAATGCTTTTTCATAAAAAAGTATTTTATTCACTTTTTCAAATAAAATTTTCGCTTCACACATGAGGGACACGTCTTGCTGGAAAGACACCCAATCAAAATATTTCAATTTAACAAAAAATTATTTTTAACAAACACCCGGCTGAGCCAATTTAATTTTTTTAATTTTTTCAATTTTATTTCAACTTTATTTTAATTTATTCTTTTATATATTTATTTTTCTTGTATTTATATTACTCTAAAGTGGATACCGTCATAGGTATACCATCACCTAAAATTTCCTTGTCTAATACATTGCATATCTGAACAGCGCCACATCTACCACCCCCCCCCCCTTTTCATATTCTTGCTTTACCCATCGTGATATAGCAATCTAGTAGAGGCAGCAGTTCAGTCTACTGTGTTTTGATTTGATTTCCTTTGCGCGGAGACACCCCATCCATTTTTCATATACCCATTGGTTACACCAATTAGTCTCTGCTGCAATGGATATATTCAAGTACATACACGGTAGATCCATCAATTTAGTAGAGGTATTTAACCAGGAGCAGGTGGTTAATAAACAAGATATGGATTGGATAGCCTCTTTAAACAACTCAGACACAGTTTAGAAAAACAACTCAGAGTCTGGTGGGACGTAGCAACATTGGAAATGTATATAGCAGAAAAAATCACCCCAAGAAGACTTAGATGGGACATTTCACCCAATGATGCACTTAATGATAAAGGACTAATGGAGGAATGGTATCGTTTCTTTAATCAAAGTGAAACGGATCTGTTACATAAAATAGTAGTTAGGAGACAACATAAGCTTAAAGCCATTGAGACAGAAATCCTCTCCATTAGAGATCAATTAATACCATTTGCTGAAGCAAAAGAATGTAAAGACAAGGAAACCTTCCTACAGGAAGCCATTAAGAAGTATGATAGTGACATACAATCCAAAAAGCAAAAGAAATTTAAAAGAGACGCGCTGGACTACAAGAACCTCCAGGTGTACAAATGGCAAACAGACGAAAACTACAATGAACAAGAAAACAACATTTCCATGAATGAGGAATCTAGAGAAAATTCCCCAGAAAGGGAAGTTCCTTGGCAAAACATAAGACCTATTTTTGAAGGAACTTCGAATACATTACAGGTTAATACAACTACCCATATACCCAGAAGGGAAGAAAGAAGTCCAACACGTAGAAACTTCAGACAACCAGAACAAAGTGACAGCAGAACGCAACACCTACCACCTACCACACCAAGAATACCAAGACACCAGAATAGATATTCACCACTAAGACATTTTCCACAGTATACCCCCTATAGAAGACCACAACAGGGAGGGGATTTTCACAGAGGGAACAGATGGAGACCCCCTGCAAACAGGGGTTGGAATGGCCAACATCGACCATACCAAACACAAGGAGGCTGGAGACCTTTCAGACATCCAGAACGAAATCAACAACAATACCAGGGAGAACAAAGGAATTACAGAGGACAGCAAGGATGGAACCCCAGGGAATCACGACCCTATGGGAGACGAATGAACAACTGGGAACCCGAAGAATACCAATACGAGGAGAGGACAGATTACAATTACAGACCCCAACATTGGGTAGGAGAAAACGGACCAGAGGCAAACGAGGGGGCGTCAAGAAAAAGAAGACGCGTATAGTGGGAGAAGGCATTTTTAATTTAAGTGACACTACTTTTAATGAGGAAGAACTTAAAATATTAGACCTAGGCTTAAAATATGCACCCGACAAAAATCTGGACAAATTTGAAGCATATATAGATCTACAAAAAATTTGCCAGGAAGATGAACATCAAAAAATTCTTTGCTCAAAAGGAGCCTAGAAACAAGGAAAACCATGCAGACACCAACTTCCAACATTCCAAACTAAAGAATAATTCGATTTTTAACCCAAAGATGCAACATAATGAAAACATTTTGGTTTTTAAAAAAATGGTGGAAGAAGACATTAGGAAATTAAAAACTAGCAAAACCAAAAGCGACAAAATCTGGAAGACCATAAAAGAAATAGAAAAGAAGAAAAACATCATAATCAGACCAGCAGACAAAGGAGGGGGGCTGGTCATTATCAAGAAAAAGGACTATGAAATAGAAATGAACAACCTATTAAGCGTCCAGGATACATATAAGAAACTAAGGGGGAATCCAAAAATGGAATATGATAAAAAACTGAAAGCACTGATCAAAAAAGGTGAAGACAAAGGGATCCTAACCAAAAAAGAAGCCATTTTTCTGACCCCAGAAACAGCAAAGACACCAGTAATATACTATGTCCCCAAAATACATAAAAATCAAACATCACCACCAGGAAGACCGATTATTAGTGGTATCGACTCACTTTTTTCCAGACTAGGCTCTTATATAGATGGATATCTGCAACCTCTAGTAACAGAGGGAAGGTCATACTTGAAAGATAGTAGACAACTCATTGCAGAAATAAAAGATCTTAACATCAGGGATAGCGACATACTAGTGACAATTGATGTCAACTCACTTTATACAAACATCATACAAAAAGATGGCATCAATAGTGTAGAATGGGCCCTGTATAAACAAATAAACATGAAGGAACAGCAAATTAAATGTATTTTAGAAGGATTGGAAATGGCTATGAGCCACAATTATTTTTGGTATAAAGGCGAGTATTATACCCAAACCAAGGGGGTAGCCATGGGAGCAAAGTACGCTCCAAGCGTAGCCAATTTGTTCTTAAACCGATGGGAAGAAGAGCAGGTTTTTAGTGTACATAGAAAACATCTAATCCTATACAGACGGTATATAGACGATATCGTCATTATATGGGGAGGCACAGAACAACAACTGCAAGATTTTTTTGATGAAATCAATCAGAACATTTATGGCATTACTTTTACCGGCATATGGAACCATAACAGCATAGACTATCTGGATCTGCAAATATATAAAGATAATGGACATCTGAATACAAAGACCTTTTTCAAACAGACAGGTAGGAACGGGTACATCCCAACAAAAAGTTGCCACCATCCAAAGTGGATTGGGAATATACCAAAGGGCCAACTGATGCGTATTTTCCGCAATTGTAGTAACCTCAATGAATATGAAGAACAAGCAAACATCATCATTAACAGATTCATAGCCAAGGGCTACAAAGAAAAAGACCTACTCAATCTAAAAGAGCAGGTCAAGAAAATGGATAGAAATACCATGGTAACAGGAAATACCACAAAGAATAAGAACAAGAAAAATCTAGATATGGCCTTCCTCACAGGTTTCAATAGACAGCACAAAAGTGTAGAGAAAATTATAAGGAAACACTGGCCAATCCTAAAATCCGACAAAGTACTAAACAGCATATTACCAGCCAAACCATCCTTCATCTACAGAAAAGCCCCTAACCTAAGAAACAGATTAGTTCATAACGTACTGGATCCTCCAAAACAGATCAAGATCTTCAAAAATCTTAAAGGATTCTTTAAATGCGGACATTGCCTTCCCTGCAGAACCAGTAAGAAGACTGAGAAGAAAACATCTAAATTTACTTCAACTGCAAATGGAACTGAATACAATATCAGAGAACTGATCACATGTCACAGCACACACATAACTTACGTGTTAGAATGCCCATGCCACAAGCAGTATGTGGGGAGAACCACCAGAGAGCTACATGTCAGAGTCAGAGAACACATAAATAACATTAAGAATGGGTTCCCTAAACACAGCGTCTCCAGACATTTCAGGGACTATCATAAAAAAGACCCCTCCTTTATGGTCTTCTATGGCATAGATAGAATAAAAGGTCATTGGAGAGGGGAAAATAAGAAAATTAAAATATCACAAAACGAGACTAAGTGGATATACCAGCTAGAGACCCTCCAACCAACAGGAATGAACATTGATCTCGACCTTAACTGCTTCCTCACCAATTTTTAATAATTTTCAACTGAAATTTTAATATAATTGTAATTTAATTTTGCTTTAAAATAGCCACATTCCTAACAATCCATACTTCTTCCACCAATTATCCACCAATTATCCACCAATTATCCTCAAAGGTACAAAATATCCAGTTCCCATTTAATCAGATATATTTTTTCCTCCTTCAATACACATATTGCTCACACAGTAGGATTTATACCTATTTTAATTGTATTTTAATCGTACTTCAATACAAGCATTTTGGTACCTACAGCACCAACATAAGATGGTCGCTGTGTTTTTTACGAATCGTGTCTACACTGAGATTGAATAATTTTAATATTTCTGTTTTTTTCCAAGTTCCCGTAATATTACATGGTTCATTTTTACTTTTATTTTTATTTTTTCTTATTTTAATGAAATTTGTATCAATATTCTATATTAAAGTATAAGTGTAAATATATATATGTTTCTGCAAATTAGAATGCTATAGCCCCTCAGAGCACTTTTTAGTAATGAGATTGCTGTTAGACCTGAAAGAAACTGTTCTGATTTACAAAAAACCTATTAAATACAGCCATGGACTTCTGTCCTCAAAATCTCATCCAAAATGGCGGCTGAAAAGTTTTATCACACATGCACAAGAAGGGCTATAAATTCTAGAGTGAAGTGCAGACCGACGTTACGCTCCCGATGACGTCAGACTGACGAAACGCGTAGGGCGGAGACACGTCGGCACATCACTTCCTACTTGGAATCACTTTGTATTGGCTGAGCGCCATTTTATACAAAAAACGCTCAATTTTACTTGTCGTATTGTAAGTACCCCCTTCTGATTTTAAAATTAAAACATTTTAAAACGGGTTCACGCTATGGACATCCTTTCTTCCCTCCTATAACAACTTTTTCATCATCTTGGAATCTGCACCCCGGAGAACCGCAAGGAACCCCTGGAACCATCCCCTGATTGCTACACAGTGGCACATACTGTGGCTGCAGCATACCCCTAGAGGGTATGAAGGATCTGGTGAGTGCATATATTTAAACTCTTACGGATTGTCTCACTCATAAGAAAACTGAAGGAACATAAAGCATACCAAGAAAAAGTCAAATTTTTTCACTGCCACCTAATTATTGGACTTTTCTACTATGTATATCGCATGTTTTATATAGTTTTAAGCTTCATTTGAATGCTATAAGGTAGCACTTTTTTCTGAACATATTAGGAGTAGTAAACACCCGGCTGAGACTATATCAGCTTATCTACCCCTTTACTAGCATAGACTATTATCATTATCACACATCTCTTTATGAACACATCTTATACACATTTTGGATATTTTTTTGTTTTAGCAAACACCCGGCCGACCATCGGTCTCACTAATGCTTTTTCATAAAAAAAGTATTTTATTCACTTTTTCAAATAAAATTTTCGCTTCACACATGAGGGACACGTCTTGCTGGAAAGACACCCAATCAAAATATTTCAATTTAACAAAAAATTATTTTTAACAAACACCCGGCTGAGCCAATTTAATTTTTTCAATTTTTTCAATTTTATTTCAACTTTATTTTAATTTATTCTTTTATATATTTATTTTTCTTGTATTTATATTACTCTAAAGTGGATACCGTCATAGGTATACCATCACCTAAAATTTCCTTGTCTAATACATTGCATATCTGAACAGCGCCACATCTACCACCCCCCCTTTTTCGAAGTCTGCAGAGATGCGTATGCAAAGAAAAAGAGCCGCTGCTCCAGGTATATAATGAGAACCTGAGGTGGAATATCTCATGGAGTGCCAGCCCCGGCCCGCCCTCGGTGGGATACTTGTGTAGCGATACCCCCTAGAGGGCTGCTGGATTAAATTTGGGTCCTGCTGTTACCCCACTTTTCACTGTCCCAGAACGAAAGCCTCGTACACACGACCGAGTTTCTCGGCAAGAAACTTGCTGGCAGAGCTTTCTTGCCGAGAAAACCGACAAGAATCTCGACGAGAAAAATAGAGAACCTGCTCTCTATTTTCTCATCGAGATTCTTGTCGGCATGTTTCTCGACAAGAAAATTGTGTGTGTGTGTGTACACTTACCTGTCCTCCGGGAAGCCCGCGCATGCTCGAAATGACTTTGACGCATGCGCGGTAGCTTCCTAGGCATAGGTAGGGTGTAGCAAGATGGCGGCGACGGCATCGAATGTGACGAGCGCACACTCGTCGTAGTCAATTGCGTCACCGCGTTCGTTCCATTCAAAGAACCGCGGGTTCTTTGAAAGGAGAGTCTGTACACTCGGCCAGGACAAGTTTCTTGTCCAAGAATCTCGTCAAGAAAAACAACGTGTTTTTTCTTGATGAGATTCTCGGCCGTGTGTACGAGGCTTAAGAGTCTATGTTAGGAAATGTCAAACAGATGTGAGCGCCAGTCACTTCAGTCTTTTTCCAAATGCTTTATTAAAGGAACTTTCAGGTAGCAGTAGGATAGAGGGTTTAGGGGAAGTTCAGATACCTTATTGCAGATCACAAATTACTTTCTTGGATCCAGAGGACAAACAGCTTTCTGTCATTGGATCTTGCAACAACCGGATAGGCCTTTCACACGGACCTAGCAGCCGGTATGAAGCACGGACAAGTCTCTGCCACAGACTTAGCGATACGTGGAACTCCTGGATAATCCTCTGCCACAGGATTGTATAGCCAGCAGTCAGTTAGTTGTAGGTCAGCTGCACAGTACCAGAACCTTTAAGCCATCCAGCAGTACTGTGAGGTAGGTTAACTTGGGTGCATCCTCCAAACGAGTCACCAGGCCCTTCCTGAGAAACCAGCCTTCAGCCCGGTTCTCTCCAGCAAGGGTCCCCCCCTGGAATCTTCTCAGTTTGAGTGGCTTCTTCCGCACAGACAAGACAGCACAGGACCACCTTCAGTTAAGTAGGCCCCAGACAGACTTCTGGGCCTACTTGTAGTAACACAGCCTCGAGCCAGCAGGGCCCGAGGTAGAAGAGATCAGTTGTCACATACCTTAGGCCAGGAGGGCCATGAGGTCAGAGAGAAATAATCATGGCGTCTGTCCCTTAAATATACTCTCCCAGAATGCACAGCAGTAAGGACACTCCCGCTGGGCTGTTTCTGGGGAAAGAATAGTCAATGCACTTAGCTTGCTGTATTTCTCACACTGGCCTGTGGTGACAGCGATACCTACTGGCAACAGTGAGAAATGCGCACAACTCAGCCAATTTGGAACAGAAGCAAAAATCAACTTTATTAAATCACTCTGAGCTATTTACAGCTCAGATAAACACTTATGTACACATAGCCCCTATTCTTCAGGAACAGGGCGCTACACTTGTAAGAAAAGAAATGGCTGCACATCCAGGAATTCCGATTATTGTTCAAAGTGACCAAAGACACCAAGATGTATGTGTGAAACGCGTCTACGTTGGTGTCTTTGGTGTTATCACTTTGAACAATAAAAGGCAATCAGAATTTCTGGATGCGCAGCCATTTATTTTCTTACAGGGATACGTATGCCATGGAGATGCCGCCCCTGGAGTCCTGATCTTGTGTGCACCACTTCTCATAAGCCGGCATAGAGGAAGGTCGTATAGTCTGCAAAAAATTAGCTATTTTTGTAAAACGGAAGTGTTCAACAGGGTGCATCTCTAAATTGGTAGTGCAATGAGAGAGTGTGAACAGGCCTCTATGTCAGTGTTATCTTAAGAGCATTATAGGCCTCCGGGCAATACGGTGCACTGGGGCCCTGTCTACACAATCACGCACAAGAATTTTTTACTGACAAAAATCATGACATTTACTGGCAGAACCACATTTTTTACTGCCACTGCAAAAAGGTACCTAAAATTACAGTTTTCAGTGCAAATGTCAGTATTTAAACTATAGACATATAGATCGTGCTATTAGCAATGTGTTTAAGTTAAACAAAAGTAAAAAAAAAACATTTCTTCATTGACATGAAGGTTAGGTTACTATAACCAAAATTGATAACAATGTATGTATAGGATTGTTTATTAAAATTCAAAAGAAATGATGGTACAGATTTAAGATATGAGCTCTGGTAACATGTAATTGAACACAATTGCAAACACAAAAAATTGTCATACAGCTTAACACATTGTATATGAAAGCATGTAGCAATTACTAACGCGTTTCGACCCTTTCCATGGGTCTTCCTCAGAGGTTTCGGTGTTGCTAAAAAGAGGTATATAGAATAAGTTTCAAAGGATTTTTACCAATTTTTTACAAAATTTAAAAGTATATAAATAACATAGTCACCAATTTATTGTGTGTAGACACTGAACATTTTTACCAGGATTTCCAACAGAAGATGCCCCAGGGTCCCAGAATACCTTCCTGGTCGTGTAGATTCCCCACACACTGGAATAACGCTGGGAGGGACTGCAGCTTACAGAAGTTCACCACATGGGATGAGAATCCTCAAATGGGGGGAACCCAGGAAGGGGCTGACACCTGCGGCGGAGCATTTAAAGCATAATTACACAGTGCTTAGCATTGTGTCAAAGTAGTAAGACATATAAAGCATCAAAGTGTTGAGCAGACAGAAATGTATATCCTCTCAATTGGGTGTGTCACCTAAATTATTCAAATATTTGTTATTATCTATATTTTATTGATTAATATATAAATCAATCAAAGATAATTATGATCACATTGTGTATCAAGTGGCACTGTGACAGAAATGTGAAAAATAAGCAGTGGTGTATGTGAAGATCGATGTGATGGTGTAATGAAACAATGGGTACAGATTAATGTGAAAACGAATATGGTGGGGATGTCAAATTAAACTAGTGCATGCCCCCCTCCACAAAAAGGCAAACACAACCTTCACAAAGAGGATCCATGAAAAAAAGAAAAAAAAACACCCCTGAATCAGTGAGGAGTGAATAAGTGTAAACATATTACCTTATAGTATAAGTGTATAACAATCCCAATGGAAACAAAATCTACACTGGAGCACTCCTTCAGATAGGAGGTTCACTTGCAATGTATGTTGGTAATTCTATAATAAAAAATAGTCACAATTTAAGGTTTGTTTAAAAAAGAAATGGTTGCAGAGAAGAAAATAAGTATTTGTAATAAAAATTCCTAAATTGTAATGGTGTGCTTACCCAAGGGATCGTTTGTCTGCTCACACTGAGATGCAAGAGGTCATCTGAGTGATTGCTCTGCATTCAGAGTTTATATAATAAGTGTTTAATTATTTAATTGAATGCCAGCCCCGCCGCTCGGGGTCCTCCCCCACCTGGTAACCCTCACCTTGCCATCGGGGTCATCCTGCCGCATTAGCGACATTCCAGTGGTGGATTCCTCGGCGTCTGTGAGAGACATGTGTCTCCGACCACCGCCGTTACTTCCGCCGTAATCACGTGGTATGATGACGTCACGTGCACGCACGACGTAGCCGCGCATGCGCGGATCATACATTAATACCCGGAAGTGGTCACAGATGCCGCCCAGCAGAAGGATTGCTCGCTTGTGTGGACAGACCTGCTGCCACCTGTGGGAGCATTTGGGAAGCACAGGGCCCTGCGCCTCGCCCCCCCTGCTGGGGAAACTGCAGACCTTTACGTCAGCGAGTCCAATGTGCGGATCATGGCCGACCAGGTGGTATGAGGTAACATCCCGGGACAGCTGGTGGAAAAAAGGAAAAAAGAAAAATAGGGAAAAAGAAAAAAGTATATAATAATGGTGTTACCGTACATAATTATTCAACATGGTATTATCTAAAAAGATATTTAACAGCATACTGAAAAAATGGTGATTCAAATCTAACAGGTACAAGGCATGATTATAGAGACATTTAGATGTATCCCCATGACAGGAGAAAGGCAAGAAAGGAAAAGAGGAGAGAGGGGAAAAGAGAAGGGGAAAAGAGAAGGGGAAGGGAGAAGAAAAGGGGGAAAAAAGGAAGAAAGAGATAAGGAAAAAGAAGGAGAGAGAGAGGCAGTGGGAAGGTTTAATAGTTGATTTGAAATTAATTACAGTCCTATTGTGTTTTGCCTGAAGCAAATCCTTTCAGAAAAGGAGCAAAGGATGAGGAATCATTTAGCCCTGGAGATATGGTAGCCTTCAGTCTAAAGATCCACCTTTGTTCGTGTTGGAGCAAAATTTTGTTCCAATCCCCTTCTCTTTCGGGAATATGAATACGGTCAAGTGCGACAAAGGAGACTTTGGGTACATTGTAGTCATGTTGTAATACAGCATGTCTTCCAATGGGAAGATATCGATTTCCGATCTCCATGCTGTATGTGTGTTTGGACACCCGTCGCCAGAATTCCTGTTTCGTCTTACCCACATAAAACGCTTCCGCACTCACACTCCATCAAATATACCACGCCACGCGTTTGGCAATTGGTGAAGTGTGAGGGCTTGAATATCTCTCCATTAGGAAGACGAAAGACCTTCTCCTTTCTCATAAGTGGGCAGTGTGAACAATGTCCACACGGAAAGGTACCGAAGGCAGGACAGTGTGAATCTCTTTTTTGAGCGTTTTTGTATTCACTCTGGACCAAGAGGTCTTTAACAGAGGTTGCACGTTTATAAATGATGGAAGGATGGTCTGGAACAAATCTGTTAAGTTTAGGATCATCAGTTAGTATGTTCCAATGTTTATTGATTATGTCCCTTATGGCATGATGCTGTCGCGAAAAACGCATAATGATTCCAATTTGTTCTGAATTATAATCATTTTTGTTTTTTTGTATGAAAAAGAAGTTCTGGTCTAGATTTGGCAGTAGCTTTGTTGTAGGCCTTGCGTAGGCATGACCTACTACTGCAAGATGCTTTTGTTATGGGCTAGCAAGCTCTCTTTGAGATTGGCTTACAGCTCCAAATATAAAGCATGTTGGACATGGGGTAATAGTACAGTCTCTAAATTGTTAATTTCAATATCCAAGATGGCAATCTGTCTATTATATTCACAAGACAGGATGACCATCATCTCTTGTGAACAGTGTTTGAGGTTGGCTTCCCGTTCAGTTTTGCATGTGCTGCTTATTTGTTCCATGTTAGGAAAAATCTGCACGCGCAATCCGAAGGGGTTAATTTTCTCACAAACATATCTGTTGAAAGATTTCACATGCCAGTAAAGGGAGGATTTTTTCTCTAAGATTTTACTAAGCTTACGAATCAGGGATGAGATTTGTGTCTCAATTTGATCCCCCTGTACTAACTGATGATCCTAAACTTAACAGATTTGTTCCAGACCATCCTTCCATCATTTATAAACGTGCAACCTCTGTTAAAGACCTCTTGGTCCAGAGTGAATACAAAAACGCTCAAAAAAGAGATTCACACTGCCCTGCCTTCGGTACCTTTCCGTGTGGACATTGTTCACACTGCCCACTTATGAGAAAGGAGAAGGTCTTTCGTCTTCCTAATGGAGAGATATTCAAGCCCTCACACTTCACCAATTGCCAAACGCGTGGCGTGGTATATTTGATGGAGTGTGAGTGCGGAAGCGTTTTATGTGGGTAAGACGAAACAGGAAATCTGGCGACGGGTGTCCAAACACACATACAGCATGGAGATCGGAAATCGATATCTTGCCATTGGAAGACAACTGTATTACAACATGACTACAATGTACCCAAAGTCTCCTTTGTCGCACTTGACCGTATTCATATTCCCGAAAGAGGAGGGGATTGGAACAAAATTTTGCTCCAACACGAACAAAGGTGGATCTTTAGACTGAAGGCTACCATATCTCCAGGGCTAAATGATTCCTCATCCTTTGCTCCTTTTCTGAAAGGATTTGCTTCAGGCAAAACACAATAGGACTGTAATTAATTTCAAATCAACTATTAAACCTTCCCACTGCCTCTCTCTCTCCTTCTTTTCTTTATCTCTTCCTTCCTTTTTTCCCCCTTTTCTTCTCCCTTCCCCTTCTCTTTCCCCCTCCCTTCTCTTTTCCTTTCTTGCCTTTCTCCTGTCATGGGGATACATCTAAATGTCTCTATAATCATGCCTTGTACCTGTTAGATTTGAATCACCATTTTTTCAGTATGCTGTTAAATATCTTTTTAGATAATACCATGTTGAATATCAAATATATGTATGTTTTATTACGGTCAATTGCCTAATGTAACCTTCAAATGATTATGTACGGTAACACCATTATTATATACTTTTTTCTTTTTCCCTATCTTTCTTTTTTCCTTTTTTCCACCAGCTGTCCTGGGATGTTCCCTCATACCACCTGGTCGGCCATGATCCGCACATTGGACTCGCTGATGTACAGGTCTGCAGTTTCCCCAACAGGGGGGGGGAGAGGCGCAGGGCCCTGTGCTTCCCAAATGCTCCCACAGGTGGCAGCAGGTCTGTCCAGACAAGCGAGCAATCCTTCTGCTGGGCTGCATCTGTGACCACTTCCGGGTATTAATGTATGATCCGCGCATGCACGGCTACGTCGTGCGTGCGCGTGACGTCATCATACCACGTGATTACGGCCGAAGTAACGGCGGTGGTCGGAGACACATGTCTCTCACAGACGCCGAGGAATCCACCACTGGAATGTCGCTAATGCGGCAGGATGACCCCGATGGCAAGGTGAGGGTTACCAGGTGGGGGAGGACCCCGAGCGGCAGGGCTGGCATTCAATTAAATAATTAAACACTTATTATATAAACTCTGAGTGCAGAGAAATCACTCAGATGACCTCTTGCATCTCAGTGTGAGCAGACAAACGATCCCTTGGGTAAGCACACCATTACAATTTAGGAATTTTTATTACAAATACTTATTTTCTTCTCTGCAACCATTTCTTTTTTAAACAAACCTTAAATTGTGACTATTTTTTTATTATAGAATTACCAACATACATTGCAACTGAACCTCCTATCTGAAGGAGTGCTCCAGTGTAGATTTTGTTTCCATTGGGATTGTTATACACTTATACTATAAGGTAATATGTTTACACTTTATCACTTATTCACTCCTCACTGATTCATGGGTGTTTTTTTTTCATTTTTTCATGGATCCTCTCTGTGGAGGGTGGGTTTGCCTTTCTGTGGAGGGGGGGGAATGCACTAGTTTAATTTGACATCCCCACCATATTCGTTTTCACATTAATCTGTACCCATTGTTTCATTACACCATCACATCGATCTTCACATACACCACTGTTTATTTTTCACATTTCTGTCACAGCGCCACTTGATACACAATGTGATCATAATTATCATTGATTGATTTATATATTAATCAATAAACCCATAAATATATAGATAATAACAAATATTTGAATAATTTACGTGATACACCCAATTGAGAGGATGTACATTTCTGTCTGCTCAACACTTTGATGCTTTATATGTCTTACTACTTTGACACAATGCTAAGCACTGTGTAATTATGCTTTAAATGCTCCGCCGCAGGTGTCAGCCCCTTCCTGGGTTCCCCCCATTTGGGGATTCTCATCCCATGTGGTGAACTTCTGTAAGCTGCAGTCCCTCCCAGCGTTATTCCAGTGTGTGGGGAATCTACACGACCAGGAAGGTATTCTGGGACCCTGGGGCATCTTCTGTTGGAAATCCTGGTAAAAATGTTCAGTGTCTACACACAATAAATTGGTGACTATGGTATTTATATACTTTTAAATTTTGTAAAAAATTGGTAAAAATCCTTTGAAACTTATTCTATATACCTCTTTTTAGCAACACCGAAACCTCTGAAGAAGACCCATGGAAAGGGTCGAAACGCGTTAGTAATTGCTACATGCTTTCATATAAAATGTGTTAAGCTGTATGACAATTTTTTTGTGTTTGCAATTGTGTTCAATTACATGTTACCAGAGCTCATATCTTAAATCTGTACCATCATTTCTTTTGAATTTTAATAAACAATCCTATACATACATTGTTATCAATTTTTGATCTGAGCTGCCAAAAAACCCCACTGGGGGAACATCCCATTCTTCTGACTATCGGGGTGAGCAGCGTCATCCCTCTCCCATTATGTCTTTTCCATTCCAGGTTACTATAACCCAGCCAGCACAGAGTTTCCTCTTACGTCAGAGTCTGCAGGATCCCCCCTTACAGTGAAAGGGAACTCTTATGTAAAGGGGAACGCTGCAGATCATGATGTAAGGGGAAACGCTGATGTAAGGGGGGCTCTGGTGACCAGAGACCACCTTATATCAGAGTCCACTGCTTTCCCTTTACATCAGAGTTCCCACTTACATCAGAGCAACAGACCACCCCCCGATCTCTTTGTGCAAGCTGCACAGTCAACCAGACAGCCACTCACCGTACGACACCGACCAGGGCACTTCGTGTCTGTACTGGCTGGGCAGGTTACAGGCTCACGAAAACCGGCACTGCCGACAGGGGTCCGACTCCGCCACACTCTGCTTCAAGCCTGCTGTGCTGTCTGCTCTGACAACTCTACTCTGTCCATTCACCCTCAGCTCCTCCTGCTTTTTTTTTTTAAATCTGGCGGGTGTGGCTAACGTCATCATCAGCGGACAGACAGAGGCAGCACTCGTGGAGGATCGGATCTTCTCAGCGATTTCCGCAAACTGCGCATGCACAGTTCTGACCCGCCGCTTCCCACCATTTTTTACTGGAGTCGCTGGGGCCCCCCAGGCAAGTGTGGCCCCCGGGCAACTGCCCAGCGTGCCCAATGGAAAAGATGGCCCTGCTCTTTGTGTGAAAAAATGGCCTATACCATATAGACCTTTATCAGTCCACCATTTAAAAGCTTTGATGTTCTGACCTGGAGGGAATTTAGGATTGTGGAATAGATGATCCAAGGGGTCAAAATCAGAAACTATCTTCATCCTGCCATTTAAACAAAAATGATTCACACACCTGTGAAAATAAAGGGTCAGGGATGTTATTGTTGAAAGCCAATGACTTAAGCCTCATACACACGATCAGACTTCATCCAACTTTTCCATGGATTTTGGTCTGAAGGGCGTTGGCCGTGAACTTGTTCTGCATACACACGGCCCAACTTTTACATCCAACATTCACCAAACCATGTGGTTTTTCAGCTCTTTGCCGCCACCCATTGGGCAACTTCTGCTAATGTTGGCTGGTGTTTAACATTGGTTCTGAGCATGCGTGTTTGTACATCGGATTTTAGTTGGATCAACTTGCGTACACACGATCGGATAAACTGACGTAACAGATTTATGGCCCAACAATTGGTGAGCATGAAGAGCCAACTTTTGTTGTCGTTAATTCAGCCAATAATTGTCTAATGGAGCATACACACGGTCGGATTAAACGAACCAACACGTAAATCAGACAATTATGGCCATAAAGTTTGATCGTGTGTACGAGGCTTTAAGGCTCATACACACGATCCAACTCTAGCGCACCCACCTTTCCCCCAGCCTGCATTTAACTTGGCTCCTCGCAGGGGGGAGAAAGGCACACCGCGCTATCAGCCCGTACCCTCTTGTGTAAAAAGGTTGAGCGGTGTTGTTGTTGGGTCTTGTCTGCAGCCAGGGCCAAAATCCTCCTGAGAATGATTCTCGCCTCTACCGTGAGTAGAGACAAGTCCTTGACTTCCCCAGTAACATGAATGTCCACACCAGTTGAAACTCCAACTTAAGATTTATTCTCGCTTTGCAATAAACAGTCTTTTGGATAGGAAAAAGGTTGGAGCAAAGAAAAAAGGACAGCCCAAGGTGTGGAGGAGGTCCAGGCACAAACGTAGCTCAATCTTTACTACTCAGATTCTAAAGCAGTGTATTAGGCGCACAGTCTCTGCCACAGACCGTGAGTTTGGTCTCTGCCACAGCAGACCTGGTGAATAAGGCCACTGCCACTGACCTGGTGAAATAAGGCCACTGACCTGGTGAAATAAGGCCACTGACCTGGTGAAATAAGGCCACTGACCTGGTGAAATAAGGCCACTGTCACTGACCTGGTGAAATAAGTCTCCCTCTTAGAACATGGCCCCTATCAAGGAGAAGACGTCCCCCTAGAGAGTCAACAGACCCTTCCTTCACCGTGACTCCCGCATTGGTCCTTCGGAATAATCCTCCATTCTCTGAGAGTGCGGGTCCCCTCGCAAGGCGGCACCCTGGACTCCTCAATCCTTAGCGGACTCCAGCCGAAGGTGCTGGGCCCTGAGCCTTTTCTGCAACCCCTGGGTCTTCATACCCAGGCGAACAGCAGGGTAGTACCTCACCCCAGGCTAAAGGTGCCTGAGATGGAACTGGAACACAGCCTCCGGGCCCAGGGCACCCAGAGAGGAACCTCACTCACTCCCAGGCTGAAGGTGCCTGGGCGTGGACCCCGATCAGGAGATGTCTGCCACTTTTATATCCTCTCCCGGCATGCACAGCAGGTTCCCCACCCCACGGTACGGCAGCCGAGAGGGGACACAAAAGGCACAGCACTACGCTCGCGGTTCAACCCTGGCCCAGAATGGCAGCGCCACCCGCAGGCCACAGGGAACTCATCACCAGCATTATCCCCTGAGGACAAAAATGGTCCATAACCCCTAAAAAATTAAGGTGTCTGAGCCTAATTACCACTCAGAGACTCCCCCTAAATTGACCACCCCGCTACACAACTTTATGGCCATAATTGTCTGATTTAGCCATCAGCCAACAATAGCAGAAGTTGCCAAAAGGGTGGCGGTAAAGAGGTTGGCTGAAAATGTTGTGCCGTGTGTATGCAGAACCAGTTCACGGCCAACGCCCTTCGGACCAAAATCCACGGAAAAGTTGGATGAAGTCTGATCGTGTGTATGAGGCTTTAGTCTCATTAACTCTGAGTCCCGAGATACCACCAAAGTCCCGTAGTGTCTGTAGAACGTTAGAAAGGGAAGTAAGAGGGAAAGTAATGAAGAGGAGGACATCGTCCACAAATAATGCGCATTTGTGTTCTCGCAATCCAAAAGTGGCCCCCTTAATATCCGGATTCGCAATAATAGCTATCGCCATTGTTTCAATCGCAATGGCGAAGATTAAAGGGGATAAAGGGTATCCTTGGCGACTGCCCTGTGTTATGTCTATGAGATTGGAGTGATAGCCCGTATTTCCTTCAGTTTTAACAACGTTTGGTCAAAGATTTTTCTAAAATTACACTTCCCCCTCCCCCTCTGTTTTTTTTTTTTTTGGTCAACCGCAACTCTTGAAAGGAGAATTTTGTGGCTAGGCAACATTACTTTTTAGATAAAATGAAAGACGTTTTTGAAAGATACGGAAGGTTCTCATTATTCCAAACTGCTTTTTATAGAAGCGTTGTCATTTACACTCCACCTGATTATCACAAATGATGATCGGATCCTTCCCTCTTTGAGAGGAAAAATGAGTTTATGAGCATTTTGCCGTCATGTTTGACAGTCTATTCATCTCTATGTTGAATGGAGCTGTCATTCTTATACAGCACACTTTATCAATAGACACTGCTATTTACAGATGTCTTCCTGCTGACGGGCTGCCATTGTTAGACTTAAGTGTGATGGGTCTGCTGTAGGATCAAAAAATATTCCATTTAGTGAAAAACGGGTACTTTCCTTTACACCACACCTGTACTTTGCGGATCTATTAGTGCCATAACTTTGAAATCTTCAAAAGGAAAAAAAAAAAAATTTTTAACATTTTTTGTATTTTGTGCATCCTCTTCTGGGGGCCAGTTTGTCCCTGAGTCGTGATGTTTGAGAACCACCTTTTATTTCATTCAAGTGGATGTAAACCCTAACAATTACCTTGTTTTAAAGCAGAACTAAAGTCAGAAATACTCACTTTTTATACCCCCTGGTCCACAGCACTGCTCTGTCTGGCAGAAGGTTCCAGGCCATTATTACCAGGGCTTTTTTTCTGCAGAAACGCAGGGCAACACAGTTCCTGCACCTCCAGCACTGAATGTATGTAATGGCAAGGGAAGCTGCGGTATGCTGAAGGGTCCATTGATTCTGGCTGCTGGGGAATCTATTGTTGCTGGAGGGGGTCCATTGTTGCTGCGGTTGTTATATGTTGCTGGGGGGGGGGTCAATTGTTGCTGCGTAGGAAGTCCCACTCCTACTGAAGCCCCCACTCCCCCCCAAAAAAAATTACATGCCAAATGTGGCACGTAAGGAGGCGAGGAGTGGATTTAGCGGAAGTTCCAAATTTGGGTGGAACTCCGCTTTAACACCACAATATGACACGTGATACTGTTTTCTCTAAAAAGGGGCAGTACTGGGAGGTGGGTAGGGGGTGAGACCAAAGGAAAGAACTTAGAGATGGGTAGGGGGCGGAGACAAGGGGTGACTAGGAAAAGAGGAGCACCTGTACCTATATTCTAACAAAAAAGCCCTGATTATCTCTGCTGCTGCCCTGCACCTCATCTCCTCTCAAGCTGTCAAGCACAGAAGCAGTTGTGGGAAGGAGGAGAAAAAGGACACTGTCATTACAGGGCTTTGTACAGCCTTTTTAAGCCCCACCCACCACCCAGGGAACAGCAGAAGTAGGAGGAAGTGGACGGAAGCCACTCCTTAGTAAAAGGCACATGACAGCCCATCTGGAGTTTGCCAAAAGGCACCTGAAGGACTCTCAGACCATGAGAAACAAAATTCTCTGGTCTGATGAAACAAAAATTTAACTCTTTGGGTTGATTGTTTCAGGAAACCAGGTACCGCTCATTACCTGGCCAATACCATCCCTACAGTGAAGCATGGTGGTGGCAGCATCATGCTGTGGGGATGTTTTTCAGTGGCAGGAACTGGGAGACTAGTCAGGATTGAGGGAAAGATGAATGCAGCAATGTACAGAGACATACTTAATGAAAACCTGCTCCAGAGCGCTCTGGACCTCAGACTGGGGCGAAGGTTCATCTTCTAACAGGACAACAACCCTAAGTACACAGCCAAGATAACAAAAAAGTGGCTACTGGACAACACTGTGAATGTCCTTGAGTTGCCCAGCCAGAGCCCAGACTTGAACCCGATTGAACATCTCTGGCAAGATCTGAAAATGGCTGTGCACCGACGCCTCATCCAACCTGATGGAGCTTGAGAGGTCCTGCAAAGAAGAATGGGAGAAACTGCCCAAAAATAGGTGAAATAGGTGTGCCAATCTTGTAGCTTTATACTCAAAAAAACTTGAGGCCGTAATTGGTGCCAAAGGTGCTTCTACAAAGTATTGAGCAAAGGCTGTGAATACTTATGTACATGGGATTTATTTTGTTTTTTATTTTTAATAAATTTTCAAAGATTTCAAATAAACTTCTTTCACGTTGTCAATATGGGGGATTGTTTGTAGAATTTTGAGGAAAATAATTCATTTGATTCATTTTGGAATAAGGCTGTAACATAACAAAATGTGGAAAAAGTGAAGCGCTGTGAAAATTTTCTGGATGCACTGTATCAGACTGGCTAAGGCTATATGGTGACTTTAGAACTACTTTAACATAGAAAAATATTTCTGATATTTGGACCACTTTAGTTCGACTGGTTATAATAAAGGTGGTTTGTTTAAGGCCGGGTTCACACCTATGCGAATTGGTTACGGCTTATATCGCATCCAATTCGCATAACATTTTAAAATACATTTATTTTAATGAGGCTGGTTCACATATGTGCGATGCATTCGCACTACGCATTGCCCAAAAAACATGTGCGTTTTCTAGGCATTGCGGTGCGAATTGTCTGCACATTATGTTCTATGGGAACGCATCTGATTCGCAAATGTATTCCGTTCTGAACAGGAATTCTCCCCCTGCTCACTACAGTACCTTCCCGCAAGAATGTTTCCAGTGTGATTCCATCTGGTTCTCGGCGACAGGGTACTGTACATCTCGTGCTCGCTGCAATGGGAAAAACACATTTTCCTATTGCAGCGAGAAAGAAGCAACAATGTCCCCTCTCTATGGAGGCACTGAATAAGGGAACTCCAGGCCAAATTTAAAAATAAAAAACCGTCATGGGTTCCCCTCCAAGAGCATACTAGGCCCTTAGGTCTGGTATGGATTTTAAGGGGAACCGCCAAAAAAACGACATGGGGTCCCCCCAAAATCCATACCAGACCCTTATCCGAGCACGCAGCCCCTGCCGGTCAGGAAAGGGGGTGGGGACGAGTGAGCGCCCCCCCCCCCTCCTGAACCGTACCAGGCCGCAAGCCCTCAACATGGGGGGTGGGTGCTTTTGGCCAGGGGGGCGCCCTGCGGCCCCCCCACCCCAAAGCACCTTGTCCCCATGTTGATGAGGACAAGGTCCTCTTCCCTCTTCCCGGCTGGTACACAAAATAGTTAGACTTTCTGTGGATGTGTGGATTCCAGGATTCTTTTATTTTTCTAATTCCTCTTCCCGACAACCCTGGCCGTTGGTTGTCGGGGTCTGCGGGCGGGGGGCTTATCGGAATCCGGGAGCCCCCTTTAATAAGGGGGCCCCCAGATCCCGGCCCCCACCCTATGTGAATGAGTATGGGGTACATCGTACCCCTACCCATTCCCCTGGAGGAAAAAAGTGTCAATAAAAAAAACACACTAGACAGGTTTTTAAAGTAATTCATTAGGCAGCTCCGGGGGTCTTCTTCCGACTTCTCCGCTCTCTTCTCCCGTTCTCCAGTGTGCCTTCTGCCGGGCTCCTCCGCTATCGTCTTCCAGCTCTTTCACTAGCGTTGGCCCGGTCTTCGTCATCTTTTTCCCTCTTCTCTCCGATGTTGACACGAGGCTCTCTCCCCCTGTAATGCCGTGTGCGCAGTGCGCAATGACTTATATAGGCATGGGGTGTGGTCACCCGGTGATGTCACCCAACGGCCCCGCCCATTATGACGTCACAGTCCCATCATGCCGCGGGACTGTGATGTCATAATGGGCGGGGTTACTGGGTGACCATGCCCCATGCCTATATAAGTTTTAACGCTATTTTTTAACGCTATTTTGGGACCATTCACATTTATACAGCGATCAGTGCTATAAAAATGCACTGATACTGTATAAATGTGACTGGCAGTGAAGGGGTTAACCACTAGGGGGCGGGGAAGGGGTTAAGTGTGTCCTAGGGAGTGATTCTAACTGCTCCGATGACAGGGAGCAGACGGTCAGTGCTGTGTCATTAGGCAGAACGGGGAGATGCCTTGTTTACACTGGCCTCTCCCCGTTCTGCAGCTCTGTGACCCGATCGCGGGACACCGGCTGACATCGAGTCCGCGGGTTCCGCGGGCACAATCACGGAGCTCGTCATTTTGCCCAGCCGTGCCATTTTTCCGACGTAAAAGTGCTTGAGCTGGTCGTTAACCGGTTAAATAATATATTCTCTTGCTACTGCCAGTCACTGAAGGCATGCACATGGGCAGTATTGCTTCTCCACATTCATCCTTTTTTTTTTTTTTTTTTTTTTTTTAGATGAAACTGTGAAATCTTTGTATATAAGGCCCGCTTTTGAACCAGAGGTCAGGGCACGCTATACAAAAACCCTTTCCAGAAACCGGCTAAATTGTTTTTCTTTCCCCTTCATACTCAGCAGCTTTGAAAGCACAATGGCAGCAATAACAAGCGGTAAAACAGCCGAGCTGACGGCAGGATTTTCAGCTGAAATAAAGGAAGATGGATACAGTGACCCCCCCCTATCATCTGAATAACTGGAACCGAAGGCAGAACATAAAATTCAGTAATGTGCGAGGAATAATGTCCCCCCTGCTGTACATTGTAAGGACGTTACAATGGGGAATTCAGTGACGGTAGCATCTACAAAGGACCTCGGAGCGCGGAAATGGATCCGGCAATTTGCTAAAAGGGGCCGATTATTACCTATAATATACTAAGGTCCTCTCTGTCTAATGGGGGATAACAAAGGGATGACGATGGCGGATGATACCCACATAGACACAGGCTGACGATATTTCCTGATTTATTGCAGACTTTGAAGCTGAAACCGGATAGCAACCTAGTTAGAGTGTATTTCCGGGGCCAGTCACACTTGTACGTTGTGTCAACAAGTGATAAAACGCATGTATGAACGCACATTACCTTAATGCACGGCAGTGCACTAGCTCTTTACCCTTGTACAGTGTATTGCACTTCCATTTATTGTGAACAGCATATCGTACAGTAGAGCTTAAAGTGGTTATAAACCCTATTTTGTAACTTCTACTGTAGCGGCCTCACTCTCTCTCTCTCTTGTATCGGTTGTTTGTGGCTGTTGTCTAGGGGTACTCTGGAGGAGAGAGTGCAGGACACTACGCCCAGCTCTCACCCTCCGTGTATGTGAGGTTTGAGCAAAGTCTTTTTTTAAATTACCTTCGGGTCTGCATCCTGCATATGGAGCTTCCGCTTCTTCCGTGGAGGTGTATCTGCCAGTAATAGAGTCCCACACCATTAAAAGTTCAACACTCCTTTATTTCTTCAATGCCAGAATGAACATACTCAGTTGAACTTCCATAACAGACAGACAGGGGTGTGGATACGAGTAGCAGTGTTGCCAACCTACTAGATTGAAATTTACTGGCACGGCACCCGGAATTTACTGGCGCAGGCACGTTTTGACTGGCATTTCACAAAAGTTACTAAATTACATTTTTAGGTGCAAACTTCAGAATTTAGGCTACAAACAAGTACGCTAGGCAAATAGCAATGTGATTTAAGGTAGATATTTAAGGTAAAAAAACATATTTTTGTTAGTTTTGATATAATAAGGGCAAATTATTTAGTCACATCACCCTCTGCCACCAACACCCCCTGCCTTCACCCCCCTCTGCGGTGCCACAATCTCCCCCTGCCTCCATCCCCCCTGCCTCCATCCCCCTCTGCGGTGCCACCAACAACCCCCGTCTCCATCCCCCACCCTCTGCGGTGCCACCATCCCCCTCTGTGGTGCCTCCAATCTCCCCCTGCCTCCAATCTCCCTCTGCGGTGCCACCATCACCATCTGCCTCCAATCTCCCCCTGCCTCCATTTAACCCCCTGCCACCATCGTCCCCCTCTGCGGTGCCACCATCACCCCCTGCCTCCATCGTCCCCCTCTGCGGTGCCACCATCACCCCCTGCCTCCATCGGATCCCCCTCTGCCACCATCACCTGATGTCACTGTCGGCTGGGCTGTCTGTCACTCTGTCCGTCCCGACTCCCCTGTGAACTTTGTATTGCCTGGATGCAGCAGGCTCCTCTATTCCGCCGCCGTTGCATGCTGCTCAGCCTCCGAGTCCTGACTCCTGCACCAGTGCTGTGCTCCTCCATCCTCCTGGTTAGTTACAGATTTAAAAATTCTGGTGCACGCGCGCCTGGCGGGATGTCCTAATACATCACTCGCCAGCGCCGCGCGGCACAGCCTCTGTGAAATCCGCCGGCCAAATACAGCATATGCTCGGCAAGCTCCGGAACTGCGCATGTGCAGTTCCAAGCCGAAACGATCTTGGCTATTTTTACTGCCACATTCCCAAAACTACGGACATTTACGTACGGGGGGGGGGTGCCCGTTTTTACGGACTGTCCGTAAAAATACGGACGGTTGCCAACACTGACGAGTAGGCACAGTGAACTCTCCTATCCCTTTCTCGTGCGGATAGGCCTGGCGCATGGTCTCTGAAGTTGGTAGCTGCCACCTACCGGGTGAATTGTTTGGAGCCCCTGTCATGGGCCTAAGTAACGGTCTCTATCACGACTTAGAGTAACGGTCTCTGCCACCGGCCTTAGAACATGGACCACCTTCCGTGTGAATGTGGCC
This sequence comes from Rana muscosa, assembly GCA_029206835.1. Taxonomy (NCBI): domain Eukaryota; kingdom Metazoa; phylum Chordata; class Amphibia; order Anura; family Ranidae; genus Rana; species Rana muscosa. The sequence goes on from CM055117.1 coordinate 1,065,445,377, forward strand.
CCTGTTTGGCGAGGACATCCACCCCGACGGTCTCCGGAGGCCCTGTCCCGCCACTGGCAATCTGCTGCATCAGATCTACGGGAAGGTCACCTGCGTGGTCCCTTACGCCTGGATTCAGACACCCGATTCTGTGGGTGCCTTAGGATGGTTCCTCCCGGGCAGATCCCAGTGGAAGAAGCTGGGCCCCAGGCCTGAACGATGCACCTCACCCCAGACTGAGGGTGTCTGGGGTGACTCCCGAACTCCACGTGTCCAGGCCTAGGCCGCCTGGACACCGACCGCTGGACAGCAGCCCTCAGGCTAAAGGTGCCTGGGACTTGGACGTCGTGGCGAAGATGTCCGCCCCCTTTATAGCCTCTCCCAGCTAGCACAGCGGGTTCCCCGCCCCGCCGTACAACCGCTGCGAGAGACCAAAAAGGGTACGGCACTCCAGCGATGGTTCAACCCCGGCCCATAGTGACAGCGCCACCCGAATCAACATACTGAAAAGTACTAGACATGTGCATTCGTTTTCATCCGAATTTCAGGTATTTTCGTTATCGTTTTAACAAACGAAAACGAGAGCACAGAATCCGAAAACCGAAAGATCCGACATAAACAAATGCTTTATTTTCATTGCGACAACAGTTCGATATAGTAAGGAGATTCGACGTGACGCTGACAATAACAATCTGTGTCTATCGAACCTGTGGTCGAATGTGCCTAACCTTAACTCTATTAGTCCAAGATTATTCTACATAGAGAGAAAAGATTTGACATTATAGAGAGAAAAGATTTGACATTATAGAGAGAAAAGATTTGACATAGGAGAGAAAAGATTCGACATTATAGAGAGAAAAGATTTGACTTTATAGAGAGAAAAGATTTGACATAGAGAGAAAAGTTCGCTGCTGGAATTGGGTGGGGGAAGTAAAATAAAAATAATGATGATGATGAATGTTATTGGCTGATTGTAACCAAAGAGGAGGAGCAGTAAAATAGCTAGAACTAACTTGACAATTCAACATGAACGACGAAGATTCGACAAAGCATCGAAAAACATACAAATGTCGAATCTGTCTTTGAAGGCTTATGGTGTCTGTCGAAAGTTCTAAGAAGATTCGACGGAGCAGATAAACTGTACGACGCTGCAATCGTACATTTCCGGTCAAATGCTCGGCCCATAGGCTATAGAAGAATTCTAATGTTGGTTGACTAGTAATAGTAATGAATAAATATAATTATTACTAGTCATACAACATTATAATTCTACTATAGCTTGTAGGCGGAACATTAGACCGGAAATGTACGATTGCAGCGTCGTACAGTTTCGCTGCTCCGTCGAATCTTCTTTGAAGATTCGACAGACACCATAAGCCTTCAATGACAGATTTGACCTTAATTAATTCAGATTTTCGGACGAATGCAATTTCTAACGAAAAACGAAATGAATAAAAACGAATTTCGGGAGTAACTAAATTAATAAATTTTTCGGACGAAAACTAAATTCCGAAACAAAATATTTCATTGTGCACATGTCTAAAAAGTACCTACCCGCTACACTACCTATAGGTAAGCCTAGAATAAGGCTCACCTATAGGTAGTGGAAATATCTCCTAAACGTGCGATAATGTAAACGGCGCATGCGCTGGGAAGCAACGAAACTCCGTGCCGTTTCTTCCCTAGCCTGTGCCGTTAAAGGCGTCTCCCATGCGTTAGGGTGACCACGTGTCCCGGATTGCCTGGGACACAGAGGCGTAGCGTGGGGGGGGGCAGGGGGGCCGTCGCACCGGGCGCAATATTGGGGGGGGGGGGGCGAATTCCTGCACCGTTTGTGTGTCACTTATCATGGTCAGTGTTAAATTCGATTTACTGTCACCGGCCGCCATGTTGCGCCAGCTGGCGCCCTGTGATTGGGCGACTGTGGTCATGTGCTCCGGCGGGGCTGGCCAGTCCTTGAACGCGGGCGGCGCATGCGCAAAGGCCCACCCGGCGCCCGCGCTTCTGTAAGCCGCCGCCGTCTTCTCTCCACTCTTCCTCCCTAACCGGATCTGGAAATGCGCAGAGCCTTCATCTGGGACCGGCGAGAAGTGGAACTCGAGTCGACAGTGTCAGTGTGGCATATCCTAACCTAATCGATGGACAACAGGAGGTGAGTGAGTCACGAGTGAGCCTGTGAGGGAGGCAGAGCAACCGCCGGTCAGCAGCAATTAGTCAGGGAGAGGAGAGTCACGCCACCGCCATGCCACGCCATATGTTAATGCATTGCCACATGCCTGTGGGCGGCGGGCCTAGTACAGACAGAGACAGTTACATGTCAAAAGCCCCCTCAGGATCTATTGAGCTTCATGTATGCTTCAGGGCTTTCAGCATCATGTAAGGGGGTTAAATGATGAATCCTTATCCTGCTAGGTATTTGGCATGTCGAATACATTATATAGCAGGATTCATCATTTAACCCCTTACATCAGTGGTTCTCAACTCCTGTCCTCAGGGCCCACTAACAGGCCAGGTTTGCAAGATAACTGAAATACATCACAAGTGATATAATTTGATGCTCAGTGATTGCAGTATTCTAGTCTGCATCTCCCCAAGGTAATACTTAAAATCTGGCCTGTTAGTGGGTCCCGAGGACAGGAGTTAAGAACCACTGCCTTACATGCTGAAAGCTCTGAGGCATACATCGTGAAGCTCAGTAAATTATTTATCCAATTCCTGAGGGGGGGGGGCTTGGAGGGGGTTTTTGGCATGTAATTGAGGTGTTACTCGCAGACATGGAAGGTAAAAAATATTCTAATGGTGCAGTATGTTCACTGTAATAAATGTAATATAAGAATTATCGCACTTACAAGCGTGATGTTGGTATATCAGCGAAATAGCAATCACATATGCGGTCATGTAAGGAGCTGCGGCGTCTCCATTAACTTCTCTCTACTCCCTATCGTCAATCCACCGTCTGGAAAGGAAAAACGTGATGATGTCACCAGGGCTCCACCCGTCATCACGTTTTTCCTTTCCAGACAGTGGATTCTTATATTAAATTTATTTGAGTTAACATACTGCACAATGAGAATATTTTTTACCTTCCATGTCCGCGAGTAACACCTCCAATTACACTTTGCTGTTCACGGATACCACTTGAGTCTTGGGGAGACCGTTAAATTCCCTATACTTGGTGAGACTGTGTGACTGTCAAGGTCTTCTGGTAAGCAGGCTACTTCTTAATTGGGTGTCGAGCTATCTGCCCGGCGGCTGGTGTGAAGATTTGTGTCACTTATCTGCTATTTTTCACTCATTTGGATGCCAAGCATTGCATAGACTCTTATGAACTTCATTGTGTTTGGGACTCTGCATTAGTTTTCTCTTTTTCACAATTTTTTCACCCGCTGAATTTTTCACCACTCATAATTCCTTTATTTTAATTTTGAATAGACCTACATGAACTTTATGAGATTGAGATTCTGCAATAGTTTTCCTTTCTCACTGTTTTTTTCACTTGTTGATATTTTTTTTCATCTCATTTGTTTATGTTATTAGTATCTTGCCCAGATATATCAATTTTATGGATTAGGATTCTGCAATATTTTTCCTCCTTCACTAATTTTTATGTCTTAATTTAATTTAATTGAAAATTACTTAGAATCATATGAATTTAAGAAATTGGAGACTCTGCATTAGTTTTCCTCTTCACCAATTTTTCACATTACACCTATTGACATTCATTTATTTATTCATTTAGCGCTGTACCTCATTTTACATATTTCAGTTTAAGTGTAAGGTCGGTGGGTCAGTGTATGTGTCAGGTAGGTGTCGGGGGTCAGTGTATGTGTCAGTCAGTGTAATAGTCAGTGTTGGTGTCAGGTGGGTCAGTGTAATGTGAGTAGTGCAAGAAGTAGGTGTCAGGTGGGTCAGTGTAATGTGAGTAGTGCAAGAAGTAGGTGTCAGGTGGGGCAGTGTAGTGGGCAGTGTAGTGGTGTCTGGGTTAGTGGTCAGTGTGCAGTGTAGTGGAAAGTCCGCAGGTTAGGGGGGGGGGGGGCGCAAATTTCTTGCCTTGCCCCTCGCGCTGACAACCCACGCTACGCCACTGCTGGGACAGTCCCGCATTCTTGTCCTGGCCTGGGAATGCCTGGAGAAGCACAGTCCCCGCCCTATGCTTGTGATTGGAGAAATCGTAAATCCCGCCTCTTGTGTCCAATCACTGTGCTGTGATTCGTTACAGCACAAGCTGACTTTTGGGAAGGGGAGGTGTCCCTGAACGGAAGTTTGGAAATGTGGTCACCCTACCGTGCGCATGCGCGGAAGTGACGTCACGTGGCTCCGGTGAAATCACAGAGCCAGAGTCCACGGCCCGGAAGGAAGAGGGGCAAGAAGATGGACGCAGCCTGCACAGGGGACAGCGCTGGATTCTTTTGCAGGTAAGTGTCACATAATGGGCTAGTATGCGATGCATACTAGCCCATTTTGCTTTTAATTTGCAGGCTTTGCAGGGAGCAAAAGAGGAAGTAAAACCCATCAGGGCTTACTTCCTCTTTAACACACATTAACCCTTTCATGACTAAGACTATTTCTGACATTTGTTGCTTAAAGTTAAAATCCGTATTTTTTGCTAAAAAATTACTTAGAACCCCCAAACAATATATATATAATTTTTTTTTTAGCAGAGAATCTAGAGAATAAAATGGCGATTGTTTCAAAATTTTATGTCACACTGTATTTGCGCAGCGGTCTTTTAAACTGGAAGCTAGAAGGTTGTCAAAGAGGTACATGAACAGGTTGGCCTGCCTGTTCATGTACCTCTTTGACATAATGAGCATGTACCCCTGCAGTTCGGTGTGGGGGAGGAGGGTGTCCGCTGCAAGGGTAGATTTTTTTCTAATTCCTGGAGTCAGCAGGAGGAACAAGCCTGCCTATTAGTTACACAAAGCTACAGGTTTTCATTGTGCATCATTACAACCTTCTAGCTGCCAATCTCCTAACAACCAATGATGTAATTGGTTAATAAGAAGGACGTCGGGCACCTTCATCTCCCCTTCAGCACCAGCCACCAGGGTCTTAGTAGCTGAGTGAGGGAGAGAAACAGAAGGAGAAGAGAAACATTGGAATTAGGGCTGCACTGCTACCAATACTAGTATCAATGCCGATACCGAGCATTTGCCCGAGTACTTGTACTCAGGCAAATGCACCAATGCTTAACCCGCCTAGCGGTATTCCCGAGTCAGGCTCGGGGTGGATTTCTCATACCCAAAGCGGTAACCCCGAGCCACACTCGGGATCGCATTGCAGGATACAGGGAGAGTTACTTACCTTGTCCCCAGGATCCTGCGATGTGTACCGCTGTGTGTGCGAGCTGTCTCCTCGCTCGATTCACACACTGGTGACTGCCGAGTGCCGCCGAGCTCCGTTCCCTGCGACGTTGCGGCGCACGGGGGCGGAGTTCGGCGCCAAATTCTAAAAAGTAAAAACACAATACACATACAGTACACTGTAATCTTACAGATTGCAGTACTGTATAAAAAAAATTACACATCCCCTTTGTCCCTAGTGGTCTGCCCAGTGTCCTGCATGCACTTCTATATTATAAAAACTGTTCTTTCTGCCTGGAAACTGGAGATTGTCCATAGCAACCAAAAAGTGTCCATTTACGTCAAAAGTGGTTTTACACCAGCTAGAAAACAGCGATAATAAATTAGAATCACTCGCAGAATTGAGCGATAGCGATTTGTGGGGAAATTCGTCATCAAACACTAAATATAATGACAGCGACAATTCTGGTTCTGCAAATTTCACTGTTTTTGATTTGATTACATTATTGAATGATTTTTATTATAATTACATTACTATTTGTTATAATTATTTATAGTTATTTATTATATTATGTAGCGGGGTCTCCGTTGAGGCCCCATGGACTACGTTACCCAGAACCCCGTTTGGCACCCAGGGTGCATTGGGCTGCCACAGAGACTCATGGGTGGGGTATAAAAGGGGAGGGCGAGGCTAAGCCCGGCCTCTTTGGACACCGCGCGGCTGGCAAGAGAACTTCCTGTGCGGACCTGCTGCGAGTGCAAGGCCTGAGGCCTGGGCCTTGCGCACTTCCAGAGAGCCTTCCACCTCGCTGCGGAACCTGTGCGGCGACAGACATCTACCTGCTTGAGGGACGTCAGTGAACCAGAGATCAGGCGGTGGCAGATCCTGTGTGTGTGGACACAGCGGTGGGAGTCTCGGACTGGGATCGAGTCTGGAGGGGTGAGAGAGCACCTGCTCACAACCATAATCGAGTACTTTACTAGGCCTATAGACTGCCTTGGCCCATCGGGTGATATTTCCCTTTTCCTGTCAGGAAACTAGTTGGAGGACTGAGTCACATAGTCTCCGGGGAGTTGTTCCATTACCTTAGACCTTGTTGGATTACAAATATTGTTCCTGTATGTGAACCACCGATCATCTGGCATGCGAAGATTCCTTATCTAGAGACTGAGCTTTAATTAAGTCAGGCCTGACTGGGAGTTGATAGTACTGTTGGGCGCCATATTGCTAACGGGGACCCAAGCCATAGGTGGGTGTGTGTTAGAACTAATTGCGCACTATAATTAACTACTGTTAGTATTACTGCAGGGCTCTGCATGCATGTGTTATATGTAATCTTAATTGTTAACCCCTTTTATCTACAAGTACACCTTATACATTTTCTCAAATCTGGTGTTGGAGTCCCTATATATATATTTTATCATCACTAGAAGAAAGGTATTGGGGGGATTGTGTATAAACTGTTATAGAGTTATATAGAAACACCACCCCTAGACTAGCTGTGCCAGAGAAGGGCTGAGTAGATTGCCGGGGGTTGGCTGTGCTGTGTACAGGGCCCAAAAGCAAACCAGCGGCTCCCTTAGTTTGGGGGTATCGCTACAGTTATAATTTATGATTTTGTGTTTCAAACTTTATCAATCCCCGGGATGTCTACTAGACTCTTGTTTGGTCAGGTTTAAGTGAGTAATTACTAAGAATTGCAGGCCTACAGTACATAACACCAAATTTACATGCAAAATAATTGTACCGCTTTTGGTACAAAATTCCAGACAGAATCATACCGCCAGGGAGGTTAATCCGATACCTGGACAGTCAGAGACGATCAGTGCGGCGCTGGGGGGGAGTTACAATCAATGGTCTTCCTGTATAGATTTCGATAAAGCAGCTGACAGACGCTTTTCCTTCTCTCCCCCAGCAGCCTTCAGCTGCTTTATTAAAATTTATACAGGGAGATCTGTGATTGTAACCCCCCCCCCAGCACCGCACCGATCACCCCTGACTGTCCCCCATATCCTCCAGTCCCCCTCCATGCTTTGATCCCCCTCCATGCTCCTCTGTCCCTCTCTGTGCTTCTCAGTCCCCCTCCGTGCTCCACGGTCCCGCTCTGTGCTGTGGAAAAAAAATGAAAACTACTGACACAGTCCACGCGGCATCAGTGCTGCATATTAGTGCCACTGTCACATGTGTAGCACACGGACCCTTTTTCCTACCTTTGGCTCACTTGCAGGAAAAGGGCACACCGTACTATATGCCGTACCCTCCTGGATGAGGAGGGTAAGCGGTGTTATGTATTTGGGTCCCACAGCTAGGTTCTTCCATCAGTTGGTTCTCATCTCCTAGGATATAGGGACAAGTCTCTGTATTCCCCCCAGTAATTCCAATGTCCACACCACTCTAAACTCCAATGTTGAGTTTATTTTCTCAATGTTCAGCAGACAGGTAAAGGGTGGAAGAGAGACAGGACAGCAAGGTTTGGGAGGTCAGTCCAGGCACAATGGATATCACAATCACTATTCAATCCCAGAGTAGGTTCAGCTCACCTGGATAGTCTCCTACAAGTTGATCCTAGCAGCTGAAGTAATGCTCGGACGTTTGATCAGGTTATTTTCCTAGATACGATCGGGAGACTCTCTGCCACAGAATCTATCAGACCCCGAACCTCTTAGCTTCTGGTACATAAGGACAGGTGCCAGCAGCAGCACATTACTAGGCCCTTGCTGGATAGAAGATTCCCTCCAGAAAGTTACCGGGCCCCTTCCTTCACCATGAACTCTCACCGGTCCATCAGAAAGGTCCTCTCCCGGCCTCCTCTTCTTAGAAGCGGCCTCCCTCGCAAGGGACACCCTGGGACTTCTCCTCCTTGAAGCGGGCTCCAGCTAAAGGTGCTGGGCCCAATTAAGAAGAAGCAGCCCCAGGACTAAAGGTGCCTGGGACTGATGCACACGTGGCCCCATGGCCTGGAGGGCCAGGCCACACACTTGGACTCCGAATCCTCTCCTCCTCCGAAGACCACTCCCAGGCGGCGTCTGCCCCTTATGTATCCTCTCCCAGCATGCACAGCAGGCCGACCACGCCCACTGTACAGCTGTCGAGAGAGGACACTCCAAGGCACAGTACTAATACCAGTGGTTCAACCCTGACCCATTATGACAGGCCACAGGGAACTGCACACCAGTATACCAAATAAAATAGAACAACCTACAAATTGAGAATGGTCTAAGCCCAACTACTATCTCAGACCAGCCCCTAAATTTGGGGTATATAGCACCCCTAAATGGGATGGGCGCTACACGTGACATAAAGAAAAGTATCTGTAATCGGTATTAGCGAGTACTTGAAAAAAAAGTATCGGTACTTGTACTCGGTCTTAAAAAAGTGGTATCGGTACAACCCTAATTGGAATACTAATCAGTACCAGTGTGCAAAGGTGTATTTGCTTTGGAAGAATGTTGGGGGTCCTGCGCATGTGGATGTTGCTACATTATGCAAAACGATTAGTTTAATTTTTTACATTTTGGAATTGGGTGCCTCGAGGTTGTGTGGAAGTTTAAAGTGTGCCTTGACTGAAGAAAGGTTGAGAAACACTGGTCTAGGACAAGTTGCCTTCAGCCCTGTTTTGTCCTTTAGTGTCCTTTAATGTAACTGACTCCATTCTGCCACTATAGGGAAAAAATGTCAGTGTTATAGATAGGAAAATATCATGTAACTAGGTTTTCCTATCAATGTAACATTTTCCCTGACTCAGGAGATAAGGGAATGCATTCATTCCATGAGCTGATAAACGGTTCCACCAGATTGGCTTCCAGACATAACAGTGCATTGTATGTAACATGGAATCCACCCCTCCCACCCACCTTCCTGCAGAGCTGCCATCAGTCTTCCCTGAAGATTACAAGTTATTTATTAAAGCCGAACTCCACGTTTAATGTCTCTTTAAATAGTTTGTTCGGGCCAAGACCAATTGGAGGCGCTTGTAGCATTTTACATATACACTATATTGTCAAAAGTATTGGGACACCTGCTATACATGCACATGAAATTTAATGGCATCCCAGTCTTAGTCCATAGGATTCAATATTGAGTTGGCCCAACCTTTGCAGCTATAACAGCTTCAACTCTTCTGGGAAGGCTGTCCACAAGGTTTAGGAGTGTGTCTATGGGAAGGTTTGACCATTCTTCCAGATGTGCATTTGTGAGCTCAGGCACTGATGTTGGATGAGAAGGCCTGGCTCGCAGTCTCCGCTATAATTCATCCCAAAGGTGTTCTATCAGGTTGAGGTCAGGACTCTGTGCAGGCAAGTCACTTTCCTACTTTAAACAAAGGACTTGGGGGGGGACTCATTCACATGGGGGGGGGATCAGGGGGGCCCATTGTTAAGAGACTCATCAATTGTTAATGATGCGATGGCTGGCTTCCCAGCCCGCTGCTTAACCACTTGCTTACTGGGCAATTAAACCCCCCTCCTGCCTAGACCAATTTTCAGCTTTCAGCGCTGATGCACTTTGAATGACTATTGCGCGGTCATACAACACTGTACCCAAATTACATTTTTATCATTTTTTTTCACACAAATAGAGATTTCTTTTGGTGGTATTTAATCACCACTGGGCTTTTTATTTTTTTGCTAAATAAACAAAAAAATATTGAAATATTTTGTTATAAAATTTTGCAAACAGGTAATTATTCTCCTTCATTGATATGAGCTGATGAGGCGGCACTGATGGGCACTGATAGGCTGCACTGATGGACACTGATAGGCACAGATAAAGTCAGCACTGATGGCCACTGATAAGATGACACTGATGGGTGGCACTGCTGGGTGGCACTAATGGGCACTGATGGGCACTGGTAGGTGACAATGATGGGCAGAACTGTTGATGAGGCAGTGATTGTGGGCACTGATAGGTGGCACTGTGGGCACTGATGGGTGGCACTGTGGGCACTGGTAGGTGGCGCTGGTGGGCACTGGTAGGTGGCACACATGGGCACAGATGAGCTGGCAGCAGCTCTCCCTGATCGGGACCGATGTCCCTCTGTGAGCCACCGGTGATCGGCTTTTTTTTCTCTCCTCCTCAGCGTGAGGAGAAAAAATAGCCGATTACCGACTCTGTTTACATCACATGATCAGCTGTCATTGGCTGACAGCTGATCACGTGGTAAGGGGTCGGGATCGACTCCTTACTCCGATCTGTGACCCAGCGAGTCTCATAGACTATGACGGCCTCCCGGCAAAGTAGGTCCGCGCTGTAGCCGTCATTCGGCTATAGCGTGGATGTGAAGAGGTTAAACAACCAGCTATTCACAGTTTATTGAAAAGGAAATAACAAAAATGCAAAACGCATGAAAACTGCATGTATAAACACACCACAAAACGCGCTGGAAAAACGCATTGACTGCAGCTGCATAGATGTGAACCTAGGGTAAAACTTTCATAAAGCTTCAAGTTTAATGAGTGCTACATACTGTATATTGTTTTAATCTCAGCACTGTAAGAGGAGCAATTTCCTAACAGACCTCAATATTTCCCAATGACTTATAAAAGAGGAAATAATAAAAACAGCTTTGCTGCAATACCTTTAGATTTGAGCTGGCCCTGCAGTGTTTACTTTCCACCACTAGATAATGCTCACCTTCTGTCTAGTGTCATTCCATCCAGGCTGTCATGGACCTGCATTCACATGTCATTAAATTGCTTGGTAACACAAATTGCTAATCAGCCAATCACATGGCAGCAACTCAATGCATTTAGGCATCTAGACGTAGTGAAGACGACTTGCTGAAGTTCAAACCGAGCATCAGAATGGGGAAGAAAGGGGGTTTAAAGGGGTTGTAAAGGTACATGTTTTTTCACCTTAAGGCCACTTTCACACTGAGGCGCTTAAAAGACTGCCAGTAAAACACTGAACGCTTTTGAAGCGCTTTTCAGACGCTTTTGAAGCGCTTTCAATTCATTTCAATGGAGAGGGGCGTTTTTTCAGCGCACTCAGTGTGAAAGGGGCCTTAATGCAATCTATGCATTAAGGTGAAAAAACATCCGTGGATTAGCGGCCCTCCCGAGCCCCCGTTTACTTACCTGACCCCTCCAAAGTCCCGCGCCGTGAACGCGCAGGCTTCTCGGTCGGCTTCTCTGCTCATTCATTGGTTGATTGAAAGCAGCGCAGCCATTGGCTCGCGCTGCTGTCAATCATATCCAATGATGTGGCGCGCCGGGGGCGGGGGCCGAGTGATACAGTGAGCAGCTATGGCCGCCGGCTGTATCACAGGAGCGCGCCCACAAGAACTTTCCACCATGCGAGCTCGCATGAAGGAGGAAAGTTCTTGCGGGGGGAACCGAGACAGCCGCCGAGGGACCCCAGAAGACTAGGTTCGGGACCACTCTGTGCAAAACGAGCTGCACAGTGGAGGTAAGTAGAACATGTTTGTTATTTAAAAAAAAAAAAAACAAACTTTTTTTTTTCAATTAATTTATTTATTCTTTTTTTTCCAACAAGATCTAAACATACATATAATTCGAATTTCCAGATCTATTATTTCACAACACAATCAACAATATTCATGCAAAACATAATCTCATAATAATAAAAAAAAAAGAAAAAAAAAGAAGGAAAACCAAATAAAATGAGGACAACTCCCTCCCCTGCTCTCTCCCCTCGTGCCCCTCCAAAAAACCTTTGTTCTCCTCACCTCTCTTCTGTACCACCATGGATGAACTTAAGGCTCATTAGACCTCTTCCCCCCTCGCTCCTTTTTCACGAATAGTTTCCCCCTCCTCTGAGGCCAGGAAGGCGCTCCAAGCAGACCAAGTCTCGGAGTACATTTCGTGCTGTTGACGTGCAGAAAGGACTAGAGCCCCGTACACACGATCGGTTTGACTGATGAAAACCATCCGATGAATGGTTTTCATCAGACCAACCGATCGTGTATGGTACCCATCGGCCTTTTTTCCATCGGTTGTAAAAAATAGAACTTGTTTTAAAATTTTCCAATGGATAAAAAACCGATGGGAATTTCCGATCATCTATGGGCAAGTCCATCGGTTAAAAAACCCACGCATGCTCAGAATCAAGTCGACGCATGCTCAGAAGCATTAAACTTAATTTTTCTCGGCTCATCTGAGTGTTTTACGTCACCGCGTTTGGAACGGTCGGTTTTTTAACTGATGGTGTGTGGCCAAGACTGATGAAAAACAGTTTCATCGGATTTCCGATGGACAAATCCATCGGACGAAAATCCATAGGTTATCCGATCGTGTGTACGGGGCTTAGGTCTTCTAGTTTGCTAACCTCCTTCACCTTACTGATCCACATTTCTAATGTCGGTGGCGATGTTGATTTCCACTTTAACGGGATACATGCCTTTGCGGCATCTAAAAGGTACGGAATACATGATTCCTTGTATATCCTTTCAGGGATCTGGTTAACATGTAGAAGGAAAAACTCTGGGCCCTCCGGTATTGTTAGATCCGTACATAGTTGAAGGGACTGTCTAATCCCCAGCCAGAACCGCCTTAGTCCGGAGCAGTCCCAGAATATATGCAGCATAGTACCTTTCTCTTCCTGACATCTCCAGCACCGGTCTGAAGCGTCCGGGAACATTTCCCCAAGTTTCTCTGGTGTTCTATACCACCTAGATAGAATCTTGAAATTGGTTTCTTGTGTTTTAACACATATTGAAGTCTCATGTGTAAACCTGAGCATCCTCTGTCGCTGCTACGGACTAAAAGTCCTCCCTAGTTCCTTTTCCCAATCCTGGATACATTTCAGGGAGGGGGTTTCCGGCTGGGTATTCAACAGTTCGTAACATACTGATAGTGTATGCGATGTTGCTCCTTTCTCATTACAACGTTTTTCAAATATGGTCAAAGATCTATCCATCTGTCTCGGGCCCGGGAGAGTACTAAGGAAATGGGTAATCTGTAACGCGTTCCAAAATTTTAATCTAAAAATATTTCCTTGTTCCATCAGCTCCCTTGTTGTAACCCAGGTTCCCACATGGATATAATTAAATGCTCGAGTGTGTCCCATGCTTATTAAGTGTTGAAATCCACTCGCTTCACACCCCGGCTGGAAGGATGGATTGCCCAATATTGGGTATAGAGGAGAGGTCGTAGGTGCCACTCCGATAGTGGGGAGCAGGGCCGCGCATAGCTTGACCGTGTTGCCCACCACCGGACTGGCAATCACTTCTCTCAGCATTGCAGCAAGACACCATGGTGCTCCATTTAGTGGCACTGAGGACTGTGCATTTTCAATCTGTACCCATAATTTAGTCTCTGCATGTCTATTCCAATCAACGACTCTATTCAAGTGTACTGCTTGGTAGTACTTCCTTATGTCCGGTACCGCTAGTCCCCCCTGTCTCTTACTATACATTAACTGTTTCCGTTGTATCCTGGGCTGTTTATGTGCCCATATAAATTCAAATATTAGCTTCTGAGTCTGTTTAATAAAACTTAAGGGGATATGTATTGGTAATGCCTGTAATAGATATAGGATTTTAGGAAGTATACTCATTTTAATAATGTTACATCGTCCTAGCCATGTGTGGAAGCCGAACCTCCATTTATCTAGAAGAGTCTTGACCTTTTGCAGTAGAGGGGGAAAGTTTAGTTCGTATATTTTCGCCATATTTTTTGGGAGTAGGATACCTAAGTACGTTAAGGCTCCATCTGTCCACTTAAACTTAAAATTTTGTTTCAACTGAATTAGCGATGTATCTAGTAGGTTAACCCCCATTGCTTCCGATTTTTTAAAGTTAATACGGAGATTCGAGATAGCCCCATATTTCTCGAATTCCCTCATCAAATTCAGGATCGTAATCAGTGGATTGGTAAGTGTAAAAAGCATATCGTCCGCATAGGCCGAGATTTTACAATTTTACATTGAATATTCCCTATTTGAATCCCTGAGATATTTTGATTCCGTCGTAGTGTGCACAAAAATGGTTCCAATGACAGTGCGAATAGGAGTGGGGACAGGGGACATCCCTGTCGTGTCCCGTTTGTGATAGGGAGGGGTTCTGATAGTATTCCATTTGCCCGTACCCGGGCTGTTGGGCAGGAATATATAGAGGTGATCCACTGTAGTGTCTTGCTTCCAAACCCTCCATGTTGAAGGACTGCCCGTATCCAAGTCCCGCTCACCCTGTCAAAGGCCTTCTCTGCATCTGTACTCAAGAATACGCATTGCGTCTGTGTTTTATTCGCTATCTGTAGCAGATTAATAACTTTCGTTGTATTGTCGCGAGCTTCTCTTGCGGGAACAAATCCCACCTGATCTAGGTGTATCAAGTTTGGGACAAACTGCTACCTATCCGCCAGAACCTTTGTAAAAAATTTTAGGTCTAGATTTAATAAAGATATTGGACGATAACTTCCACATGAGGCTGGGTCTTTCCCCTCTTTTGGTATCACTGTAATATATGCTAGAAAGGTATCTTTCATTAAGGTAGCTGAAGACCCTAGACCATTAAATAGCTTAACCATATATTCAGATAAGTAGGGAAATAATTTTTTGTAATATTGTGCCGTAAGGCCATCCGGTCCCGGTGCTTTCCCTAGCTTCATAGAACCTACCGCTGTCTCCAGTTCTTCTCTGCTTATGGGGGTCTCTAGTCTCTCTCTATCTATTTCCGAGAGTATTGGTATACATGACGCCGACAGATACAGATCTATTTGCTCTTGCGTCGGGGGTTTATTCTCTAGATTGTACAGGGTATGGTAAAATTCTTGAAATTCTCGTACTATCTCCTGTGGTTTTGTTGCCTTAGGTTTATTCGGGGAGATAATGTGAGGTATATAATTACTTAGTTTCTGCTCTTGTAGGGTTCTGGCCAATATTTTCCCACATTTATCTCCTGATTCGTATGAGAATTTCCAACATATCTGTATGGCCGCTTTAGCCTTATAATACAGGAGATCTGTAACTTGTGTTCGTTTGTCAATAAGTTTTCTCTCTAAGGACGATGAACGTGTCAGTTTATGTTTAGACTCCAAAGTAGCTAATTCCTCTAATAGATATTTTAACTGTTCTGTACGTTTCTTCTTAATCCTTGTGCCGTGTTTGATCAATATCCCACGTATGACTGCTTTGTGTGCTTCCCAAATAGCTCCTGGGTCACAGTCTGGGGTATCGTTAATTTGAAAATAGAATTGTAATTCTTTAATCACGTCTTCCATGACCTCTTTATCCTGTAGAAGACTTTCGTTCAGTCTCCATTGATTGGATCTGGACCGTATAGGGTCCTGTAATACATAGGTCAACAGAATTGGTGCGTGGTCTGACCATGTAATCGTACCAATTTCAGCCGTTTTAACAGAGTGTAGCTGAGCTTTAGTGTTCCTTTAAGTGACATTGAACGTGGCATGGTTGTTGGTGCCAGACAGGCTGGTCTGAGTTTTTTAAAACCTGCTGATCTACTGGGATTTTCACACACAACCATCTCTAGAGTTGACAGAGAATGGTCCGAAAAAAATAAAATATCCAGTGAGCTGCAGTTGTGTGGAGGAAAATGCCTTGTTGAGGTCAGAGAAGAATGGGCAGACTGGTTTGAGATGATAGAAAGGCAACAGTAACTCACATAACTATTTGTTGCATCCAAGCCGGGCCGTCTTTACCGCGGGGCAAAAGGGGCAGCTGCCCAGGGCCCTCAATTGTTGAGGGGCCCAAAGCAGCTGCCCCTTGGCATGGGTAGTCTTGGACTGGGAGCAAGGAGAAGCGAGAGCCTGGGAGGAGAAAGTGAGGAGCGGAAGGCACAACTCCGATGCAGCAGCGCCACCCAGAGGCCGGATTCCTCCAACCTCCTCTCCAAGTTCCGACAGCGGCCCGGAGGACCGCCGGGAGGTGCATGCAGCCAGGGACTGCTACCCTCCTCTCCTAGCTCCATCAGCGCCCCGGAGGACAGGTGGATCGGGCCCCCCGAGGACCGATGGGAGGTGCATGCAGTCAGGGACTGCTACCCTCCTATCCCCTCCTCTCCAAGCTCCAACAGCGGCCCGGAGGACAGGCGGATCGGGCCCCCCCAGGACCACCGGGGGGTGCATGCAGCCAGGGACTGCTACCCTCCTCTCCAAGCTCCAACAGCGGCCCGGAGGACAGGCGGATCGGGCACCCTCAGGACCGCCGGGAGGTGCATGCAGCCAGGGATTGCTACCCTCCTCTCCCCTCCTCTCCAAGCTCCAACAGCGGCCCGGAGGACAGGCGGATCGGGCCCCCCCAAGGACCGCCGGGAGGTGCATGCAGCCAGGGACTGCTACCCTCCTCTCCCAGCTCCAACAGCGGCCCAGAGGACAGGCGGATCGGGCCCCCCCCGGGGGGGTGCATGCAGCCAGGGACTGCTAGTGCTACCCAGGACAGTCTGTGGTCTAGGAAGGATCTGCTGAAAGGAGCAGAAGCACCCCCGTCCGCTGGCCAGCGCCAACGTCCTATGGAAGGAGGTACCAGAAACCATATCCCCCCCAATCACCTATTTCTCATCCCCAATCCCCCCTCTCTCATCCCCAATCCCCCTCTCTTTCTCTCATCCCCAACCCCCCTTTCTCATCCTACCCCTTTCTCTCCCACCCCCAATCCCCCCTCTTTCTCTCTCATCCCCTCCCCCTCTCCCATCCCCAATCCCCCCTATCGCGCCTCAAAGATGCGGCTTGCAGGAGTTTTGTTACCCTCCTGCCAGCGCACCGCTCCAGTGTAAAAGCCCTCAGGCTTTCACACTGGATACAAAAGGAGCGGCTTTTTCAGGGCACATTGCAGGCGCTATTTTTAGCACAATAGCGCCTGCAAAGCGCCTCAGTGTGAAAGGGGCCTAAGACCCCTTTCACACTGGGGTGTTTTTCAGGCGCTTTGGCGTTAAAAAAAGCGCCTCAATGGGAAGGGGCGCTTTAGGAGCGGTGTATTCAACGCTCATAAAGCGCTGCAAAGAAGCAGCTTGCAGGACATTTTTTGCACTCGGGCTTTCACATTGGGATTGCAGATGCAGCTTCTTTCAGGCGCTTTACAGGCGCTTTTTTTTAATGCTAAGTCCCCTTTCACACTGGGGCGTTTTTCAGGCGCTTTAGTGTGAAAGCACTCTGGCTTTCACATTGGGATTGCAGATGCAGCTTCTTTCAGGCGTTTTTCAGGCTCTTTTTTTTTTAACGCTAAAGCGCCTGAAAAACGCTCCAGTGTGAAAGGGGTCTTATGATCAGAAACCAAGCTGAGTGGTTCCCATCATGTGATCACCATAACAGCCAATTAAGTTGACAACGTTGGTTTGTTAACAAAACAAACCTGCTAACCACAGCTGTTAAACAGTGCAATCTAGTAAATGAAAAAATAAAATGTAAACATTTTAGCAATTTTTCAGCTTATAATAATAAACATGATCAGGGAATTGATTAACCACTTTAATACTGGGCACTGATACACCTTCCTGCCCAGACCAATTTTCAGCTTTCAGAGCTGTCACATTTTGAATGACAATTGCGCGGTCATGCTACACTGTGCCCAAACAACATTTTTATCATTTTGTTCCCACAAATAGAGCTTTCCTTTGGTGGTATTGAATCACCACTGGGATTTTTATTTTCTGCTGAACAAATTAAAAAAAGACAGAAAATTCTGAAAAAATGTACAAAACTTTGTAAATAAGTATGTTTTCTTTTTCACTGACGGGCACTGTTAAGGTGGA
Organism: Rana muscosa; assembly: GCA_029206835.1. Taxonomy (NCBI): domain Eukaryota; kingdom Metazoa; phylum Chordata; class Amphibia; order Anura; family Ranidae; genus Rana; species Rana muscosa. The sequence continues at coordinate 1,065,463,324 of CM055117.1, forward strand.
ACTTATGGGCACTGATGAGGTGGCACTGATGAAGTGGCACTGATGATGGCCACTGATAGGCGGCACTGATAGTTGGCAATGATATGCAGCACTGATGGGCACACATAGGTGGCACTGATGGGCACTGATAGACAGCACTGATGGGCACTGATAAGTGTCACTGATAGGTGGATGGGCACTGATAGGTGGCACTGATGGCACACGTAGGTGGCACTGATGGGCACTGATAGGTGGCACTGATAGGTGGCACGGATGGGCACTGATAGGTGGCACTGATGGACACTGATGGGTGGCACTGATGTATGATACTAATGGGCATCACTGATTGGCAGGCATTAGTGTTTGGCACTGATTGGCATCAATTATGGACACTGATTGGCATCCCTGGTGGCCATGGGTGGCATACCTGGTGGTCACAAGTGGTGGTCATCCCTGGTGGTCCTGGTGGCCTCCCCTTTCCTGTTTACACTGTGATCAGCCGTGATTGGACACAGCTGATCAGGATAACGGAACCACTTTGCCGCCGGAATATTGCTATATGGCGGGTGGCAAATGGTTAAAGAGGTTTCTGCATTTAGGTCAAAAATCCTTCAAGGTGCAGCATCCCCTCCCTCAGCCCCCTTAATACTTTCCTGAGCCCATCTCGATCCAGCGATGTTGCACGAGTGTCTTGGCTGCTCGGTACTCTCCCTTCTCATTGGCTCAGACAGCAGCAAGGCGCCATTGGCTCCCGCTGCTGTCAATAAAAGTCAGTGAGCCAAGCACAGAGCAGCGGCTCAGGTGCCCCCATAGCAAGCCGCTTGCTGTGGGGGCACTCGGCAGGAGGGAGGGGACAGGAGAGTCGGCGGGGGACCTGAGAAGAGGAGGATCTGGGCTGCTCTGTGCAAAACCATTCCACAGAGCAGGTAAGTATAACATGTTTGTTATTTTTAACTACTTCCCGACCAGCTGCAGCAGTTGTACTGCGGCAGGTTGACTCTCCTGCGCGAATCGCCGTCATTGTACGTCGGGCGTGTACACGGCAATCTTAAAACTATCCCCTATTTTGATAACTTCTGCGCAAACCAATCAACATGCGCTAATTGAGATTTTTTTTAACCAAAAATATGTAGAACAGTGGTTCTCAACTCCAGTCCTCGGGACCCACTAACAGGCCAGATTTTAAGTATTACCTTGGTGAGATGCAGACTAGAATACTGCAATCACTGAGCAGCAAATTATATCACCTGTGATGTATTTTAGTTATCTTGCAAACCTGGCCTGTTAGTGGGTCCTGACGACTGGAGTTGAGAACCACTGATGTAGAAGAATACATAGTGGCCTAAACTGAGGAAGAATTTTTATTTATTTTTTGGGGATATTTATTATAGCAAAAAAGTAAAAAATATATATATATTTTTCAAAATTGTTGCTCTTTTTTTGTTTATAGCGCAAAAAATAAAAACCGCAGAGGTGATCAAATACCACCAAAAGAAAGCTCTATTTGTGGGAAAAAAAGGACATAAATTTCGTTTGGGTACAGGAAGTGGGTAAACTCTTCCCGGGGCTGAAGTGGTTACATTTAAAAAAATGAAACTTTAGTATCACTTTAAGTCAGTGTATCAAAAAACAGCATTAGAAGTAAAATAAATAAATAATCAAATAAAAAATAATTTAGATAAGCAAATTGGTCCTAGAGCCATTGACAAGTTAACAAATGCAACTGTCAAAAGAAGTTGGATTTTGACAGCTGCTTCTTCTATGCAATACCTAACAATTCCCGACTGTCATTTTGACAGCCGGTAATTGCTGGTTATAGTGGTAGGGGAAGCAGCTGTAAGGGTAGAGGAACAGGACGTAGGCGGTATGCCCTAGAGACTTTGTTGTGATTTTTATTTAGGATGGATCACCTACATTTAGGAACCTGAAGTGGTTAAAAAATGATAAAGAGCAGGATTTTGCAAATCTGTACCTAGCTGGCTCTGTCCACTCATCTCTCTTTAGTCATGTCATGTATTGGGTAAGGGGTATCTATTTCAATTCCTGAATTCACTTGCATTGTGTTGATATGAAAAGATATGAAGATTTCCAATAAATGACGGTGAATCAAGGCCTCGTTCTTCTATTTAAACCTGTTTGTGGAGAACAAGACGGGGCAGGGACCGGTCGCTGCAGGTCTGACAGAGCATGACTCATGCACAAGTTGTTTGCGGTGAGACACTTTTACCCAAAAGAGTCTAATTAAATTAATTACAGGAACACATCTTCCATCAGATTCCTGTTTTAGCGTTATGTAATAGTTCCCAATTGCAACATCAGAAGGGCACACTCATATTAACCCCTTCATGACCAGAGGTCTTTAATGCCTGGATGCCCAGACCAAATTTTTTTTTTTATTATTATTTTTATATAGTTGTAATGTAGAAAAAATTATAATTTGCAGTTTAACCCTTTCCATAGGGCTTTTTATACCACTTCCATACCAGGCCTATTCTGGCACTTCTCTCCTACATGTACAAATCATCATTCTTTTGCTAGAAAATTACTCAGAACCCCCAAATATTATATATGTTTTTTTAGCAGACACCCTAGGGAATAAAATGACGGTCATTGCAACTTTTTATCTTGCACGGTATTTGCGCAATAATTTTTTTAACGCCTTTTTTGGGGGAAAAAAATGGTTTCATGCATTTAAAAATAACAAAACAGTAAAGTTAGCCCAATTCTTTTGTAAAATATGAAAGATTATGTTACGCCAAGTAAATAGATACCTAACATGTCACGCTTTAAAATTGTGCACACTCATGGAATGGTGCCAAACTTCGGTACTTAAAAATCTCCATAGGCGACGCTTTGAATTTTTTCACAGGTTACCAGGTTAGAATTACAGAGGAGGTCTAGTGCTAGAATTGTTGCGCGCGTTCTAACGCACGCGGCGATACCTCACATATGTGGTTTGAATGGCGTTTAAATATGTGGGTGGGACTTACTTGTGCGTTCGCTTCTGAGCGCAAGCTATTGGGGACAGGGGCATTTAAAAAAATATATATATTTTACTTAATTTTTTTTATTTTTACACTTTTTTAAAAATTTTTATTTTTTTTGATCACTTTTATTCCTATTACAAGGAATGTAAACATCCCTTGTAATAGGAATGTGTGTGACAGGTCCTCTTTATGGAGAGATGCGGGGTCAATAAGACCCCACATCTCTCCTCCAGGCTGGAAAGCATGAGATCGTGAAAAAAATTTCACCGATCTCATGCTTACTAGCCGCAATGGCGGCTTTGTTTACTTCTGAGGACCCAGGCGTGACGTCATCACATCGCGCCCAGGCCTCCGACAGTCATAGTCATCTCTATGCTCGTCACGTGACCCACCACCGGCGACAGACGATTCTCTCCGGGTCCCCGATGGCACGGGAGAGCCCGGAGACGCACCGGATGGCGGCGGGAGGGGGGGATGTCCCCTCCCGCCGCCCATAAGAACGATCGCCGCTATGATCGTTCTTATGGTGCGCAAAATCGCAGGCAGAAGAGAAGGATATCTGAATGATGCCTCTAGCTGCAGGCATCATTCAGATATCCCCCCACAAACCCAGGACGTCATTTGACGCCCACCCGGAGGGAGAGAGGGTTCCTGCCGGCATCATTTTACAATGACCCAGTAGGGAAGTGGTTAATAAAATAACATCTTTTAATAAATTTGTTCAATATTTTAAACTTAAATAGTTAGTCAGGGTGAAAAAAAAAAAAGTCCATCTTGTTCAACCAACAGAAAAAAATTAATGGATGTTAAGGCTCCAATCACACCTGAGCGTAGCGTAGCGACAGCTGCTGCAATGCTTTTTTTTTTGGGGGGGTGTTTTTGGAGCGGCACCATTCAATTGAATGGACATCCCTCTGCTCCAAAAACTCTCCAAAGAAGCTCATGTACCAAATCTTGGCACAGAGCCAGGAACGTTTGGTGTTGCAATTTTTGCCACGATTGTAGCGCGTTTTCTCAGTCGACAATCGTGGCAAAATCACACCGCGTATGGGGTGCCATTAAGTCATAGGCATGCACAAGGGGTGTCCCAGGTGTGCCTGGGCACACTCTAATCACCCCCATGTGGTGTACATCCCCCTTGCTGCATGGACCCATGTCATTTACAGGCCACATCGTATTCTGAATGAGCACAGTGAGTGATTGGTACTAATAACTCACTGTGTTCAGTCATAACTGAAGCCTAGTAAACTGTGTTCATTAGGCTTCAGTTTGTCAAGCCGCTCAGTAAAGAGCATTTCCCATTCATTCACTGTCCAGTGCAAAAGTGAGACATCATGTGTTTGTTTAGACCCCTGATATTTCACCACAGCCCCCAAACAAAAGAATTGTAAAAAAAAAAAAATATAGTAAAAGAATAATAATAAAATGAAAAAACTACTGACACTGGCCAACTGACACCAATCTCTGCTCTACTGACACCGTCCACATTTTAAGACATTTTAAAATGTTTTTTTTACATTCATAAGTGTGTGTCTGTATGTACAGTATATATGTATGTATATTTGTGTGTGCGTAATTCTGGAATCGCGGGCAGAATTGCGAAGATTCCGCCTGCGATTCAAATCCCCTAGCTGTGAATGGAGTCTAAAACTTCCATATAACATACACAATCCTATACCTACATCCAGAAGAAGACCTTGCAAGTAAGGCCCCTTTCACACTGAGGCGCTTTGCAGGCGCTATTGCGCTAAAAATAGCGCCTGCAATGCGCCCCGAAAAAGCCGCTCAATTGTATCGAGTGTGAAAGCCTGAGGGCTTTCACACTGGAGCGGTGCGCTTGCAGGAGAGTCAGAAAAATCTCCTGTAAGCCGCATCTTTGAGGCGCGATAGGAGCGGTAAAAATACAGCTCCTATAGCGCCCCTGCCCATTGAAATCAATGGGGTAGCGCCTCCAAAACGCCCGCAAAGATGCGTTATTGCGGGCGTTTTTAACCCTTTTTCGGCTGCTAGCGGGGGTTAAAATCACCCCGCTAGCGCCCGCAAATCGCGGCAAAAACGACGGTATAGCGGCGCTAAAAATAGCGCCGCTATACCGCCAGCGCATCCAGCGCCTCAGTGTGAAAGTAGCCTAACAAAAAAATTAAATAAACATTTTCATTTTTCTTTAAATATTGCTTCAATGTATCCCCTAGTCAGCCTTATTTAATCCTAAATAACTTGTTTTCCCCTTATCTATAATTTTTTGCAGATTTTTTTTTTAACCACTTCCCTACCGTAGGACATCATATGACATCCTTGAATTTAGGGGGGGATATCTGAATGATGGGTGCAGCTACAGGCATCATTCAGATATCCTTCTTTTCTGCCGGCGATTCTGCGCACCATAAGAACGATCATAGCGGCGGTTCCGCTGTTTGATTGTTCTTATTGGCGACGGGAGGCCGCCGCAATCTGGTGCTTCTCCAGGCTCGGGGGCCCGGAGAACGAATCGGCCAGCGCCGGATGAGGACCATAGAGATGACCGGTGACCGGTCATCTCTATGACCGTCGGAGGCCCGGGCGCGGCGTTGTGACGTCACGCCCAGATACCCGGAAGTAAGCGAAGCCGCAATCCGTGATTTTTTTTCACTGATCTCATGCTTTCCAGCCTGGAGGAGAGATGTGAGGTCTTATTGACCCCGCATCTCTCCATAAAGAGGACCTGTCACAATGATTCCTATTACAAGGGATGTTTACATTTCTTGTAATAGGAATAAAAGTGATCAAAAAAAATATAAAAAATTAAGTAAAATAAAAAAAAAATATTAAAAATATTAAAACGGCCCTGTCCCCGGTAGCTCGCGCTCAGAAGCGAACACACACGTAAGTCCCGCCCACATATGTAAACGGTGTGAGGTATCGCCGCGTGCGTTAGAGCGTGTGCAACAATTCTAGCACTAGACCTCCTCTGCAACTCTAAACTGGTAACCTGTAAAAAAAAATAAAGCGCCGTCTATAGAGATTTTTAAGTACCGAAGTTTGCCGCCATTCCATGAGTGTGTGCAATTTTAAAGCGTAAAGTTAGGTATCTATTTATTCTGCGTAACATCATCTTTCACGTTATACAAAAAAATTGGGCTAACTTTACTGTTTTGTTATTTTTTAATTCATGAAAAATTATTGCACAAATACCATGCGAGATAAAAAGTTGCCATGACCGCCACTTTATTCCCTATGGTGTCTGCTATAAAAAAATGTATATAATGTTTGGGGGTTCTGAGTCATTTTCTAGCAAAAAAATTATGATTTTTACATGAAGGAGAGAAGTGCCAGAATAGGCCCAGTATGGAAGTGGTTAATAATTCATATTTTTACTTTTTATTGTTTTGTTCTATTTATTTATGTGCACACAAAGCAGGTATTTAAAAAAAATATATTATCTGTAATTAACCTCACCATGCTTTTTACAATAAGCATAATATTAGTGTCATTATAAACAAGACAAATCACAGAATAAAATGTAAACTTTTATGTAGAACAACACTACCTGGTTTACAACTAACACTGGTCAAATTTGAAAAAAATAAATAATTAAAAAACCTTTGCTATGTGTTTTTACTTTAAAATACAAAAAATATTTGTTAGTTAAAATTATACATTTTTTTTTAAATTATAAATCATAAAATTATACATTTTAAAATTTAAAAATTATAAATCATATATGCAGTATTTTTAGTACCAACAGTAGTTTCACAGTTATTTATTTTTAATAAATAGCCTCATAATAGAGACATTGTTCTGGTCCAAAGGCGTGGGAGCTTCAGTGGTTAATGCATGGCTAAAGGAAATAGGAGAAATTTTAATATAAAAAAAAAAAATACCAAAAAACATTGTCATTTCAGGAAGCTTATTATTTTTTTTATTTTTTTTTGTAAGCCACTTTGCTGTAATATGTTAGATATTTTTAGCAATACAGATATTGTCAACCTTGTTACCAGTTGCTCAAATTTGCAATAAAAAAAAGAAAAAATGTGCGTTACCAAGCAACGCTTTAAAAATCTATTATGTAGGGCTCTGTTTAATCTTAAGAATCAAGAAACCAGTGATAAATGTCTCGTTGAATTATTTTCTTATGTAGTCATTTCCTTCATGGTTGCAGACAAGCCCTTTGGTCAGGAAGTGCGGAGAGCCAAAGGAAACTACTTCCCCTTTCAGCTGAGAAAGAATAATATTCATAAAGGAAATAAAAAGTCAATGGGTGTTTCTTTTATTCAAAAAGTGTTATTATATGACCATATTACCAAGGTAAGTACTCCCAAACCTGATATTTCAAGTGCAATTGCTGGCATCTTATACAGTGGAATCTTGGATTACGAGCATAATCCGCTCCAGGAGAATGCTCGTAATCCAAAGCACTCACATATCAAAGCAAGTTTCCCCATAGAAGTCAATGGAAACGAAAATAATTTGTTCCGCATTGACTTCTATGGCGTGCAATACCGCATGTGGCCAGAGGTGGGGGGTGCCGGAGAGCCTCGGAAAGACTCGGGGACAGCTCGGCTGAACTCGGAAAGGCTTGGGAACGGAGTATTTCCGAGAATTTACGATCGGCTCTGCTCGGCTCCGGCGCCCCCGCACCTCTGGACAAATGCAGTACTGCACACCGCTGTGGCTTGAATCCTGCTCATCTTGCGAGACAACACTCGCAAATCGAGTCAGGATTTAAAAAAAAAAAACGTTGCTCGCAATCCGAGGTTTCACTGTACTCCTCAGAGACTCAGGCAGCGATGAGATCTGTGCTCCTGAGTTCCCAGCTCCACCCACTAGAGAACATTAAATAAAAAAATTTAAAATATCAGGCTGGTTTTGGCGATATTACTCCATTTTAGCAAACATTTTAGCAAACTGCATTGGAGTTGATAGGGAAGGTGAAATGAAGGTGGTCTTTGGTGGTTTCTAGGAATACAATGGGCAGCACAGAGGTTAGCACTTCTGCCTGTTACTATCTTCATGGAGTTTGCATGTTCTCCCTGTGCTTGTGTGCAGTGTTGCCAACCTCCTGACACTTAAAAAAATTGCCAAAAATAAAACATTTTGTGCAAATATTATTATTTAAGCTACAAAAATGTAGCTAGTCCGATTAGCAATGTGCTTAAGGTATAACAAAAGACAAAAAACATATTTCTCCTTTTACATGAAGATCAGCTTAATATAACCCAGCACAGAGTTCCCCCTTACATCAGAGTCTGTAGGGTTCCCCTTTACAGTGCAAGGGGGAACTCTGCAGACCCTTATGTAATAAAAGTGAAGGCTGTGGACTCTCATGTAAAGCAGAACTATGAGGACTCTGATGTAAGGGGGAATGCTGCAGACTCTGGTGTAAAGGAAAACTCTAATGTAAGGGGATCACTGGTCACCAGAACCCCCCCTACACAAGAGCCCACAGAGCTCCCCTTTACATCACAGTCCACAGAGTTCCCCGTTACATCAGAGTCCTCAGTGTTATGCTTTACATCACAGTCCACAAAGTTGTTCCTTACATCAGAGTCCACAGAGTTCCCCCTTACATCACAGTCCACAAAGTTCTCCCTTACATCAGAGTCCACAGAGTTCCCTCTTACATCAGACGCCACAGAGTTCCCCCTTACATCACAGTCCACAGAATTCCCCTTTTACATCAGAGTTCACAGAATTCCCCTTTTACATCAGAGTCCACAGAGTTCCCTCTTACATCAGACGCCACAGAGTTCCCCCTTACATCACAGTCCACAAAGTTTTTCCTTACATCAGAGTCCACAGAGTTCCCCCTGCATCACAGTCCACAAAGTTCTCCCTTACATCAGTGTCCACAGAGCTCCCCCTTACTTCAGTGTCTACAGAGTTTCCCCCTACATCACAGTCCACAAATTTCTTCCTTACATCAGAGTCCACAGAGTCCCCCCGGTGGACCCTACCGTAAATGGGAATAAAGGGGTTAAAACATAGATGAATGTAAATGTGTTGCAGAGATATGCCGAACATGTTTTTTTTATATATATATTTTATCCAGACATACGCTTGTACCCCAAAATTTTCCCACTTAAGTTCGCCCATTATGTTCCACTGCAGCTCTTCTGTAAACAGTGAAGTATTGCTGAGATGATTTACACTTGCTGAAAATAAAAATGTATAAAGGGAAAAGTGATGGTAAAAGAAAATTGGGACTTTGTATGGAGCATACAGTCCAGGGAAGAACAACCATCAATAGGAATAGAAGTATGAATATTTTTATTAGGTACAGGTAAACAATAATTACATAAGAAATATAGTAATTGATAGTGTTATAGACCATAAATCTATAAAAAAGAAACAATAATTGATAGTGTTTGTATAAATCCCATAGAATTTCATATATTTACACATGCATATATATATTGTGGGCATAAAGCAGAAACGACTACAAAGATGGAGATGGCCTCCAACCTCCCTGATCTGCATAGGTATGGATAGAAAGAGAACCTAGGGTAAGAGCATCTCAATCTTTGTACCACAAGATTAAATAGGATAAAACGTACAATTGTAGAGAACAGATAAGTGCAACCACGGCTTAAAACCAGCTTGACGCGTTTCGTGGTTTGGTATTACCACTCTTCAGGAGCAGGCACGTGATGCATGTCTAAAATAGGGAACAGAAATATATATATATATATATATAGTAAATAAAAGTCCATAATTAATTAGCATGTGGCAGAGGAAAAGCTGCACATATAATCAGATGAAACCAATCCCATAATAAACTTACAGACAGGCATGCTGTGTATGAGGACATGTCGTGGCCCATTAAACCAAGAGGTACACCGGTAGATTTACACTTGCTGTTTTTATAACGAATTCTTAGTACACTTGTACTGGGACACTGGGACAGTTGGGCTGGGGGACGAGTAAGCAGATGGTGGGGTCCAGGCCCCAGATTCCCAGTTTGCCCTGGTAAACCAGCAGCAGCGCCCCCCCCCCCCCGTGCAAGTGAAGCTGTGTTGGCTATTCTTTTGCCTGCTGACAACCTCGACCTTTCCTGTCACCAGCCTTGACCTCTGTCTGGTTACTGACTATTCTCTTTCCTGTCACCAGCCTTGACCTCTGCCTGGATACTGACTATTCTCTTGCCTGTCACCTGCCTTGACCCCTGCCTGGATACTGACTATTCTCTTGCCTGCCACCTGCCTTGACCTCTGCCTGGATACTGACTATTCTCTTGCCTGCCACCTGCCTTGACCTCTGCCTGGATACTGACTATTCTCTTGCCTGCCACCTGCCTTGACCTTTGCTCAGACTTACACCTTCTGTTATTTCACACCCTGTCTCCACAGTGTAGCCACCGTGTTCCTGTGACCCCATGGTGGGGCGATTCAATGGGCCACAACCTGGTGTTAACAAAGTAGCTGCGGGGCCACTGAAGTTATCAGCCCAACACGCCTTGTGATGTTCTCTAGTGAGGAGAAAGTTGTCACTTAGGCTCTGCACCTTGAGTGAGCCCATGTCACCAGCCAGGGGTGTCACTCATCACATTCATAATTAGTAACAGTTTTGTCAGCCTGCTGTAAGCTCTCCTCCAGTAGGCTGTTGGGCCACCTACTGAAGGGGCACATGTGGCAGGTTGAAAACACTGATGCTCCCTTTAAAATAAAGAAGTAGCACTCAAGGGGGGCGTGGTCTGCACATGTCCGGGTGAGGGTTGAGAGACACGAGTTCCTGACTCCTTACCAGCTCCATGTGAGACAGAACGAGCGGATAGCGGTGGAACAGCAAGACCCCAGCGGGTGATACAGCGGGAAGAGCGCGCTGTTACAGTGACACAAACAGCGATAGAGCAGCGGTATGTGCTCGTGGAGACAGCGGGAAACCAGAACCGCCCACAAAGCAGCTCAGTCAGCACAGTCAGCGAGAGCGGGGAAACGCCAGCCGGAGATCCATTGCTACTTTACCACCATACAAGGGGTAGGACCGGAGCCCAGAAGTAAGAGTGGTGAGACAGACGCGCTGCTGCAGCCTGGTGGGAATCCATTCATGCAGGTAAACCAGACCCAGATGACTGTGAGAACAAACGTGAAAGCCCTTCAGACTGCTCCACAGAGCCCCTGAATGACGGCGGTAGAGGTAGGGGGGCTGAAAAGGGAAATGGAGGACTCATCCAGGCACTTCCCACAAGGGCAGACATAGAAGCCCTTATTGCTAAAGTGGAGGAAGCGCACTGTAAGGAACTGGAAACGATCCAAGGAGATTTACAGGTGTTATCGGATCGTGTAACAGATGGCGAGAATGTATCGCAATGCCTGGAACAGCGGGTGAATGTGCTGGAAAGAGTTACCCATTCCCAAATGGAAACCACGGTGGCCTTACAGCTACAGTTGGAGGACCTCGAGGACCGCAGTCGACGTAACAACTTACGCATGCGAGGTGTCCCAGAGGCAACGGATCAGGAAGATCTACAAGATATGGTAACGTGTATTTTTCAAAAAACATTGAAAAACGCTATGCCTTTAAACTGTGAGCTTGATAGAGTCCATAGGGCACTGGGCCCTAAGTCTAAAGATATTAATCGCCCCCGGGATGTGGTATGTCGGTTGCATTACTTTGCGCACAGGGAAGCAATTCTGCGGAAGGCCTGGAAGGCAGGATCAATAGAATTCAATAGGGCACAGTTGAAGATCTTACCTCACTTATCAAGCGCCAATCTTCAGCGTAGAGCCCTGCTGCGCCCAGTGTTAGAACAGGTGAGGGACTGGGGGGGAACATACCGGTGGAGATTCCCAATTTCAGTGTTGATAAAAAAGGGCACTCTTTCATTTTGGCTACATTCCAGAGCTGATCTACCAGGTCTTTTTTTCCTTTTTGGGAGCTGAACCATTTGAGGCGCCAGACTGGATGCAGTTAAACCCAAGAATGCCCAGATCATAGAGTCATTTGATTAACATAAACAGGGAGAACTAAGTGATTGACATTTTGTGCAACTCTTCTCTCTTCAAGGACTAAAATGTTTTATTTTTTTGGAGGAACCGAAGGAAGAGCTGGAGGAGTTAAAATGATGAGGGTGGCACGGGGTGGTATGGGGTATATAGATATGGGGGGTGCTTTGGTGTGATGTGGGGTGAGTGGGTGGGGGGGTGGGTTTAATTTTTTTAATGTTTTTTTTTTATATCCACCAGCCTCCTCCCCCACAATCTGTGGTGTTGTTTAATTTTTATGTGATATGTATAAGGGATGATATCATGGACATAGAGGCTGCTTAAAGAGTCTGTTCTGGAATGTTCCTTTCCCAAAAAAATGTTTTGTTTGTTTTTTGTTTTCAGTTCTTTGATAGGAAATATGATGTGATGAGTGTATGAATGTACAGGTTATTTTGGAGGGGGGGGGGTATTGGGGGGAAGAAGGGGTAGGTAGGAGACAGGTAGGAGGCAGGAGACAGTATAGGGGTGTAGAGAATTACCTCTAAAATGTTAAATGGGGGGTTCCCCAACCTCAGTGGTCCTCTTCCCCTTCCCCTGATGGGTCCACATATACTACACAGAGGCACACATTCACACACCCACACATACACAGAAGAATGCACCATTTTCCTGGTGGAGATAAATAAAAGGGGAAGATTCTGGGTTAAGAGATAGGGCGGAGACAAATGAAAGCGATTTTTTTTTTCCGGAGTTAAGATATAGGGGTGCTGATACAAAAGAGGGATGCAAACACAAACACATACTATAACCACAATTATAAAAGTAATACAACAATTCACAAGATTAGGTTTTAATAGCAATATACACTTAGTTACCTAGGAGTTACACCTAGGTATGCACAAGGGGGAGCTAGTTTAGACCCGGCAGGGGGGGGAGGGGGGTTAAGAGGGCGGATGATGATGGTACTTGCGGGGATGGTTATTATGCAGCCACCTCAATAAATAGTACAGACGTCTTCTGGAAAATGGCCAAAGTTGGTGGCAACAGTTAATATAGGTGAAAACTGTATTGTATTGTTTCGATGATATTTCCTGAATGCTTATTAAGAATCAGAATGACACTTTTGTATAAATAGCCCTCACACCTTGCAAATGATAGTTGTTACCAAGTGATGATATTAATTTGAATAAGAAGAATAAAAAGGGGTGGGAGTAGATAGTAGAGAGGAATAGAGAGTAGGAGTGACATGATGGAGCTCTGCTAGAATACCTATAGGGAGGGTGATTATAGGAATTAGGGGGGGAAGGTGGGGGGCGGATGGGGGTGTAAAGGGGGGGTAATGGGTGGCTGAGGGGTGTTTTTGATGTTTTTTTTATGAATATAGATTAAGGATATGGGGTGTGAGGTTGGAGAGTTGGGGGGGTGGGGAAGGGGGTGGATTCATACCACAATACACCCCCAATTTTTGAATGGTCTTTTTTTATTTAGCTCCTTCTGAAGACTATATGAGTCAGAACAAGGGGCAAGAATTGGATAATTGTTTAATGGAAGAAAAGACAATGGACTGGACTCAACTAGGTGGCACAAGCGGGTTCTGAGATACGGATAGGAGGAGTTGGAGGAGGGGTCGGGGACTCATCTCTCGAGATCATGCGCAACCAATTCCCCCCAGTAGGTCAACACTCATTTAGGGTTAGGGAATAGGAGTGTTTAAAGCTAATTCCACTTTGCATATCTTTGGGGAGGAAGGGCTGAAGTGCTTTCTCTCCATTTGATATTAGAGTAGGGGAGGGGGGGTTCTTTTTTTTTTTTTTTTTAGGGGCTCCCCTTTTTGATTTTTTTTTTTTTGCGCCGCTCTCTCTCACCAGGTGTCCCCTATCTCACCTCCTTTATTTTGCTTCTGGGTATAACCTTGCATTGATTGATAAGAAATGGATGCCTTATCGTTAATGTCAATCAATGCAAAGGGGTTAAATCCTCCAGAAAAGAGACAAATACTTTTAGAGGAGTTGAAATGAGTGGGGAGTAATATAGCATTTGTTCAGGAGACACACTTTAGAGAATGGGGAGTCTCCAGCTCTCTTTGTTGCATTTCCACATGTTGGATGTGAGTATTGCCCCTATGGGCCTTTTTTCTTTTTCTTTTTTTGGTGCTTGTTCCATTTCCCAGGTTATAACCTTTTTTTGTATTTTTTTAGATACTGACATTCCTGCTCCTGATGAGTGAATATCTATGCTTCACGAAACGCGTAGAGCCTTGTAATTGCAATGTTCTAAACTGATCAAGTCACCAACATGTTTTACATGCATCTTTTTATATGATCACCAGTTTTAATTTTGATACAATAGGAAGTTCTCAGTTTGTGTAGGCAGATCCCTTCCACTGTCATGTAATCATGTTCCTTTTGTACATATATGGAATTATACTGTGCGATTTATTTATTGGTTGTTTGTAGGGTTGTCCCGATACCACTTTTTTGAGACCGAGTACAAGTACCGATACTTTTTTCCAAGTACTCGCCGATACCGATTACCGATACTTTTTTTTCAATGTCATGTGACAGTTTGAAAGATGGGGACTGATAGGTGGCACTGACAGGTGGCACTTATGGGCACTGACTGGTGACTGGCGCTGATGGGCACTGATAGGTGGCACTTGTGGGCAGTGATAGGTGGCACTGATAGGTGGCACTTGTGGGCACTGATGGCACTTGTGGGCACTGATTGCACTGATAGATGGCACTGATTGCACTGAAAGGTGGCACTTGTGGGCACTTATGGGCACTGTTAGGTGCCACTTGTGGGCAGTGATAGGTGGCACTGATAGGTGGCACTTGTGGGCACTGATTGCACTGATAGGTGGCACTTGTGGGCACTGATAGGTGGCACTTGTGGGCACTGATAGGTGGCACTGATTGCACTATCTGTGCAATCAGTGCCATCTATCAGTGCCCACAAGTGCCACCAATCAGTGCCCATAAGTGACACCTATCAGTGCAGTCAGTGCCATCTACCAGTGCCACCTGATAGGCGTCTGGCACTGAAATGCTGTGGGGAAAAAAATGACACAGAATAAAAAAAAATAAAAAACTGCTGCAACGCCCATCTTGGTACACCCTGCACTCGGCTGAAGTATATAGCTCGGGCTGGGTGTAACAAGATGTCTGCTGCTGCTTACTGCAGCCAAGTGCATGGTGTACCAAGATGGGCGTGGGGACGTTCAGCCGCTGACAGCGACCGAATGTGACAGCACCGGTCACCGATCCTGATGCGGCTGCGCCCTGCACCCCTGCCAGCTTACCAAGTTCAACTGCAGGTGAGGGACTCGCTCTCCGCCCGCGGACTCCGTCCATCGGCTGTGCCCGCCCTCTCCAGCCAGACTCCGCCTGCACTTTCCTTCAGAGACTCAGCCCGCCCCCTCTCCAGCCAAACTCCGCCTGCACTAGCTCTGTCGACAGACTCTGTCTGCCCTCTCCAGCCAGACTCCGCCCGCACTCCCCCGCCCTCCCCAGCCACTGACTCCTCCCACCCTCTCCGGCCACAAAAAAAAAGTATCGGGTGAAGCATCGGGAGCATTTGCGCGAGTACAAGTACTCGCGCAAATGCTTGGTATCGGTCCCGATACCGATACTAGTATCGGTATCGGGACAACCCTAGTTGTTTGTATTAAATTTTGGTTAATAAACCCACTATGTTTTGACCCCCAACTAATGACTGCCTTGCTTCATTTAAAGTCCCAACCTTCCCCCTTTTTTCCAGTATATAGGGATGGAGGCATGGACTAATCCTGGTCCTTGCCTCATATAAAGTCCCAAACCTTCCTTTTTCCATTTTTTGCTCTGCAATATTATTAAAATGAACATCTTACCAAAATTTCTATACCTTTTTCATACTCTTCCCATTGCTATACCTAAACATTTTTTCAAACAGATACATTCCCTTTTCGGTAGATTCATATGGGCAAACAAACACCCAAGAGTTAGGGGATCCTTGTTGTCGCTACCTAAACGATACGGAGGTGTGTCTGCGCCAGATATATACGAATACTACCAGGCGGCTTTACTGAGTCGCCTGATTGATTGGAGTCGAGGGAGGGGAAAACCTGGTTGGAGTTAGAACAAGCCCAGTGTAGTGGTTTACTCCATCGAGCTGCATGGTGTTATAGGGACCTTCCGAAATGTATGAAGACGCATCCCCCGATAGGTCCTACTCTTCGGATGGGATATGGGTTATTCGCGAAGGGGAAACTATCAACATTAGACTCACCCCTTTTCCCCATTTTGGGGAACCCACAGTTCGGGCCGGGACTGAAAAAGGGACCTTTTAGTAAGCTGTTAGAACAGGGGCTGTTTCAAGCCTCCCATTTTGTGAAAGCAGGAGTATGGTCCATGATACAGGAGATGATAATAGGATCCACATCCTATCAATTGGATTTTTGGAGGGCACTGCAATTGAGACATTTCCTCGATACTTTGAGTTTACCGAGTAGATACGAATTTAGCCCTGTCAATGCACGTCATGCATTATGGGCACCATAAAACAAGCTCACTGGTGTGAACGTGCCCTTTAAATATTATAAAGTTGAACCTCAACCTACCTAGCTAAAATAACATTTTAAAACCTTGATATGAAAAAAAAAAACATACTTGCGAGATCACAGAGTCCAGTACTGTCTTCCTTGCAGCCAAAGTTCTCCTTCGTCACACTTTGCGCTGACATCTTGAAACAAGATCTTATATATGTGCAGACACTGTAGGTCTCTGACTATTTTACAGAACCTCAACCTGGTAGAGGTGATTGTAGCCGTATAAGTGTACTTGCAACAATTGAGTACTCTCCGTGATACTTTTTTTATTTCCACTAACATACAATTTTTCAGGACAAGCTTTCGGGGTGTACAGATACTATCACTAAACCTGTGATATTTTCATCATATGGACAGAAGGTGAAGAAAATCTAAAACAATTTTACTTATTGATCAACGCCTTTCACCCATCAATCAAACTGAAAATGGACTATTCAAACACATATGTCAACTTCCTAGACATTATAGTACAAAACAGGGATGACAAGCTGCACACCTCAACAGGAAACCCAATGACAGATGCAACTATTTCCATAATTCCAGTTTTCACCCCCAAGACACCAAACGGGCCATTCTACACAACCAGGTCATCATATACCACCAAATATTTTCAGACCCAGAAGACAGAGGTAAACATCTCAGAACACTAGCAGACTAATTCCATAAGAAAGGCTACAAGGACAAAACCATCAACACCAGCATAAACACAGGCTTGAAAACTCAAAGAGAAAATCTCCTCCAATACAAAGAGAAAATAAATAGATAATCGTGTAGACATGTGCATTCGTTTTCGTCCGAATGCATTTTCGTCCGAATTTCAGGTATTTTCGTTATCGTTTTAACAAACGAAAACGAAAGCGCAGAATCCGAAAACCGAAAGATCCGACATAAACAAATGCTTTATTTTCGTTTTCATTGCAACAACAATTCGATATAGATAGGAGATTCGACATGACGCTGACAATAACAATCTGTGTCTATCGAACCTGTGGTCGAATGTGCCTAACCTTAACTCTATTAGTCCAAGATTATTCTACATAGAGAGAAAAGATTCGACATTATAGAGAGAAAAGATTCGACATTATAGAGAGAAAAGATTTGACATTATAGAGAGAAAAGATCGCTGCTGGAATTGGGTGGGGGAAGTAAAATAAAAATAATGATGATGATGAATGTTATTGGCGCAGTAAAATAGCTAGAACTAACTTGAAAATTCAACATGAACGACGAAGATTCGACAAAGCATCGAAAAACATACAAACGTCGAATCTGTCATTGAAGGCTTATGGTGTCTGTTGAAAGTTCTAAGAAGATTCGACGAGCAGCTAAACTGTACGACGCTGCAATCGTACATTTCCGGTCAAATGATCGGCCCATAGGCTATAGAAGAATTCTAATGTTGGTTGACTAGTAATAATAATTAAAAAATATAATTATTACTAGTCATACAACATTAGAATTCTACTATAGCTTGTGGGCGGAACATTCGACCGGAAATGTACGATTGCAGCGTCGTACAGTTTCGCTGCTCCGTCGAATCTTCTTTGAACATTCGACAGACACCATAAGCCTTCAATGACAGATTCGACCTTAATTAATTCAGATTTTCGGACGAATGCAATTTCTAACGAAAAACAAAATAAATAAAAACGAATTTCGGGAGTAACTAAATAAATGTATTTTTCGGACGAAAACGAAATTCCGAAACAAAATATTTCAGTGTGCACATGTCTATAATCGTGTACCTCTGGTGACCACATACAATCCAGCACTAGAAGGGATAAGAAAGATAATCAAAGATTTACAACTAATCATAACAGAGGATAAGAGCCCATTCACACAGGGGCGGCACGACTTGTGCCGCGACTGTGCTGGGCGATCTCAAGACGACTTCAAAGCAGACTTCCAAAATGACTTCTGTATAGAAGTCAATGGAAGTCGCCTTGAAGTCGTCTTGAAGTAGTACAGGAACCTTTTTCTAAGTCGCTTAGAACGGTTCCATTGTACAGAATGGGACACGACTCGTCAGGTGGCTGAGACGCCTGACGAGTCGCACCTGTGTAAATGGGGTCTAAAACTCTGAAAGAAATATTCCAACAACCCCCAATTCTGTTTTTCAGGCAACCACCCAACCTCAGACTTCAGTCTGATTATGAAGTCACACAAAAAAAACGCTACAAACTGGGCAACCAAATCAATCCATTAAAGCGTGTCACAAACTCAAAAGGGACCTTCAATATCGTAAGACTGGCGCTCAAATTTTTTTATGGGGGCGCAAACAAATTGAAAAATAAAAAAACATCAATTGCCGCCACTGTGCCCATTAAACGCAGCCACTGTGCCCAAACGCCACCAGTTTTCCCCCTCAAATGCAGCCAGTTTGTCCCCAAATGCAGCCAGTTTCCCCCCAAATACAGCCAGTTTGTCCCCAAATACAGCCAG
Organism: Rana muscosa; assembly: GCA_029206835.1. Lineage (NCBI taxonomy): Eukaryota > Metazoa > Chordata > Amphibia > Anura > Ranidae > Rana > Rana muscosa. The sequence goes on from CM055117.1 coordinate 1,065,482,220, forward strand.
TTTGTCCCCAAATGCAGCCAGTGTGTCCCCAAATCCAGCCAGTTTCCCCCCAAATGCAGCCAGTTTGTCCCTAAATACAGCCAGTTTGTCCCCAAATGCAGCCAGTTTGTCCCCAAATGCAGCCAGTTTGTCCCCAAATGCAGCCAGTTTCCCCCCAAATACAGCCAGTTTGTCCCCAAATACAGCCAGTTTGTCCCCAAATGCAGCCAGTTTCCCCACAAATGCAGCCAGTTTCCCCCCAAATCCAACCAGTTTGTCCCCAAATGCAGCCAGTTTGTCCCCAAATGCAGCCAGTTTGTCCCCAAATGCAACCAGTTTGTCCCCAAATGCAGCCAGTTTGTCCCCAAATACAGCCAGTTTGTCCCCAAATGCAGCCAGTTTCCCCCCAAATACAGCCAGTTTGTCCCCAAATGCAGCCAGTTTCCCCCCTAATGCAGCCAGTTTGTCCCCCAAATGCAGCCAGTTTCCCCCCAAATGCAGCCAGTTTCCCCCCAAATACAGCCAGTTTATCCCCAAATGCAGCCAGTTTGTCCCCAAATACAGCCAGTTGCCCCCCAAATACAGCCAGTTTGTTCCCAAATGCAGCCAGTTTCCCCCCAAATGCAGCCAGTTTCCCCCCAAATACAGCCAGTTTGTCCCCAAATACAGCCAGTTTGTCCCCAAATACAGCCAGTTTGTCCCCAAATGCGGCCAGTTTCCACCCAAATACAGCCAGTTTGTCCCCAAATACAGCCAGTTTGTCCCCAAATACAGACAGTTTGTCCCCAGCCCTGCACTTACCTTCCTCCAGTCAGCGCCGTCCTCCTCCACGCTCCCTCATGTCTTCTTCTGTCCTCGATGTCTTCTCCCGCCCTCGATGTCGCTTCAGCCAATCAGGTTACGGGTAACCAGACCCGGTGAACCTGATTGGCTGAGACGCGTGTCAGTGTTAACCAGGGAACGCACAGCCCGTGCATCCCCTGGTTAACTATTTGGAAGCCGATTACAGCCCACAGGCTGTAATCGGGAAGCCTATCAGAGCCGCTAGCTCTGATAGACACTTCCAAAAACCAACCAACTGCTGTTATTCAGATGGCCGGCGCTCGCCAGGGGGCCGGCCATCTGAATAGTGGGCGGCAGCGGCGCCGGCGACAATACATACATGCATGCAATGCATGCATGTATGTATTGTTGACTTGAGTGACGGTGCAGGGGAGAGAGGGCCCGGCTCTCCTGCGCCCACTATGGACGCACCGCCACTGGTTGTGTGCCTCAAGGTTTCTCAACTCTAGTCCTCAAATACACCCAACAGGTCATGTTTTCAGGCTTTCCATTATTTTGCACAGGTGATTTGATCAGTTTCACTGCCTTAGTAATTACCACAGCCGTTTCATCTGAGAGAAATCCTGAAAACATGACCTGTTGGGGGTACTTGAGGACTGGAGTTGAGAAACATTGGTGTACCTCATCCAATGCAATAAACATGTCAAAGGATCTTGCAGTACTTCCTGTTTTGGCTGTGGGACAGGAAGTGAAGCAAAATCTCCCCAATGGGACAAAGATGGCAAAAAAAAAAAAAAAAAAATTACAGGGGTTATAACCCTCCCTTGCTTTATTCAAAATAAATAAATACAAGTTTTGCCTTTAGTTCTTCTATTTATTAATGGGTAATTTGATTCCTGTATAAGCTCAGTTATGGTTGCTTCTCTTTAAAGTGGTAATACAGCGTACAGATACTTATTTATGAATATCATCTAAATGTCTATCATACACTTTATAGAAATTTGGTAATTTGCGTGCGGTTCCCCTTTAAGGAAGGGTAGACATGGATTGGAGTAGGTTGTTAAAATAAGACTAAACTTTCTTTTCTTGTTTCTGAAAAGAACAGCAGTGCGCTCCAGCAGAAAAGCCTTCTGGGAGAACAACATGTGCAGTTAATTAGGACAGCGGTAACAGCAGGCTTTCTCCAAATGCGCTCATTTTATTGTAAGCTTCAGACTTGCCAGGCCGTTGTTGCTAAACTGCTAAAGCGAACATTATAAGCACCCCCTCGGGTTTGGATAGATGAAAAGGAATACGGGATAGATACCTGCATGGATGTTTTTCTGTATATATGCACTTCAGCAACCCACAACTCGCTTTAGAACCCACCTTCCACCTGCCATGCAGAGATTGTCCTCGTCGCTGTAATGGTGGCAATTAGGGGTGAGCTTCGAGTTCGAGATGAACTCATGTTCGACTCGAACATTGCCTGTTCGCCGAACAGCGAACAATTTGGGGTGTTCGCTGCAAATTCGAAAAGCTGCGGAACACCCTGTAAAAGTCTATGGGAGAAATCTAAAGTGCCAATTTTAAAGGCTGAGGCCTCGTACACACGGCCGAGATTCTCATCGAAAAAAACATGTAGTTTTTTTCGACGAGATTCTTGGACAAGAAAATTGTCCCGGCCGAGTGTACACACGCTCGATTCAAAGAACCCGCGGTTCTTTGAATGGAGCGTACGCGGTGACGTCATCGACTACGACGAGCATGCGCTCGTCACATTCGATGCCGTCGCCGCCATCTTGGTATACCCTATCTATGCCTAGGAAGCTACCGCGCACGCGTCAAATTCATTTCGAACATGCGCGGGCTTCCGGGAGGACAGGTAAGTGTACACACACACACTTTTCTCGTCGAGAAACATGCCGACGAGAATCTCGACGAGAAAATAGAGAGCAGGTTCTCTATTTTCTCGTCGAGATTCTTGACGCTTTTCTTGACGAGAAACCATACACACGAACGAATTTCTCGGCAAAAAATCTCTGCCAGCAAGTTTCTTGCTGGTTTTTGCCGAGAAACTCGTTCGTGTGTACGAGGCTTTATATGCAAGTTATTGTCATAAAAAGTGTTTGGGGACCAAGGTCCTGCCACAGGGGACATGTATCAATGCAATTTTTTTTTTTTTTAAACTGTCGTTTTTTTGGGAACAGTGATTTTAATAATGCTTAAAGTGAAACAATAAAAGTGAAATATTCCTTTAAATTTCGTACCTAGGGGGTGTGTATAGTATGCCTGTAAAGCAGCGCTTGTTTCCCGTGCTTAGAACTGTCCCTGCACAAAGTGTCATTTCTGAAGGAAAAAAAGTCATTTAAAAGCACTCGCTGCTATAATGAATTGTCGGGTCCCAGAAATACAGAAAAAAGTCATTGATAAAAAAATTTAAAAAAATGCGTGGGGGTCCCCCCAAATTCAATTACCTTCAGGTCTGGTATGAATATTAACCACTTAAGCCCCGGACCATTTGGTAGCTAGAGGACCAGAGGTGAATTCAGAATTTTGCACTGCGCTGCTTTAACTGTAAATTGTGCGGACATGCAATGTTGTACCCAAACGAAATTTGCGTCCTTTTCTTCCCACAAATAGAGCTTTCTTTTAATGGTATTTGATTGCCTCTGCGATTTTAATTTTTTGCGATATAAACGGAAAAAGACCGAAAATTTTGAAAAAAAATGATATTTTCTACTTTTTGTTATAAGAAAAATCGAATAAACTCAATTGTAGTCATACATTTAGGCCAAAATGTATTCAGCCACATGTTTTTAGTAAAAAAAATGTCAATAAGCGTATATTTATTGGTTTGCGCAAAAGTTATAGAGTTTACAAACTAGGGTACATTTTCTGAAATTTACACAGCTTTAAATTTATGACTGCCTATCTCATTTCTTGAGGTGCTAAAATGACAGGGCAGTACAAAACCCCCCCCCAAATGACCCCATTTTGGAAAGTAGACACCCCAAGGAAATTGCTGAGAGGCATGTTGAGCCCATTGAATTTTTAATTTTTTTGTCCCAAGTGATTGAATAATGACTAAAAAAAATAAATAAAAATAAATTACAAAAAGTTGTCACTAAATGATATATTGCTCACACATGCCATGGTTATATGTGGAATTACACCCCAAAATACATTTTTCTGCTTCTCCTGAGTACGGGGATACCACATGTGTGGGACTTTTTAGGAGCCTAGCCACGTACGGGACCCCGAAAACCAAGCACCGCCTTCAGGATTTCTAGGCACAAATTTTTGATTTCACTCCTCACTACCTATCACAGTTTCGAAGGCCATAAAATGCCAAAATCGCACAAAACCCCCCCAAATGACCCCATTTTGGAATATAGACACCCCAAGCTATTTGCTGAGAGGAATGGCGAGTATTTTACAGCTCTCATTTGTTTTTGAAAATGAAGAAAGAAAATATATATATATATATTTTTTTTTTTTTCAATTTTCAAAACTTTGTGACAAAAAGCGAGATCTGCAAAATACTCACAATACCTCTCAGCAAATAGCTTAGGGTGTCTACTTTCCAAAATGGGGTCATTTGGGGGGGTTTTGTGCTATCTGGGCATTCCATGGCCTCCGAAACTGTGATAGGCAGTGAGAAGTGAAATCAAAAATTTACACCCTTAGAAAGCCTGAAGGCGGTGCTTGGTTTTTGGGGTCCCGTACGTGGCTAGGCTCCCAAAACGTCTCACACATGTGGTATCCTCGTACTCAGGAGAAGCAACAGAATGTATTTTGGGGTGTAATTCCACATATGCCCATGGCATGTTTGAGCAATATATCATTTAGTGACAACTTTGTGCAAAAAAAAAAAATTGTCGTTTTTCCGCAACTTGTGTCAACATATAAAATATTCCATGGACTCGACATGCCTCTCAGTATATAGCTTGGAGTGTCTACTTTCCAAAATGGGGTCATTTGGGGGGGTTTTGAACTGTTCTGGCATTTTATACACAACATTAGGAAGCTTACATCCACTCTTCTAACCACTTGAAGACAAAGCCCTTTTTGACACTTTTTGTTTACATGAAAACATTTTTTTTTTGCAAGAAAATTATGTTGAACCCCCAAACATTATATATATTTTTAAAGCAAAGGCCCTACAGATTAAAATGGTGGGTGTTGCATTTTTTTTTTCTACACAGTATTTGCGCAGCGATTTTTCAAACGCATTTTTTGGGTTAAAAAATACACTTTTTTTAATTTTAATGCACTAAAACACACTATATTGCCCAAATGTTTGATGAAATAAAAAAGATGATCTTAGGCTGAGTACATAGATACCAAACACGACATGCTTTAAAATTTCGCACAAACGCGCATTGGCGACAAACTACATACATTTTTAAAAGCCTTTAAAAGCCTTTACATGTTACCCCAGTAGATTTACAGAGGAGGTCTACTGCTAAAATGATTGCCCTCGATCTGACCTTCGCGGTGATACCTCACATGCATGGTGCAATTGCTGTTTACATATGACGCCAGACCGACGCTTGCGTTTGCCATTGGGCAAGAGCAGGGCAGGACAGGGGTGCTTTTTTTTTTTCTTTTTTTTTTATTATTAATTTTGCTTTTTTATTTTATTTTTAAATTGTTCCTTCCAAGTATTTTTTTTTTTTATCATTTTTATTGTTATCTCAGGGAATGTAAATATCCCCTATGATAGCAATAGGTAGTGACAGGTACTCTTTTTTTGAAAAAACTGGGGTCTTCTAGACCCTAGATTTTTCCTCTGCCCTCAAAGCATCTGACCACACCAAGATCGGTGTGATAAAATGCTTTCCCAATTTCCCAATGGCGCTTTTTATATCTGGGGGGGGGCATTCCCTCCCACTGCTTGTAAAATCAGTCCAGAGGCTAATTAGCCACTAGAATTGCTTTTACATGAAAGCCGGCCGCAGGCTGAAAAGAATGATACCAAGATGATACCTAAACACGCAGGCATCATTCTGGTATAAACATTCAAAGTCCAGCAACATACCAGTACGTTGCTGGTCCTTGTTGGACATGTATTGTAATCTTTTTATTTCATGCAGCCAGTTGGCTGAACGAAAAAAGAGATTGATCAGTGGGTATGCCCACCATTAGAATACCGCCCTTCATCCACCCACTTCTAATGATGGGCATACACGCACCATTTATATATGCCGAAGCATGGGGGCATCCTCCCGCAAAAAAGTTATGCCGCACACACATGGTCGGACTTTTCCACGGGCAAGCCTCCGTCGGAATTTCGACCGTATGTACGTGGCATTAGGAGCAAAATCGCTCCTCCGCCCCTGCTGCCCCAATGCTTCGGCATATTTGCTTTTTTTTTTTAACTGTGGTGGTGAAATCACCTCCTACAGCACTGGAGTCGCAGGGATCAGGCCTGTCTCTGCGAATGCTGCAGTTATGTGTGTTTTTGTTTTGTAAGTGACAGTGATCGATCGATACTGCACTTGGGTGGCCTGGGCTGGACGGAGGGGCAAAACGCAGGTGCCAGCAGGTATCTGGGCTGATCCCGCTAACACTGCGTTTTTGGGAACCCTAAACTGCTGGGGACGCTAGTATAGATCTGATCAGATCAGATATTGATCTGTTCAGATACTATACCACTAAGGGGGGTGTATGCTTCACGCGTGGGTGTTAGCGTTACTGGCACTAACCTGACGCTGCCTGGGGTGTGACTCAGACCCTCTCTGATGCTAAAACCTAATTGATATCACCCGCCGGGCGATCAGGGGGTTAAACCTTTATTGAGGTATATACACGGCGGGTGCCCTGACACTATAAAAAGCAAACTAACTAACCAGCGTCACCCGTAACACTTATATGGTGATCACTGGTGAAAGGGTTAACTAGGGGCAATCAGGGGGTTAAAACCTTTATTAGATAATATATGGGGGTACCTGACGCTATAAAAACCTGCGGCGAACCTAAAAAAAATTACCAGCTACCGATCTGCATCACCGACACTAAGACAGCGTTTAGAAAAACGATTGCTTAGCGACAGTGGTGATGGGGGTGAAAGGGTTACCTGGGGGGGCGATCAAGGGGGTTAAACCTTTATTAGATAATATATTGGGGTACCTGACGCTATAAAAACATGCGGCGAACCTAAAAAAAAATACTGGCTACGATCTGCATCACCGACACTAAGACAGCGTTTAGAAAAACAATTGCTTAGCGACAGTGGTGATAGGGGGTGAAAGGGTTACCTGGGGGGCGATCAAGGGGGTTAAACCTTTATTAGATAATATATTGGGGTACCTGACGCTATAAAAACCTGTGGCGAACCTAAAAAAAATTACCGGCTACCGATCTGCATCACAGACACTAAGACAGCGTTTAGAAAAACGATCGCTTAGTGACAGTGGTGATAGGGGGTGAAAGGGTTACCTGGGGGGCGATCAAGGGGGTTAAACCTTTATTAGATAATATATTGGGGTACCTGACGCTATAAAAACCTGCGGCGAACCTAAAAAAAATTACTGGCTACGATCTGCATCACCGACACTAAGACAGCGTTTAGAAAAACAATTGCTTAGCGACAGTGGTGATAGGGGGTGAAAGGGTTACCTGGGGGGCGATCAAGGGGGTTAAACCTTTATTAGATAATATATTGGGGTACCTGACGCTATAAAAACCTGCGGCGAACCTAAAAAAAATTACCGGCTACCGATCTGCATCACAGACACTAAGACAGCGTTTAGAAAAACGATCGCTTAGTGACAGTGGTGATAGGGGGTGAAAGGGTTACCTGGGGGGTGATCAAGGGGGTTAAACCTTTATTAGATAATATTTTGGGGTACCTGACGCTATAAAAACCTGCGGCAAACCTAAAAAAAATTACTGGCTGCCGATCGGCATCACTGACGCTAAGACAGCGATCAGAAAAATGATCGCTAAGCGATAGTGGTGATAGGCGGTGAAAGGGTTATCTGGGGGGTGATCAGGGGGTTAAACCTTTATTAGGGGGGGTTAGGGGGCTACACTGGACCTAAGACTAAACTTTGGTGACACTTTTACAGTCACAAATGTCACTGATTGCAGTGATCACTAAATAAATGGTCACTGCAATCAGTGACACTGTGACTGGGGGCTGGGGGGGTGATCTGGGGGGTGATCTGGGGGGCCTGGGGGGGCGATTTATGTCCCTATGTGTCCTGGTGTCAGTGTAGTGTTGTGTGCACTGACCTGATATCTTCTCTTGTACGGCGCTCGGTATATGTGAGCGCCGCACCAGAGATGACATCACTTCCTCCTGCTCCCTCTGTCTGACACAGACAGAGGGGGCATTTCCATTCGCCAGGAGCGATCGCGAGGGGGTGGCCAGAAACGAATGGTTGCCCCCTCATCCCGGAACGCTCCCGGACACTTAGCCACTGCTCACTGTATAGGAGGGGGGTCCGATCGGACCCCCCAACTGTACAAAGGCAATCACGTATGCTCTACGTGATTGTGCCTGTCGGTGCCATTCTGCCGACGTATATATACAGTGAGCGGTCGTTAAGTGGTTAAGGGAAACCCTGAGTCAAATTTTTTAAAAAAATGACGTGGGGTTCCCCCCAAATATCCATACTAGACCCTTCAGGTCTGGTATGGATTTTAAGGGGAACTGCACCCCAAATAAAATAAAAAAATGGCGTGGAGTTCCCCCCAAAAATCCATACCAGACCCTTTATCCAAGCACGCAACCTGGCAGGCCGCAGGAAAAGAGGGGGGGATGAGAGAGGGGGGATGAGAGAGCGCCCCCCCTCCTGTACCTTACCAGGCCACATGCCTTCAACATGAGGAGGATGCTTTGGGGGTCTGTGACCCCTCAAAGCACCATGTCCCCATGTTGATGAGGACAAGGGCCTCATCCCCACAACCCTTGCCCGGTGGTTCTGGGGGTCTGCGGGCGGGGGGCTTATCGGAATCTGGAAGACCCCATTAACAAAGGGGACCTCAGAGGGGGTCATTCCCGGGGTTTCTCCGCTCCGGTGAAGAGAGGGCCGTGTGCTGTTCCTCGATGCGCTGGAGATCATCGTTGGAGCCTGGACATGGAGAGGAGAGATCATCCATCGCTGGACCCTGGAGAGGAGATCACCCATCGCAGGATACCGAGAGTGGATTACCACCGCTGGAATCTTTTTTTTCTTTTTTTTTCTTTTTAATAAAGGACTTTTTCCAACGGTGTCTGTGTGTTTTTCTACAATTTTTTACACTTTCTTTGTGAAATGATAGGGGTACAATGTACCCCTTACCAATTCACATGGGGGGGGCGGGATCTGGCGGTTCCCTTTGTTAAAGGGGTCTTCCAGATTCCGATAAGCCCCCCCGCCCGCAGACCCCCACAACCACCAGGCAAGGGTTGTGGGGATAAGGCCCTTGTCCCCATCAACATGGGGACATGGTGCTTTGAGGGGTCACAGACCCCCAAAGCATCCTCCCCATGTTGAGGGCATGTGGCCTGGTATGGTTCAGGAGGGGGGGCGCTCTCTCGTCCCCCCCTCTTTTCCTGCGGCCTGCCAGGTTGCGTGCTCAGGATAAAGGGTCTGGTATAGATTTTTGGGGGGAACTACATGCCATTTTTTTTTTATTTGGGGTGGAGTTCCCCTTAACCACTTAAGCCCCGGACCATTTGGTAGCTAAAGGACCAGAGGTGATTTCAGAATTTTGCACTGCGCTGCTTTAACTGTAAATTGTGCGGACATGCAATATTGTACCCAAACTAAATTTGCGTCCTTTTCTTCCCACAAATAGAGCTTTCTTTTAATGGTATTTGTTTGCCTCTGCGATTTTTATTTTTTGCAATATAAACGGAAAAAGACCGAAATTTTTTTAAAAAAATGATATTTTCTACTTTTTGTTATAAGAAAAATCGAATAAACTCAATTTTAGTCATACATTTAGGCCAAAATGTATTCAGCCACATGTCTTTAGTAAAAAAAATGTCAATAAGCGTATATTTATTGGTTTGCGCAAAAGTTATAGCGTCTACAAACTAGGGTACATTTTCTGGAATTTACACAGCTTTTAATTTATGACTGCCTATCTCATTTCTTGAGGTGCTAAAATGGCAGGGCAGTACAAACCCCCCCAAATGACCCCATTTTGGAAAGTAGACATCCCAAGGAAATTGCTGAGAGGCATGTTGAGCCCATTGAATATTTTTTTTTTTGTCTCAAGTGATTGAATAATGACTAAATAAAAAAATAAAAAATTACAGAAAGTTGTCACTAAATGATATATTGCTCACACATGCCATGGTTATATGTGGAATTGCACCCCAAAATACATTTTGCTGCTTCTCCTGAGTACGGGGATACCACATGTGTGGGACTTTTTGGGAGCCTAGCCGCGTACGGGCCCCCGGAAACCAAGCACCGCCTTCAGGATTTCTAAGGGCGCAAATTTTTGATTTCACTCCTCACTACCTATCACAGTTTTGAAGGCCATAAAATGCCAAAATAGCACAAACCCCCCCCCCCCAAATGACCCCATTTTAGAAAGTAGACACCCCAAGGAAATTGCTGAGAGGAATGTTGAGCCCATTGAATTTTTTTTTTTTTTTTGTCCCAAGTGATTGAATAATGACAAAAAAAAAAATACAAAAAGTTGTCACTAAATGATATATTGCTCACACATGCCATGGTTATATGTGGAATTACACCCCAAAATAAATTTTTCTGCTTCTCCTGAGTACGGGGATACCACATGTGTGGGACTTTTTAGGAGCCTAGCCGCGTACGGGACCCCAAAAACCAAGCACCGCCTTCAGGATTTCTAGGCACAAATTTTTGATTTCACTCCTCACTACCTATCACAGTTTCGAAGGCCATAAAATGCCAAAATAGCACAAAACCCCCCCAAATGACCCCATTTTGGAAAGTAGACACCCCAAGCTATTTGCTGAGAGGCATGGTGAGTATTTTACAGCTCTCATTTGTTTTTTAAAAAGAAGAAAGAAAATATATATTTTTTTTTTTCAATTTTCAAAACTTTGTGACAAAAAGCGAGATCTGCAAAATACTCACAATACCTCTCAGCAAATAGCTTGGGGTGTCTACTTTCCAAAATGGGGTCATTTGGGGGGGTTTTGTGCCATCTGGGCATTCCATGGCCTCCGAAACTGTGATAGGCAGTGAGAAGTGAAATCAAACATTTACACCCTTAGAAAGCCTGAAGGCGGTGCTTGGTTTTGGGGTCCCGTACGCGGCTAGGCTCCCAAAAAGTCTCACACATGTGGTATCCCCGTACTCAGGAGAAGCAACAGAATGTATTTTGGGGTGTAATTCCACATATGCCCATGGCATGTTTGAGCAGTATATCATTTAGTGACAACTTTGTGCAAAAAAAAATAAAAAATTGTCTTTTTTCCGCAACTTGTGTCAACATATAAAATATTCCATGGACTCGACATGCCTCTCAGTATATAGCTTGGGGTGTCTACTTTCCAAAATGGGGTCATTTGGGGGGGGTTTGAACTGTTCTGGCATTTTATACACAACATTAGGAAGCTTACATCCACTCTTCTAACCACTTGAAGACAAAGCCCTTTTTGACACTTTTTGTTTACATGAAAACATTTTTTTTTTTTGCAAGAAAATTATGTTGAACCCCCAAACATTATATATTTTTTTAAAGCAAAGGCCCTACAGATTTAAATGGTGGGTGTTGCATTTTTTTTTCTACACAGTATTTGTGCAGCGATTTTTCAAACGCATTTTTTGGGGAAAAAATACACTTTTTTTAATTTTAATGCACTAAAACACACTATATTGCCCAAATGTTTGATGAAATAAAAAAGATGATCTTAGGCCGAGTACATAGATACGAAACACGACATGCTTTAAAATTTCGCACAAACGCGCATTGGCGACAAACTACATACATTTTTAAAAGCCTTTACATGTTACCCCGTTAGATTTACAGAGGAGGTCCACTGCTAAAATGACTGCCCTCGATCTGACCTTCGCAGTGATACCTCATATGCATGGTGCAATTGCTGTTTACATATGACGCCAGACCGACGCTTGCGTTCGCCATTGGGCAAGAGCAGGGCAGGACAGGGGTGCTTTTTTATTTAAATTTTTTTTTTAATTATTAATTTTGCTTTTTTATTTTATTTTTAAATTGTTCCTTCCATATTTTTTTTTTTAAATCATTTTTATTGTTATTTTAGGGAATGTAAATATCCCCTATGATAGCAATAGGTAGTGACAGGTACTCTTTTTTTGAAAAAACTGGGGTCTTCTAGACCCTAGACCTTTCCTCTGCCCTCAAAGCATCTGACCACACCAAAATCGGTGTGATAAAATGCTTTCCCAATTTCCTAATGGTGCTTTTTATATCCGGGGGGGGGGGGACATTCCCTCCCACTGCTTGCAAAAGCAGTCCAGAGGCTAATTAGCCACTAGGATTGCTTTTACATGAAAGCCGGTCGCTGGCTGAAAAGAATGATACCAAGATGATACCTAAACCCACAGGCATCATTCTGGTATAAACATTCAAAGTCCAGCAACATACCAGTACGTTGCTGGTCCTTGTTGGACATGTATTGTAATCTTTTTTTTCATGCAGCCAGTTGGCTGAACGAAAAAAGAGATTGATCGGTGGGTATGCCCACCATTAGAATACCGCCCTTCATCCACCCACTTCTAATGATGGGCATACACGCACCATTTATATATGCCGAAGCATGGGGGCATCCTCCCGCAAAAAAGTTATGCCGCACACACATGGTCGGACTTTTCCACGGGCAAGCCTCCGTCGGAATTTCGACCGTATGTACGCGGCATTAGGAGCAAAATTGCCCCTCCTCTCCTCCGTCCCTGCTGCCCCAATGCTTCGGCATATATGCTTTTTTTTTTTAACTGTGTTGGTGAAATCACCTCCTACAGCACTGGAGTCGCAGGGATCAGGCCTGTCTCTGCGAAAGCTGCAGTTATGTGTGTTGTGTTTTGTAAGTGACAGTGATCGATCGATACTGCACTTGGGTGGCCTGGGCTGGACGGAGGGGCAAAACGCAGGTGCTAGCAGGTATCTGGGCTGATCCCGCTAACACTGCGTTTTTGGGAACCCTAAAATGCTGGGGACGCTAGTATAGATCAGATCTGATCGGATCAGATATTGATCTGTTCAGATACTATACCACTAAGGGAGGTGTATGGTTCACGCGTGGGTGTTAGCGTTACTGGCACTAACCTGACACTGCCTGGGGTGTGACGCAGACCCTCTCTGACGCTAAAACCTAATTGATATCACCCGCCGGGCGATCAGGGTGTTAAACTTTTATTGGGTTATATATACGGCGGGTGCCCTGACACTATAAAAAGCAAACTAACTAACCAGCGTCACCCATAACACTTATATGGTGATCACTGGTGAAAGGGTTAACTAGGGGCAATTAGGGGGTTAAACCTTTATTAGATAATATATGGGGGTACCTGACGCTATAAAAACCTGCGGCGAACCTAAAAAAAATTACTGGCTACCGATCGGCATCACTGACACTAAGACAGCGATCAGAAAAACGATCGCTTAGCGACAGTGGTGATAGGGGTGAAAGGGTTACTTGGGGGGCGATCAAGGGGGTTAAACCTTTTTAGATAATTTATGGGGGTACCTGACGCTATAAAAATCTGCGGCGAACCTAAAAAAAATTACTGGCTACCGATCTGCATCACAGACGCTAAGACAGCGACCAGAAAAATGATCGCTTAGCGACAGTGGTGATAGGGGGTGAAAGGGTTACCTGGGGGGCGATCAAGGGGGTTAAACCTTTATTAGATAATTTATGGGGGTACCTGACGCTATAAATACCTGCGGCGAACCTAAGAAAAATTACTGACTACCGATCTTCATCACCGACGCTAAGACAGCGATCAGAAAAATGATCGCTTAGCGACGGCGGTGCTAGGGGGTGAAAGGATTATCTGGGGGGGGGTGATCAGGGGGTTAAACCTTTATTAGGTAATATATGGGGGTACCTGACGCTATAAAAACCTGCAGCAAACCTAAAAAAAATTACTGGCTACCGATCTGCATCACCGACGCTAAGACAGCGATCAGAAAAATTATCGCTTAGCGACGGCGGTGCTAGGGGGTGAAAGGGTTATCTGGGGGGTGATCAGGGGGTTAAACCTTTATTAGGGGGGGGTTAGGGGGCTACACTGGGCCTAAAACTAACTTTAGTGACACTTTTACAGTCACAAATGTCACTGATTGCAGTGATCAGTAAATAAATGGTCACTGCAATCAGTGACACTTTGACTGGGGGCTGGGGGGTGATCTGGGGGTGTCTGGGGGGGCGATTTGTGTGCCTATGTGTCCTGGTGTCAGTGTAGTGTTTTGTGCACTAACCTGGCATCTTCTCTTGTGCGGCGCTCGGTATATGTGAGCGCCGCATGAGAGATGACATCACTTCGTCCTGCTTCCTCTGCCTGTGTTTACATTACACGGACAGAGGAAGCATTTTCATTCGCCGGGAGCGATCGCGGGGGGGTGGCCGGAATCGAATGGCCGTCCCCTCATCTCGGATCGCTCCCCAACGAATACCGACCGCTCACTGTATAGGAGGGGGTTCCGATCGGACCCCCCAACTGTACAAAGGCAATCACGTACACTGTACGTGATTGTGCCTGTCGGTGCCATTCTGCCGACGTACATATACAGTGAGCGGTCGTTAAGTGGTTAATATCCATACCAGACCTGAAGGGCCTGGTAATTGAATTTGGGGGGACTGTCACGCATTTTGTTTTTTGTTTTTATCAATGACTTTTCTCTGTATTGCCAGGAGCCGACAATTCATTATAACCGCGAGTGCTTTTAAATTACTTTTTTTCCTTCAGAAATTACATTTTGTGCAGGGACAGTTCTAAGCACGGGAAACAAGCGCGACTTTACAGGAATACTATACACACCCCCAGGTATGAAATTTAAAGGAATATTTCACTTATATTGTTTCACTTTAAGCATTATTAAAATCACTGCTCCCGAAAAAACGTCAGTTTTTAAAACTTTTTTTTGCATTGATACATATCCCCTGGGGCAGGACCCGGGTCCCCAAACCCTTTTTAGGACAATAAATTGCATATTAGCCTTGATAATTAGCATTTTTGATTTTGAACGTCCGAGTCCATTGTATTTAATAGGGTTCTAAAGTTCGCGCAAACTTTAGGTCCATTCGCAGGTTCTGGTGTGAACCGAACAGGGGGTGTTCGGCTCATCCCTATTCGCAATACATGCTTTGATTTTATTATCTGATTGATGTGAGAATCAATCAAAATGATCAACATGGCAAGTAATCTAATACAGTAGCCATAAAATCCCTTCCAATGGACTTTTAAATTAGATTCAATCAAACTTAAGTCAATCGGCTAGGGTGGAAATGAATCGATCAATTGGCAGTTAGAACAGTCAGGGTTTGGAACTATGTGTCCGGGTTTCAGTCTGCCGGAAACCCGGACACATTATTCAGACTGGGCTGTGGCTCCCCAAGAAACTGAGATAGTCACACAAAAATTTGTTGCCATCCGGGAGCTGCGGGCCGCTGTCTCTGGGCAGGTTTGGCATCAATGGGGCACTGGGGGGGGCAATAATGTCAGCAATAGCAGTTTGTCCACATCCACTGTTTGCCGCAGCGTGCTGCATTATCACTCTCTTTGGGGCACCCAAAGATGCCCCGGGTCTTTTAAAATCCTATAGGCAAAGTAAGAACAAGGAATCAAAAATAGAAAACCACATGCCAATAAATGAAGACAAAATTGAAGGGACTAGAGGTCACAAGCCTCGGGACTTTGAAGGTGTCATATGTGAGGATATAGAGTCACTAATACACTATATAAAATGTAGAAATTGTTTATTACAAAAATGGTTCAAAAACATGAGACAGCTTTGTATTCATATCACAAATCAATTGTTCCATTTAGGGCATACTGAACAGACAATACCACTCTCTCAACATGTTTCGCTCGGCAGAGCTTCCTCAGGAGATTTTGTTGTGGCGTCTGTTATGCTAAGGGTAACAAAAAGATGAAATTATTACTCATGTTGGCAATAGGGTATAAAAACATAGCATACAAGTTGGCATAAATATAAATAATTATGCAATTAAAAGTTCCGAGGCTTGTGACCTCTAGTCCCTTTAATCTTGTCATTTATAATCCTATAGTGTATACTAGTGATGAGCCGAACACCCCCGGGTTCGGTTCGCACCAGAACCCGCGAACGGACCGAAAGTTTGTACGAACATTAGAACCCTATTAAATACAATGGATGCGAACGTTCGAATTCTAAAGTGCTAATTATAACGACTATTATGCATGTTATTGTCCTAGAAAGGGTTTGGGAACCCGGGTTCTGCACCAGGGGACATGGGGGGTGTCTAAAGTATGCCTGTGAAGTGCCACGTGTTTCCCGTGTTTAGAACTGTCCCTGCACAAAATGACACTTCTAAAGGAAAAAAAAGCCATTTAAAACTGCTTGCGGCTTTAATGTAATGTCTGGTTCCGGTAATATGGATGAAAATCTTTAAGAAAAATGGCATAGCTACCCCATGACCCCCCCCCCCCCTACCCCAGCCCATTACCAGCCCCTTTGGGTCTTGTATGGATATTAAGGGGAACCCCGCATATAAAATAAATAAGGCCCTATATACTCTGAACAGCCGTATACAGGCGGTGCATACAAGACAGGGACTGTAGGTTTGTTCTTATGTAGAATCTGTTTGTAATTTTGAACAGGTACATTGTTTAAGTGTAGCTCCAGCCCAAAAATCTATTTTTAAACTTTTTGGAAAACATAGGTAAGGGTTATCACCCCTGTAACATTTGTTTTGCTGTCTGTGCCCCTGTTCAGAACATTTCACTCACTTTCCGTCCCAATGACAACTGTTTTTGAAATGTGGTGTTTTTCTTGAAACAAGGATTGGTGATAAAGCATCAGTACAGAGGAGACACCTTTCTCCCATATTAATTCTTACAGGAGAGAATTTTCCTTCCTAGGGGTAGATTTCCTCTCACTTCCTGTTGTCTTCTTGCATTTGCAAGTAGGAGTCATTTGTAAGTTGGAAGTTGAAAGTAGGGACCTGCCGTATATACTCTGCAGAAATAGGCCCCTTAGTTGTTGGTGTTGGCACAACACTGTAAGCACTCACAGTTACTCTTGGTTGGTGCTGGAACGCCCTGCTGTCAACTATTATATCAGGAATTGTAATTACATATAATTGTTGAACAGTGGTAGTAAAAATTGGGCCTATGATGGTGGTGCTGGTGGTGCTGGTGCCACAACACTGTAAGCCCTGACAGTTACTCTTGGTGGGTGCAGCAATGGGCCCTGCTGTGAATTATTAGATCAAGAATTGTAATTGCATGCCCCTGTTGAACAGGGGCTGAAAAATTGGGCCTTTCGTGGTGGTGGTGGTGGTGGTGGTGGTGTTGCCACAACACTGTAAGCCCTCAGAGTTACTCTTGGTGGGTGCAGCAATGGGCCCTGCTGTGAATTATTAGATCAAGAATTGTAATTACATGCCCCTGTTGAACAGGGGCTGAAAAATTGGGCCTTAGGCACTGGTGGCACAACACTGCAACCCCTCACAGATACTGTACTTGGAGCACAGCAATGAGCCCTGTTGCAAAGTATTGCTTCAAAAATTGTAATTACACGCCCCTGTTAAACAGGGGCTGAAAAATTGGGCCTTAGGCACTGGTGGCACAACACTGCAACCCCTCACAGATACTGTACTTGGAGCACAGCAATGAGCCCTGTTGCAAAGTATTGCTTCAAAAATTTTAATTACACGCCCCTGTTAAACAGGGGCTGAAAAATTGGGCCTTAGGCACTGGTGGCACAACACTGCAACCCCTCACAGATACTGTACTTGGAGCACAGCAATGAGCCCTGTTGCAAAGTATTGCTTCAAAAATTGTAATTACACGCCCCTGTTAAACAGGGGCTGAAAAATTGGGCCTTAGCCACTGGTGGCGGCACCCATAAACAAAAATGATCTTCCAAGCTATCATCATCAATCGTATCATTGAGGACTCGGAGGAGGAGGATAGCCAGTCAACATAACAGCACAGGCACTCAGCATCAGCATCAGTCTTGAAGGGATGTGACATGTTAAAATCAATTAGTCTGTTATATCAGCATCAGGTGTGTGGTAGCTGGTGGTGATCCAAGACTGGTTCATCTTGATGAAAGTCAGTCGATCAACCGAGTCGGTAAACAGGCGCACCCTGTGATCCGTGACAAATCCTCCAGCAGCACTGAATGTGCGTTCCGAAAGAACGCTGGATGCAGGACAGGCCAGTAGCTCAATTGCATACTGTGCAAGCTCTGGCCAGTGATCCATCCTCAAGACCCAGTAAGCCAGAGGATTTTCGGTGGGGAAGGTGTCCAAGTCTGACCTTGCCCCTAGATATTCCTGCACCATGTTTATCAGACGCTGGCGATGGTTGCTGGAACCGATCATACTTTGGGGCTGCGGACTAAAGAATTGTCTGAACGCATCGGTCAGACGGCCACCTTCCCCACCGCTCCTTCTTTGACTGGCCGAAGCCTCAGCAACTCGTTGTCCAGGACCAGGAGTTTGTAACCTCCCAGTTTCTGGGAACGCGTTGCACAGACCTTTCTGCAAGGCCTCCCGGAGTTGTCTCATCCTCTGCTCCCTCTGCGACGGTAACATAAGGTCCGCAACCTTACCCTTGTACCGTGGATCAAGGAGAGTGGCCAGCCAGTAATGGTCCCTCTCCTTGATCCGAAGAATACGAGGATCCTTCCGCAGACTTTGCAGGATCAGGGAGGCCATGCAGCGTAGGTTAGCTGAGGCATTCGGTCCGGAGTCCTCTGGGTCACTAAGGACGACATGATCCGCAGCCACCTCCTCCCAGCCACGTACAAGTCCACGGGTTTCTTGGGACTGTAAATCATCCCTAAAAGACTGCTGCTGTTGATGCTGCTGAGTGCCAGGCTCCACCTCCATGCTGACACAATCCTCCTCCTCCTCCTCCTCCTCGTCCTCTTCCTGTGCGATGGGTGGGACAGAAGGAACACTGTCTGGGTAAAGGGGGCCTTGAGAGGCAAGGAAGTCCTCCTCTTCCTGCCTCTGTTCTGCCTCAAGTGCCCTGTCCATTATTCCACGCAGCGTGTGCTCCAACAGGTGGACAAGAGGTACAGTGTCACTGATGCATGCACTGTCACTGCTCACCATCCTCGTGGCCTCCTCAAATGGTGCCAGGACAGTGCATGCATCCCTGATCATGCCCCACTGGCGTGGAGAAAAAAAAACAAGCTCCCCTGACCCTGTCCTGGTGCCGTAGTCGCACAGGTACTCATTGATGGCCCTCTGCTGCGTGTGCAGCCGCTGCAGCATGGCCAACGTTGAGTTCCACCTGGTGGGCATGTCACATATAAGGCGGTTCTTGGGCAGGTTCAACTCCTTTTGCAGCTCAGCCAGGCGAGCACTGGCATTATAAGATCTGCGGAAATGCACACAGACTTTCCTGGCCTGCCTCAGGACATCCTGTAAGCCCGGGTACCTGCCAGAGAACCGCTGCACCACCAGGTTAAGGACGTGAGCCACACAGGGCACATGGGTCAGTTGTCCCTGTCGGAGGGCGGAGAGGAGGTTGGTGCCATTGTCGCAAACCACCATTCTTGGCTTAAGCTGGCGTGGCGTCAACCACCTCTCGGCCTGGCCCTGCAGAGCAGACAGGACCTCTGCCCCAGTGTGGCTTCTGTCCCCCAAACACACCAGCGCAAGCACGGCATGGTATCTTTTTGCCTGCGTACTTGCGTAGCCCCTTGAACGGCTACAGAGCACCGCTGGTTCAGAGGACAAAGCACAGGAAGAGGCCATGGAGGAAGAAGAAGAGGAGGGGGTGGAGGAGAGAGGTGTGTCACAATCAGTAGTAGCATTTTGGAGGCGTGGCGGTGGAACAACCTCCAACACTACTGCACCTTGTCCTGCATCCTTCCCAGCTGCCAAAAGAGTGACCCAATGGGCCGTGAAAGAAAGGTAACGTCCCTGTCCATGCCTGCTGGACCATGAGTCAGCGGTAATATGCACCTTACCGCTGACCGCCCTGTCCAGCGAGGCCAAGACATTGCCTTCCACATGCCGGTAGAGAGCCGGAATAGCCTTCCGTGAGAAAAAGTGGCGTTTGGGAACCTGCCACTGAGGAACCGCACATTGCACAAACTCACGGAAGGGGGCCGAGTCTACCAACTGAAAAGGCAGCAGTTGAAGCGCTAGCAATTTAGCCAAGCTAGCATTCAACCGCTGGGCATGTGGATGGCTGGGAGTGAACTTATTTTGACGGTCCAGCAGCTGGGGCAGGGAAATTTGCCTGCTAGAATCGGACGTCGGTGTACTGCTAGCAGAGTGGCCGCAAGTACTTGGCTGTGACACACCTAATTCTACACCTTCATTCCTCTCAGTGCATGTTTCAGAGAGGACTGAAGTTATAGTGGGGTTGGAGATCCCAGCTGATGCGGTGCAAGGAGAGGTCCGCTTTGTTCTTTGGTGTGGGTCTTTGAGGTAGGCTTGCCAACGAGCTGCATGGCAGGTCAACATATGTCTGGTCAGGCATGTGGTACCCAAGCGGCTGATGTTTTGGCCACGCGATATACGCTTGAGACATATGTTGCAAACAGCAGCTGTGCGATCTGATGCACTAGCCTCAAAAAAGGCCCACACCAAAGAACTTTTTGAATGACGGGCAGAGGCAGCGCCCTGCACAGGAGGAGCTCTGCGGTGTGATTCCGTCGGTGTACTGCCCTTACGCTGGCCACCAAAGGGCATCCTGCCTCGTTGGAGATGTGCCTCCTCCTCATCCTCCTCCTCCTCCTCTCTCCTATTAGGCACCCACGTGGAGTCAGTGACCTCATCATCCCCTCCCTCCTCATCACTGGAGCCAATCTGGCAGTATGCTGCAGCTGCTGGAACATGACTGCCAGATTGGTGTCCTTCTTGAGCATCCCCTCTGTCTGCTCTCACGCTACTGCCTTCCTCTAGCTGGGTTTCATCATCAGACCCTTCGAAACGCTGGGCATCCTCCTGGAGCATGTACCCAACACTGTGCTCAAACAGTTCGGGGGACTCCTCAGGAGGAGGACATGGTGGGTCTAGGGAAGGAGTGACTGATGATGAGTCTGACATTGATACCAGGGAAGAGGACGCTTTGGCAGCTGCTTTGCCAGTACCCTGAGCCTGGGTGAGAGAGGATGAGGAGGAGGAGGAGGGCTTGGTCATCCACTCTACCAAGTCTTCGGCATGATGTGGCTCAACATGTCCAGCTGCCGAAAAGAAGGACAAGCGTGTCCCATGGCCATGTGCTGATGACAATGCACCGCGTCCACGACCAGCACTGTTGCCCCCAGACACAGAGCCTGCTTGCCCTCTTTTATTGCCTCCTGACTGTCTGCCTCTCCTTGTTTGCCTTCCAGACATTCTAATGGATGGCCTGCAGGGAGATGGGAAAAAAGCAATAAGGGCTACCTTCAGGTGTCCTTCTCTGTCCCTTTACTTAAGGATTTCTAAATATGGTTGAGGATGATTGCTTTCGCACAGAATAGCACAATGACAATTTCCCTGACTGTCCAAAAAACAAGGATTTCAAAGATGGTTGATGAGGAATGCTTTAGCACAGTATAGCACAATGAGAATTTCCCTCACTGTCCTTCCCTGTCCCTACAAACAAGGTTTAGCACAGTAAAACACACTGACACTCTCCCTACCTATAGTTTTCTGTCCCTATAATTTTTTTTTTTTAAAGATGGTTGATGAGGAATGCTTTAGCACAGTATAGCACAATGAGAATTTCCCTCACTGTCCTTCCCTGTCCCTACAAACAAGGTTTAGCACAGTAAAACACACTGACACTCTCCCTACCTATAGTTTTCTGTCCCTATAAATTTTTTTTCTTAAAGATGGTTGATGAGGAATGCTTTAGCACAGTATAGCACAATGAGAATTTCCCTCACTGTCCTTCCCTGTCCCTACAAACAAGGTTTAGCACAGTAAAACACACTGACACTCTCCCTACCTATAGTTTTCTGTCCCTATATATATTTTTTTTTTAAAGATGCTTGATGAGGAATGCTTTAGCACAGTATAGCACAATGAGAATTTTCCTCACTGTCCTTCCCTGTCCCTACAAACAAGGTTTAGCACAGTAAAACACACTGACACTCTCCCTACCTATAGTTTTCTGTCCCTATAAAATTTTTTTTTTTAAAGATGGTTGATGAGGAATGCTTTAGCACAGTATAGCACAATGAGAATTTCCCTCACTGTCCTTCCCTGTCCCTACAAACAAGGTTTAGCACAGTAAAACACACTGACACTCTCCCTACCTATAGTTTTCTGTCCCTATAATTTTTTTTTTTTTTAAAGATGGTTGATGAGGAATGCTTTAGCACAGTATAGCACAATGAGAATTTCCCTCACTGTCCTTCCCTGTCCCTACAAACAAGGTTTAGCACAGTAAAACACACTGACACTCTCCCTACCTATAGTTTTCTGTCCCTATAATTTTTTTTTTTTAAACATGGTTGATGAGGAATGCTTTAGCACAGTATAGCACAATGAGAATTTCCCTCACTGTCCTTCCCTGTCCCTACAAACAAGGTTTAGCACAGTAAAAGACACTGACACTCTCCCTACCTATAGTTTTCTGTCCCTATAAATTTTTTTTTTTAAAGATGGTTGATGAGGAATGCTTTAGCACAGTATAGCACAATGAGAATTTCCCTCACTGTCCTTCCCTGTCCCTACAAACAAGGTTTAGCACAGTAAAACACACTGACACTCTCCCTACCTATAGTTTTCTGTCCCTATAATTTTTTTTTTTTTAAAGATGGTTGATGAGGAATGCTTTAGCACAGTATAGCACAATGAGAATTTCCCTCACTGTCCTTCCCTGTCCCTACAAACAAGGTTTAGCACAGTAAAACACACTGACACTCTCCCTACCTATAGTTTTCTGTCCCTATAATTTTTTTTTTTAAAGATGGTTGATGAGGAATGCTTTAGCACAGTATAGCACAATGAGAATTTCCCTCACTGTCCTTCCCTGTCCCTACAAACAAGGTTTAGCACAGTAAAACACACCGACACTCTCCCTACCTATAGTTTTCTGTCCCTATAATTTTTTTTTTTTTAAAGATGGTTGATGAGGAATGCTTTAGCACAGTATAGCACAATGAGAATTTCCCTCACTGTCCTTCCCTGTCCCTACAAACAAGGTTTAGCACAGTAAAACACACTGACACTCTCCCTACCTATAGTTTTCTGTCCCTATATATATTTTTTTTTAAAGATGGTTGATGAGGAATGCTTTAGCACAGTATAGCACAATGAGAATTTCCCTCACTGTCCTTCCCTGTCCCTACAAACAAGGTTTAGCACAGTAAAACACACTGACACTCTCCCTACCTATAGTTTTCTGTCCCTATAATTTTTTTTTTTAAAGATGGTTGATGAGGAATGCTTTAGCACAGTATAGCACAATGAGAATTTCCCTCACTGTCCTTCCCTGTCCCTACAAACAAGGTTTAGCACAGTAAAACACACCGACACTCTCCCTACCTATAGTTTTCTGTCCCTATAATTTATTTTTTTTTTAAAGATGGTTGATGAGGAATGCTTTAGCACAGTATAGCACAATGAGAATTTCCCTCACTGTCCTTCCCTGTCCCTACAAACAAGGTTTAGCACAGTAAAACACACTGACACTCTCCCTACCTATAGTTTTCTGTCCCTATAATTTTTTTTTTTTAAAGATGGTTGATGAGGAATGCTTTAGCAGAGTATAGCACAATGAGAATTTCCCTCACTGTCCTTCCCTGTCCCTACAAACAAGGTTTAGCACAGTAAAACACACTGACACTCTCCCTACCTATAGTTTTCTGTCCCTATAATTTTTTTTTTTAAAGATGGTTGATGAGGAATGCTTTAGCACAGTATAGCACAATGAGAATTTCCCTCACTGTCCTTCCCTGTCCCTACAAACAAGGTTTAGCACAGTAAAACACACTGACACTCTCCCTACCTATAGTTTTCTGTCCCTATAAAAATTTTTTTTTAAAGATGGTTGATGAGGAATGCTTTAGCACAGTATAGCACAATGAGAATTTCCCTCACTGTCCTTCCCTGTCCCTACAAACAAGGTTTAGCACAGTAAAACACACTGACACTCTCCCTACCTATCCTTCTCTTTCCCTAAACTAAAGGAATCCAGGTTAAGCAAGAAAAAAAAATGTCACTGTCCCTGCCTATGCTTCTCTTTCCCTGCTCCGGAACACACTACACTAGGCCGCCGTCCTGGCGCCCTTTTATAGTGTGGGGCGTGTACTAAACACCCTCAGCAATAATTGGCCACAGGCATCCTGCCTGTGGCCAATCATTGCTCTCCTCGCTGCCGGCGCTGTGATTGGCCAAGCATGCGGGGTCACAGTGCATGCTTGGCCAATCACAGCGCCTGGATGACACTGCGATGGCGTAGTGCATTGTGGGCCGCGAATTAGGCGCGAACGGCCCAAATCGTTCGTTGTTCGGCGAACGATCGAACAGCCGATGTTCGAGTCGAACGTATGTTCGACTCGAACACCGAGCTCATCCCTAGTGTATACTATGAAAAAAAAATTGCCCTGTGCCACTAGAGTGTTTGGGTTTAGCTTTAAGAAAGCCGCTGGTAGTCTGAGCCTATTTCTTCCACTTAGCGCACACACAGCCAGGCACACAGCATATTCAGCAGTAGACATGTGCAGTTTGTGTAGGCCAAATGTAAGTTCGGACACATTTTTGGACAATACTAACAAATTTCATTGAAATGTGTTTTGTTTATTCATTTTCTAACGAGTTCCAAATTTTCGGAACGATTCAAATTTGAATCGGTCGCAAAATGATCGACCAATTAAAATTCTGTGTAAAAGAAGAATAGCTGGCTGTTAACCACTTTAGCCTTGGAAGGATTTACCCCCTTCCTGACCAGAGCATTTTTTGCGATTCAGCACTGCATCGTTTTAGCTGAAAATTGCGCAGTCGTGCGACGCTGTACCCAAACAAAATTGACGTCCTTTTTTTCCCCACAAATTGAGCTTTCTTTTGGTAGTATTTGATCACCTCTGAGTTTTTTATTTTTTGTGCTATAAAACAAAAGAAGAGCGACAATTTTGAAAAAAACACAGAAGGGGTTATTCACTAAAGGCAAATTAACTTTGCAATACAAGTGCAAACTACAAGTGCAAAGTGCACTTGAAAGTGCACTGAAAGTGCACTTGATTGATTGATTGATTGATTGATTACTTGTGTAGCGGGGTGTTCCCCTATATTGGGAAGAAACTACATTACCCATAACCCCATTCTTGTTGTGACGTTCCACCGCAGAGACTCATGGGAGGGGTTATAAAAGGAAGAGGCGGGGCCGGGCTCGGCCTCTTTGGCGACACGAGACTTCACGGACGGATCCTCCTGTGCGGATGTGTCGGAGGGGCAAGGCCTGAAGCCTGAGGCCTTGCTCTGCACCGAAGAGCCTTCCATCCTCCCCTCTGCGAGCCTGGGTGGCATCTGACTTTGTGAGCTACCGCCTTGTCGGATCGGGGACCCGATCGTTGGAGAGATCGAGAGTGTGTGACACGGCCGGTGGAGGTTTTCCCGGACTGGATCCGTAGTCCGGCGGGTGAGAGGGCATAAGCCCAGCTTAGATACTGTTGCTGTGTATAGGCCTATAGACTGCCGTGGCCTACAAGTTATTTTCATACCCCTTGGATTACAAAGTTATACTCTGTTTAAGTGCACCACCATTACAGACCTGCCGGTGAAGAAAGAAGGACTAAGCTAAATATTAGAACCAGGCCTGGTGGGGATTCTAGCGTGTTTGATTGCTGCGCCATAGGGCACTTAGTTAACGGTCGCCCGTATGGCGCACTTGTAGCGTGTGTTACTATATAGTGTGTTAGAGTGGCAGGACGCTGCCCTTAGGAGTGATTGTTTAGAACTGTAATTATTGTTACCCCTTTTATTCATATTGAGAATTGATGAGTAAAACAATTTACCTATTACAATTCATTACTGTGTCCTTGCTTAGTTATTCTATTGCATAGGACATATCATTGATTGTTAGTACTAGCTGTGCCAGAAGGGGATAGAGCCTATTGCCGGGGGTTGGCGGAGCTGCACTCAGGGCCCAAAATCTAATTCTGCGGCCTCCTTAGTTGGAGGTATCGCTACACGTGGGGGTTCTCGTCCGGGATCCTGATGCAGCAAGCGAACGCCAGAAGTGCCGGCATGGACCCCATGGATCCAAGAGCGGTAGAAGAGTGGTGCAAAGCCGCTAATACAGAGCCAAAACAGTCGATAGCCATTAGCCTTCCTGGCGAGAAATGGTCAAGTGAGACGGTAGAGGAATTGCTGAGTTCAGTGTCCCCAGATCACACACCGTGGGTGATAGACATGAAGACAGACCCAAACATCTCATATCAATACGCATTAGTGGAATATTGGGACGGGATGCCAGAGGCCTGTAAGCACAAGTGTCTGCGGACGCCAGACAACAGAACATTTAGGCTGGCGCACGCAATAACTGTAGAAAGGGAACCATCCCCTACGGGATCGCCACAGGCTGCGGCCCGAACTACACCTGAAAGAGAAGACAGGGCGCCACCTCCGGTGGCACCTGCATCGGCCACTGCTATATCACCAGAACTGATAAATGCAATAGGGGATTTGCTAGCCAAATGTCAGAAGACAAGTACGGTGCATGTGGAAACTAGCTACCGGAGACTAAAAATATTCTCAGGGAAGCTCCCTGTCCCGGCAGGGGAAGAAGATTTTGATACTTGGGTGGAACAGGCATTACAGGCAGTGGAGGCATGGGAGGTGCCGGAGGCACAGAAGAGGCAGCGAGTGTTAGAAAGCCTTAAAGGTGCAGCAGCAGAAGCAGTGAAAAGTTTCCGGTTTGGGAATGCAGGGTGCACGGCGCAGGATTGTCTAGCTATGCTGCAGGAAGAGTTTGGTCAATTAGACAAGGTGACAGAGACGGTCTACCAGTTTGAACACACTTTCCAAAAACCGGAGGAGAAACTTTCCGAGTATGTCAGAAGGCTAAACAGGCTGCTGTGCAAGATTGTGTTAAAGAAAGGGATGAAGCCCCAAGATGCCGATGCGGCAAGAATGAAGCAAGTCTTAAAGGGAGCGCTACGCTCCGATCCAGTCTGGCTGCACCTGAAAACCTTGGGAGGAGGAATGTTGCTGACTTATGCTGATTTAATAAAAATTATCAGAGATGAGGAGGCGCTGCAACAGGACCAGCAGAAGGATAAGACAAGTGTTGTACCCGCACAGGTGCTGGTCAATCCAGTGATGACCCCTGAAAGAGAGGCGGAGATAGACACCCTAAAAACTCAGATGTCCAAGGTATTAGAGATATTGACCTCTCTGATAGCAAAAGACACAGAGTGTCCCAAGAAGAAGGAAAGTCCAAGGAAGGAATTGTTCCCGATTGCCTCAGCACCCGAACCTTTACAAGAATGGGGAGATATAGTCTGCTTCAACTGTGGGGGAGTTGGCCACATTGCAGCCACATGTTCTAGTCCGAAGAAGAAGAGACCAGACAACCGCAAGCCGGCGGGAAACTTCAGAGGGCCCCGGTGAAGGAGTCAACTGGGTGCCCACCATCTTCAGTAAACTCCAAGCTGAATGCAAAGAAAAACAAAAAGAGAGATAGAACACCAAAGGGGAAACGTAATACCCCTCAACAAAGCTATACTCCAAGAAGAAGGGGGGAGACCCCTCAGGAGAGGCACGGCACCCCCCAAAGGGGGTGCCCACCCAAGAAAAATAATAATACACCTCAGCGGGTTCCTACACCCATTAAAAGGAGGGAAGTCAGTGCATACCAGGCTCAAGAAAGGTTCAAGTCCAAAGGGAATAGGACAAGAGAGAGTCCAAAGGGAAAAGGTCTGAAGAAGGCAGCTCCTGCCGGACCATATCCAGAGAAGCTGGTAGGCCCATCCCCTATAGTGCCCATTCAAGTGGAGGGAGTCTACACCAGGGGCCTCCTGGACACCGGGGCACAAGTGACCCTACTATACCGGGACTTCTACGACAGGCACCTGAGTCATCTGCCTATCCAGAAGATAGAGGAGCTGGAAATATGGGGAATTGGAACCCAGAGTTTCCCTTACGACGGCTACCTTCCCGTCCAAATAACCTTTGACCCATCCGTGGCTGGGAAGGCCGAAGTGTTTGACACCCTGGCAGTTGTGTCTCCTAGGCCGCCTGGAGCCAACAAGAATTCCCTTATAATAGGGACGAACACGGACCTGGTCCGAAGACTCCTGACCCCTCTAGTGACGGAAGAAAGACAAGCAGCTACCAAGATCCATCCCATGCTGAAGACAGCCTACCAACGGCTGGTCCAAGAGCGGGAGACCCCTGGAGAGGAGATAGGGAAGGTGTGGAGACTTGGAAGAGAAGGGGTAGTGTTGCAGCCCGGTGAAGTAACCTGTCTCAGGGCCACTGTGAAGCTTACTTGGGAACAGCCTGGTCCCTTTGTCATGCTGGAGTCAGACCCAAGGGGTGAATCCTCAGGCCTGGAGGTGATACCGGAAGTGATTCCGCTGAAGGTCCTGAAGAAGGCCCATTATAGAGTTCCAGTGAGTGTTAGGAATACTACCAAAGACCCCATGGACATCCCAGCCAGAATGTTGCTAGGCCAGGTGAGCCCGGCGGCCCCTGTTACCCTGTCAGAAGTGAAGAGGACAGGTGAAGAAGCGGATGTTTGGGAGAAGCTGACCATGGAAAACCCGAATCTGTCCAGGGCTTGGAAAGAGAGAGCCAAGGCCCAGTTGAATAGATGGGAGAAGATCTTCTCTAGGGATTAGTTTGATGTGGGGTGTGCAAGAAGTGCCACCCATCGGATCCGCCTCCAAGAAGATAAGCCCTTCCGAGAGAGAGTCAGGCGGGTCCCGCTAGCAGATCTGGAGGATCTGAGGGAACAACT
This sequence comes from Rana muscosa, assembly GCA_029206835.1. Taxonomy (NCBI): domain Eukaryota; kingdom Metazoa; phylum Chordata; class Amphibia; order Anura; family Ranidae; genus Rana; species Rana muscosa. The sequence goes on from CM055117.1 coordinate 1,065,511,001, forward strand.
TGCAGAACTCAAGAGGACTGGTGTGATACGGGAGTCCAGAAGCCCCTATGCCTCTCCCATAGTAGTGGTCCGAAAGAAGAATGGATCATTGAGGCTCTGTATAGACTACAGGACTCTCAACAGGAGAACCATACCTGACCAATACACCACTCCGAGGATAGAGGATGCCCTACAGAGCTTGTCTGGAGCCAAATGGTTCAGCGTTATGGATCTCAAGAGTGGGTACTATCAGATTCCGATGCACCCAGCAGACAAGGAGAAGACAGCTTTCATAACCCCAGTGGGGTTCTTCGAATTCGACCGGATGCCCCAAGGTCTGTCTGGAGCCCCAGCTACTTTCCAACGTCTCATGGAGAAGACAGTAGGGGACATGAACTTGATCGAAGTCCTTGTATACCTAGACAATGTCATTGTCTTTGGGAGAACCTTGGAGGAACATGAAGAGAGGCTGGAGAAAGTGTTGAGAAGACTCAGTGAGGAAGGACTTAAGCTTTCGCCTGAGAAGTGTCGGTTCTACCAGTCTTCTGTGAACTATCTGGGGCACATAGTATCTGAAGAAGGGGTGGCCACAGACCCTGAGAAATTGGAGGCAGTTACCTCCTGGCCACAGCCCACCACAGTAACAGAACTCAGATCCTTCTTGGGCTTCTGCTCCTACTATAGAAGGTTTGTGGAGGGATTTGCTCGAATTGCTAGACCATTGAATGAGTTGCTCAAGACTGAAGGAGAGGAGGATGGATCGGGGCCCAGGAAGCCAGGAGAGTCCATCAGAGATCAGTGGAATCAGAGGTGTGAAGAGGCTTTCCAGGAATTGAAGAGGAGCCTGACCACTGCACCAGTCTTGGCCTATGCAGACCCAACCAAACCCTATGAACTGCACGTGGATGCTAGTCACGACGGTCTGGGAGGAGTACTTTACCAAGAACATGAGGGGCAATTGCGGCCTGTTGCCTATGTGAGTAGAAGCCTGACCCCCTCTGAGAAGAACTACCCCACTCACAAGCTGGAGTTCCTGGCCCTCAAGTGGGCGGTAGTAGACAAGCTCAAAGACTACCTGTACGGAGCAGAGTTCACTGTGAAGACCGACAACAACCCCCTTACCTACCTGTTCACCACGGCCAAGCTGGATGCCACTGGACACAGGTGGCTGGCCGCACTGTCTGGATTCAACTTCAGCCTTAAGTATAGACCAGGAGTGGGGAATCGAGACGCAGACGCCTTGTCCAGAAGATCTCATTCCCCGACCATTGAAATAGAAGATTGGACCCAAGTGGCACCGGACGGGGTGCAGGCTCTTTGTCAAGGAGCTGCATTCCAAGCCCGAGGATGCTCCAGAGCAGAGGAAATAGGAGTTACCACGGTGGGAGTCCCCAAACACTACTGTGGAGTAGCTCAATTGGAAGAGGGCAACCTACCAAGATTGTCCAAAAAGGAATTAAGGTGTGACCAATTGGAAGACCCCATGGGGAGATTGGTCCTGGAGGCCTTGAAAAATCAGGATCCAAACATACTCATGCGTCAACCCTCCAAAGAAGCTCGCCTACTGAGGAAGGAGTGGGATAGGTTGCAGTTGCATCAGGGAGTGGTCTACCGAAGGGGCCCCTCTGATGATTCAGAAGATAAGTGGCAGATGTTCCTCCCAGAGAAACATCGGGAGACTGTTTTGATGGCCTTGCATGACAATCATGGCCACCTAGGGGCTGAAAGGACTTTTCAACTTGTCAGAAGTCGGTTCTATTGGCCCTGCATGAGGGCAGAGGTAGAGGAGTACTGCCACTCATGTGCGCGATGCATCCAGAGGAAGACTTTGCCCCATCAAGCTGCCCCAATGGGCCATCTACAGAGCCAAGGGCCTATGGACCTGGTGTACATTGACTTTCTCTGCCTCGAACCCGACCTGAGTGGACTAGGAAATGTTCTGGTGATAACCGACCATTTCACCCGGTATGCCCAGGCCTTCCCCACCAAAGATCAGAAGGCCTCCACCGTGGCCAAGGTACTTATGGAGAAGTATTTTGTCCATTATGGGCTGCCACAGAGACTCCATTCAGATCAAGGGAGGGACTTCGAGAGTAAGCTGATCCGGAAGCTCTTGGATTCGTTGGGAATCAGGAAGACTCAAACTACACCTTACCATCCTCAGGGAGATGCTCAGCCGGAAAGGTTCAACCGAACCCTGCTCAACATGTTGGGGACTCTGGAAAGCGAGAAAAAGCAACATTGGAGCAAACACATAGCAGCCATGGTACATGCTTACAACTGCACCATCAGTGATGCTACAGGCTATTCCCCATATCGACTCATGTTTGGGAGAGAAGCGAGACTACCGGTGGACCTGGCTTTTGGCACCTCACTGGACCATTCCTCCGTCACCTCTCACAGAGGATATGTGGATAGGCTCAGACACAGCCTGAAAGTAGCCTATGAACAAGCTCAAGCGGCCTCAGATCAAAGGGGAGCTCGGAATAAAAAAAATTACGACCTGAAGGTCCGGGTACAAGACCTACAGCCCGGGGATCGAGTACTGTTGCGCAATCTGGGAGTCCCCGGAAAGCACAAGCTTGCAGACAGATGGAGATCTGAACCTTATGTCATCTGCAGGAAGTTGCCGGGCCTACCTGTCTACAAGGTGAAGCCAGAGGGAAAGGTAGGCCCACTGAAGACATGGCATCGAAACCACCTGCTCCCACTGACGGAGGCAGTTAGAATACCTTCCGTGGGAGACTCCCCTGCACCGGCCTCTATCTTGGATACTCCTAGACCGCACACTCGGTCACAGACCTCCCGAGCTGGAAATGGAGAGGCCTCCCAACTTAGTGGAGATGAAGAAGGAGAGCTTGATTGGCTGTGGTCTTCCCCAACTCCAGGAACTTCTATCATAGATCTTCCAGTCACCCAAGATACCACAGATGAAACGCTGAACCCAGAGGCTACAGAATTCATCCCTTTCAGTCCTTCAACAGATTACTGGGAAGATGCCCATGATAGTTACTCCAAGGAAGAGGAGCCTGAGGCGCCAGAGCCAGAGATTCCAAGAGAGCAAAGAGCTCGAAGAGTCATTCAACCTCCTAAGAAGCTGACCTACCCCCAGATGGGGAACAGTTCGGAAGACTCTGTGGTCACTGCTAGGAGAAATGCTGAGATTCCGGATCCCTCCACTGTCCATTTGGTGGAGGGCAACCCCAGCTCACTCTCTGGCACAGTTAGTCAGGCCACCCAAGATAATGTGACCTGTGGGCAAGGGAATTCAACCCCTCAGTTATGGTGGGAATCCCCTATCCCAACATCGTTTTCAGAATTGTCCAATGTTGTATATAGTTGTTGCTAAAATTTATCTTTGGGGACCAAAGAGTTTAAGTGGGGGGAGTGTGTAGCGGGGTGTTCCCCTATATTGGGAAGAAACTACATTACCCATAACCCCATTCTTGTTGTGACGTTCCACCGCAGAGACTCATGGGAGGGGTTATAAAAGGAAGAGGCGGGGCCGGGCTCGGCCTCTTTGGCGACACGAGACTTCACGGACGGATCCTCCTGTGCGGATGTGTCGGAGGGGCAAGGCCTGAAGCCTGAGGCCTTGCTCTGCACCGAAGAGCCTTCCATCCTCCCCTCTGCGAGCCTGGGTGGCATCTGACTTTGTGAGCTACCGCCTTGTCGGATCGGGGACCCGATCGTTGGAGAGATCGAGAGTGTGTGACACGGCCGGTGGAGGTTTTCCCGGACTGGATCCGTAGTCCGGCGGGTGAGAGGGCATAAGCCCAGCTTAGATACTGTTGCTGTGTATAGGCCTATAGACTGCCGTGGCCTACAAGTTATTTTCATACCCCTTGGATTACAAAGTTATACTCTGTTTAAGTGCACCACCATTACAGACCTGCCGGTGAAGAAAGAAGGACTAAGCTAAATATTAGAACCAGGCCTGGTGGGGATTCTAGCGTGTTTGATTGCTGCGCCATAGGGCACTTAGTTAACGGTCGCCCGTATGGCGCACTTGTAGCGTGTGTTACTATATAGTGTGTTAGAGTGGCAGGACGCTGCCCTTAGGAGTGATTGTTTAGAACTGTAATTATTGTTACCCCTTTTATTCATATTGAGAATTGATGAGTAAAACAATTTACCTATTACAATTCATTACTGTGTCCTTGCTTAGTTATTCTATTGCATAGGACATATCATTGATTGTTAGTACTAGCTGTGCCAGAAGGGGATAGAGCCTATTGCCGGGGGTTGGCGGAGCTGCACTCAGGGCCCAAAATCTAATTCTGCGGCCTCCTTAGTTGGAGGTATCGCTACACTTGTATAGCGCTACAAATGCGAACTGAATCGCCTCAAGGCGCTTGCATCCAGTGACGTCCTGTTCCATTAGAAGAGGTGGGTCTTAAGTTTTTTCCTGAAAGCTCGATGGTTTTCTTCCATGCGGATATCAGTGGGTAGAGCGTTCCATAGCCGCGGTCCTTGGACTGCAAATCTTCGATCTCCCTTCCATTTGTAACGGGATTTGGGGATGTGGAGGAGGTTTTGATTGGTTGACCGGAGAATGCGTTTGGGGGAGTAGTGTTTAATTTTCTCGCATAAATATTGCGGTGCGTTTCCTTGTGTGCACTTGTGGGTGAGGCAGAGGGTCTTGAATGTGACCCGATCCTTTACGGTTAGCCAATGCAGGGTCCTCAGTGAAGGGGTGATCGATTCCCAAGGTTTTTTCTCTGTTACCAGTCTAGCTGCCGTGTTCTGGACGACTTGTAGGCGCGAGATCTGATATTTAGGTAGTCCTATGTAGAGGGAGTTTGCATAGTCGAGTCGGGAGTTGATGATTGTACCAACTACTACTGCTGTGTCCTCTTCCGGGATGAAGGGGATGAGTCTCCGTAACAGACGGAGGAGATGGTGTGATCTGCTGACTACTGATCCTATTTGTGCATCCATCGACATCTCTGAGTCAAAGATGACTCCGAGACTTTTGACTTTTGTGCTCGGGGTAATGGTCTGTCCAAGAATGGTGGGTGGTGTCCAAGACGTCTTTGTTTTTTGGTTTGCGTGGAGGAGAAGAAGTTCTGTTTTGGATCCATTGAGTTTGAGGGAACTCTCTGTCATCCAATCATCGATCAATGTGAGGCACTCTTCCAGTCCGCGATATTGGTCTTTTTTCCCGGTGATACGAAAGTAGAGTTGGGTGTCGTCAGCATATGAATGGTAGCGCAGATCCTGTTTGTTGATGATTTTAAGGAGGGGGCGGAGGTAGATGTTGAAGAGCACGGGTGAAAGGGGTGATCCTTGAGGGACTCTGCAAGAAATTGCGCGAGTTTCAGAGGTGAAGGCTCCTAGTTTCACTGTCTGGGAGCGATTTTCTAAGAAGGATGCGAACCAGTGAAGGTCAGGGTCTGCGACTCCTGCTACTTCTTTAAGGCGGATGAGTAGAGTTTTGTGGTCTACTGTGTCGAACGCTGCACTGAGATCCAGCAGCACCAGAAGACATGATTCTCCGTCATCTGCAGCTTCGAGGGCGTCGTCCCATATTTTGAGAAGTGCCGTTTCTGTGCCATGGCCCGGGCGGAAGCCTGATTGTAGTGGGTCTAAGAGTTTGTGGGTGTCCAAATGGAGTTGTAGTTGTTGTACTACTGCTTTCTCTTGAGATGGTGTTGAGGCTTGTTACCGGTCTGCGATAGTTTGGGTCTTTAGGGTCGAGGTTGGGTTTCTTTAGGAGGGGTTTGACTATGCCTTGCTTGAGGGAGATCGGAACAATGCCTTCTTTGAACGATTGATTTACGAGATGTGTTATGGAGGGTGCCAGAATGTCGGTACATTCTTTCAGGAGTTTTGTAGAAATTATGTCATTCGGTGATGTGCTGTCTCTGAGACTTCTGATGATGTTTTTGGTGATGTCAGTGGTGATCGGGACCAGCGAAAATGGAATCAATTGTATAATGATTTCCTCTTCTTGTTTAGCCTGAGTGAGGTTGGATGTTTTTTTCTTTTGAATCATTTCTCTAATGTTTTCGATTTTGTCGATGAAAAAATCTGATAGTTCATTGCAGAATTCTTGAGTTTCGTTTGTTGGGGGGTCCAAACAGGTGGGGTTCATAGTTTGAGCGACTAGTTTGAAGAGTTCGCGAGGTCGGTTTAGGGCTTTTGAGATGGTGTTAGAGAAATGTTCTTTTTTTGCTTTGAAGATCGCTTTGTGGTATTTATTAGTGAGTGCTTTATAGTTAGAGTGGTTTTCCTTTGTTGGGTTTCTTCTCCAGGATCCTTCAGCTCTTCTACGTTCTTGCTTCAGTAGCGTCAGAGTGTCATTAAACCATCCTGACTTATTTCTGCGGATGAGTGCTCTGCGTCTCGGAGCGACTGTGTCCGCTGTTTGTAGTAATGCTTTGTTTAAGGAGTTGAGTGTTTGTTCCGTTGAGTGGTTGTGATTTAGCGTTCCTATTTTTTTTGATAGTGTAGTTTTGAAGAGTTCAGAGTGTAGTTTCTTCTGAGATCTTGTCCAGTGTGTGGTTATTGAGTGTTTCGGTTTTTGGGGGATGGTGTTGGTGGTGATTTCAAATTTGATAGCGTGGTGGTCTGACCATGGTAACGGTATGTTATCCATTGTGTGGACGTCCATATTTTGTTTGAAGATGAGGTCAAGAATGTGACCCGATCCATGCGTAGGGGCGTTTATCAGTTGCTGGAGTCCTAGTTCTTCCAGTTGAATGATGCAGGAGGTGGCAATGGGGTCCTGAGTGGAGTTAGCCCAGAGGTTGAAGTCCCCAAGTAATAGAAAGTTTTTGGTTTTCAAGGTGTATGTCGAAATGAATTCGGTGAAGGGTGTGAGGAGATTTGTCTTTGGTCCTGGTGGTCTGTAGCATAGCAGTATGTGAATGGTTTCTTGAGGTGTTGTTTGAAGATGCAGCGTGAGTGTCTCCATAAAAGGTAGTGAGTTCTGTAGAGTTGGTTTGGTGAAAGAGAGGTGAGATTTGAAGATCACTGCTAGGCCTCCTCCTCTTTGTCCTCTTCTATGCTCGGTTAGGATGGAGTAGTTCTCAGGCACCAATTCTGTTAGGATGGTGTTACAGTCGGGTGTTAGCCAGCTTTCCGTGATAAAGAGGCAATCTATGTTGTTTTGGGTGATGAAGTCGTGGATTTCCTGTCTGTGCTTGACTGCAAATCTCGTGTTGATCAGGGCGCATGATATGTGTTGTAGTGGAAGTGGTCCCTTCGTGTTTTTGGTGGTTGATTGACGATTGATCCTTAGCAGTTGTTCTTTTCGAAGTATTTTTTGAGTGGAGGTTGGTAGTGTTGAGGCGGTATTCCTTAGCCAGTGGAGGGTGTCCGCTGAGTATTTAAAATTGCACATGATGGAAAAAAAAGCAGGGGTTGATGGCGATGGTGAATGGGGCCCCACTGACCTAAACCACTTGGAAGTGCAGTTGCTGTAGATCCGAGGGGGACATGCAAGGAAAATAAAAAACAGGATTTTAGCTTGCACATGATTGGATAATAAAATCAGCAGAGCTTCCCCTCATTTCAGATCTACCCCTCAGATTTACAGCGATTGCACTTCCAAGTGCACTTTCAGTGCAATTTCAAGTGCACTTTGCACTTGTAGTTTGCACTTGTAGTGCAAAGTGGATTTTCCCTTTGTAAATAACCCCCAATATCTTTTACTTTTTGCTATAATAAATATCCCACATTTTTTTTCAAAAAAACAAATTTTTTCCTCAGTTTAAGCCGATATGTATTCTTCAACATATTTTTGGTAAAAAAAAAAAAACGTAATAAGCGTATATTGATTGGTTTGCACAAAAGTTATAGCGTCTACAAAAAAGGGGATAGATTTATGGCATTTTTATTATTATTTTTTTTTTAATTAGTCAGGGCAGCGATCTGCGATTTTTATCAGGACTGCGACATTGCGGCGGACAGATCGGACACTTTTGACACATTTTTGGGACCATTGACAATTATACAGCGATAAGTGCTATAAAAATGCACTGATAACTGTATAAATGTCACAGGCAGGGAAGGGGTTAACACTAGGGGGCGATCAAGGGGCTAACTGTGTTCCCTGGGTGTGTTCTAACTGTGGGGGGGGGAGGGGGACTGACTAGGGGAAGAGAGAGATCGCTGTTCATACATTGTATGTATTGTTTACACACAGATCCCGGGTCTCGCTCTGTCATGAGCGATTGCGGGTGCCCAGAGGTCATCGCACTTTAAGAGTCGTGGCAGAACAGAAGACCCATCATCACCAGTGACTCCTGCCAGGATAGGTGTTGCAATAACATTATTAAAAACTAAAAAGCAGGAGTAAAGAATTTAGGATTGGCATTAAACAATGGATTTATAACAATTCTTGTAATTTACAATATTTCCACAGAAACCCCAATAGTCATCATGATCTGCATAAATACATGAGATATACTACAAACTATACTCATATGCATATGTAGCGGCCTCCTCACTCCCCTCTTTGCATCAGCTCGTCTTTCTCTTGTCTAGGGGTACCTTAGAGGGGAGAGAGCGGGGTCACCACGTCAAGCCTTCACCACATGCGTCCGTGCGGTGTAAGCAAAGTTCTTTCTCTACCTTCGGGTCAGTGTTGTGCACTTGGAGTTACCTTGAACAATGTCCACCAGAAAAGAGCCCCACACCATTAAAGTCCAACACTCCTTTATTCTTCTCGAGTGAACAGCATAATCAGTTAGACTCCCTTAGAGAACAGAACAGACAAGGAGGTGTGGATGCGAGTAGGCCCAGACACAATGAACTCTCCACTTTCCTTCCCGAAAGTGGGCTGAGGTCTCCTAGCGAGAGGGGATTTTCCTTCCAGGCTAGGATTGCCACCCTTTCATCAAGCCAAACCCGAACATTTTTGCGGCGCACAGCAATTTTTTTGTAGTACACGCTATAGGATTGTAAAATACCTGGGACACCTTTTGGGTTACCCAAACAGAGTAGTAATGAGGTGTGCTACAATGAACAGTGGCTGTGGCCAAATTTGCATTAACAGTGGGGGGACTTAAAGGGGCTTAGTTAAATAAAATGAAAGCATTCGTGTACCCATAAAATTTGATTTAATTAATAAAAGAAATGTCAGTTAAAATATGAAACTAGCCTACCTTAAAAGTGGACAATGTCAGCCAGTAGAACAGTGGACGGTGTCAGTAGAACAGTGGACAGTGTCAGTAGAACAGTGGAAGGTGTCAGTAGGGCAGTGGATGGTGTCAGTAGAACAGTGGACGGTGTCAGTAGAACAGTGGACAGTGTCAGTAGAACAGTGGACGGTGTCAGTAGAACAGTGGATGGTGTCAGTAGAACAGTGGATGTGTCAGTAGAACAGTGGACGGTGTCAGTAGAACAGTGGACGGTGTCAGTAGGGCAGTGGAAGGTGTCAGTAGGGCAGTGGAAGGTGTCAGTAGGGCAGTGGAAGGTGTCAGTAGAACAGTGGAAGGTGTCAGTAGAGCAGTGGAAGGTGTCAGTAGAGCAGTGGAAGGTGTCAGTAGAGCAGTGGAAGGTGTCAGTAGAGCAGTGGAAGGTGTCAGTAGGGCAGTGGACGGTGTCAGTAGAACAGTGGACGGTGTCAGTAGAACAGTGGAAGGTGTCAGTAGAACAGTGGACGGTGTCAGCAGGGCAGTGGAAGGTGTCAGTAGGGCAGTGGAAGGTGTCAGTAGGGCAGTGGAAGGTGTCAGTAGAACAGTGGAAGGTGTCAGTAGAGCAGTGGAAGGTGTCAGTAGAGCAGTGGAAGGTGTCAGTAGAGCAGTGGAAGGTGTTAGTAGAGCAGTGGAAGGTGTCAGTAGAGCAGTGGAAAGTGTCAGTAGGGCAGTGTACCTCAATCCAAAAACCTGAATCAGCTCTATTGAACCCAACCCCATACAAACTGTTCACAAAGTGGCACTGTACAATCTACAACCCTTTCAAGCACCTTTTAATTACAAAAAAAATCCCCAAAAATTCAAAAGCAATCCACAGGCACCCACAAATAGAGAAGAAAATAACTGATTAAATATCAGCTATTGGGGAGGCACAAATGTTGTGCCTCCCCAATAGAGACCTCCATTACAGCGAGACAAAAAAAAACCTTACCTTCCAGGAGCCGCTGTAAAGATGTGTGTGTGAACCTGTTAGGGGGCAGAGTCTGTAATATCATGCTTTCTCCTGCAAAAGCATCCCTGGTTGCTAGGACACCAGTCCAGTGGCCCTCCATTCACTGTCTCTGGTGGCATCTGTGGCATCGGCGCAGGTGGCTGGGTTGGGGAGAGAGAGCGCACAGACAGACAGTGCAGCATGACCCGGCTGCAGGACATTAGCCCCGCTGGAGCGGGGGAAGAAAGGGGGGGTTTGCATGCTGTTTGGGGGGGTAGCTGACAGAAGGGGGGTGGGTAGCTGACAGAGGAGGGGGTGGCTTACAGAGAGGTGCGGGCTGACAGAGGAGGGGGGTTGCTGACAGAGGAGGGGGTTGCTGACATAGAGGGGGCTGCTGACATAGAGATCGTGTTCCATCCCAGGCACCTTTGGCCTGGGGTGAGGTACTTGGATGGAGGTCTGGAGCTCAGTGCCCAACACTGAGTTCCGCAAGGGAAGGAGGTCCTAGGGAACCCAGGGATTGGGAACCCGAATCCAGAAGGCGTAATGGACCGGGGGGAGCTCCTCACTTGAAGACCGGCTGCAGCAGATTGCCAGTGACAGGTGAGCCTCCCATCGGAGACCGCCTGGAATAGGGTTGCCACCTGTCCGGTTTTGACCCGGACAGTCCAGTTTTTGAGACATACCCGGACACATATAGCAACTGTTCAACAACTGTCCTGTGGCCCCGGCCGCAACATCTAGAGCGGGCGCATCGATTCCCGAGCCCGCCGCCATCAATATACACTGTCACATACACACACTGCCTGTACGAGAGCTGGGCAGTGGGTAGCAGGCTCCCTGTGACTGGCTGAATGAGTCATGTGCATGCCGCGCTCTGGCCTGTGATTGGCCTGGTGGAGCTGGTAAATGGTCACATGTGGAGGCGGGGCTGGGCTGTGGGTGATCGCAGCCGCTCGGAGTCCCGCCTCCCTGCCTGGCGCGCTGTTTCTCTGAGGTGAGGTCTCTCTGCCGTCCGCTCTTCAACCCGCCCGTCTGTAAGCCCCCACCTTCTGTCAGCCCGCCCCTCTCTATCAGCAACCCCCCCTGTCAGCAACTCCCCCCTCTGTGTCAGCAACCCCCCTTCTATCAGCAACCCCCCCCTGTCAGCAATCCCCCCTGTCAGCAACCCACCTCTATCAGCAACCCCCCTGTCAGCAACTCCCCCCTCTGTGTCAGCAACCCCCCTTCTATCAGCAACCCCCCTGTCAGCAATCCCCCCTGTCAGCAACCCCCTTCTATCAGCAATCCCCCCTGTCAGCAACCCCCCTTCTATCAGCAACCCCCCCTGTCAGCCCCCCTTTATTAGCAACCCCCCCTGTCAGCAACTCCCCCCTCTGTGTCAGCAACCCCCCTGTCAGCAATCCCCCCTGTCAGCAACCCCCCCTTCTATCAGCAACCCCCCCTGTCAGCCCCCCTCTATTAGCAACCCCCCTGTCAGCAACTCCCCCCTCTGTGTCAGCAACCCCCCTTCTGTCAGCAACCCCCCTGTCAGCAACCCCCCTTCTATCAGCAACCCCCCTGTCAGCCTCCTTCTCTGTCAGCAACTCCCCCCTATGTGTCAGCAACCCCCCTTCTATCAGCAACCCCCTGTCAGCCCCCCTCTATCAGCAACCCCCCTGTCAGCCCCCCTCTCTGTCAGCAACTTCCCCCTCTCTGTCAGCAACCCCTTTCTATCAGCAACCCCCCTGTCAGCCCCCCTGTTGTCAGCCCCCCTCTCTGTCAGCAACTCCCCCTTCTGTCAGCCCCCCTCTCTGTCAGCCACCTCTCTGTCAGCAACCCCCCTGTCAGCCCCCCTCTGTCAGCAACCCTCCTGTCAGCCCCCCTCTCTGTCAGCAACCCCCCTCCTCTGTCAGCCCCCTCTATGTCAGCAACCCACCCTGTCAGCCCCCTCTATGTCAGCAACCCCTCCCTGTCAGCCCCTTCTATGTCAGCAACCCTCCCTGTCAGCCCCCTCTATGTCAGCAACCCCCCCGTCAGCCCCCCTCTATGTCAGCAACCCCCCTGTCAGCCCCCTCTATGTCAGCAACCCCTCCCTGTCAGCCCCCTTCTATGTCAGCAACCCTCCCTGTCAGCCCCCTCTATGTCAGCAACCCCCCCTGTCAGCCCCCTCTATGTCAGCAACCCCTCCCTGTCAGCCCCTTCTATGTCAGCAACCCTCCCTGTCAGCCCCTTCTATGTCAGCAACCCTCCCTGTCAGCCCCTTCTATGTCAGCAACCCCTCCCTGTCAGCCCCTTCTATGTCAGCAACCCTCCCTGTCAGCCCCTTCTATGTCAGCAACCCTCCCTGTCAGCCCCCTCTATGTCAGCAGCCCCCTCTATGTCAGCAACCCCCTCCTCTGTCAGCAACCCCCCTCCTCTGTCAGCCCACACCTCTCTGTAAGCCACCCCCTCCTCTGTCAGCTACCCACCCCCCTCTGTCAGCAACTCCTCCCTCTGTGTCAGCAACCCCCCTGTCAGCAATCCCCCCTGTCAGCAACCCCCCCTTCTATCAGCAACCCCCCCTGTCAGCCCCCCTCTATCAGCAACCCCCCTGTCAGCAACTCCCCCCTCTGTGTCAGCAACCCCCCTTCTGTCAGCAATCCCCCCCTGTCAGCAACCCCCCTTCTATCAGCAACCCCCCCCTGTCAGCCCCCTTCTCTGTCAGCAACTCCCCCCTCTGTGTCAGCAACCCCCCTTCTATCAGCAACCCCCCTGTCAGCCCCCCTCTATCAGCAACCCCCCCTGTCAGCCCCCCTCTTTGTCAGCAACTTCCCCCTCTCTGTCAGCAACCCCCTTCTATCAGCAACCCCCCTGTCAGCCCCCCCCCCTGTTGTCAGCCCCCCTCTCTGTCAGCAACCCCCCTTCTGTCAGCCCCCCTCTCTGTCAGCCACCTCTCTGTCAGCAACCCCCCTGTCAGCCCCCCTCTGTCAGCAACCCTCCTGTCAGCCCCCCTCTCTGTCAGCAACCCCCCTCCTCTGTCAGCCCCCCTCTATGTCAGCAGCCCCCTCTATGTCAGCAACCCCTCCCTGTCAGCCCCTTCTATGTTAGCAACCCTCCCTGTCAGCCCCCTCTATGTCAGCAACCCCCCTGTCAGCCCCCCTCTATGTCAGCAACCCCCCCTGTCAGCCCCCTCTATGTCAGCAACCCCTCCCTGTCAGCCCCTTCTATGTCAGCAACCCTCCCTGTCAGCCCCCTCTATGTCAGCAACCCCCCCTGTCAGCCCCCTCTATGTCAGCAACCCCTCCCTGTCAGCCCCTTCTATGTCAGCAACCCTCCCTGTCAGCCCCTTCTATGTCAGCAACCCCTCCCTGTCAGCCCCTTCTATGTCAGCAACCCTCCCTGTCAGTCCCTTCTATGTCAGCAACCCTCCCTGTCAGTCCCTTCTATGTCAGCAACCCTCCCAGTCAGCCCCCTCTATGTCAGCAGCCCCCTCTTTTTGTCGTAGTAGACAGACTGTCCAAAATGGCTCACTTTCTGCCTATGAAAGGCATGCCTTCGGCCATGAAGACAGTGAAGACCTTTATTAAAGAGATAGTAAGGCTACATGGAGTCCCAGTTAGCATTGTCTCAGACCGAGGTGTCCAGTTTACCTCCAGGTTCTGGAAGGCTCTTTGTGGTTCCATTGAGATCGAGTTGGCTTTTTCTTCTGCTTACCAACCCCAGACGAATGGGCAAACGGAAATAACCAACCAAACCTTGGAGCAATATCTCCATTGCTTCTCCTTCTTCTCCCAGGATGACTGGGTCTCTTTACTACCTATTGCCAAGTTTGCATACAATTCCCTACATTCTGCCATCAAGCAGACTCCATTTTTTGCCAAATACGGCTTCCACCCGTCCTTTCTTCCCAGTATTATACCTGAATGTGCTATTCCCGCAGTTTCTGAAACAATGGACTTCTTCCTTACAAACAACAAACTTTTACAATAAACTATGTCCAAGACCCAAGAATAGGGATGAGCTTCGTGTTCGAGTCGAACATACGTTCGACTCGAACATCGGCTGTTCGATCGTTCGACGAAGATCGAACGATTTCGGCCGTTCGCGCCAAATTCGAGTGACGCGAACGGCCCACAATGCACTACGCCATCGCAGTGTCATCCAGGCGCTGTGATTGGCCAAGCATGCACTGTGACCCCGCATGCTTGGCCAATCACAGCGCCGGCAGCGAGGAGAGCAATGATTGGCCACAGGCAGGATGCCTGTGGCCAATTATTGCTGAGGGTGTTTAGTACACGCCCCACACTATAAAAGGCCGCCAGCACGGCGGCCTAGTGTAGTGTGTTCCGGAGCAGGGAAAGACAAGCATAGGCAGGGACAGTGACATTTATTTCTTTCTTGCTTAACCTGGATTCCTTTAGTTTAGGGAAAGAGAAGGATAGGTAGGGAGAGTGTCAGTGTGTTTTACTGTGCGAGTCCTTGTTTCTAGGGACAAAGAAGGAAAGTGAGGGGATTTCTCCTTGTGCTATAGTGTGCTTTAAAAAAACATTTTTTCTAGGGACAGAAAACTCTAGGTAGGGAGAGTGTCAGTTTCTTTCACTGTGCGAGTCCTTGTTTCTAGGGACAAAGAAGGAAAGTGAGGGGAATTCTCCTTGTGCTATAGTGTGCTTTAAAAAAACATTTTTTCTAGGGACAGAAAACTCTAGGTAGGGAGAGTGTCAGTTTCTTTCACTGTGCGAGTCCTTGTTTCTAGGGACAAAGAAGGAAAGTGAGGGGAATTCTCCTTGTGCTATAGTGTGCTTTAAAAAAACATTTTTTCTAGGGACAGAAAACTCTAGGTAGGGAGAGTGTCAGTTTCTTTCACTGTGCCAGTCCTTGTTTCTAGGGACAAAGAAGGAAAGTGAGGGGAATTCTCCTTGTGCTATAGTGTGCTTTAAAAAAACATTTTTTCTAGGGACAGAAAACTCTAGGTAGGGAGAGTGTCAGTTTCTTTCACTGTGCCAGTCCTTGTTTCTAGGGACAAAGAAGGAAAGTGAGGGGAATTCTCCTTGTGCTATAGTGTGCTTTAAAAAAACATTTTTTCTAGGGACAGAAAACTCTAGGTAGGGAGAGTGTCAGTTTCTTTCACTGTGCCAGTCCTTGTTTCTAGGGACAAAGAAGGAAAGTGAGGGGAATTCTCCTTGTGCTATAGTGTGCTTTAAAAAAACATTTTTTCTAGGGACAGAAAACTCTAGGTAGGGAGAGTGTCAGTTTCTTTCACTGTGCCAGTCCTTGTTTCTAGGGACAAAGAAGGAAAGTAAGGGGAATTCTCCTTGTGCTATAGTGTGCTTTAAAAAAAAAAAATTCTAGGGACAGAAAACTCTAGGTAGGGAGAGTGTCAGTTTCTTTCACTGTGCCAGTCCTTGTTTCTAGGGACAAAGAAGGAAAGTGAGGGGAATTCTCCTTGTGCTATAGTGTGCTTTAAAAAAACATTTTTTCTAGGGACAGAAAACTCTAGGTAGGGAGAGTGTCAGTTTCTTTCACTGTGCCAGTCCTTGTTTCTAGGGACAAAGAAGGAAAGTGAGGGGAATTCTCCTTGTGCTATAGTGTGCTTTAAAAAAACATTTTTTCTAGGGACAGAAAACTCTAGGTAGGGAGAGTGTCAGTTTCTTTCACTGTGCCAGTCCTTGTTTCTAGGGACAAAGAAGGAAAGTGAGGGGAATTCTCCTTGTGCTATAGTGTGCTTTAAAAAAACATTTTTTCTAGGGACAGAAAACTCTAGGTAGGGAGAGTGTCAGTTTCTTTCACTGTGCCAGTCCTTGTTTCTAGGGACAAAGAAGGAAAGTGAGGGGAATTCTCCTTGTGCTATAGTGTGCTTTAAAAAAACATTTTTTCTAGGGACAGAAAACTCTAGGTAGGGAGAGTGTCAGTTTCTTTCACTGTGCCAGTCCTTGTTTCTAGGGACAAAGAAGGAAAGTGAGGGGAATTCTCCTTGTGCTATAGTGTGCTTTAAAAAAACATTTTTTCTAGGGACAGAAAACTCTAGGTAGGGAGAGTGTCAGTTTCTTTCACTGTGCCAGTCCTTGTTTCTAGGGACAAAGAAGGAAAGTGAGGGGAATTCTCCTTGTGCTATAGTGTGCTTTAAAAAAACATTTTTTCTAGGGACAGAAAACTCTAGGTAGGGAGAGTGTCAGTTTCTTTCACTGTGCCAGTCCTTGTTTCTAGGGACAAAGAAGGAAAGTGAGGGGAATTCTCCTTGTGCTATAGTGTGCTTTAAAAAAACATTTTTTCTAGGGACAGAAAACTCTAGGTAGGGAGAGTGTCAGTTTCTTTCACTGTGCCAGTCCTTGTTTCTAGGGACAAAGAAGGAAAGTGAGGGGAATTCTCCTTGTGTTATAGTGTGCTTTAAAAAAACATTTTTTTCTAGGGACAGAAAACTCTAGGTAGGGAGAGTGTCAGTTTCTTTCACTGTGCCAGTCCTTGTTTCTAGGGACAAAGAAGGAAAGTGAGGGGAATTCTCCTTGTGCTATAGTGTGCTTTAAAAAAACATTTTTTCTAGGGACAGAAAACTCTAGGTAGGGAGAGTGTCAGTTTCTTTCACTGTGCCAGTCCTTGTTTCTAGGGACAAAGAAGGAAAGTGAGGGGAATTCTCCTTGTGCTATAGTGTGCTTTAAAAAAACATTTTTTTCTAGGGACAGAAAACTCTAGGTAGGGAGAGTGTCAGTTTCTTTCACTGTGCCAGTACTTGTTTCTAGGGACAAAGAAGGAAAGTGAGGGGAATTCTCCTTGTGCTATAGTGTGCTTTAAAAAAACATTTTTTCTAGGGACAGAAAACTCTAGGTAGGGAGAGTGTCAGTTTCTTTCACTGTGCCAGTCCTTGTTTCTAGGGACAAAGAAGGAAAGTGAGGGGAATTCTCCTTGTGCTATAGTGTGCTTTAAAAAAACATTTTTTCTAGGGACAGAAAACTCTAGGTAGGGAGAGTGTCAGTTTCTTTCACTGTGCCAGTCCTTGTTTCTAGGGACAAAGAAGGAAAGTGAGGGGAATTCTCCTTGTGCTATAGTGTGCTTTAAAAAAACATTTTTTCTAGGGACAGAAAACTCTAGGTAGGGAGAGTGTCAGTTTCTTTCACTGTGCCAGTCCTTGTTTCTAGGGACAAAGAAGGAAAGTGAGGCGAATTCTCCTTGTGCTATAGTGTGCTAAAGCATTCCTCATCAACCATCTTTGAAATCCTTGTTTTTTGGACAGTCAGGGAAATTGTCGTTGTGCTATTCTGTGCAAAAGCAATAATCCTCAACCATATTTAGAAATCCTTAAGTAAAGGGACAGAGAAGGACACCTGAAGGTAGCCCTTATTGCTTTTTTCCCATCTCCCTGCAGGCCATCTATTAGAATGTCTGGAAGGCAAACAAGGAGAGGCAGACAGTCAGGAGGCAATAAAAGAGGGAAAGCAGGCTCTGTGTCTGGGGGCAACAGTGCTGGTCGTGGACGCGGTGCATTGTCATCAGCACATGGCCATGGGACACGCTTGTCCTTCTTTTCGGCAGCTGGACATGTTGAGCCACATCATGCCGAAGACTTGGTAGAGTGGATGACCAAGCCCTCCTCCTCCTCCTCATCCTCTCTCACCCAGGCTCAGGGTACTGGCAAAGCAGCTGCCAAAGCGTCCTCTTCCCTGGTATCAATGTCAGACTCATCATCAGTCACTCCTTCCCTAGACCCACCATGTCCTCCTCCTGAGGAGTCCCCCGAACTGTTTGAGCACAGTGTTGGGTACATGCTCCAGGAGGATGCCCAGCGTTTCGAAGGGTCTGATGATGAAACCCAGCTACAGGAAGGCAGTAGCGTGAGAGCAGACAGAGGGGATGCTCAAGAAGGACACCAATCTGGCAGTCATGTTCCAGCAGCTGCAGCATACTGCCAGATTGGCTCCAGTGATGAGGAGGGAGGGGATGATGAGGTCACTGACTCCACGTGGGTGCCTAATAGGAGAGAGGAGGAGGAGGAGGATGAGGAGGAGGCACATCTCCAACGAGGCAGGATGCCCTTTGGTGGCCAGCGTAAGGGCAGTACACCGACGGAATCACACCGCAGAGCTCCGCCTGTGCAGGGCGCAGCCTCTGCCCGTCATTCAAAAAGTTCCTTGGTGTGGGCCTTTTTTGAGGCTAGTGCATCAGATCGCACAGCTGCTGTTTGCAACATATGTCTCAAGCGTATATCGCGTGGCCAAAACATCAGCCGCTTGGGTACCACATGCCTGACCAGACATATGTTGACCTGCCATGCAGCTCGTTGGCAAGCCTACCTCAAAGACCCACACCAAAGAACAAAGCGGACCTCTCCTTGCACCGCATCAGCTGGGATCTCCAACCCCACTATAACTTCAGTCCTCTCTGAAACATGCACTGAGAGGAATGAAGGTGTAGAATTAGGTGTGTCACAGCCAAGTATTTGCGGCCACTCTGCTAGCAGTACACCGACGTCCGATTCTAGCAGGCAAATTTCCCTGCCCCAGCTGCTGGACCGTCGAAAGAAGTTCACTCCCAGCCATCCACATGCCCAGCGGTTGAATGCTAGCTTGGCTAAATTGCTAGCGCTTCAACTGCTGCCTTTTCAGTTGGTAGACTCGGCCCCCTTCCGTGAGTTTGTGCAATGTGCGGTTCCTCAGTGGCAGGTTCCCAAACGCCACTTTTTCTCACGGAAGGCTATTCCGGCTCTCTACCGGCATGTGGAAGGCAATGTCTTGGCCTCGCTGGACAGGGCGGTAAGGTGCATATTACCGCTGACTCATGGTCCAGCAGGCATGGACAGGGACGTTACCTTTCTTTCACGGCCCATTGGGTCACTCTTTTGGCAGCTGGGAAGGATGCAGGACAAGGTGCAGTAGTGTTGGAGGTTGTTCCACCGCCACGCCTCCAAAATGCTACTACTGGTTGTGACACACCTCTCTCCTCCACCCCCTCCTCTTCTTCTTCCTCCATGGCCTCTTCCTGTGGTTTGTCCTATGAACCAGCGGTGCTCCGTAGCCGTTCACGGGGCTACGCAAGTACGCAGGCAAAAAGATGCCATGCCGTGCTTGCGCTGGTGTGTTTGGGGGACAGAAGCCACACTGGGGCAGAGGTCCTGTCTGCTCTGCAGGGCCAGGCCGAGAGGTGGTTGACGCCACGCCAGCTTAAGCCAGGAATGGTGGTTTGCGACAATGGCACCAACCTCCTCTCCGCCCTCCGACAGGGACAACTGACCCATGTGCCCTGTGTGGCTCACGTCCTTAACCTGGTGGTGCAGCGGTTCTTGGGCAGGTACCCGGGCTTACAGGATGTCCTGAGGCAGGCCAGGAAAGTCTGTGTGCATTTCCGCAGATCTTATAATGCCAGTGCTCGCCTGGCTGAGCTGCAAAAGGAGTTGAACCTGCCCAAGAACCGCCTTATATGTGACATGCCCACCAGGTGGAACTCAACGTTGGCCATGCTGCAGCGGCTGCACACGCAGCAGAGGGCCATCAATGAGTACCTGTGCGACTACGGCACCAGGACAGGGTCAGGGGAGCTTGGTTTTTTTCTCCACGCCAGTGGGGCATGATCAGGGATGCATGCACTGTCCTGGCACCATTTGAGGAGGCCACGAGGATGGTGAGCAGTGACAGTGCATGCATCAGTGACACTGTACCTCTTGTCCACCTGTTGGAGCACACGCTGCGTGGAATAATGGACAGGGCACTTGAGGCAGAACAGAGGCAGGAAGAGGAGGACTTCCTTGCCTCTCAAGGCCCCCTTTACCCAGACAGTGTTCCTTCTGTCCCACCCATCGCACAGGAAGAGGAAGAGGAGGAGGAGGAGGAGGAGGAGGAGGATTGTGTCAGCATGGAGGTGGAGGCTGGCACTCAGCATCATCAGCAGCAGTCTTTTAGGGATGATTTACAGTCCCAAGAAACCAGTGGACTTGTACGTGGCTGGGAGGAGGTGGCTGCGGATCATGTCGTCCTTAGTGACCCAGAGGACTCCGGAGTGAATGCCTCAGCAAACCTACGCTGCATGGCCTCCCTGATCCTGCAAAGTCTGCGGAAGGATCCTCGTATTCTTCGGATCAAGGAGAGGGACCATTACTGGCTGGCCACTCTCCTTGATCCACGGTACAAGGGTAAGGTTGCGGACCTTATGTTACCTTCGCAGAGGGAGCAGAGGATGAGACAACTCCGGGAGGCCTTGCAGAAAGGTCTGTGCAACGCGTTCCCAGAGACTGGGAGGTTACAAACTCCTGGTCCTGGACAACGAGTTGCTGAGGCTTCGGCCAGTCAAAGAAGGAGCGGTGGGGAAGGTGGCCGTCTGACCGATGCGTTCAGACAATTCTTTAGTCCGCAGCCTCAAAGTATGATCGGTTCCAGCAACCATCGCCAGCGTCTGATAAACATGGTGCAGGAATATCTAGGGGCAAGGTCAGACTTGGACACCTTCCCCACCGAAAATCCTCTGGCTTACTGGGTCTTGAGGATGGATCACTGGCCAGAGCTTGCACAGTATGCAATTGAGCTACTGGCCTGTCCTGCATCCAGCGTTCTTTTGGAACGCACATTCAGTGCTGCTGGAGGATTTGTCACGGATCACAGGGTGCGCCTGTCCACCGACTCGGTTGATCGACTGACTTTCATCAAGATGAACCAGTCTTGGATCACCACCAGCTACCACACACCTGATGCTGATATAACAGACTAATTGATTTTAACATGTCACATCCCTTCAAGACTGATGCTGATGCTGAGTGCCTGTGCTGTTATGTTGACTGGCTATCCTCCTCCTCCGAGTCCTCAATGATACGATTGATGATGATAGCTTGGAAGATCATTTTTGTTTATGGGTGCCGCCACCAGTGGCTAAGGCCCAATTTTTCAGCCCCTGTTTTACAGGGGCGTGTAATTACAATTTTTTTAGCAATAATTTGCCATAGGGCTCATTGCTGTGCTCCAAGTACAGTATCTGTGAGGGGTTGGAGTGTTGTGGCACCAGTGCCTAAGGCCCAATTTTTCAGCCCCTGTTTAACAGGGGCGTGTCATTACAATTTTTGAAGCAATACTTTGCAACAGGGCTCATTGCTGTGCTCCAAGTACAGTATCTGTGAGGGGTTGTAGTGTTGTGCCACCAGTGCCTAAGGCCCAATTTTTCAGCCCCTGTTCAACAGGGGCATGCAATTACAATTCTTGATCTAATAATTCACAGCAGGGCCCATTGCTGCACCCACCAAGAGTAACTCTGAGGGCTTACAGTGTTGTGGCAACGCCACCACCACCACCACCACCACGAAAGGCCCAATTTTTCAGCCCCTGTTCAAAAGGGGCATGTAATTACAATTCTTGATCTAATAATTCACAGCAGGGCCCATTGCTGCACCCACCAAGAGTAACTCTGAGGGCTTACAGTGTTGTGGCAACACCACCACCACCACCACCACCACGAAAGGCCCAATTTTTCAGCCCCTGTTCAACAGGGGCATGCAATTACAATTCTTGATCTAATAATTCACAGCAGGGCCCATTGCTGCACCCACCAAGAGTAACTGTCAGGGCTTACAGTGTTGTGGCACCAGCACCACCATCAAAGGCCCAATTTTTACTACCACTGTTCAACAATTATATGTAATTAAAATTCCTGATATAATAGTTGACAGCAGGGCGTTCCAGCACCAACCAAGAGTAACTGTGAGTGCTTACAGTGTTGTGCCAACACCAACAACTAAGGGGCCTATTTCTGCAGAGTATATACGGCAGGTCCCTACTTTCAAACATCCAACTTACAAACGACTCCTACTTGCAAACGCAAGAAGACAACAGGAAGTGAGAGGAAATCTACCACTAGGAAGGAAAATTCTCTCCTGTAAGAATAAATATGGGAGAAAGGTGTCTCCTCTGTACTGATGCTTTATCAGCAATCCTTGTTTCAAGAAAAACACCACATTTCAAAAACAGTTGTCATTGGGACGGAAAGTGAGGTGAAATGTTCTGAACAGGGGCACAGACAGCAAAACAAATGTTACAGGGGTGATAACCCTTACCTATGTTTTCCAAAAAGTTTAAAAATAGATTTTTGGGCTGGAGCTACACTTCAACAATGTACCTGTTCAAAATTACAAACAGATTCTACATAAGAACAAACCTACAGTCCCTGTCTTGTATGCACCGCCTGTATACGGCTGTTCAGAGTATATAGGGCCTTTTTTATTTTATGTGCGGGGTTCCCCTTAATATCCATACAAGACCCAAAGGGGCTGGTAATGGGCTGGGGTAGGGGGGGGGGGGGGGTCATGGGGTAGCTATGCCATTTTTCTTAAAGATTTTCATCCATATTACCGGGACCAGACATTACATTAAAGCCGCAAGCAGTTTTAAATGGCTTTTTTTTCCTTTAGAAGTGTCATTTTGTGCAGGGACAGTTCTAAACACGGGAAACACGTGGCACTTCACAGGCATACTTTAGACACCCCCCAGGTACGATATTTAAAGGAATATTTGACTTTTTTTTTTTCACTTTATGCATCATTAAAATGACTGCTCCCGAAAAACGACCGTTTTTAAAACTTCTTTTTGCATTGATACATGTCCCCTGGTGCAGAACCCGGGTTCCCAAACCCTTTTTAGGACAATAACATGCATAATAGTTGTTATAATTAGCACTTTAGAATTCGAACGTTCGCATCCATTGTATTTAATAGGGTTCTAATGTTCGTACGAACTTTCGGTCCGTTCGCGGGTTCTGGTGCGAACCGAACCCGGGGGTGTTCGGCTCATCACTACCCAAGAATATAAAAAAAGTCTGGAACCTGGCAATCAGGTATGGTTATCTACAGTTAACATAAAAATGGCTTGTCCCTCAAGGAAACTGGGCCCTAAATTCATGGGGCCTTTCTCTATAAGGAGGCAAATTAACAATGTAACTTACGAACTTGACTGACACTCTGAAGGTCCATCCAGTCTTCCATGTAACGCTGTTAAAGCCCGTTGTTCCTAACCCCTTTGCTGGCCGAAGTACCGGTCCACCAGAACCTATAATGGTTGACAATGAGGAGGAATTTGAGGTGGAAGCGATCCTGGATTGTAGGAAGAGATACAGCCAGATCCAGTACTTAATAAAATGGAAGGGCTATGGACCGGAAGACAATTCTCTGGAACCTGAAAGCAGTATACATGCGGAGGAGCTTATACAGGCCTTCAAGAGGTCCCATGCTGCAGGATTGACCCAACTGGGCATCCGGAGGCTGCCCTTTAGGAGGGGGCACTGTCAGGGGAATTCCCATGTTAGACGCGGTATTGCCCGCCGTGGCGCGCGCTTGTGCATGCCGGTGCGCGTCGGTGTGCGCGCTCCTGTGCGTGCTGGTGGGTGTGCCAGCCTGCAGGAGTGTGCGCACAGCGCTTGGCGCCAATCTGCCTATTTAAACTGACAATGCACTCTAGATCGGTGCTGTCTGATCAGCAGCTCCCTGTGACCCTTGCTCCCGTTATCTGCTCTGAACTTCGACCTTCTGACTACCCGGCTTGCTACTCGGATTCCCCTTTGTCTTCTGCCTGCACTCGATCCTGGCTTGTCTTGACCCTGAACCTGCCTGCTCTTCTGTACCGCATTGCCGGCCTGTTGCCGACCCTGCCTGTGACCTGACCAATCTGCTCTGCTCCTGCTCAGCAACCTCCACCTGTGCTTCTGTCTGCCTGTCTGCTGCCTAGCTAGTCATCATCTCTTCTGCATCTGGATCCAGAGCCATTCTCCTGCAACTACCTGCCAGGCTCTCATACCACTCCACACTCCCGAGCCTCCTGTCTATACTACCAGGGGCCGCGAGTCGGACACGTAAGGGAGACCTTCCTCTGCTCCATTGGGCTCGCCGGTCAGGTATGTGCAAGTCTGACAGCATCCCAGTCTTAGTCCGTAGGGTTCAATATTGAGTTGGCCAATCCTTTGCAGCTATAACAGCTTCAACTCTTCTGGGAAGGATGTCCACAAGATTTAGGAGTGTGTCTATGGGAATGTTTGACCATTCTTCCAGAAGCGCATTTGTGAGGTCAGGCACTGATGAGGACGAAAAGGCCTGACTCGCAGTTTCCCCTCTAATTCATCCCAAAGGTGTTCTATCCAGTTGAGGTCAGGACTCTGTGCAGGCCAGTCAAGTTCCTCCACCCCAAATTCGCTCATCCATGTCTTTATGGACCTTGATTTGTGCACTGGTGGGCAGTCATGTTGGAACAGGAAGGGGCCATCCCTAAACTGTTCCTACTAAGTTGGGAGCATGAAATCATCCAAAATGTCTTGGTATGCTGACGCCTTAAGAGTTCCCTTCACTGGAACCAAGGAGCCAAGCCCAACCCCTGAAAAACAACCCCAAAACATAATCCCCCCTGGTGGGTTTTGGCCCCTTAGTTGAACCCTACGGACTAAGACTGGGATGCCATTAAAGTTTATGTGTGTTACAGGCAGGTGTCCCAATACTTTTGACAATATAGTGTACATTTTGCAGTCGGCCAGTGGTTAAACCCCTTTCCGCCACCACCCCCAGTTCCTTTAAGAGGATCTGAACACCTGAAGATTTCCTGATTATGTGACCTCTGTGATTGGCTGTCATGACTAGAAGCTACTGAGCATAAACAATAATCAGGAGCTGTCCATTACAGCTTAGTAACAGCGCTAGGAGAGCCCAGTGTGCACGCCCTCAGCACAGAAAAGCCGTTCCCCCATGGATGCAGCTCAGTGTTAAGGCCCACCCACCCAGCAGCCACATATATGCATACAGCCAGTGGGAACAGGTTAAAGTAAACATGGTATAGTATTAATTATGAGTAGTCCTCCACGTGTCATAGAGAATGTTTACACAGGAGCGCCACTTGGAATGGTTAGAAGACATGCCGAGTACAAGGGAGTGTTCGGTTTTTGTCATTTGTTTGTAGAGAGAAGATTTTGTTTCTAGGTGTGTCACAAGAATCAGGGAAAGTAAAACAAATCAAATCAATGACTCAACATGGATACAAAAGACCCGCCGGCAACTTCCTAACCACAGAGGCCGCGGGTTTGCCATCTTGGGTGTCAGCTTGGGTTGCCACCTCATCCCTTTAAACCCGAACACATATTAATTACACAGGTTCTGAGGCTAATTTAATGCAGATAAGGCACCCAGTGAGTTTAATTACCACCATAATCAGCCACAGAATCTGTGTAATTAATATGTGTTCCGTTTTAAAGGGATGAGGTGACAACTCTAGTGTCAGCGCTCCTAGCGATTCCACTTTGGTGGCTTTCCAGTGTGACCGGAAGGGATAATGGATTAGCGGAAAACCTCAGCTAAAGTGCGGACCACACACACAGCGATGGAGCTGATATCCCCTCCACTTGTCTACTAAATGTTAAAGGGTGACTCCACGAAATTGAAATAGCGCACCATTTATTATTATTACATATACACATCCCATGATGGGAATTTTTTTTTTTTTCAGATCGAGGGGCAACAGATGCATAAATACAGAGATTGCAGAGAATAGCCAGCCAGGAATAAAGCTACAGAGGACATCAACAGAATGTAAGAGGGAAATGGTAGGAAATGATGGTGTGGTGTGGGAAAAAATATGGTGATGTGGTATGGTGTGGGATGGTGTGGGAAAAAAATTGCAAATAAAAAATATATGTATATACCATATACAACTGCTACCGTGCACATATTATAATGTAGCACATGGACCCTTTTCCCTTGCTTTGGCTCAATTGCAGGAAAAAGGCACACTGTACTATATGCCCGTACCCTCCTGGATGAGGAGGGTAAGCGGTGTTATGTATTTGGGTCCCACAGCTAGGTTCTTCCATCAGTTGGTTCTCGTCTTCTAGGATATAGGAACAAGTCTCTGTATTCCCCCCAAGTAATTCCATTGTCCACACCACTCTAAACTCCAGCGTTGAGTTTATTTTCTCAATGTTCAGCAGACAGGTAAAGGATGGAAGAGAGACAGGACAGCAAGGTTTGGGAGGTAGGTCCAGGCACAATGGATAGCACAATCACTTCTCTATCCCTGAGTAGGTTCAGCTCACCCGGATAGTCTCCTACAAGTGGATCCTAGCAGCCGAAGTGATGCTCGGACGTTTGATCAAGTTCTTTCCTAGATGCGATCGGGAGACTCTCTGCCACAGAATCTATCAGACCCCGAAACTCTTATCTTCTTGTACTTAAGGACAGGTGCCAGCAGCAACACATTACTAAGCCCTTTGTGAAAGAATCCCTCCAGAGAGTTACCGGGCCCCTTCCTTCACCGTGAACTCTCACCGGTCCGTCAGAAAGGTCCTCTCCAGGCCTCCTCCTCTTAGAAGCGGGCTCCCTCGCGAGAGACGCCCTGGGACTTCTCCTCCTCGAAGCGGGCTCCAGCTAAAAGTGCTGGGCCCAGTGTTGAAGATGCAGCCCCAGGACTAAAGGTGCCAGGGACTGATACACACGTGGCCCCATGGCCTGGAGGGCCATGCGCCACGCACAAGGACTCCGACTCTGGAACGAAGACCCTCCCATTCGGCGTCTGCCCCTTATGTAGCCTCTCCCAGCATGCACAGCAGGTCGACCACAACCACCGTACCGCTGCCGAGAGAGGACACCCAAGGCACAGCACTAATACCAGTGGTTCAACCCTGACCCATTATGGCAGTGCCACCTACAGGCCACAGGGAACTGCACACCATAATACCATCCTGGAAATAAACAGCACAACCTATAAATTGAGAATGGTCTGAGCCTAACTACTATCTCAGACCAGCCCCTAAATTTGGGTATATAGCACCCCTAAATGGGGTGGGCGCTACAGTAATATATTGTAATTAAATGTTACTAAAAATCTGCAGCTCTGTAATTTTCTGTAAAATGCAATATGGCCACCTGGAGGTGTTCTGTACACAGATGTTGTACAGAACGCCCCCCATACATGTCATTCCCTGCCTGTGTGATTGGCTCACTGATCTCCTCAAAAGTCTGCACTAACATACAAGTCAAATATCTATCATCCCCTGCAACAAAAATGTCATTTTTGGTGAGATACTCCCGGAGAGCCGGTTCACACCAGGGCGGCACGACTTTGGGGGCGACTCGGCAAAGCGATCTCAAGACGACTTGAGAGGCGATTTGCAAATTGACTTCTGTATTGAAGTCAATGCAAGTCGCCCCGAGTCGCCCCCAAAGTCGTACAAGAACCTTTTTCTAAGTCGGAGCGACTTGAGTCGCTCCTATTAGAACGGTTCTATTGAACAGAGCGGGACGCGACTTGTCAGGCGGCTGAGTCGCCTGACGAGTCGCCCTGGTGTGAACCGGCTCTAAGGGAATCAGATTGTATAATGTATGGTTCAATATATACACATACCATTTTCGAGAGTTTTTACATATTTTTTTTTTCTCATTCTCATTAGGTTACCTTATTAGTAGCTATTTTTGCTTTTCGTATATTTCAATAAAACAATTGTAGCAGAATAATAGCAATGATAATTATTATTATTATATAGTTTTTGGTGTTTTTTTTTTCCTCTTTAGCATCCATGTTCTCTTTTTTGTTCAGCGCTCATGTTCTCAAGAAGGTGCTCTGGTCAGATGAGACCAAAATTGAACTTTTTGGCCTAAAAGCAAAATGCTATGTGTGGCAGAAAACTAACACTGTACATCACCCTGAACACACCATCCACACCGTGAAACATGGTGGTGGCAGCATTATGTTGTGGGGATGATTTTCTTCAGCAGGGACAGGGAAGCTGGTCAGAGTTGATGGGAAGATGGATGGAGCCAAATACGGGGCAATCTTAGATGAAAACCTGTTAGAGTCTGCAAAAGACTTGAAACTGGGTGGAGGTTCACCTTCCAGCAAGACAACAACCCTAAACATACAGCCGGAGCTACAGATGAATGGTTTAGATCAAAGCATATTCATGTGTTAGAATGGCCCAGTCAAAGTCCAGACCTAAATCCAATTGAGAATCTGTGGCAAGACTTGAAAATGGCTGCTCACAGACGCTCTCCATCCAATCTGACAGAGCTTGAGCTATTTTGCAAAGAAGGATGGGCAACAATTTCACTCTCTAGATTTGCAAAGCTGGTAGAGACATCCCAAAAAGAGTTGCAGCGAAAAGTGGTTCTACAAAGTATTGACTCAGGGGGGCTGAATACAAATGCATGCCATACTTTTCACATATTTATTTGTAAAAAAAAATTGAAAACCATTTATCATTTTCCTTCCACTTCACAATTATGTGCCACTTTGTGTTGGTCTATCTCATAAAATCCCAATAAAATACATTTACGTTTTTTGGTTGTAACATGACAAAATGTGGAAAATTTCAAGGGGTATGAATACTTTTTCAAGGCACTGTACATGTTCCTATGAACAAATTTTCTATGGACCTTCCAGCAAAAGCCAAACTGTGTATGGCCAGCTTTACCTTCACCCCTCAAATTTAGGAAAGACTGTCATTTAAGCCTCTGGTAAGGGACGCATAGACCGTGCTGTTTTGAGGTCACCACTCTTTTCTGGGCTCTTTGCCCTTCTCTGTATATTAGGCTGGTTACATAAGAATTCCAATCTACATTAGAATTTCAATCAACACATTTCAAGGAACAATTATTCTACAAATGCTCAAGCGAAAATCAAACCTTGGATGGCCAGCTATGCCTTCCCCACCCCACAAATTTAGCAAAGGCTTTCAATTCATGGGAGTGTTGGGAGCCTCTGGGAAGGGACGCATAGGCCGTGCTGTTTTGGGACCACCACTCCTTGCCAGGCTTTTTGCTTTCTCTGTATATTAGGCTGGTAACATTAGAATTCCTGTCTACATGTTCCAATGAACAATTTTTCTACAAATGTTTGAGCGAAAATCAAACTGTGTATGGCCACCCATGCCTGCCCTAGCCCACAAATTTAGGAAAGGCTTTCATTTTAGGGAAATGTTGGGAGCCTCTAGGAAGGGAGATGTAGGCCATGCTGTTTTGGGACCACCACTCCTTGCTGGGCATTTTGCCTTCTCTGTATATTAGGCTGGTTACATTAGAATTCCAGTCTACATTAGAATTCTAATCTACATGTTCGAATGAACACAATTTGTCTGCAAATTTTCGAGCGAAAATCAAAGCCATACCTTCTCCACCCCTTAATATTAGGACAAACTTTCATTTTAGGTAAGTGTTGGGAGCCTGTGGGAGGGGACCCGTAGGCCATGCTGTTTTGGGACCCCCACTCCTTTCCAGTCTCTTTTCCTTCCCTGTATGTTAGGCTGGCTATATTAGAATTCCAATCTACATGTTCCAAGGAACATTTTTTCTACAAACGTTCAAGCAAAAATCAAACTGTGTATGGCCAGCCATACCTTCTCCACCCCTTAAATTTAGAACAGGCTTTCATTTTAGGTAAGTGTTGAGAGCCTCTGGGAAGGGATAAGTAGGCCATGCTGTTTTGGGACCACCACTCCTTGCCAGGCTCTTTGACTTCTCTGTATATTAGGCTGGTTACATTAGAATTCCAATCTACAGTTAATCTCTCCCCTGCTCTCAGTCACTTTCACATCTGTTGGAAGAGTTATCGTTTCTGGTAAACGTCCCAGAGAGCTGTATAATGCGTCTTTGTCTTCCCCGTGTCAGTAGTACATCGCATTAACAATCTGGCCCATTGTTGTAGATACAGTCTGTATCCCGTCTCCATACCGTGTTCTCATAAATGTGCTGCAAACTACTGTAGCGGGCATTGAGTGGAATACTTAGGCTTTTTCATTTTCTAAATCACTTTTCCTGACCTGAATTTGACCTCTCCCTACTCATTATCTTCTAAAGGTACTTTATTTAAGCTCATACAAAGCCAGCAAACACAGTTTATATGAACAGCTCTAGATGTTTAACTACTTCCTGCCTGCGCTATAGCCGAAAGACAGCTACAGCACTGGCTTAGTTTGCCGGGGGGGGGGCATCTATGGATATCCTCCCATGACCACGCTGCCCGTACATCCTGTGATTGAGGTAAAGGGCCAATCACAGTGGCCCTTTACTATGTAATCAGCTGTGTTCAATGACAGCTGATCACAAGATGTAAGCACAAGCCGGTTATCGGCTTTTCTAAGAAGAAATGTGCCGTTTCTAAAGGGGTCAAGCCTTGACTGTCGGCTCCCGCGGGCATGCCAGTCACAGAGCCAAAGTCCGCTGCCCCGGAAAGGAAGAGGGGTGAAGAATGGACGCTTCCTGCACAAGGGACAGCAGTGACATCGCAGGCTTCGGTTTCAGGTAAGTGACACATAATGGGCTACTATGCGATGCATAGTAGCCCATTATGCTTTACCTTTGCAGGGAAATAAAGAGGAAGTAAAAAGGTTTACTTCCTCTTTAAGATTTATGTAAAGCCAAATATTGAGGAGTAGCAGCTTCAAGAAACTTAAAATAGTGAAATACATACCGGTCAGCCGGTGTGAGCTTCCACCAGCCACTGCCTTGGCTTCTTTTCTGAACCTGGGTTTGAAGCAGAGGCACTGATTGACTGCTCAAGCAGAGACAGCCAATCAGTGCCTCTGCCTCAGATAGACTTGAGAATTGGAAGTGAAAACAGCGGCAAGCAGCACCTGGATGGAACCTAGCAGCAGAAAATGTATTCTGGCAATTGTATAGGCAAGGCATTGGCCTTTAAATAAAGGCCTCTGTTGTCTGATGCTGTTGTGCACACTCGATCACTGGAAGACAGCTTGTGTTATTAGGACATCAAGTCACCTCATATCTAAAACTGGCCATATGTAGGTGGGGTGGAGCGTGGAGCGGCGGAATAGCACACTTAGTCCCAGTGCAATAAAAGAACTTGTATTGAAATAAAACAGAAACAGTTCACAAATAACACAGTGGGAAAGCAACCCAACCAAGAACAGTCACAGTTTCAACAGCAGGTATAGAGCAGAGTGTAGGCGAACTTTAGGGCCTGTAGAGGGGGGGAAGAATGCGGCCTGGCCAGTGGCGGCTGGTGGTATATTGTTTGGGGGGGCGGAAATCCACCCGCCCCCAAGCCTGCATCTCCTCCTTCCTATGCTTTACGGCGGCTTCTTCTGCCTCTCCTCCCCCCTCCTCCTCGGCGGCCAATAGGATTGCGTCTCCTCTCGGCCAATCGCTTCCTGAGCCGGGATTGGCCGGAGAAGAATCAGAAAGACAATAGCGAATATTAATTCGCTATTGTCACTCAACTTGGTGGGTCGGGGTGCAGTGCTCGGTGCCCCGAGCCCACCCTTTTTTCAGGTCAATTAGAGCCTCAGGCTATAATCATGTGTTTTGAAAAGAAAAAAACCCTGATTGGAATCCATGTGTCCGGTGCCCTGTATGTAGATTAGGGGCCGGGCACATGGATTAGGGGGGCAGTGCCCCTGCGCCCCACATGGACGAGCCGCCGCTGGGCCTGGCCTTCTTGTGCCCAACTGCCAGGTGTCCAGAAACGTTGTGATCCCTCCTTGTCAGGAAATTTCCCCTGCCACTAGTACTATCCCTACCAGACGGAGTACCTGTTCCTATTCTACCCACTCACAAATGCACGCCAAACCTAAGAGCCAGGGTCTCAAAGAGGACTACCAAAAAAATTATAAGTCAGCAGCTACAAATACTGTAGCTGCTGACTTTTAATATATTGACGCATACCTGTTCAGGGATCCCGCGATATCAGCACCCCGATTTCCTGATCGACTCTCGGGTGCTGCCGTCGCCATTCCCTACTGCACATGCACGAAGCACGCTGCGCTTTCTAACTGGCCCAGCGGCGGAAGGCGGCCGAGGTCGCCACAGCGAGGTCTCTCAGATGTGGGGGATGGTACCTGTCAAAAATAGGTACCCACTCCCCCTCCCCTCCAAATAATGCCAAATGTGGCACCGAAGGGGGAGAAGAAGCAAACAAGTGGAGCTTCCCCTTTTGGGTGGAGCTCCACTTTAGGTAGGCTTTGCCTGACCCAAGATGGCTGCCAAAGTCACATGGGGTGGCAGCATCCAATTGGATTCTTCCTCAGTGACCCAGGAAACCATAGAGGAACTATGTTCCTCTTGACTTCCTCCCCAACTGCAGTGCCGCTGTGGATGACCACCATCTGCAGTCAAGACGGTAGACTGCACCTGCCTACACATACTCTATGAGAAATGTATTTGCATCGTTCAGATTTCTTATTGTTAGTGGGGTCGAATCGTCGACCACTCTTGACTGTGAAAGAGGAAATTAGAAGTTGCAGGATGGAAAAATTATTTTCGAACTAACAAAACTCTAACTGTAAATGTGGTTCTCATGCGGAAACAAACAAATAATAATTGTAATTAGCATATTCTAGGCGCAAAAGAAACCTGTTTAACCACTTGCCTACTGGGCACTTTTACCCCCTTCCTGCCCAGGCCAATTTTCAGCTTTCAGCGCTGTTGCACTTTGAATGACAATTGCGCAGTCATGCAACACTGTGCCTGAACAAAATTTTTTGCATTTTTTTCACACATATAGAGCTTTTTTTGGGTGATATTCAATCACCACTGGGTGTTTTTATGTTTTGCTAAACAAATTTTTTTTTCATAGTTTGGTATAAAATTTTGCTAACAAGTAATTTTTCTCTTTCACTGATGTGCGCTCATGAGGCTGCACTGATGGGCACTGATAGACTGCACTGATAGGCACTGACGAGGCAGCACTAATGGGCACTAATGTGGCAGCACTGGTGGGCACTGATGAGGCAGCACTGATGGGCAGTGGCACTAATGGGCAATGATGTGGCAGCACTTGTGGGCACTGATGAGGAGGCACTGATGAGGCTGCATTGATAGGTGGCACTGATGGGCTGTAATAGGTGGCACTTAAGGGGACTGAGAGGTGGTACTGATAGGCAGCACTGATAGGCTTTACTGATAGGCCGCACTGATGGGCACCGATAGGCGGCACTGGAAGGTGGCACTGATAGGGAGCACTTATAGGTGACACTAATGATGAGGCACTGATGGGCACTGATTGGCCGTAGTGATGGGCACTGATAGGTGGCACTGGTGGGCACTGATTAGCAACACGGGTGGGCACTGATTAGCAACACGGGTGGGCACTGATTGGCAGCACTGGTGGGCACTGATAAGCAGCACTGATGGGCGCTGTTGGGACCGATGTCCCTGTAACAGAAGGCTTTCTTCTGCTCTCCTCAGGCTCTCAGCGCGAGCAGAGAAAAGCCAATAACCGGCTTGTGTTTACATCCTGTAATTAGCTGTCATTTGCTAACAGCTGATCACGTGGTAAAAAGGCTGCTGTGATTGTCCTTTTACCCCGATCTGTGATCAGCCGAGTCCAAAGTGCGCCCTTCCGGCATTGTATGCCCGCGCTGTAGCCGTATTCCGGGAACTGGTTAATAAGGCTGGGATTCCATTCAAGTAGCAGGTCTGGATGAAATTTTAAGTGCTTTTGAATAAAATTTGTTGACTTAATGATGGCAAGATGGAATGTTCTGATTAACAATTTTTCTGAATTTTTATTAAAAAAAGCTTGCACAAAATTCTATGGAGTATGATATGACCAGCTCAAGGTTTTTGCAAAGGCCTATTGGGACTGATTTTCTTTATCTTTACAAAGTTTCTTTAACGTTCTAACTCTTTGGGAACAGTTGAGTATATATATTGAGTGTGATCTCAGTGGATGCGCCTCTTCATTAATGGACCCTACAGGGAGAATGCACAGTATAAATAGATCAAAGGAAAGTAAGTCGCTGCCGAATTTGAGAATATTATTATTAAGAGACAGCACTCCGCAAGGTCACATAACATGATTTCCCCAGAGAGTGCCATCATACAACCTTCAATAATAACATGCATACATCAAGAGACTTCTAGAATAAGTCATGCATAGCCAGGATCTCTTTCCAAAAATGGTGATGGAGAACAATGTTCTTCCTTGTGGTCAATGACAGAGAAGTAGAGGAATTAAACTGATGACTTTCATCATAGAGGAAGAACTTTTTCCTTGCCAAACCTTTGAAGTGAACCTGTCTTCGCCTACAAACTGGCTAACAGTAATGCTGAATTGACAGCAACTTCTGTTGACTGAAGTGGCGGGTCGTAATGCAGGGCGCATGGGCGCCGCCCCCCTATCCATGCTTCCGGTCCCCTAATCTACATGCTGGACGCATGGATTCCAATGGGGTTTATTTTTTTTGAAGCACGTGATTAGGCTTCAAAAAAGGGTGGGCTCGGGGCGCAGTGAGCCGACCCAGTTATGTGACAATAGTGAATTAATATTCGCTATTGTCTTCCTTATTCTCCTCCCGGCCAATCAGGAAACGGGTCCTGAGACCATCACCCGATTGGCTGAGAGGAGAAGCGATCCTATTGGCCGCCTAGAAGAAGGCGGGAGGAGATGTACGGCAGAAGCCACTGTGATGCCGAGGAGGAGGAGACGCAGGGGAAGCCACCGTCCATCGCCCAGAGGATGCCCGCGACCTAGATGGGGTAAGTGCGGGGCTGGTGACTGACCAACTGGTGGGGGGGTGTCTGTGGTTGCATTGTTTGCCGCCCCCCCCCAAAAAAAAATATATATATATACCACCAGCCGCTATTGTTTGACTGTGAGTACCTGTAATAATCTTCAACTCAGTTTTTTTGTAGGCTTAGTGCCAACATTATTTAGGGCTTGTAGGCTCTCCAGAAAGCTAGGGTTGATTTGAAGGTATTATAAATATGTTCAGTCACCACAAGGTGCCAGAATTTTAGCAGGGTGTGGGGGTCAACTTGAAAGTTATAGAGCGCCTTAAGTGCGGCCCCTGACACTCCCAGAGTTCCACACAATAGCAGCACGTTTTTATGCACTGCATCTAGTTAGGCAGTCTATTCAAAAATAAATAGGCTATAATGCACCTCAACGTACAACACACTGAGGAAGCTGGAGTACAGTAATGCCCAGCATTGATGTCAGTGGTAATAATAATAACCCCAGCATTAGAATCAGTAAATGCAATAATAACCCCAAGCATTAGTGTCAGTGGACACAATAATAACCTCTAGAATTGATGTCAGTGAGTGCAATAATAACCCTCTACATTGGTGTCAGTGTACACACTAATAACCCCTAACATTGATGTTAATGGACACAATAATAACCCCCTACATTGGTGTCAGTGAGTACAATAATAACCCCCAATGTTGGTGTCAGTGGGCTCATTAAAGTGGTTCTAAAGGCAGAAGGTTTTTTTACCTTAATGCATTATATGCAATAAGATAAAAAAACTTCTGTGTGCAGCAGCCCCTCTAACACTTACCTGAGCCTGATAGTCCTCCAGTGATGTGTACGAGAGCCTTGGCAGTCCAGGGACTCTCCCTTCTCATTGGCTGAGACAGCAGCAGGCGCATTAGCTCCTACTGCTGTCATTTCAAGTCAGTGAGCCAATGAGGAAAAATGGCGGGTGGGGCCAAGCCAAGGCTCAGTGTCTGAATGGACACACAGAGCACTGGTTCAGGAGCGAGCCTGATCGGGCGCCCCCATAGCAAGCTGCTTGCTGTGGGGGCACTCAGCAGGAGGGAGAGGCCAGGAGTGCTGGATGAAAAAGCATGTGTCACTGATGAACGATTTGGTCAGAATCCATACAATAGACAAACAAGGATTTGGGGGGCACACCCTAAAAGATGCATTAAAGATGGTGCAGCCATAAGACCATAAAACAGAACAAAATATTACAGCGCATACATGCAAAAAATGACATGACCAGTGTATTCAAGATATCCCCAACATTCCAATACCGCCCCTTTACTCCATCCAAACCCCACTTTTACACCTCCCTTTTTCCTTGCCCCCATTTACCAATAATAGACCACACAGGAGTTGGAGTATAACTGGCCATAGCAGCCTTTTTATTACCAAAATATTAAATCCAATATTAAATAACTCTTAATTAACATATCTACAACAATTGTAACGACAATTTAACTCCCAGTATGTTGGTCTTTGACGGCACCCCGAACTTTAACATTTTCCACCACTACAATGCGGGACCATAATTCACCATAACAGGCCTCCAGCCGTATCACCAGCTCGGAGACAACCCCCTTCCTGCAGTGCAACCATTACCGTATTCCAGCACACCATTGCTGGAATACACCAGAGGGGCACATACCACCGAAGAGCCCCCCACCACTTCCATCACATCTGTTTTTTGCCACCATCAAAGACCAAAGACACCGCCACAGCCCACAAGGGTAACCCCTTACCCTTAACGGCCCCTCCACACCCGCAGGGCCAGCTGATCGATGCCCACAGCTGAAAGATGCACACTGTCTCCCTGCAGGTACATACTGTGAGGGGGCTAGCTCGGCAGCGGGTATGTGTGACCCCCGGGATGGGCTCCCCACCCAAAAACAGGCCCAGCAGACGGAGGTTGTGGTTTTCAAAATCAAAAAAAGGTGCGGTTTATTTTCTATTTACAGTGACAAAAACACAGCAAGGCAAAAAAAACAAACACAAAATAAATCCTG
The DNA here is from genome assembly GCA_029206835.1 of Rana muscosa. Lineage (NCBI taxonomy): Eukaryota > Metazoa > Chordata > Amphibia > Anura > Ranidae > Rana > Rana muscosa. The sequence continues at coordinate 1,065,547,455 of CM055117.1, forward strand.
GTCAACTTGACCTCTGACTAAACTTACAGGTTTCCTAACTAACGACTGGGATCAGCCTAGTGCTGTCCTAGTCCCTGGTTTTAAATGTCCAAGCAAAATATAGCCACACAGGCTTTCTCTCACCGCACAGGGGTTCACTCTCCCTAGACAGTCCACACAGGTCTGGTTCCAGGCATGAGCTAACATCTAATGAAGCTGGGAGTTTTTTATAGAGGCCTAAATGAGCTGACAAGCTTCAGCTGGCCTCATCAACTCCCTGTCTGCACGACGCCCAGCCCTCTCCCTAGAGGTATGAGTCATCAATGAGCCCACTAGTCTCAGCTGGGCTTATACAACTCTCCACCTAGCTGTATAAGTCAGCGTAAAGCCTGAATCTGGGCGAAATATATCTACCCCCCTGGATGCAACCAGGTGACTTTACCTTCCTGCTGTCACATACCCCCCCCTCTTGTTTTAACCTCGGGGTTGGAACACCAGCAATCAGGCATTCATGTACTCGAGACAAAGCATCCACATTCCCCATTTGAACGCCAGGGCGATGCTTTACTGTGAAGTTGAATTCCTGGAGGGCCAGGAACCACCTATTCACTCTTCTATTTGTTTCCTTGTTTTGAGCCATCCACTTTAACGGAGCGTGATCCGTAACCATGTCAAAGTGCCTACCTAGCAGGTAGTACCGAAGGGAATCTAGAGCCCACTTCACCGCTAAACACTCCTTTTCAACGGTGGCGTAATTTACCTCATGGGACTTCAACTTCCTGCTGAGGTAAATGACTGGGTGCTCTTCCCCGTTCCAGACCTGGGACAATACTGCTCCTAACCCCACATCTGACGCATCACTTTGTACGACAAAGTCTCTAGAGAAGTCGGGTGAGTACAACACTGGCTGGCTACATAAGGCTTGTTTCAAGAATTGGAATGCTGCCTCAGCCTCGGGGGTCCATTTAATCATGACCGACCCTTTCCCCTTCGTCAGGTTGGTTAGGGGCACAGCCTTAGAAGCAAAGTGGGGAATGAATCGCCGATAATACCCAGCGATTCCCAGAAAGGCTCGTACCTGCTTCTTGCTGTTGGGACGTGGCCAACTCTGGATGGCCTCGACTTTGTTGAGTTGGGGTTTTATTACTCCCCTCCCAATGGTGTACCCAAGATATTTGGCCTCCTCCTGCCCAATGGTACACTTCTTGGGGTTAGCCGTAAACCCTGCTTCCCGAACAGAGTCCAGGACTGCTTGCACTTTTGGCAGATGTGAGGCCCAATCTGTGCTATGGACAATTATGTCATCCAGGTAAGCCGCAGCATACTTCCGATGGGGCCTCAGCATCTGGTCCATTTTCCGCTGGAATGTGGCCGGCGCATTCTGTAACCCGAACGGCATTCTTTTATATTGGAACGCCCCGTCTGGGGTTACAAATGCGGTTTTCTCTTTGGCCGACTTGGCCAGGGGGATTTGCCAATACCCTTTTGTGAGGTCAAGAGTCGTCATGTATCGGGCTGTTCCCAGCCGGTCGATCAACTCATCTATACGTGGCATGGGGTAGGTGTCAAATTTTGTAACTTTGTTCAACTGACGAAAATCGTTACAAAATCGCCAGCTCCCATCCGGTTTAGGCACCAACACAATGGGACTAGACCAATCACTTTGGGACTCCTCTATCACCCCTAAGTTCAGCATTCTCTGTACTTCCTCCCGTATTGCCTCCCGTCGGGCCTCTGGGATCCGATAGGGTTTTAACTTCACCCTTTCACCGGGCGGGGTAATAATGTCATGCTCTACCCCAGATGTTTGTCCCGGCAGCTCAGAGAATACCTCCTTGTTGCGAAGTACAAACTCCTTAACCTCCTGTTGTTGGGGTTGTGACAAGGTGGCTGCGATTCCAACCTCAGGAATCACGCAACCAGTTTGAGCTGGTGACCAAGTGTCTGCGACTAGGGACTCTCTATCCCTCCAGGCTTTCAACAGATTAACGTGATAGATCTGTTCGGGCTTTCGCCTTCCTGGTTGTCTGACCTTGTAATTCACTTCGCTCACTTTTTCCATTATCTCGTAGGGGCCTTGCCATTTGGCAAGGAATTTACTTTCAACCGTAGGGACAAGTACCAATATCCTATCCCCCGGGGAAAAGGTACGGGTCTTGGCTCCACGGTTGTACACTCTCTGCTGTGCCAACTGCGCTTGGGCCAAATGTTCCTTCACGATGGGCATTACCTGTGCAATTCGATCTTGCATCAGGGCGACATGCTCAATCACACTCCTGTGGGGAGAACTCTCACTTTCCCAAGTTTCCTTGGCAATATCCAACAGCCCTCTTGGGTGTCTCCCATACAGTAACTCAAAGGGGGAGAATCCCGTAGAGGATTGGGGCACCTCCCTAATAGCAAACATCAAATAAGGAAGTAGACAGTCCCAATCCCTTCCATCTCTATCCACCACTTTCTTCAACATTTGTTTTAGGGTTTTGTTGAATCTTTCAACCAGCCCATCGGTTTGGGGGTGATACACAGATGTACGCAATTGCGTCACTTTGAACAATTTACACAGCTCTTTCATAACCCGGGACATAAAGGGTGTACCTTGGTCCGTAAGCAGTTCTTTACAAATACCCACCCGGCTAAAAACAAGAGATAGCTCTTTGGCTATGGTTTTGGCCGAGGTATTTCTGAGAGGGATCGCTTCTGGATAACGGGTGGCATAGTCCATTATAACCAATATGTACTGGTGCCCCCTAGCGGACTTGATTATAGGACCTACCAAATCCATTGCGATTCTCTCAAACGGGACCTCAATGATGGGTAGAGGGACCAGCGGGCTACGGAAATGTGGCATCGGGGCCGACCTCTGACACACAGGGCAGGAGGAACAATAATTTTCTATGTCCTTCATCACCCCAGGCCAATAGAATCTCTGTAATACCCTCTCTCGGGTTTTCTCTGTCCCCAGATGACCTCCAAGAATGTGCCCATGGGCCAACTCCAACACCAACTTCCTGTAAGGTTTGGGCACCACAAGCTGCTCAACGGTTTCTTCTGCCCGCATTCTCCACCAACTGTGAGGGGGCTAGCTCGGCAGCGGGTATGTGTGACCCCCGGGATGGGCTCCCCACCCAAAAACAGGCCCAGCAGACGGAGGTTGTGGTTTTCAAAATCAAAAAAAGGTGCGGTTTATTTTCTATTTACAGTGACAAAAACACAGCAAGGCAAAAAAAACAAACACAAAATAAATCCTGGTCAACTTGACCTCTGACTAAACTTACAGGTTTCCTAACTAACGACTGGGATCAGCCTAGTGCTGTCCTAGTCCCTGGTTTTAAATGTCCAAGCAAAATATAGCCACACAGGCTTTCTCTCACCGCACAGGGGTTCACTCTCCCTAGACAGTCCACACAGGTCTGGTTCCAGGCATGAGCTAACATCTAATGAAGCTGGGAGTTTTTTATAGAGGCCTAAATGAGCTGACAAGCTTCAGCTGGCCTCATCAACTCCCTGTCTGCACGACGCCCAGCCCTCTCCCTAGAGGTATGAGTCATCAATGAGCCCACTAGTCTCAGCTGGGCTTATACAACTCTCCACCTAGCTGTATAAGTCAGCGTAAAGCCTGAATCTGGGCGAAATATATCTACCCCCCTGGATGCAACCAGGTGACTTTACCTTCCTGCTGTCACAATACCCACATTAATCTCCAACTCCCTGTGTCATATAACCAAACCCCCGTTACAGGAAACAAATCTACCCACCACCTTATTCACTCTAAACCGCGCCTTATTGCTCCAGGCCACCAATCTCGCCATACAACAAGTGGCCCGCACTCCTATGTCGGACCACACTAACACTGTCCTGGAAAGGCCGATCGAAGCGTCAAAAAATCCGACATCACGGCCGAAACCAGTTCCCAAATGGGTCTGACCTCCAACTCGTTCCCTCCCACATGTAGGACCAACACATCAGGTGGTCTATCTAGCCGATCATACCGTTGCACTTCTGGTACAACCCTGCTCCAGACCATGCCCGGGATTCCCAACCAACTAATGCATGCCTCCCTACGCGAGATCCCCAGTTGCCTGCCGTCAGGCCTAACATCCGCTCTCCTGTCCCCCCAAAAGACATAGGAATGCCCTAGAGTCCAGACGAGGCATATGTGACCTCCATCCGAAATGACATAACAGCGCTAGGTATTACAAATACAACACATCATACCACCCCACAAAGCATGAAATTGACACCAACATTTTTTTTTGTAAACCACATCAGTTAACAATTGAGGGCGCACATAAGAACTGAACCTACTAGATTCCCATCTCCCAATCCTTTTTACAGCCGCCTCATCCAACCTGCACCTGGCAGCCTCTATGGCCGCCCAATGCAAAAGGACAGTAAAGCGAATTGTGTGCAGTCCAGTCCCGCCGCCCGAAGACATTTGCGGAAAAACTGATACAAACTGAAACCTAGATAAAAAACGACCCATCCCCATACAACAAGAACGGCTCGCCCACACCTGGACAGACCCCTAGGAATCCCTTCACCGGGCAGACCTGGGAACTGGGTAAAGTAAATAGCTGCACATTCACCCCTTTCCTCTTCTGATCAGTTTTAGACATACGCAGCCGTAATACCACCCTATCTCCCCTCACACCCACATCCTGCAACGTTAAATCCCCTTTTACTCGCCTAGCCGGGCTCGCAAGCTCCCCCACTCGAAATGCTCCAAAAAAAACACGATAGAAAACACTGCGCTAAACAAAAGTACCTCATAAACCAAAGAACACATCCCACCCAATTTCCCGCAAATGACCTGCAATATAGCAAAAGAGACCGGCCTCCTAGCTTCTTTTTGAGTGTAACACTTACGATACCCTTTTATCGCTTGTTGCACCCAAAAGTCTTTAGTAAAATCCGTCAGGCCCTGAAGCTTAAACAAAAAAAGCCAAGCCAGCCAGCTTCCGCTCAATGGCAGCCACTGACCCCCCACCTTCCATATGCCTGAAAACTAAATACACCACCAGTAACCTCATGTCGGGCCCTCCCCAGCTCAGCTCCTGCCAGCCGTACAGAAGCTAACCACTCCCTCCATACTTTGGCGTAGGCCGCCCATGTTGACCCACTTACCGACCTTCTGATCCATCCCGCAGCGACTCCGAGGCAACCTCCCAAACCCAACCCGGGCAAGGAATCCCTTCCTTCTCTGCAGCTGGCGCCAGCTCACTGAACCTGTCCCACTGAAACCGAGACAGGGAATCAGATAGCGCACCACACCCATGTTATCACAGTTCAACCTAATCTTCAGGTTCTGACATTCCAGCCCGCACAACTCCATAGCCAGGACCACGGGAAACAATTCCAACAGTACCAGGTTACGAAGCAACCCAGCCTCCATCCATGACTCTAGCCAAGCCTCTGCGCTCCACTGCCCCTGAAACAAAGGCCCCATATCCTGTAGACCCAACCGCATCCGTAACGAACTCTAAATCATAATTACTCACGGGGCCCCCCCATCCAAACAGAACGCCCATTGTACATCTCCAGAAACGTGTGCCAAACCTTCAAATCCTCCTTATGGTCTCTGGTAAGTCTGATAAAACGGGTCGGGGCCCGCACCCCAGCGGTAGCCGCCGACAGCCGTCGAAAAAAAAAAAACGACTCAATGGAATAATGCGACACGCAAAATTCAACTTACTTAACAAAGACTGAAGCCCCCGGAGCTGTACCTTCCGCTGCCCTATCATCTCCCTAATCCCCCACCTGAGCGCTTCCACCTTATCCCCTGGCAACCGACACTCCATAGCTCTGGAGTCTATCACAATGCCCAACAAATTTCAGTCATCAGGCGCTTGGTTTTATCTGCCGCCAACGGGACACCAAACCTACCCGCAATGTGCTGCAACATGTACAGGATAATCGCACACACATTGGAGGAAGGAGGCCCTACAAACAAAATCATTGAGATAATGGATAACTGAATCCAGACCCGACACGTCCTGCACCACCCATTCCAAAAACAAACTAAACATTTTGAACACAGAACAGGAAATGGAACAACCCATGGGCAAGCATTGATCCACATAAAACTCCTCCCGCCAACGGCACCCCAACTGGCAAAAACTGTCCGGATGTACCGACAGCAAGCGGAATGCCGACTCAATGTCAGCTTTTGCCATGAGCGCCCCTGACCATAGCGCCTAACCCGCCCAACAGCCGCATCAAAGGACGTATAAGACACTGTACAAGCCCCGGGGTCTATAGCAACATTACCCGACCCCACCTTTTGGAAACGAGAGGTGGTGAATAAGGCAAAACCTATTCGGTTCCTTCTTAGGCAGCACCCCCAGCGGTGACACTACCAGATCCTGCAGTGGTTTAACCGTGAATGGCCCAACCATGCGCCCTAACGCCACCTCCTTCGCCAATTTGTCCGAAACTACCCCTGGATTCTGCAGCGCCAACCGCAAGTTCCGAGCCATAGGCGGAACTACCTCCAAGGAGTACAGTATCTTAAAACACTCAGAAAACCCTGCAGCCAACAACCCAGCAGCCCCCCCTATCTGGGTACCTACTTTGAAAAAGGGCCCAATCCTTTCCTCCCTCACCGGCGTCATCCCTCTTGTGAGCCAAATCCCCGGAACGCTTCCCCTTTCTGAAGCAGCGGGACAGGGGGTGATTGCCCCCGCATCCGGAGCACCCATGCTTGAACCCCCCAAACTTACAGGAGCCCCCATTAAATTACCAGCACACCGCCCCACTTTTTCTCAGCCGGAAGTCCAGAGGTGGGTGTTCCCCCGCCCCCCCCCCTTGAAGAGACTGGTTCGGGGCCCTTGCCGAAGACATCAAGCGCATCCATAGGCTGATATCCTTGTGATCCCACCGAAGAGATGGACGAACCGCCCTATGCTGCCTAAACTGCTCGTCATACCGCAGCCAAGTGGTCCCCCCATACCCTCTATGAGCCTCCCCTATGGCGTCCCTATAGCAGAACAACGCCGAGCAATGGTCTGGGTTTTTCTCACCTATGACACTGGCCATTTTAGCGAACGCCTGCAAGGCAACAAGGAGAAAAATCACAACATACTCACCCTTGTTGATCTTGTCCCTGACCTCCTGCTTCAAGTGCGCTCCCAAGGGCCCCTCAAAGCAAACATAAACCTCACATTTTTCGTCATACGCGAACCTAACTACATCAGCCATGGCCGCAGCTGCCGGTTCCACAGCTTTTTCGCCGGCCACCGTACTCACTATCACTCCCCCAGCCACCGTGGCAGGGGGCACCAAAAGGGCTGTGGGGGTCCCCCCACTCCCCGTCCCTACTGACTGCGTACCTACCCACAGTGCTACCTGCGGGGGTACCCCTTGGCTGACCGCGAAGCGCTGAACCAAGTCCTCCATTGGCCCTACTGTCCCGGGGGCGACAGGCTGACTGCCCACCGCCCCTGAGCCAGAAGCCACTACCGCCATGGCCCTTGACGTGGCCCCACCAATGTTGGCAGTACCACCACCCCCCATACCCAGCAACCTACACAGAGCATTATTAACATCAACAGGAGACATAACAGTGGGCTTACCGGGCTGACCAGGCATGTTCCCCACAGCCGCTGCTACTGCATCCCCCGGTGGCTCGACCTCCAGGCGATCGTCCTCTTCTGAGCCCGAGACTTCACCCTCCGACCTGCCTTCCTGGGCTGAAAGCATAGGTGTAAGCAGCCCCCCAGGCGAAGCCTGCCTGAAGGCAGTGGATGCCGTCCGTGCCGCAGCGTGCTCACTCTCCATGCGTCTGTCTGCCGCCTCTCTGCTGCGCATGCCCTAACGTGTGGGGCCCATGGTAGGCTGCGCCTGACCGCCTCTGCTGTCCGATCCATCCCTCCACCCAGGTGCATATCCAGAACCGCCAGCTGCATCTGGTAGCGGCCCCGCGGACGTGGCACCGCTTCTCCCCCACTGAATCTCCCCCCTTGCTGGGCCCTGTGAATGGGGGGGGTCATTCCCTCAGAGGTCCTCTGCCACGAGGGCGAGGAGCGGGCGCCATTACGGCCTGTAGCCCCGCCCCCGAGCTCCGCCGTTGTTGAGAATTCCGCCTGGTCCCCCGACGGCTGCAGCTGGTGTGCGTTTCGCCGGAGAGGCCGCCGGGTCCGTCAAAGGGCTTCTAGGGTGGCACTAAGCTCTGCTGTAGGGGCCCGGCGAGAACGTTCCGGAGGCCAGGGACCTCCAAACGTGCGGCGTTCCTGGATAAGTGTAGCAACCTGCGATTGCAGCCAGTCAGCTCCTCTCGTCGCCGCTGCCGCCCGCAAATGCCCCAGGATCAGGTCAACGTCTGCCATGAATAGAGAAGCATGGAAAAACTTCTCCTCTATGTCTTCTTCCCCCAACTGTTCCCGGAAGTCCCTGCCTACCCCCTTTATGACGCTTCTCCCCTCCAGTTCATTTCTCCATCTTGCCTCCTCCCCTTGAGCCTTTTCAAGTTTAGACCCCTTAGTTGTCTCTCCTCTCCACCTTGTCATCCCCGGCCCTTCATTACTGTTTTTGCTGTCTCTCCATTCCGGGCCTCACTTTCAACTCCTGCAAGGCTATTTAAAACACCTGAACATTTTCGAAAAATATGGGGATTTGGTCACACTATATGGCTATATGGTGCTTAAGCCCACTTACTGCGACAAAGTACCCCATTATTAGTGAGTCCTAGGCTATCCATGAATGGAAGGGTTAGGTCCAGGACACCCTTAGGTAAATGCAAGATCAATTGGCAGACTCCGAGACTTCAATAGGAGGACAGCCATGCAGGGAAATGCATCCAGCAAGAAGCCACATCTGCATGTGTAGGAATTCTGTCTCTTATGGCAACAGTTTTTAACAGTTCCTAATCCTAACACAAAGTGTAATAGTTTCTTTATCTTCCACTACAATCACTCCTTGTAGTTCTTCAGCCCACTGAGCTCCCAGTCTCTCACTAGACCCACTAGATCACTGTCACTGAATCCCTTGTGCTCCTTCAATCTTCTTACTGAGTATCTTCCTCAAGCGTCACCCCTGATTCTCTGCTGTGTCCCTGGCTTGGCACTCTAGATACCTCTCAAGCTTCACCCCACTGGCCTGCTCGGTCCCTGGCTTTACACACAAGGCTGCTCTGCAAGCGTCACCTCCGCTTGCTGGCTCCCTGGCTTGATTCCCACTGAAGTTTCCCAATTCTTCACAATCCCTGGTTGGTGAGGATTCTGCTCCGGTACTTGCTTCAGTTACTCATGGTGGTCCCTGGTAATAAGGCGGATAGTCACTTAGTGGCGACAGCTTCCCCTCTACCTCCGACCGTGACAGGTTCTCTGGCCGGCAGAACCGTCACTTCTTGGGTGGGAATAAGTTTTGCTGCATCTTAGTACCAGCTCGCGGTTCTCAGAATTGCCTACCAGGACGTGAGCATGCCAGGGTCTAGTAGCAGATAAAGCAGGTAGGGATCAAGCAGAAGCGTAGTCGAGAAACAAGCCAAAGGTCAATAACAAGTGGTAACAGATTGGAATCAAGTGGAAGAGTAGTTCAGACACAAGCCAAAGTTCAGCCACAAGTGGTAATGGAGATACAGACAGCTGCAGGTATGCAAAAGAGCAAGATATTGGCTGGAGACAGGGGCGTTGCTAGGTGGCAAAAACAACAGGGGCTTTAGCCCGAAGTCCAAGGCCGGAAACGGGGGGTGGTGGTTAGAGATGGCCTTGCGGTTCACCCCGCGGTCAGTTCGCGGCAAACTTTGCGCGTTCGCTATTCGCCGAACCGGCGATCATATGTCGCTATTCGGCGGCCGCCATATTCTTTTACATTGTGAAGAACTTTGACCCATGACACATCCATCATGTGGTACAGGACAGCCAATTGAGACATTTCAGCACATGGACATACCCCCTACCTTATAAATAGACCTGATCTGGCTGCCATTTCACATTCTGTCTTTTGTCATTGTAGGGAGAGGTTGCTGTGTGGAGCAGGGACAGACTGTAGTGACACAAATCGCTAACTAATAGGTCCACAAAAGTCCTTTTAAGGACTGGTATAGGTGTACTATTGTTTGGTGTGCAGTATATAGGGGTGTAATACACTTATAATATACTTTCAAATATAGAAAGCATTTTATAGTGCATTTGTATTGTGCAGCATTGTGACTGCTGAGCGGTTCTGCAGCTGTCTTTTGTCAGTGTAGGGAGAGGTTGCTGTGTGGAGCAGGGACAGACTTTAGTGACACAAATCGCTAGCTAATATAGGTCCACAAAAGTCCTTTTAAGGACTGGTATAGGTGTACTATTGTTTGGTGTGCAGTATATAGGGGTGTAATACACTTATAATATACTTTCTAATATAGCATATTATACTGGATTTGTATTGTGCCGCATTGTGACTGCTGAGCGTTTCTGCAGCGATACTACAACTACAAAGAGTGACAAACGCAATTAGAAAAAAGTATTATAACTGGTGTGATAGACCAGTGGCCCCCCAAAACGACAGATTGAAGCGGGGTGTTATATACCTTCTTCCACATATACTGCACTTCTCTAGAGACTTTTGTCACAGGGTCATTTAAAAAATGACAGGCAGAGGAAGAGGCAGGCCCTTCCACAGGGGTGGTAGGGGTAGGGCAGGAGCACCAGGCCGGAGCCAAAGTGGGAAGTTGAAGAAGGTGTGCTCGATTACGTCAAAGGACGCACCAGACTTGGTTGAGTGGCTCACTCAGCCTTCCTCTTCTGCACCCTCCTCATTCTCTCTATCTGCACCCTCTTCACTCTCTGCTGTGTGCACCCCCAAAGACACTACCACCAACACCACCACCACCGTATACCCTCCGCTTGAGTCACAGGAATTATTTTCCGATCCATCACAAGACATTTCTGATACGCAGGCATTCTTGGCATTATATCAGGAAGAGGAGGTAGCAACAACCGCCACTCAGCAGTCTGATGACAGTACCCAGATCAGCCCACGGAGGTTGGTCCCCGCTGTTGCTGCCTACTCCGAGATCTCTAATGTTATTGGTGGGGAAGGTGACGTCGATGATGACGTGTCTATGGACGTCACGTGGGTGCCCACAAGAGAGGAAGAGGAGGGGAGTTCAGAGGAAGAGATGGACCAGCGGATAGGGAGGAGAAGCAGGCCGAACTTATATTGCACAGGAGGGACAAACCAGACTGCTAATGTATCAGGAGCGAGCCATCAACCATATACGGTCACATCTGGCGCTCCCAGGACGCCGGCACATGGCTCCGCAGTGTGGGCTTTTTTTAACGTGTCCGCTGCTGACAATAGTGTTGCCATCTGCAGCCTTTGCAGTCAACGCATAAGTCGCGGTAAGCCCAACACTCACCTAGGGAGGACCGCCTTAAGAAGGCACATGAACTCCCATCACTAAGCCCAGTGGGAGCAACGCCGTCAAAACCCACAAAGCCACACTCCAGGCTCTCACCGTCCAGCCTCTTCTACTTCTCCTTCTTCTCTCTTCTCACAATTGTCCTCCACTCCACCTTCCATCATGCTGTCCTCACGTTTTTTGGAAAAAGGCAGGCTTCCGTGAGCCAAATGTTTGAGCGTAAAAAAATTATGACGTCGGATTACCCTCTTGCCCAACGGTTGACCTCTGGCTTGTCGAAACTGATAGCTCGCCAACTACTGCCATATAAACTGGTGGACTCGGAGGCCTTTCGAAAATTTGTGGCCATTGGAACACCACAATGGAAGGTCCCAGGAAGGAAATAATTCTCACAGAAGGGCATCCCAGAGCTATATGGCCATGTTCAGCGGCAAGTGAATGTATCTCTGGCACACAGTGTCGGTGCCAAGATACATCTGACCACAGACACGTGGTCTAGCAAACACGGGCAGGGAAGGTATATAACTTTTACTGCACACTGGGTGAACTTTCTGGCGGCCGTCAAGCATGTAACCCGTGGCACCCGTTTAGATTTGGTTTTACCACCACAGATTGCATGCAGGCCTGCCTCTTCTTCTCCTCCTCCTACTCCATCCTCCCTCTCCTCCTCGGCTGACTTCTCCTTTTCCGCTGCTACTGTCTCTTCCGCTGCGCCGCCCAAGATCCCCAGAATCTATTCAACATGCCAGGTGAGACGTTGCCATGCTGTGCTGCATCTGTTGTGCCTGGAAGCCAAGAGCCACACTGGCCCTGCACTCCTTTCAGCTTTGCGTTCACAGGCAGATCAGTGGCTAACACCGCTCAATTTGACAGTTGGTAAAGTAGTGTGCGACAACCGTGCCAATCTGCTGAGCGTGTTGAAACAGGGCAAAATTACACACGTGCCATGCTTGGCACACGTCTTCAACTTGGTCGTGCAGCGATTCGTTGTCAAATACCCTGGGGTACAGGACGTCTTGCGGCAGGCAAGGAAAATCTCGGCCCATTTCAGAAGATCTTACACGGCCATGGCTCGCCTTGCTGACATTCAGCGGCGACACAATCTGCCCGTCAGACATCTTATTTGTGACTGCCCGACGCGATGGAACTCAACCTTGTATATGCTTGATAGGCTGCTCCAGCAGAAACGTGCAGTTAACGACTACCTGTACGAACTCTGCGGCAGGACAGGTTCTGGGGAGCTTGTTTTTTTTTCACTGCGCCAGTGGCTGCTCATTTGGTAGGATCACCAAACTGGTCAGTCGCAGCCATGGCGCCATCAGTGACATCGTACCTTACGCCTTCTTTATGGAGCGTGCATTGCGTCGTGTCATTGATCAAGCCGTCGAGGAGCAGGAGCAGGAAGATGAGGAAGTTGCAATGCTGGATGAATTCCCAGGGGGGGCTACTCCATCTGAAACAAGTCAACAACAGGAGTCTGAAGAGGAGTCAGAGGAGAATGGTGTCGAGGCGGATAAGGAGGAGCAAGAAGAGCATGCTTTAAACCTTTCTGGGATCCCTGTTGTTGTCCGTGGATGGGGGGAGGAGAACGAGGACGACATTATCCTGGATGATGAGCAGGAGCTAGGCCACCACACCGCTTCCAGTTTAGTGCAAATGGGGGCCTTCATGCTCCAGTGTTTTAAGAGGGACCTCCGTATAAAAAGCATAAAGGGCAAGGACCAGTACTGGTGGCAACGTACTGAGACCCCCGGTACAAACAAAAAATTACGGAAATGTTACCACCATCACAGAGGGCTCTCAGAATGGAGCACTTCCAGGCCTTGCTTAGAGAAATGCTGCATTCTGCTTTTGCGTGCGCTGGCAGAGGAATTTCTACTCCCAGAGAAACAGTTGCGGGTACCAATCCAACAGCGCCTGCAAGAAGAGGGCAGTTTGAAGATGTGTTGGTCACTTCTGATATGAGATCATTCTTTCAGCCAACCCATCGACAGCTGTAATCCGGATCCAGCATCAGGGAATGCCTAGACCGACAGGTGTCCGACTACATTGGGTTAACGGCCGATGTGGACGCTCTGAGAAGTGATGAACCCCTGGACTACTGGGTGGGCAGGCTTGACCTCTGGCCAGAGCTTGCACAATTTGCAATGGAACTGTTGGCTTGCCCCTCGTCCAGTGTCCTGTCCAAAAGGACGTTCAGCGCAGCAGGGGGGATAGTGACTGATAAGCGCACTCGCCTAGCTCACGACAGTGTTGACTACCTCACATTTCTAAAAATGAATGAGGCATGGATCTCGGAGGAATTCAACACATGTGACCAGTAGACCATGTTTGATTCAAATTCCTCATGACAGGCCACAAATATCCGCCACCACCCATAACAATTCATGGTCCCTGTCTTAGGTAAATACAGCGGCGTAAAAAGCCTTTTATGTCCGTTGAATGCCTAATTTTTGGGGCCTGTAATGGCCGAAACGTATTTATCCTGTGAATGCCTAATGTACCTCCAGCCACAGAATACAAAGTTCTTTGCTGTCAGGTGAACGCCTGTTGGCTAATTTTTGGGTCCTGTACTGGCCGATACTTACTTCTTTATCCAGGCTGTGAATGCCTAATTTTTCAGACTGGAAATGAAAATCAATGGGTCTGTAAACGTTCCGCTAAATTGTGGAACGGATGTGGACCCATTTTACAGACGTGTGAATGGACCCTATATGTATTCGACATGTATTTACCGGCTGCTGTCAGTTCCGGCTGATTTAGGCCGAGCTATTACACTAAAACTGAGCAATATTACAAAACAAAATACACGTTATAACTGTATAAACGATTTATATAACTTATAAAAAAAATTATAATAATTTTATGGCAACTTTTCCAATAGCAGGATCATCTCCTGCACCCCCTTCATAGCCTGGCCTTGCCTCTCCTCCATGGACTTCATGCACTCCTGAATTGACGAAATTTTGCAGATAAAAAAAGAATGCTTGTCAATCGCAGATTCGCTTAATACTTCTGGTTAGTGATGAGCCGAACACCCCCGGGTTCGGTTCGCACCAGAACCCGCGAACGGACCGAAAGTTCGTACGAACATTAGAACCCTATTAAATACAATGGATGCGAACGTTCGAATTCTAAAGTGCTAATTATAACAACTATTATGCATGTTATTGTCCTAAAAAGGGTTTGGGAACCCGGGTTCTGCACCAGGGGACATGTATCAATGCAAAAAGAAGTTTTAAAAACGGTCGTTTTTCGGGAGCAGTCATTTTAATGATGCATAAAGTGAAAAAAAAAGTCAAATATTCCTTTAAATATCGTACCTGGGGGGTGTCTAAAGTATGCCTGTGAAGTGCCACGTGTTTCCCGTGTTTAGAACTGTCCCTGCACAAAATGACACTTCTAAAGGAAAAAAAAGCCATTTAAAACTTCTTGCGGCTTTAATGTAATGTCTGGTCCCGGTAATATGGATGAAAATCTTTAAGAAAAATGGCATAGCTACCCCATGACCCCCCCCCCCCTACCCCAGCCCATTACCAGCCCCTTTGGGTCTTGTATGGATATTAAGGGGAACCCTGCACATAAAATAAAAAAGGCCCTATATACTCTGAACAGCCGTATACAGGCGGTGCATACAAGACAGGGACTGTAGGTTTGTTCTTATGTAGAATCTGTTTGTAATTTTGAACAGGTACATTGTTGAAGTGTAGCTCCAGCCCAAAAATCTATTTTTAAACTTTTTGGGAAACATAGGTAAGGGTTATCACCCCTGTAACATTTGTTTTGCTGTCTGTGCCCCTGTTCAGAACATTTCACCTCACTTTCCGTCCCAATGACAACTGTTTTTGAAATGTGGTGTTTTTCTTGAAACAAGGATTGCTGATAAAGCATCAGTACAGAGGAGACACCTTTCTCCCATATTTATTCTTACAGGAGAGAATTTTCCTTCCTAGGGGTAGATTTCCTCTCACTTCCTGTTGTCTTCTTTCGTTTGCAAGTAGGAGTCGTTTGTAAGTTGGATGTTTGAAAGTAGGGACCTGCCGTATATACTCTGCAGAAATAGGCCCCTTAGTTGTTGGTGTTGGCACAACACTGTAAGCACTCACAGTTACTCTTGGTTGGTGCTGGAACGCCCTGCTGTCAACTATTATATCAGGAATTTTAATTACATATAATTCTTGAACAGTGGTAGTAAAAATTGGGGCTTTGATGGTGGTGCTGGTGCCACAACACTGTAAGCCCTGACAGTTACTCTTGGTGGGTGCAGCAATGGGCCCTGCTGTGAATTATTAGATCAAGAATTGTAATTGCATGCCCCTGTTGAACAGGGGCTGAAAAATTGGGCTTTTCGTGGTGGTGGTGGTGGTGGTGGTGTTGCCACAACACTGTAAGCCCTCAGAGTTACTCTTGGTGGGTGCAGGAATGGGCCCTGCTGTGAATTATTAGATCAAGAATTGTAATTACATGCCCCTTTTGAACAGGGGCTGAAAAATTGGGCCTTTCGTGGTGGTGGTGGTGGTGGTGTTGCCACAACACTGTAAGCCCTCAGACTTACTCTTGGTGGGTGCAGGAATGGGCCCTGCTGTGAATTATTACATCAAGAATTGTAATTGCATGCCCCTGTTGAACAGGGGCTGAAAAATTGGGCCTTAGGCACTGGTGGCACAACACTACAACCCCTCACAGATACTGTACTTGGAGCACAGCAATGAGCCCTGTTGCAAAGTATTGCTTCAAAAATTGTAATGACACGCCCCTGTTAAACAGGGGCTGAAAAATTGGGCCTTAGGCACTGGTGGCACAACACTACAACCCCTCACAGATACTGTACTTGGAGCACAGCAATGAGCCCTATGGCAAATTATTGCTAAAAAAATTGTAAGTACACGCCCCTGTAAAACAGGGGCTGAAAAATTGGGCCTTAGCCACTGGTGGCGGCACCCATAAACAAAAATGATCTTCCAAGCTATCATCATCAATCGTATCATTGAGGACTCGGAGGAGGAGGATAGCCAGTCAACATAACAGCACAGGCACTCAGCATCAGCATCAGTCTTGAAGGGACGTGACATGTTAAAATCAATTAGTCTGTTATATCAGCATCAGGTGTGTGGTAGCTGGTGGTGATCCAAGACTGGTTCATCTTGATCAAAGTCAGTCAATCAACCGAGTCGGTGGACAGGCGCACCCTGTGATCCGTGACAAATCCTCCAGCAGCACTGAATGTGCGTTCCGAAAGAACGCTGGATGCAGGACAGGCCAGTAGCTCAATTGCATACTGTGCAAGCTCTGGCCAGTGGTCCATCCTCAAGACCCAGTAAGCCAGAGGATTTTCGGTGGGGAAGGTGTCCAAGTCTGACCTTGCCCCTAGATATTCCTGCACCATGTTTATCAGACGCTGGCGATGGTTGCTGGAACCAATCATACTTTGGGGCTGCGGACTAAAGAATTGTCTGAACACATCGGTCAGACGGCCACCTTCCCCACCGCTCCTTCTTTGACTGGCCGAAGCCTCAGCAACTCGTTGTCCTGGACCAGGAGTTTGTAACCTCCCAGTCTCTGGGAACGCGTTGCACAGACCTTTCTGCAAGGCCTCCCGGAGTTGTCTCATCCTCTGCTCCCTCTGCGACGGTAACATAAGGTCCGCAACCTTACCCTTGTACCGTGGATCAAGGAGAGTGGCCAGCCAGTAATGGTCCCTCTCCTTGATCCGAAGAATACGAGGATCCTTCCGCAGACTTTGCAGGATCAGGGAGGCCATGCAGCGTAGGTTTGCTGAGGCATTCGCTCCGGAGTCCTCTGGGTCACTAAGGACGACATGATCCGCAGTCACCTCCTCCCAGCCACGTACAAGTCCACTGGTTTCTTGGGACTGTAAATCATCCCTAAAAGACTGCTGCTGATGATGCTGAGTGCCAGCCTCCACCTCCATGCTGACACAATCCTCCTCCTCCTCCTCCTCCTCTTCCTCTTCCTGTGCGATGGGTGGGACAGAAGGAACACTGTCTGGGTAAAGGGGGCCTTGAGAGGCAAGGAAGTCCTCCTCTTCCTGCCTCTGTTCTGCCTCAAGTGCCCTGTCCATTATTCCACGCAGCGTGTGCTCCAACAGGTGGACAAGAGGTACAGTGTCACTGATGCATGCACTGTCACTGCTCACCATCCTCGTGGCCTCCTCAAATGGTGCCAGGACAGTGCATGCATCCCTGATCATGCCCCACTGGCGTGGAGAAAAAAAACCAAGCTCCCCTGACCCTGTCCTGGTGCCGTAGTCGCACAGGTACTCATTGATGGCCCTCTGCTGCGTGTGCAGCCGCTGCAGCATGGCCAACGTTGAGTTCCACCTGGTGGGCATGTCACATATAAGGCGGTTCTTGGGCAGGTTCAACTCCTTTTGCAGCTCAGCCAGGCGAGCACTGGCATTATAAGATCTGCGGAAATGCACACAGACTTTCCTGGCCTGCCTCAGGACATCCTGTAAGCCCGGGTACCTGCCCAAGAACCGCTGCACCACCAGGTTAAGGACGTGAGCCACACAGGGCACATGGGTCAGTTGTCCCTGTCGGAGGGCGGAGAGGAGGTTGGTGCCATTGTCGCAAACCACCATTCCTGGCTTAAGCTGGCGTGGCGTCAACCACCTCTCGGCCTGGCCCTGCAGAGCAGACAGGACCTCTGCCCCAGTGTGGCTTCTGTCCCCCAAACACACCAGCGCAAGCACGGCATGGCATCTTTTTGCCTGCGTACTTGCGTAGCCCCGTGAACGGCTACGGAGCACCGCTGGTTCATAGGACAAACCACAGGAAGAGGCCATGGAGGAAGAAGAAGAGGAGGGGGTGGAGGAGAGAGGTGTGTCACAACCAGTAGTAGCATTTTGGAGGCGTGGCGGTGGGACAACCTCCAACACTACTGCACCTTGTCCTGCATCCTTCCCAGCTGCCAAAAGAGTGACCCAATGGGCCGTGAAAGAAAGGTAACGTCCCTGTCCATGCCTGCTGGACCATGAGTCAGCGGTAATATGCACCTTACCGCTGACCGCCCTGTCCAGCGAGGCCAAGACATTGCCTTCCACATGCCGGTAGAGAGCCGGAATAGCCTTCCGTGAGAAAAAGTGGCGTTTGGGAACCTGCCACTGAGGAACCGCACATTGCACAAACTCACGGAAGGGGGCCGAGTCTACCAACTGAAAAGGCAGCAGTTGAAGCGCTAGCAATTTAGCCAAGCTAGCATTCAACCGCTGGGCATGTGGATGGCTGGGAGTGAACTTCTTTCGACGGTCCAGCAGCTGGGGCAGGGAAATTTGCCTGCTAGAATCGGACGTCGGTGTACTGCTAGCAGAGTGGCCGCAAGTACTTGGCTGTGACACGCCTAATTCTACACCTTCATTCCTCTCAGTGCATGTTTCAGAGAGGACTGAAGTTATAGTGGGGTTGGAGATCCCAGCTGATGCGGTGCAAGGAGAGGTCCGCTTTGTTCTTTGGTGTGGGTCTTTGAGGTAGGCTTGCCAACGAGCTGCATGGCAGGTCAACATATGTCTGGTCAGGCATGTGGTACCCAAGCGGCTGATGTTTTGGCCACGCGATATACGCTTGAGACATATGTTGCAAACAGCAGCTGTGCGATCTGATGCACTAGCCTCAAAAAAGGCCCACACCAAGGAACTTTTTGAATGACGGGCAGAGGCAGCGCCCTGCACAGGCGGAGCTCTGCGGTGTGATTCCGTCGGTGTACTGCCCTTACGCTGGCCACCAAAGGGCATCCTGTCTCGTTGGAGATGTGCCTCCTCCTCATCCTCCTCCTCCTCTCTCCTATTAGGCACCCACGTGGAGTCAGTGACCTCATCATCCCCTCCCTCCTCATCACTGGAGCCAATCTGGCAGTATGCTGCAGCTGCTGGAACATGACTGCCAGATTGGTGTCCTTCTTGAGCATCCCCTCTGTCTGCTCTCACCCTACTGCCTTCCTGTAGCTGGGTTTCATCATCAGACCCTTCGAAACGCTGGGCATCCTCCTGGAGCATGTACCCAACACTGTGCTCAAACAGTTCGGGGGACTCCTCAGGAGGAGGACATGGTGGGTCTAGGGAAGGAGTGACTGATGATGAGTCTGACATTGATACCAGGGAAGAGGACGCTTTGGCAGCTGCTTTGCCAGTACCCTGAGCCTGGGTGAGAGAGGATGAGGAGGAGGAGGAGGGCTTGGTCATCCACTCTACCAAGTCTTCGGCATGATGTGGCTCAACATGTCCAGCTGCCGAAAAGAAGGACAAGCGTGTCCCATGGCCATGTGCTGATGACAATGCACCGCGTCCACGACCAGCACTGTTGCCCCCAGACACAGAGCCTGCTTGCCCTCTTTTATTGCCTCCTGACTGTCTGCCTCTCCTTGTTTGCCTTCCAGACATTCTAATAGATGGCCTGCAGGGAGATGGGAAAAAAGCAATAAGGGCTACCTTCAGGTGTCCTTCTCTGTCCCTTGAAACAAGGACTTGCACAGTGAAAGAAACTGACACTCTCCCTACCTACAGTTTTCTGTCCCTAGAAAAAATGTTTTTTTTAAGCACAATATAGCACAAGGAGAATTCACTCACTGTCCTTCCAGGTCCCTGGAAACAAGGACTTGCACAGTGAAAGAAACTGACACTCTCCCTACCTACAGTTTTCTGTCCCTAGAAAAAATGTTTTTTTTAAGCACAATATAGCACAAGGAGAATTCACTCACTGTCCTTCCAGGTCCCTGGAAACAAGGACTTGCACAGTGAAAGAAACTGACACTCTCCCTACCTACAGTTTTCTGTCCCTAGAAAAAATGTTTTTTTTAAGCACAATATAGCACAAGGAGAATTCACTCACTGTCCTTCCAGGTCCCTGGAAACAAGGACTTGCACAGTGAAAGAAACTGACACTCTCCCTACCTACAGTTTTCTGTCCCTAGAAAAAATGTTTTTTTTAAGCACAATATAGCACAAGGAGAATTCACTCACTGTCCTTCCAGGTCCCTGGAAACAAGGACTTGCACAGTGAAAGAAACTGACACTCTCCCTACCTACAGTTTTCTGTCCCTAGAAAAAATGTTTTTTTTAAGCACAATATAGCACAAGGAGAATTCACTCACTGTCCTTCCAGGTCCCTGGAAACAAGGACTTGCACAGTGAAAGAAACTGACACTCTCCCTACCTACAGTTTTCTGTCCCTAGAAAAAAAAATTTTTTAAGCACAATATAGCACAAGGAGAATTCACTCACTGTCCTTCCAGGTCCCTGGAAACAAGGACTTACTTGCACAGTGAAAGAAACTGACACTCTCCCTACCTACAGTTTTCTGTCCCTAGAAAAAATGTTTTTTTTAAGCACAATATAGCACAAGGAGAATTCACTCACTGTCCTTCCAGGTCCCTGGAAACAAGGACTTGCACAGTGAAAGAAACTGACACTCTCCCTACCTACAGTTTTCTGTCCCTAGAAAAAATGTTTTTTTTAAGCACAATATAGCACAAGGAGAATTCACTCACTGTCCTTCCAGGTCCCTGGAAACAAGGACTTGCACAGTGAAAGAAACTGACACTCTCCCTACCTACAGTTTTCTGTCCCTAGAAAAAATGTTTTTTTTAAGCACAATATAGCACAAGGAGAATTCACTCACTGTCCTTCCAGGTCCCTGGAAACAAGGACTTGCACAGTGAAAGAAACTGACACTCTCCCTACCTACAGTTTTCTGTCCCTAGAAAAAATGTTTTTTTTAAGCACAATATAGCACAAGGAGAATTCACTCACTGTCCTTCCAGGTCCCTGGAAACAAGGACTTACTTGCACAGTGAAAGAAACTGACACTCTCCCTACCTACAGTTTTCTGTCCCTAGAAAAAATGATTTTTTTAAGCACAATATAGCACAAGGAGAATTCACTCACTGTCCTTCCAGGTCCCTGGAAACAAGGACTTGCACAGTGAAAGAAACTGACACTCTCCCTACTGTGAGGGGGTTAACTCGGTAGCGGGTGTGTGTGACCCCCTGGTTGGGCTCCCCACACAAAAACAGGGCCAGCAGACGGAGGTTGTGGTTTTCAAAATCAAAAGGTGCGGTTTATTTCTCTATGTACAGTGACAAAAACACAGCAAAGCCAAAAAGAAACAAACAAAATAAATCCTGGTCAGTTTGACCTCTGACTAAACATGCAGGTTTCCTAAACTAACAACTGGGATCAGCCTGGTGCTGTCCTAGTCCCTAAGTCCCTGGTTTAGTAAAAGTCCAAACAAATAGCCACACAGGCTTTGCCTCACCGCACAGGGGTTCACTCTCCCTAGACAGTCCACACAGGTCTGGTTCCAGGCATGAGCTAACATCTAATGAATCTGGGAGTTTTTTATAGAGGCCTAAATGAGCTGACAAGCTTCAGCTGGCCTCATCAACTCTGTCTGCACGACGCCCCACACTCTCCCTAGAGGTAAGAGTCATCCATGAGCCTACTAGCCTCAGCTGGGCTTATACAACTCTCCACCCTAGTTGTATAAGTCAGCATAAAGCCTGAATCTGGGAGAAATATATCTACCCCCCTGGATGCAACCAGGTGACTTTACCTTCCTGCTGTCACATACCCCCCCCTCTTGTTTTAACCTTGGGGTTGGAACACCAGCAATCAGGCATTCATGTACTCGAGACAAAGCATCCACATTCCCCATTTGAACGCCAGGGCGATGCTTTACTGTGAAGTTGAATTCCTGTAGGGCCAGGAACCACCTATTCACTCTTCTATTTGTCTCCTTGTTTTGAGCCATCCACTTTAACGGAGCGTGATCCGTAACCATGTCAAAGTGCCTACCTAGCAGATAGTACCGAAGGGAATCTAGAGCCCACTTCACCGCTAAACACTCCTTTTCAACCGTGGCGTAATTTACCTCATGGGACTTCAACTTCCTGCTGAGGTAAATGACTGGGTGCTCTTCCCCGTTCCAGACCTGGGACAATACTGCTCCTAACCCCACATCTGACGCATCACTTTGTACGACAAAGTCTTTAGAGAAGTCGGGTGAGTACAACACTGGCTGGCTACATAAGGCTTGTTTCAAGAATTGGAATGCTGCCTCAGCCTCGGGGGTCCATTTAATCATGACCGACCCTTTCCCTTTCGTCAGGTTGGTTAGGGGCACAGCCTTAGAAGCAAAGTGGGGAATGAAGCGCCGATAATAACCCGCGATTCCCAGAAAGGCCCGTACCTGCTTCTTGCTGTTGGGACGTGGCCAACTCTGGATGGCCTCGACTTTGTTGAGTTGGGGTTTTATCACTCCCCTGCCAATGGTGTACCCAAGATATTTGGCCTCCTCCTGCCCAATGGTACACTTCTTGGGGTTAGCCGTAAACCCCGCTTCCCGGATAGAGTCTAGGACTGCTTGCACTTTTGGCAGATGTGAGGCCCAATCTGTGCTATGGACAATTACGTCATCCAGGTAAGCCGCAGCATACTTCCGATGGGGCCTCAGTATCTGGTCCATTTTCCGCTGGAATGTGGCCGGCGCATTCTGTAACCCGAACGGCATTCTCTTATATTGGAACGCCCCGTCTGGGGTTACAAATGCGGTTTTCTCTTTGGCCGACTTGGCCAGGGGAATTTGCCAATACCCTTTTGTGAGGTCAAGAGTCGTCATGTATCGGGCTGTTCCCAGCCGGTCGATCAACTCATCTATACGTGGCATGGGGTAGGTGTCAAATTTTGTAACTTTGTTCAACTGACGAAAATCGTTACAAAATCGCCAGCTCCCATCCGGTTTAGGCACCAACACAATGGGACTAGACCAATCACTTTGGGACTCCTCTATCACCCCTAAGTTCAGCATTTTCTGTACTTCCTCCCGTATTGCCTCCCGTTGGGCCTCTGGGATCCGATAGGGTTTTAACTTCACCCTTTCACCGGGCGGGGTAATAATATCATGCTCTACCCCAGATGTTTGTCCCGGCAGCTCAGAGAACACCTCCTTGTTGCGAAGCACAAACTCCTTAACCTCCTGTTGTTGGGGTTGTGACAAGGTGGCTGCTATTCCAACCTCCGGAATCACGCAACCAGTTTGAGCTGGTGACCAAGTTTCTGCGACTAGGGACTCTCTATCCCTCCAGGCTTTCAACAGATTAACGTGATATATCTGTTCGGGCTTTCGCCTTCCTGGTTGTCTGACCTTGTAATTCACTTCGCTCACTTTTTCCATTATCTCGTAGGGGCCTTGCCATTTGGCAAGGAATTTACTTTCAACCGTAGGGACAAGTACCAATATCCTATCCCCCGGGGAAAAGGTACGGGTCTTTGCTCCACGGTTGTACACTCTCTGCTGTGCCAACTGCGCTTGGGCCAAATGTTCCTTCACGATGGGCATTACCTGTGCAATTCGATCTTGCATCAGGGCGACATGCTCAATCACACTCCTGTGGGGAGAACTCTCACTTTCCCAAGTTTCCTTGGCAATATCCAACAGCCCTCTTGGGTGTCTCCCATACAGTAACTCAAAGGGGGAGAATCCCGTAGAGGATTGGGGCACCTCCCTAATAGCAAACATCAAATAAGGAAGTAGACAGTCCCAATCCTTTCCATCTCTATCCACCACTTTCTTCAACATTTGTTTTAGGGTTTTGTTGAATCTTTCAACCAGCCCATCGGTTTGGGGGTGATACACAGATGTACGCAATTGCGTCACTTTGAACAATTTACACAGCTCTTTCATAACCCGGGACATAAAGGGTGTACCTTGGTCCGTAAGCAGTTCTTTACAAATACCCACCCGGCTAAAAACAAGAGATAGCTCTTTGGCTATGGTTTTGGCCGAGGTATTTCTGAGAGGGATCGCTTCTGGATAACGGGTGGCATAGTCCATTATAACCAATATGTACTGGTGCCCCCTAGCGGACTTGATTATAGGACCTACCAAATCCATTGCGATTCTCTCAAACGGGACCTCAATGATGGGTAGAGGGACCAGCGGGCTACGGAAATGTGGCATCGGGGCCGACCTCTGACACACAGGGCAGGAGGAACAATAATTTTCTGTGTCCTTCATCACCCCAGGCCAATAGAATCTCTGTAATACCCTCTCTCGGGTTTTCTCTGTCCCCAGATGACCTCCAAGAATGTGCCCATGGGCCAACTCCAACACCAACTTCCTGTAAGGTTTGGGCACCACCAGCTGCTCAACGGTTTCTTCTGCCCTTTTTGCCACCCGATACAGTAGGTCCTTCTCTACGCTGAAGTATGGGTAAGTGCAGGTAATATCTGGGTTCACTAACTCGCCATCTATTTCCACTACGTTTTCCCGTGCCTTTATTAGGGCGGGGTCTTTTAACTGTTCTGTGGCAAAATTTTCCCTGTGAACCTCCAGATCAGAAAACTCCACAGACGGTAGGTTTTCGTCTGAGGAGGTGGGCTCCTCTCCAGTTTCTTGAGTCTCCCCTGCCAATACTGACAAGGGAAATTCTGGAGAGTCCTCCCCACTCTCAGAGGAGTTCTGGCTATCACATTCCTGGTACATAGGGGCACCAGTGGGGGGCTCAGGATCATCCCACAGTTCCCAGAACTTCGGAAAATCCCTTCCCACAATGGCATCATGCGGTAATTGAGATACTAACCCCACTGGATGAGAGAGGGTACCTTTGGGGGTCTCGAAACACACTGTAGTCACTGGATACTCTCGGGTGTCCCCATGCACACAAATAACAGCTACCTTGCTATTCCCAGAGACCTCTGTTTTAACTAATTCAGCCTTTATCAGGGTCACAAGGCTACCTGAATCCAGCAATACCACAACATTTCTACCATTAATACACATTTTGCATAAATGTTTCTCAGTTCCCCGAATGGCAGTGCATGCGACTGTCGCACACAGCGACTGACGTCTGTCCATCAGAAAGTCACATTGCATGGGTTCCTCCACAACCGGGCAATTTGCTGCAATATGTCCCGCTTGCCGGCAGCGGTAGCAAACGATCCTTCTTGCGGCCTCTTGAGCCGCTGATTTCCCAGGCTGTTCTCGCCAAACTTGGGGTAGAGCTCCCACCCTCTCACTCTCTCCACCCTCACCCCTTGGAATCCTCTTATCCGCCCCTGGGGATGGTCTGGTCTTAGGGTGGAAAGTCCGAGAGTCTCTGGAAGAGGCTGTCAGGTTCTCTGTAGCCAAGTATCTCTCTACACGATCCACAAGTTTACCGGCCGTCTCTGGGTCTCCATGGCTTACCCACTTTTGAATGGCGGTAGGAAGAGCTCTCAAGAAACGATCCATCACAACACGTTCCACAATCTCCGGTGCGGACAAAGTCTCTGGCTGTAGCCACTTCCTGCTCAGGTGAATGAGATCATACATTTGAGACCTGGGGGGTTTTCCAAGCTGGAAAGTCCAGTTATGCACACGCTGAGCCCGGACAGCCAGGGTGACACCCAGCCTTGCCAATATTTCAGCTTTTAGCATCACATAGTCTTTTGCTTGGTCAGGCTCTAGGTCATAGTAAGCCTTCTGCGATTCACCAGTTAACAGAGGAGCCACCAGTCCAGCCCACTGCTCCTCAGGCCACTTTTCTCTTTCAGCAGTCCTTTCAAATGTGGTCAAAAATACCTCTGGATCATCCTCTCCAGTCATTTTTGTCAATAAACGACTCACCCCAAAGGACGCGGTATTAGTGGGACGGCTTTCCTCACTGGTCTGCGGACGTTGCTGCATTACTGCTTCCATTTGTTGTAGTCTCTGCTCTTGCTTCTGTAACAGGTCTATGAAGCGGGCCTCAGATTGCTGCTGGGCTTGTTGATGAGCTTGCTGCTGGGCTGCAAGGCTCCTTTGCAAACCTGCATTTGTCTGCTGTTGATTGGCATTTGCTAGAGCCAGCTGTTTCAGTATCTCCTCCATGCTGGCTTAAAAAAAACTGCCACTGGTTCTCCACCAACTGTGAGGGGGTTAACTCGGTAGCGGGTGTGTGTGACCCCCTGGTTGGGCTCCCCACACAAAAACAGGGCCAGCAGACGGAGGTTGTGGTTTTCAAAATCAAAAGGTGCGGTTTATTTCTCTATGTACAGTGACAAAAACACAGCAAAGCCAAAAAGAAACAAACAAAATAAATCCTGGTCAGTTTGACCTCTGACTAAACATGCAGGTTTCCTAAACTAACAACTGGGATCAGCCTGGTGCTGTCCTAGTCCCTAAGTCCCTGGTTTAGTAAAAGTCCAAACAAATAGCCACACAGGCTTTGCCTCACCGCACAGGGGTTCACTCTCCCTAGACAGTCCACACAGGTCTGGTTCCAGGCATGAGCTAACATCTAATGAATCTGGGAGTTTTTTATAGAGGCCTAAATGAGCTGACAAGCTTCAGCTGGCCTCATCAACTCTGTCTGCACGACGCCCCACACTCTCCCTAGAGGTAAGAGTCATCCATGAGCCTACTAGCCTCAGCTGGGCTTATACAACTCTCCACCCTAGTTGTATAAGTCAGCATAAAGCCTGAATCTGGGAGAAATATATCTACCCCCCTGGATGCAACCAGGTGACTTTACCTTCCTGCTGTCACACTACCTACAGTTTTCTGTCCCTAGAAAAAATGTTTTTTTTAAGCACAATATAGCACAAGGAGAATTCACTCACTGTCCTTCCAGGTCCCTGGAAACAAGGACTTGCACAGTGAAAGAAACTGACACTCTCCCTACCTACAGTTTTCTGTCCCTAGAAAAAATGTTTTTTTAAGCACAATATAGCACAAGGAGAATTCACTCACTGTCCTTCCAGGTCCCTGGAAACAAGGACTTGCACAGTGAAAGAAACTGACACTCTCCCTACCTACAGTTTTCTGTCCCTAGAAAAAATGTTTTTTTTAAGCACAATATAGCACAAGGAGAATTCACTCACTGTCCTTCCAGGTCCCTGGAAACAAGGACTTGCACAGTGAAAGAAACTGACACTCTCCCTACCTACAGTTTTCTGTCCCTAGAAAAAATGTTTTTTTTAAGCACAATATAGCACAAGGAGAATTCACTCACTGTCCTTCCAGGTCCCTGGAAACAAGGACTTGCACAGTGAAAGAAACTGACACTCTCCCTACCTACAGTTTTCTGTCCCTAGAAAAAATGTTTTTTTTAAGCACAATATAGCACAAGGAGAATTCACTCACTGTCCTTCCAGGTCCCTGGAAACAAGGACTTGCACAGTGAAAGAAACTGACACTCTCCCTACCTACAGTTTTCTGTCCCTAGAAAAAATGTTTTTTTTAAGCACAATATAGCACAAGGAGAATTCACTCACTGTCCTTCCAGGTCCCTGGAAACAAGGACTTACTTGCACAGTGAAAGAAACTGACACTCTCCCTACCTACAGTTTTCTGTCCCTAGAAAAAATGTTTTTTTTAAGCACAATATAGCACAAGGAGAATTCACTCACTGTCCTTCCAGGTCCCTGGAAACAAGGACTTACTTGCACAGTGAAAGAAACTGACACTCTCCCTACCTACAGTTTGCTGTCCCTAGAAAAAATGTTTTTTTTAAGTACAATATAGCACAAGGAGAATTCACTCACTGTCCTTCCAGGTCCCTGGAAACAAGGACTTGCACAGTGAAAGAAACTGACACTCTCCCTACCTACAGTTTTCTGTCCCTAGAAAAAATGTTTTTTTTTTAAGCACAATATAGCACAAGGAGAATTCACTCACTGTCCTTCCAGGTCCCTGGAAACAAGGACTTGCACAGTGAAAGAAACTGACACTCTCCCTACCTACAGTTTTCTGTCCCTAGAAAAAATGTTTTTTTTAAGCACAATATAGCACAAGGAGAATTCACTCACTGTCCTTCCAGGTCCCTGGAAACAAGGACTTGCACAGTGAAAGAAACTGACACTCTCCCTACCTACAGTTTTCTGTCCCTAGAAAAAATGTTTTTTTTAAGCACAATATAGCACAAGGAGAATTCACTCACTGTCCTTCCAGGTCCCTGGAAACAAGGACTTGCACAGTGAAAGAAACTGACACTCTCCCTACCTACAGTTTTCTGTCCCTAGAAAAAATGTTTTTTTTAAGCACAATATAGCACAAGGAGAATTCACTCACTGTCCTTCCAGGTCCCTGGAAACAAGGACTTGCACAGTGAAAGAAACTGACACTCTCCCTACCTACAGTTTTCTGTCCCTAGAAAAAATGTTTTTTTTAAGCACAATATAGCACAAGGAGAATTCACTCACTGTCCTTCCAGGTCCCTGGAAACAAGGACTTGCACAGTGAAAGAAACTGACACTCTCCCTACCTACAGTTTTCTGTCCCTAGAAAAAATGTTTTTTTTAAGCACAATATAGCACAAGGAGAATTCACTCACTGTCCTTCCAGGTCCCTGGAAACAAGGACTTACTTGCACAGTGAAAGAAACTGACACTCTCCCTACCTACAGTTTTCTGTCCCTAGAAAAAATGTTTTTTTTAAGCACAATGTAGCACAAGGAGAATTCACTCACTGTCCTTCCAGGTCCCTGGAAACAAGGACTTGCACAGTGAAAGAAACTGACACTCTCCCTACCTACAGTTTTCTGTCCCTAGAAAAAATGTTTTTTTAAGCACAATATAGCACAAGGAGAATTCACTCACTGTCCTTCCAGGTCCCTGGAAACAAGGACTTGCACAGTGAAAGAAACTGACACTCTCCCTACCTACAGTTTTCTGTCCCTAGAAAAAATGTTTTTTTAAGCACAATATAGCACAAGGAGAATTCACTCACTGTCCTTCCAGGTCCCTGGAAACAAGGACTTGCACAGTGAAAGAAACTGACACTCTCCCTACCTACAGTTTTCTGTCCCTAGAAAAAATGTTTTTTTTAAGCACAATATAGCACAAGGAGAATTCACTCACTGTCCTTCCAGGTCCCTGGAAACAAGGACTTGCACAGTGAAAGAAACTGACACTCTCCCTACCTACAGTTTTCTGTCCCTAGAAAAAATGTTTTTTTTAAGCACAATATAGCACAAGGAGAATTCACTCACTGTCCTTCCAGGTCCCTGGAAACAAGGACTTGCACAGTGAAAGAAACTGACACTCTCCCTACCTACAGTTTTCTGTCCCTAGAAAAAATGTTTTTTTTAAGCACAATATAGCACAAGGAGAATTCACTCACTGTCCTTCCAGGTCCCTGGAAACAAGGACTTGCACAGTGAAAGAAACTGACACTCTCCCTACCTACAGTTTTCTGTCCCTAGAAAAAATGTTTTTTTTAAGCACAATATAGCACAAGGAGAATTCACTCACTGTCCTTCCAGGTCCCTGGAAACAAGGACTTGCACAGTGAAAGAAACTGACACTCTCCCTACCTACAGTTTTCTGTCCCTAGAAAAAATGTTTTTTTTAAGCACAATATAGCACAAGGAGAATTCACTCACTGTCCTTCCAGGTCCCTGGAAACAAGGACTTACTTGCACAGTGAAAGAAACTGACACTCTCCCTACCTACAGTTTTCTGTCCCTAGAAAAAATGATTTTTTTAAGCACAATGTAGCACAAGGAGAATTCACTCACTGTCCTTCCAGGTCCCTGGAAACAAGGACTTGCACAGTGAAAGAAACTGACACTCTCCCTACCTACAGTTTTCTGTCCCTAGAAAAAATGTTTTTTTAAGCACAATATAGCACAAGGAGAATTCACTCACTGTCCTTCCAGGTCCCTGGAAACAAGGACTTGCACAGTGAAAGAAACTGACACTCTCCCTACCTACAGTTTTCTGTCCCTAGAAAAAATGTTTTTTTAAGCACAATATAGCACAAGGAGAATTCACTCACTGTCCTTCCAGGTCCCTGGAAACAAGGACTTGCACAGTGAAAGAAACTGACACTCTCCCTACCTACAGTTTTCTGTCCCTAGAAAAAATGTTTTTTTTAAGCACAATATAGCACAAGGAGAATTCACTCACTGTCCTTCCAGGTCCCTGGAAACAAGGACTTGCACAGTGAAAGAAACTGACACTCTCCCTACCTACAGTTTTCTGTCCCTAGAAAAAATGTTTTTTTTAAGCACAATATAGCACAAGGAGAATTCACTCACTGTCCTTCCAGGTCCCTGGAAACAAGGACTTGCACAGTGAAAGAAACTGACACTCTCCCTACCTACAGTTTTCTGTCCCTAGAAAAAATGTTTTTTTTAAGCACAATATAGCACAAGGAGAATTCACTCACTGTCCTTCCAGGTCCCTGGAAACAAGGACTTGCACAGTGAAAGAAACTGCCACTCTCCCTACCTACAGTTTTCTGTCCCTAGAAAAAATGTTTTTTTTAAGCACAATATAGCACAAGGAGAATTCACTCACTGTCCTTCCAGGTCCCTAGAAACAAGGACTCGCACAGTGAAAGAAACTGACACTCTCCCTACCTACAGTTTTCTGTCCCTAGAAAAAATGTTTTTTTTAAGCACAATATAGCACAAGGAGAATTCACTCACTGTCCTTCCAGGTCCCTGGAAACAAGGACTTGCACAGTGAAAGAAACTGACACTCTCCCTACCTACAGTTTTCTGTCCCTAGAAAAAATGTTTTTTTTAAGCACAATATAGCACAAGGAGAATTCACTCACTGTCCTTCCAGGTCCCTAGAAACAAGGACTTGCACAGTGAAAGAAACTGACACTCTCCCTACCTACAGTTTTCTGTCCCTAGAAAAAATGTTTTTTTTAAGCACACTATAGCACAAGCACAAAACACACTGACACTCTCCCTACCTATCCTTCTCTTTCCCTAAACTAAAGGAATCCAGGTTAAGCAAGAAAGAAATAAAAGTCACTGTCCCTGCCTATGCTGCTCTATCCCTGCTCCGGAACACACTACACTAGGCCGCCGTGCTGGCGGCCTTTTATAGTGTGGGGCGTGTACTAAACACCCTCAGCAATAATTGGCCACAGGCATCCTGCCTGTGGCCAATCATTGCTCTCCTCGCTGCCGGCGCTGTGATTGGCCAAGCATGCGGGGTCACAGTGCATGCTTGGCCAATCACAGCGCCTGGATGACACTGCGATGGCGTAGTGCATTGTGGGCCGTTCGCGTCACTCGAATTTGGCGCGAACGGCCCAAATCGTTCGATCTTCGTCGAACGATCGAACAGCCGATGTTCGAGTCGAACGTATGTTCGACTCGAACACGAAGCTCATCCCTACTTCTGGTATGTCAGTGTCCATGTTGTGGGACTATGTGTGCACAGCTAGTAAGTATTTTGTATTTTGTGGTTGCAAATATGACCTGGAGGTTTTTCATGTTCGCCTGCCATTAAAATGAATGGGACCCGCCGCGAACCTATGGTTTGCGAATATTTGCGCGATCGCATTCACGAATCGTCCCATCAGATGTTCGTCCACCACTAGTGGTGGTGTATGTAAGGATTTTTTTTGGGCGGGGCCGTGACCTACCTGACCTACATACACTGACCTACATACACTGACGGTAATGACCTACATACACTGACCTACCTGACCTACATACACTGGAAAAAGAGTTACTGGGGAAGGATTCTCACTGCGAAGAGACACAGGCGGACCATGCTGCTTAATATGGGATAAACTTTATTAGAAAAATGATTTAATACAAAAAAAAGGCCAAGACCAGGTACCCACCATCTACCTACACTGACGGTAGTGACCTACATACACTGACCTACCTACACTGACCTACCTGACCTACATACACTGATGGTAGTGACCTACATACACTGATCTACCTGACCTACCTACACTGACCTACCTACACTGACATTTACATAAACTGACATTAATATACACTGTCTGACCTACCTCAGCTCAGTCGTGGTGTGCGGTGTCACAGCAGGCAGTCAGTCATTCAGTCAGTCATCAGAGGAGGAGCCGAGGAGGAGAGGAGAGCAGAGAGGAGAGCAGAGGAGGAAAGGAGAGCTGCCTGCCCAAGCACCGAGCGGGGATGTGGCGCGGAGGCCGCATTGTAATTCCCGCCTTCTGGAGCCTGCAGCGCCTATGATGGACGTCACACGTCTCCAGGATTGGACCAGTGGGACTTCCATCATAGGCGTTGTGCAGGCTCCAGAAGGTGGGATCTGCTATGGCACTCGGCCACACTCGGCAGGACTCAGCCACACTCGGCCGCACTCGGACACACTCGGCCACATTCGGGGTTGCTCGCGATCAGATCGGTCCCGCCGCTCGCCGCTCGGGGCTAACAATGGAGAGCTGCATGCCTGAGACTCTGGGCTTTTCGGGGACCCATTCGGGGCTCCAGCCCCCCAAGCCCCCCTCCTGTCGCCCCTGGCTGGAGAGAGCACAAAAATCAGCAAAAGCAAGAGACAAGGCATGATTGTCCTAAGAGATCAGACAGGGAGTTGTCCAGCATCTCAGGTGGCACCATGAGAAGAGCCACAGCCAGACTCCACAGAGGTCACAGGATCTGGATCCGGACATAAGTAGCTTATTTGCCTTTAGAAAAACAACCCCACTACCTTCTTTCTATACATGATAGTTTTCCCACCTGAACTTAAAGGGACACTAAGGCCCCGTTCACACCTATGCGAATTGGTTGCGGTTTACACCGCATCCAATTCGCATTACATTCTAAAATACATTGATTTTAATGAGGCTGGTTCACATATGTGCGATGCATTTGCACTGCGCATTGCCCAAAAAACGTGTGCGTTTTCTAGGCATTGCGGTGCGGCTCAGGTGCGAATTCAGGCCCATTATCTTCTATGTGCAAACATCTGATTCGCAGATGTGTTCAGTTCTCAACAGGATTTCTCTCCTTCTCCTCACTACACTTTCCCCCTCCCTCCCCTCTCCCTCCCCTCTCCCAGGTCACCAAATTCACAGCTAAAACAGAGATGATCTGCTGAACAGCTCTCTTATCTCTTTGCAGAGATAAGAGAGCTGGAATTCGCACTGCACAAGTGTGAACCCAGCCTAAAGGTTTGTGTTTTTTCACCTTAATGCATCCTATGCATTAAGGTGAAAAAACATGCGACAATACCGGCCCCCCTGCCCCCCCCCGTTTTACTTACCTGAGCCGGTTCACCTGCTGCGCTCGCCCCCGACGTCGTCTTCGCCAATCAGCCTGGCCGTTTATTTGCTAGAGTAGATGGATTGAAAGCAGCTTTCGGGGCCACTCTGTGCAAAACAAGCTGCACAGTGGAGGTAAGTATAACATGTTTGTTATTTAAAAAAAAAAAATTTACCTCTACAACCACTTTAAGATACTATGTTTGTATAAGTTTTGGTAACTGAACTGTATTGTTTAAAGCGGAGCTCCACCCTAAAGCGGAACTTCCGCTGATCGGAACCCTCCCCCCCCTCCGGTGTCACAATTGACACCTTTCAGGGGTGAGGGGGGTATTTGCACCCACTTTCGGGAGTCCTCTCTGCGGGAAATCTGCGGGAAGCGCGTCACTTCCCGCAGAATACCCGTTGTGTTCTGGGAGACACTCGGCTCCACATGCACGCGGGAGCCGTCAAAACCGGCGTTGCCGGTTTTATGAATGGGAATTTCACTGCGCTGTAGTCTACGGCACGCATGCGCCGTAGACAACGGTGTATACCTTTCGGCCAATATCTCCTAAACCGTGTAGGTTTAGGAGATATTGCAAACACCTACAGCTAAGCCTTAATCTAGGCTTACCTGTAGGTGTAACTTCCGGGGGAGGGTATACAACCACTTTAAAAGAATTACAAATAGTTTGGTGGTAAGAAGCTACTTATTTAGCTGAATTTCAGTTTTAAACTCACACTTACTGCACTTATTAAGACCTCAAACCTGTTTTCACAGTAAAGGCGCACAAATTGCTATTATGACTTCAGATTCTTTCTCCTGATTGATGTGGGTGATAGGGCCGCCAGCAAACAATTAATAGAAGTCATTTTGCATGTTAAGCGAGTTAATTACGCACAAAGTAGAACATCCCAGGCCATCTCGTAATGAGCAATAACAAGTACATAATCACCCATGGCAGTAAATGTATCTTAATTGGAGCGCAGTCATTTATTTTCTTGAATCACGCTACTCGTAAAGTGATTAGCATGATGGGTGCATACAGATCTTGTTTCCTTTTGCTGATTATTACTTGTGGGGAGATGTCATGTTGTCACTGAATTACGGTTCAGACAGTCAACAGATTGGGTCTGAATACTAAAGTTTCAGGTCAGGGGAAGTGTATCTGCGTTCATGTCAAACATACAATTGAAGAGAGAAGAAGCTCTGTTATTTTTGATTGGTCGTTTAAAATTAGTGCATATGAATATGCATATATAATATACAGTATCTCAAGTGAGTACACCCTTCACATTTTTGAAAATATTTCCTTCTTTCTTTTCATGTGACAAAAAAAATACATAGTGGCAAAAAATTATTATTATTTTTTTATATAATGTATGGTATGATATGATAAACCGACACATTAATCGAGTTTGACCCCAAAGGAATAACGGTTAATCATATAAATGTCCATATAAATTCCCCAGACGACGCTACCTATAGCGAAACGTACGTCGGGAGGTTGACGCGCTGATGTCATCGCTGAACGGGAGACTGCATGCCGGTCGGTTCTTCCTATGTTTTTATGCCTGAATTTTACCTACTTGATGTAAGTTACCACATTTTTATTTGAATACGATATACACTATGTGGTTTCCCCTTCTCATTTTTATGACTGGTGAATAGAGTTGAGCGGACACCTGGATGTTCGGGTTCGACGGGTTTGGCCGAACTTCGGAAAAAAGTTTGGGTTCGGGACTGAACTTTAACCTGAACCCGAACCCGAACTCGAACCCCATTGAAGTCAATGGGGACCCGGACTTCTAAGGACTAAAAAGGCTCTAAAAAAGTAATGGAAAGGGCTAGAGGGCTGCAAATGGCAGCAAAATGTTGTTAAGAGCATGGCAAGTACTCTGCAAACAAATGTAGATAGGGAAATAACTTAAAATAACATAAAAAAACTAAAAAACTAAAAAAATATGCTGGAGGCCCCCTTTTTAGCAGAAGAGGTACAGGAAGTCATTAAGAACCTCAGAAACTCAACGGCACGATGCCACACATATGGTGGGAATGCCCCAGAATACGCCCTTTCTGGAACAAATTATTCAATTTAATGGATAAGC
The DNA here is from genome assembly GCA_029206835.1 of Rana muscosa. NCBI lineage: Eukaryota > Metazoa > Chordata > Amphibia > Anura > Ranidae > Rana > Rana muscosa. The sequence goes on from CM055117.1 coordinate 1,065,582,840, forward strand.
TAGTGGGAAAATAAAATACTTTGAAATAAAAATGTAGCGGGGTGCTAAATTTAAGGGAAGTGTTTGAGTGGTAAATAGGCTCAAACACCCTAATTCTGTAGGATTCATGGACCATTTTGTCCTCGGGGGACAGTATTGGTGTGCAGTTCCCTGCGGCCTACAGGTGGCGCTGCCATGGTAGGCTAGGGTTGAACTGCTGATACAGTGCTGTGCCTTTTGTGTCCCCTCTTGGCAGTAGTACAGCGGGGCGGGGAACCTGCTGTGCATGCCGGGAGAGCATATAAAAGGGGCAGACCTTTGGCCTGGGGGCTGATGTCCAGTGGGGTCCGCGCCCAGGTGCCTTCGGCCTGGGTGCATGTGTTCCTGTTCCATCTCGGGCACCTTTAGCCCAGGGTGAGGTACTATCCTGGAGTTCCTGCTGCCCTGGGTATGGAGGCCTAGGGGCGGGAGTAAAGCCTGGAGTCCAGAGCCTTCGTCTGGAGTCCGCTAAGGGTCGAGGAGTCTTAGGGTGCCGCCTCGTGTAGGGGACCCTGTTCCAGGGAAGGGAGGATCATTCTGATGGGCCGATGCGGGAGTCACGGTGAAGGAAGGGTCTGTTGACTCCCTGGAGAGATGTCTTCCCCTTGATATGGGCTAGGTTCGTAGAAGGAGAAGCTCAAGGTCATCTTGACTGTATCAGAGGCCTTATTCACCCGGCCCGTGGCAGGGGCCTTATACACCCTGGTCTGTGGCAGAGACCAAAGTTCTCCAGGTCCGTGGCAGGGGCCTTGTACACCCGGTCTGTGGCAGAGACCAACCTCAAGGTCTGTGGCAGAGACCGTGCACCTAAAACTGTTTGAGAAACCTAAGCAGTGAAGTGAATGTGCTACGTTTGTGCCTGGACCTCCTCCACACCTTAAGCTGTCCTGTTTCTTTGCTCTAACCTTTTCTATCCGAGTAGAGTTTATTTTGCCATGAGAGAATAAGAGTTGTAGTTTCAGCTGGTGTGGACATTGACTTTACTGGGAATTAAAGGACTTGCCTCTACCTACAGTAGAAGTGAGAATCATCATCTGGAGGAGTTTTGACTCCGGCTGTGGACACGGCCCATCAAGTACACCGCTCAACCTCTTTATATAGGAGGGTACGGGCTGGTAGTGCAGTGTGCCTTTCTCCCTCCTGCGAGGAGCCAACAACATAAAGGCAGGTAAGGGGGAAAGGATCTGTGCGCTACAAAAAAAAAAAAAAAATGATAATCTTGACCTAGGAGGACGAGGTCCATATGGAGTAGGAGGTTGAGGTGGCGGTGGATGTGGCAGTGTAGGTGGAAGCGGCGGTGGAGGAGGACGAGGTAGCCAACACTGGTTCAAAAATACAACAATGGCTGGGTAAGGCCGGTGATGTGTCGAATTCTGTCCCCCGTCGAATAGTGTCCACCCTGTACTGCGCTTGCTCAGTATGTAGGACAAGGGGATTTCGAAAATCTCCCAAGACGAACGGCGCCTGCATGGTGAGTTCAGGTGAAGGCCACACCATCCGTGGTTCAAGCCGAGCCAAGTGAGGCCGTGCCCGAAGCGTGGCGATCGAAGCGAGCCCGTGAGGGGCCCTGTTACTATGTGCTACCGTATGTCCACTTGGATGGTGGGGCTTGAACCTGCACTCACTGCGCAGGCGCCGTTCATCTTCGGAGATTTTGTGAATCTCCTTGTCCTCTGTACTGCGCAAGCGCTGCGCCTTCGCAGTACGGGCCGGACACAATCCGATGGCCGGACAGTTTTTGTCACAACACCGGTATATATGTCTATTCTGCAGAAGGTACGGACAAGTCCTGTGGGATCCATGCCTGGTTAATTTTAATGAACGTGAGCTTGTCCAAATTGGCTCTGGACAGGCGGCTGCGCTTGTCTGTGATAACGCCCCCTGCCGTGCTAAATACACGTTCAGATAATACACTGGCTGCAGGGCAGGCCAGCACCTCCAAGGCATAAAGGGCAAGCTCAGGCCATGTGCCCAATTTGGAGACCCAGAAGTTAAAGGGGGCAGAGCCGTCATCCAGTACGTGTAGGCCTGTGGACACATACTGCTCGTGTTGGTGAAATGCTGCCTCCTGCTAAGACGTTCCATCTCAGCTGGTGGTGCTGGTTGTTGTGGCGTGCTGACAAAGCTTTTCCACATTTTGGCCATGCTAACCCTGCCTTCTGAGGTGCTGCCGGTGCCCCGGCTGCGTTGGCGACCTCTTCCTCCTCCTCTGCCTTTGCCTTGTGCTTCCACCGTACGCCCGCTATCAGGTGGGAATGCCACCAGCAGCGCGTCTACCAGCGTGCGCTTGTACTCGCGCATCTTACGATCCCGCTCCAGTGAGGGAATTAAGGACGGTACGTTGTCCTTGTAACGGGGATCCAGCAAGGTGGCCACCCAGTAATCAGCACCAGTTAAAATGTGGGCAACTCAGCGGTCATTGCGGAAACACTGCAGCATGTAATCGCTCATGTGTGCCAGGCTGCCCAGATGCAAAGAAAAGCTGTCCTCTGTGGGAGGTGTATCGTCTGTGTCCTCTGTATCCCCCCAGCCACGCACCAGTGATGGCCACGAGCTGGTCTGGGTGCCACCCTGCTGTGAACATGGCTCCTCCTCCATCTCCTCCTCCACCTCGTCATCCTCCAGAACTGTGCCCTTTCTGCCGGACAATTGTGTACCTGGCATTTGTTGGTGCAGGAACCCACCCTCGTAGCCACTTGTGAAAGACTGCCCTGAAAGCCTTTGAAATGATCCCGCTTCCTCCTCCTCCTCCTCCTCATCCTCCTGTGCCACATCCTCTTCCATCATCGCCCAAAGCGTTTTTTCAAAGAGGCATAGAACTGGGATAGTAACGCTGAGAATGGCGTCATTGGCACTGGCCATGTTGGTGGAGTACTCGAAACACTGCAACAAGGCACACAGGTCTCGCATAGAGGCCCAGTTATTGGTGGTGAAGTGGTGCTGTTCCGCAGAGCGACTCACGCATGATTGCTGCAGCTGAAACTCCACTGTCGCCTGCTACTGCTCGCACAGTCTGGCCAGCATGTGCAAGGTGGAGTTCCACCTTGTGGGCACGTCACATATGAGGCGGTGAGCGGGAAGGCCGAAGTTACGCTACAGCGCTGACAGGCGAGCAGCAGCAGGGTGAGAACGCCGAAAGTGCGCACAGACAGCCCGCACTTTCTGCAGCAGCTCTGGCATATTGGGGTAATTTTTAAGGAACCTCTGGACCACCAAGTTCAGCACATGCGCCAGGCAAGGGATGTGCGTCAAACCGGCTAGGCCCAGAGCTGCTACGAGATTTCGCCCATTATCGCACACCACCAGGCCGGGCTTGAGGCTCACTGACAGCAACCACTCATTGGTCTGTTGTTCCATGTCCCTCCACAACTCCTGCGCGGTGTGGGGTTTTTCCCCCAAACAGGAAAGTTTTAAAACTGCCTGCTGTCGTTTACCCCTGGCTGTGCTGAAGTTGGTGGTGAAGATGTTACGCTGACCGGATGAGGAGGCGGTAGAGGATGAGGAAGCGGAGTAGGAGGAGTTAGCAACAGGAGGCAAACTGAAGCGCCCTGCAATCCTCGGTGGTGGAAGGACATGCGCCAAACTGCTATCTGCCTCAGGCCCAGCCGCCACTGCATTTACCCAGTGTGCTGTTAGGGAGATATAATGTCCCTGACCGTGCTTACTGGTCCACGCATCCGTAGTTAGGTGGACCTTGCCACAGATGGCGTTGCGCAGTGCACACTTGATTTTGTCCCCCACTTGGTTGTACAGGGAAGGGATGGCTCGCCTGGAAAAATAGTGGCGGCTGGGCACGATGTACTGTGGGACAGCCAATGCCATCAGGCTTTTAAAACTCTGCGTCTCCACCAGACAGAATGCCAGCATTTCAAAGGCCAGGAGTTTTGAAATGCTGGCATTCAGGGCCAGGGATCGCGGGTGGCTAGGGGGGTACTTCCTCTTCCGCTCCAATGTTTGGGAGATAGAGAGCTGAACGCTTCCATGGGGCATTGTGGAGATGGTTGGTGACCCAGGTGGTAGTGTTGCTGGCAGATGCTCTGCTTGCGGGGTGACAGGTGCCACTGTCACTACAGAGGTGGATGAAGAGGCCGAGACTGCAGCAGAAGAGGAAGCAGGAGGAGCCAGAGACCTTTCTTGGTTTTTGAGGTGTCTACTTCACTGCAGCTTGTGCTTTGCACTTAGATGCCTGGTCATGCAGGTTGTGCTCAGGTTGAGAACATTTATGCCTCGCTTCAGGCTCTGATTGCACAGCGTGCAAACCACTTGTGTCTTGTCATCAGCACATTGTGTGAAGAACTGCCACGCTAGGGAACTCCTTGGACCTGGCTTTGGTGTGCTCGGTCCCTTGCTGCGTTGGGCAGTAGCAGACGTACTGTCTAGGGGACGGACGCTCCACTTTTGCACCCTGCTCCCTCTTCTGCTGTGCTGGTGGCTCTGTGCGACCACCGCCTCTTCCTCCAAACTACACTGGTCACCTGCATAACGTTGATTCCATGTGGGGTTGAGGACCTCATCGTCCTCCACATCATCTTCCACCCAGTCTTCACCCCTGTCCTCCTTGTCTGTCTGCACAATTGCGAAAGAAGCAGCAGTTGGCACCTGTGTTTCGTCATCATCCGAGACGTGCTGCGATGGTCCTCCCATGTACTCATCATGAAACATAAGTGGTTGGGCATCGGTGCACTCAATCGCTTCCACTTCTGGGGCAGGGCTAGGTGGATGGCCCTGGGAACCCCTGCTAACAGAGTCATCGAAAAGCAGAAGAGACTGCTGCATGATTTGGGGCTCAGACTGCTTGGCTGATTTGCAAGGGGGTGAGGTGAAAGACTGATGGACATGGGTTTCAGGTGCCAACTCTGATCTTTCATCAGAAGAGTGGGTGGGAGACAATGTGAAGGAACCCGAGGCACTGTCAGCAACCCAATCTACTATCGCCTGTACTTGTCCTGGCCTAAACATTCGTATAGCCTCATTAGGCGCGACAAAATACCGCCGCAGGCTAGGTCGCCTACTCGCACCTGAGAAAGGTGTTTCACTTGTGCGTGTAGCTGGCACAGATCCACCACGTCCTCTCCCTGCAACAGGAGCTCCACCAGCAGCACCACGACCGGGGCCACCACGTCCCTTTGACCTTCTCCTCATATTTTCCAAATTTGGGATCTTGCCCTAAATGGGTGTTTTTGGAAGAGCAGAACACACCCACAGTACGTAACTGCTGAATCGCACAGCTACAGAACTGTAGAAAATGATATTCAAAAAAAAATGTGTTTTTTTAGTATAGCACAGTAGAAGAAAAATATATAGAAATTGTTTATTTCGCACACCTCCACATATGTATAACACACTGCAAAATATTTTTTGTGGCCCTAAATGGCGTTTTTTGGAAGACCACAACACACCCACAGTACGTAACCGCTGAATCGCACAGCTACAGAACTGCAGAAAATGCTATTCAAAAAAAATGTTGTTTTTTTAGCATAGCACAGTAGAGGACAAATATATAGAAATTGTTTATTTCACACACCTCCACATATGTATAACACACTGCAAAATATTTTTTGTGGCCCTAAATGGCGTTTTTTGGAAGACCACAACACACCCACAGTACGTAACCACTGAATCGCAGAGCTACAGAACTGCAGAAAATGCTATTCCAAAAAAATGTTGTTTTTTTAGCATAGCACAGTAGAAGACAAATATATAGAAATGGTTTATTTCACACGCCTCCACATATGTATAACACACTGCAAAATATTTTTTGTGGCCCTAAATGGCGTTTTTTGGAAGACCACAACACACCCACAGTATGTAACCGCTGAATCGCACAGCTACAGAACTGCAGAAAATGCTATTAAAAAAATGTTGTTTTTTTAGCATAGCACAGTAGAAGACAAATATATAGAAATGGTTTATTTCACACACCTCCACATATGTATAACACACTGCAAAATATTTCTTGTGGCCCTAAATGGCGTTTTTTGGAAGACCACAACACACCCACAGTACATAACCGCTGAATCGCAGAGCTACAGAACTGCAGAAAATGCTATTAAAAAAAAAAGTTTTTTTTTTAGTATAGCACAGTAGAAGACAAATATATAGAAATTGTTTATTTCACACGCCTCCACATATGTATAACACACTGCAAAATATTTTTTGTGGCCCTAAATGGCGTTTTTTGGAAGACCACAACACACCCACAGTACGTAACCGCTGAATCGCACAGCTACAGAACTGCAGAAAATGCTATTCAAAAAAAATTTTGTTTTTTTAGCATAGCACAGTAGAAGACAAATATATAGAAATGGTTTATTTTACACACCTCCACATATGTATAACACGCTGCAAAATATTTTTTGTGGCCCTAAATGGCGTTTCTTGGAAGACCACAACACACCCACAGTACGTAACCGCTGAATCGCACAGCTGCAGAACTGCAGAAAATGCTATTCAAAAAAATGTTGTTTTTTTAGCATAGCACAGTAGAAGACAAATATATAGAAATGGTTTATTTCACACACCTCCACATATGTATAACACACTGCAAAATATTTTTTGTGGCCCTAAATGGCGTTTTTTGGAAGACCACAACACACCCACAGTACATAACCGCTGAATCGCAGAGCTGCAGAACTGCAGAAAATGCTATTAAAAAAAAAGTTTTTTTTTAGTATAGCACAGTAGAAGACAAATATATAGAAATTGTTTATTTCACACGCCTCCACATATGTATAACACACTGCAAAATATTTTTTGTGGCCCTAAATGGCGTTTTTTGGAAGACCACAACACACCCCCAGTACGTAACCGCTGAATCGCACAGCTACAGAACTGCAGAAAATGCTATTCAAAAAAAATGTTGTTTTTTTAGCATAGCACAGTAGAAGACAAATATATAGAAATGGTTTATTTTACACACCTCCACATATGTATAACACGCTGCAAAATATTTTTTGTGGCCCTAAATGGCATTTTTTGGAAGACCACAACACACCCACAGTACGTAACCGCTGAATCGCACAGCTGCAGAACTGCAGAAAATGCTATTCAAAAAAAAATTTGTTTTTTTAGCATAGCACAGTAGAAGACAAATATAAAGAAATGGTTTATTTCACACGCCTCCACATATGTATAACACACTTCAAAATATTTTTGTGGCCCTAAATGGGTCTTTTTGCAAGAGTACATTAAAGTGCAATTTTTTTATTATTTTTTTTGCCCTAAATGGGTCTTTTTTTGCACGAGCAAAATAAAATGCAAATTTTATATATTTTTTTGCCCTATATGGGTCTTTTGGAAAAGAGCACAATAAAGTGCATTTTTTTTTGCCCTAAATGGGTCTTTTGGAAAAGAGCACAATAAAGTGCTTTTTTCTTTTTTTGCCCTAAATGGGTCTTTTTCCAAGAGCAGAATACACCCACAGTATGGAAACGGTGTATCTCTCAGGGTAATATATGCAGGGTGCACTGAGCTTGCAGATAAAAGGTAGATTTTCTCTGACACTGGGCTCATGGCAGTGTAAAAAGACTGCACTGCAACACAAACAGGTAAACCTATGCAGATCGCTGAGTTATATCTCTGAATCTGGACTCCTATATAATAAATCTCTCTCCCTGAAAGCACCAACAGGAACCTGGCCCTACACTACACTATCTCTCTATCTTTTCCCTCAGATTGCAGAATCAGGACTACCTCATGTATTTTACAATCTCTCCCTATAAGCAACAGCAGCAGACAAGATCCTCTCCCTATCTATTCTGAAGCAGAGTGACGTATGTGCTGTGTGCCTCTAGCTTATATAGAAGCTGGGTCACATGTTGCACTGACCAATCACAGCCATGCCATTAGTAGGCATGGCTATGATGGCTTCTAAGGGCACACCAGCTAATCAAAAGGTGATTGGCTGGCCCCTGAAGCATTTCTAACTGCGCCATTAGATTGCCGAACCCAAACTCGAACACGGACTTTCACGCAAAGTCCGGGTTCGGGTTCGGGTTCGGGAAAAAGCTAAAGTTCGGTACGGACCCGAACTTTACAGTTCGGGTTCGCTCAACCCTACTGGTGAATACTGAGTTCCAATATCGCAAGAGTTCTTCCCATCCTTGGATATATTTATCTACTGCAAGGAAGCAAGTGATTCATAGTTTGGCATTCCAATAGCTTGCCTCTGGTAAGCACATTATTTTGGTGGTGGTGCACGTGTGCATTTTTTTGGTGCAATTTAGGAGTTCACCCTTCTTCCAATTTGCATTGCAATTCGTTTATGTTCAGAATTTATATGGACTCTTATATGGACATTTATATGATTAACCGTTATTCCTTTGGGGTCAAACTCGATTAATGTGTCGGTTTATCATATCATACCATACATTATATAAAATAAAATAAAATTTTGGCACTATGTATTTTTTTTTTCACTATATTAAGTTATAGCTATTGCACAATATTTCCAGATTATTGTTAGATTGTATATTCACTGTATACAGGTTTGTGCAGCTCTTTTTAACTTTTTTTCTGCATATTGGTGTTTGGTCTACACGTGTGAGTTTGCTGCATTTTTAGGGTTCATCAATCCATTCATTTAATAATTTTTATTACTCTTTATTCATTTAAGCGCGGTATATCCTCCTTCCCATATTTTCATGTGACAACAATGAAGAAATTACACTTTGCTACAATGTAAAGTAGTGAGTGTACAGCTTGTATAAGTGCCAGTTCACACTACCGCGACTTTGGATCCGACTTGTGTCGCCCCAAGTCGCGCGACATGACTATCGTATAACAGATGTCCTTATTATACTACCCCTTATTTACTATCTTACTTATGACTAAGTAAACGAGACCACACCAGGAGTTGGAGAAATATATATAGGCCGTAGCAGCCTTATTTATTAAAACGCTGTATAACTTTTTTTAACAGTAACCATAAACTCTGTCCTAAAGGACCCTCAGTAAATTACTGGTGTCGATCTCTGCAGGAACCTCTATTAACATTTGTGTCTATTATTGCACTGCGGTACTTCTCAAAATCCGCTAATAGGCCTCAAGCCGACATGCTGGCTCAGAGACAACCATGACCGCAGTGCACCATCCCAATGCTTCAAGCTAAACCTCCGTTAATTGTAAGCCCACCGTCAGGACCCATACCAACGACAGGTCCTGAACCCTTCTTTCCGAGGTATCATCCTTCCCCTGCAAAGAACAGACACCCGCCACTGCCACGACATCTGCAATGACCCCACTTGTACCTGTAAAACAAAATGTAAAGACAACATCCCCAACTCCGTCCAAATTCAGGGGAGGGTGGGCGGGAACTTTCTCTGCGCCGCATGTTATCCGGGGAGGGGGCGGAGTCTTCCTTTATACCCTCAATGCCCCCTCCCACACAAATTAACCCACCAATCTTATCCCCTCTTCCTCAGCCTTACCCCACCAATCCCCTAATCCTTCACATAAGTCCCTGTTTCCCTAGTCATGTTCGCCCTCCACCCATTCATTGCATTCCTTGCTCCGGGCTTTTCTTGACAAATTACATTCAAGTGAATGAGAGCCGTCTTAATGTAACACTACTGAAGTCGCTCCGACTTCAGAAAAGGTTCCTGTACTACTTCAAGGCGACTTCTAGGCGACTTGTACCCATTGATTTCAATGGAAGTCGCCTCCAAGTCTTAACTGAAGCAACTTTCCAGGAAATGAAAATAGTTTTCTAAGGCACTCCCACAGAGCAGATTATTCTGTGATTGGCCACTGGAAAAGTCGCCTGTCCTGGAGGCGACTTGAAGTCGCGTTGTAAGTCGCTCCAAGTAGCGCTGAAGTCGCGCTCAAGTCGTCTCCAAGTTGCCTTGTAAAGTCGCTTGGTGTCGTGTTGCCCCAGTGTGAACCGGCACTAACAGTTTGCTGCCCCCTCAAAATAACTCAACACACAGCCATTAATGTCTAAACCGCTGGCAACAAAAGTTAGTACACCCCGAAGTAAAAATTTCCAAATTGGGCCCAAAGTGTCAATATTTTGTGTAGCCACCATTATTTTGCAGCACTGCCTTAACCCTCTTGGGCATGGACTTCACCAGAGCTTCACAGGTTGCCACTAGAGTACTCTTCCACTCCTCCACAAAGACATCACGGAGCTGGTGGATGTTAGAGACCTTGCGCTCCTCCACCTTCCGTTTGAGGATTCCCCACAGATGCTCAATAGGGTTTAGGTCTGGAGACATGCTTGGTCAGTCCATCCCCTTTACCCTCAGCTTCTTTGGCAAGGCAGTGGTCATCTTGGAGGTGTGTTTGGGGTCGTTATCATGTTGGAATACTGCCCTGCGGCCCAGTCTCCGAAGGGGGGAGAGAATCATGCTCTGCTTCAGTACGTCACAGTACATATTGGCATTTATTGTTCCCTCAATGAACTGTAGCTCCCCAGTGCCGGCAGCACTCATGCAGCCCCAGACCATGACACTCCCACCACCATGCTTGACTGTAGGCAAGACACACTTGTCTTTGTACTCCTCACCTGGTTGCCGCCACACACTCTTGACACCATCTGAACCAAATAAGTTTATCTTGGTCTCATCAGACCACAGGACATGGTTCCAGTAATCCATGTCTGCTTGTCTTCAGCAAACTGTTTGTGGGTTTTCCTGTGCATCATCTTTAGAAGAGGCTTCCTTCTGGGATGATAGCTATGCAGATCAATTTGATGCAGTGTGCGACGTGAGGTCTAAACACTGACAGGCTGACCCCCCACCCCTTCAACCTCTGCAGCAATGCTGGCAGCACTCATACGTCTATTTCCAAAGACAACCTCTGGATATGACGCTGAGCACATGCCCTCAACTTCTTTGGTCGACCATGGCGAGGCCTGTTCTGAGCGGAACCTGTCCTGTTAAACCGCTGTATGGTCTTGGCCACCGTGCTGCAGCTCAGTTTCAGGCAATTGTCCTAATAGCCTAGGCCATCTTTATGTGGAGCAACAATTCTTTTTTTTGCCATGAGGTGCCATGTTGAACTTCCAGTGACCAGTATGAGAGAGTGAGAGCGATAACACCAAATTTAACACACCTTCTCCCAATTCACATGTAGCGGACCCCCCAATAATTGGGGGATGCTATGCTTAAATTTAGGGGGTAGCCTGAGCCCATAGTGGGACTCAGGCTGTTGAATTCTTCAAAACTGGCTTCTGCTCTGAGGTAATGTTGCCTGGCAGTACAGTTGCTTGTGGCCTTTGGATGGCACTGTCGCCCCAGGCTCAGGTTCAGGCTCAGGTCGAACCACAGGTAGCGTTGCAGCACCATTGGGTGTCCTCTTTCGGCAGCCTACAATGGGCATGCTGGGAGAGGATACATAAAGGGCAGACGCCATTATTCGGGGAGCAATTCTCAACTCCCGGCCCTCCAGGCCAGGGGTGCGTGTGTGTACCAGCCCCAGGCACCTTTAGCCTGAGGCTGCATCGCTGTAAGTAGGCCCAGCAACTTTGGCTGGGGTCTACACCCGAAGAGGAATCCCAGGGTACCCAAGTGAGGGGTGACCCGCTCTGAAGGAGAGGCAACCAGGGGAGGATCTACCCAAGGGGATCGGTGAGAGAAGTCACTGCCTTGGGAGAGACCTGGTTACCTATCGGAGGGAAGGATTCCGTAGTCCGCCACAAGCCTAGTAATGTGCCCCATTGGCACCTAAGGACTCAAGTGTTACTAGACTGGGAAGTTCGGGATTTAGAGATTATCTCCTGATCGTATCCCTATGAAACCACAAGGAAATGTTCCGTGCTCCACACCGGCTGCTAGGACCGCTCTTAGGGGGACTATCCGGGTGAGCAAAACCCACTCAGGCCTGAGTGGCGACGAGTGATAGTTAAGTGCTGCGTGCCTGAACCTGACTCCCTGTTCACTCCTCTTTATCTCCAACTTTTCCTGTCAAGTTCTCAAACAAAGCAAAATAAACCTTTTCATGGGTTTGATACTGTCTGGACATTGGCCTTCCTTAACCACTTCCATACTGGGCACTTATACAGCTTCCTGCCCAGACCAATATTCAGCTTTCTGCGCTGTTGCACTTTGAATGACAATTGCGCGGTTGTGCTACACTGTACTTAAACTAAATTGTTATCATTTTGTTCCCACAAATAGAGCTTTCTTTTGGTGATATTTGATCACCTCTGTGATTTTTATTTTCTGCTATTTTTTTTTTAAAAAGACTGAAAATTTTGAAAAAAAAACATATTTTTTTTGTTTCAGTTACAAAACTTTGTAAATAAGTAAGTTTTCTCCTTCACTGATGGGCACTGATGGGGCTGCACTGACGGGCACTGATAAGATGGCACTGATGGGCACTGATGAGGCGGCACAGATGGGCACCGATAGGCGGCACGGATGGGCACCGATAGGCAGTACGGATGGGCACCGATAGGCGGCACGGATGGGCACCGATAGGCGGCACGGATGGGCACCGGTAGGTGGCACGGATGGGCACAGATAGGCGGCACGGATGGACACTGATAGGCGGCATGGATGGGCACTGATAGGTGGCACGGATGGGCATGGATGGGCACTGATAGGTGGCATGGATGGGCACTGATAGGTGGCACTGTACTGTAATGTGTTACTAATGGATGCCAATCAGTGCCAAACAATAATGCCTGCCAATCAGTGATGCCCATTGTGGGCACTGATTGGCATCTATTGTGGGCACTGATTGGCATTCATTAGGGGCACTGATTGGCATCCCTGGTGGTCTAGGGAGGCATACCTGGTGGTGGGCATCCCTGGTGGTCTGGTGGTATCCCTGGTGGTCCAGTGGCATCCCTGGTGGTCCAGTGTGGGCATCCTCAGGGGGCTGCGCTGATAATCGATCAGCACAAACCCCCCCTGTCAGAGAAGCAGCCGATCGGCTCTCCTCTACTCGCGTCTGACAGACGCGAGTGAGGAAAAGCCGATCACCGGCTTTTCCTGTTTACATCGTGATCAGCCGTGATTGGACACGGCTGATCACGTGGTAAAGAGTCTCCGTCGGAGACTCTTTACCTAGATCGGTGTTGCGGGGTGTCAGACTGGCACCCTGCAACAACGATCGCCGCGATGCGTGCCCCCGGGGGCGCGCAGCGGCTCAAAATCCTGAGGCCGTCATATGATGTCCAGTCAGGATTTTGAAACCACTTTGCCGCCATCAATCCGCTATAGGGCGGGCGGCAAGTGGTTAAGAGAGAGAGAATAGACTTATTCCTACACTCTAGGGTGAAGAACCAATGGAAAGAGGTAACTCGCTGCAGGACCCAAAATAGATGACACCGCTCACCGTCTTCAACAAGGAGGATACTGGGCATGTGGCGTGGTGTGTCCCACTTGCTAGCGGAGGTAAGCAAGTAAGGGATCTGTGTGCTACACGTGGGGGCTCGAGTCCGGGATTTTGCAGCTACCCCTGGAAGTTGGACTATTTTTTTCTCTTATCTGTGTGTTTTGTGGAAGTCGGCCATTGAGGAAAATTGGACTGCATCACTATTTTAACGAGAGAAAAGGAGGTACAGGACTGTTCTTTAACTTTTTCTAGCTGCGTAGTTCGTGGGCGTGTCCTAGGAAAAGAAAGGCCCGGGAGATGCGTGTAGAAGAGAAAAAGGGGGAGGAGCCCCCACCATTTGTGAGTTACACGTGGTGCATTTCACGCCAAGGACAGGGAGAGCCTGGACTGGTAAGAGAAGCAATATGTCTGCTACCCCATGGACTTTCATTTCATCGGGACCTCGGATGTCCCCAACTACAAATACCATGGACATTGCTCCCCTTACAGCCCCGCTCACGGATACAGGGATCCGGCTCAAGCCTCGGGGCCGCATCGCACTGTACACTTGCCGAGATGCGGAGGCCCTGGGGGCCTGGGCGCGCTCTTCTGTCCCAGATGCGGTGGTCTGGCTGTGCAACTAAGGCCATTCGGAAGGTGTTTGACTTGTGGGGAATTCTTGTTCGAGGTGGACCAGCCCACGAGTCACCCCAAGCCTACCGGGTCAATTGTATTACAGAGGCTGTTACTTCCGAGGAAGACAACTACACCCCTACAGCCGAACCCACTAGCACCACCGCGGCTGAAATGGATGCCGCTTCCATCACCACAAAAACCTCCATCCTGCCTGCCAAGCGGAAGGTGGGATGCGTTAAGGCCTCCCGGGCCGCGGTAGAAGCCTGCCCCAGCGCCTGCCTGAACCGGATCTTCGAAGCGGAGGGATCTCCGGAAAGTCCGTGCCGGGGGGCGGTAAGGAGGCTGGTAGGACTGTGACAACAATTTTGCTGAGGAAGGGAAAGAGGCCCATGCCCCATGCTGCTGGGGATGTGTGGACAGCCGACCCTCTGGAACTTTTGCCATCTGGGGACAGTGTGTCTGTGTCCACCAGAAACTATCTGCCTGCTGAGGAGTATGGCTCATCGGATTTCGAGTCATCCTCTGAACTGGGTGAAGATGTCGTTTTTTTTTGTAACCACTCAGACTTTATCACAACGAGAGACTTTCTCATGGTATTATTCCTTAATATCGTCTCTACTTTGGATTCGCATCATATGTGGTTCTCCAAATTTTTAAAATTTGTTTCTTTATTACATTCGGTATAAACGTAAAATTCAATACAATCCCCTTCCTACAGTCCCCTTCCCCCCCTTATCCCCTCTCCCCCTTCCCCCAGTCCCCTGACCTCATTCTTCTGAATTATCTACTTCTTCATTCACCATCTCAAAAATTATTATTATCTGTTTATATGATTATATTATATTATGTTATGTTATTCACCCATTATTTCTGCAAAACCCAATGTGTATTTGAAAGCCGTCCACACCTTCCACTTTTCTTCAAATGCATCCAATGAGTCCCTGTCACAAGATCTTAAGTATTCCAAATTATAAATTTAGTCTACTCTATTGCACCATCCCTACTGGTTAGGGCTATCCGATTCTTGCCAGTATTTAGGGATTTGGCTCTTAGCAGCGTTGAATAAGTGTGGAATCAAACTTTTAAGGTATAATTTGTTCGACATCCGGATTCTATGTAATAAGCATCCCCACGGATCATCCGGTATTTCTATATTAGTTATGTCTCTGATGGTTCTCCTTATTTCTGTCCAGTATTTTTTTATTTTTGGACAAGTCCACCATATGTGGGCCATTGTCCCGATTTCCTAGCACCCACGCCAACATAGCTGTGATTTTTCCGTTGCAAACCTATGTACCCTATCCGCCGTTAAATACCATCTGACGAGGCATTTATAATTAGTTTCAACTATGTTACAGTTCACAGAAGTTGAATGAACCCTGTTAATTATTTGTTTAATCTCACTCTCTCTCGTACTTGTGTTCCCAATTCCTCTTCCCACTTCTTAATAAATGTCAATTTCTCCGGTTTTCTTTGTGTATTGTTTAAGACCTTATAAATCTTAGACATAACTCCTTTCATCTTCTTTTCCTCACATATTTTCTCCAGTGGCCTTAAATTGTCTTTAGCTCTAATAGGTTTAGGTAGATTTTCAAAAAAATGTTTTAACTGAATATACCGCCATTCATCGATCAATCTCCACTCCATATTTTTTTTAAATTCCTGATAAGTAATTTATTTATTTTGGACCATAACATCTTTTAATTGTGCATTTTCTTTTAAAATCCATTTCCCAAAAATATTTTCCCTTCCTGGTGTAAAATAACTTGTGTCCTTTAATGGTATAAGAGGCAAATTATACTGCCAATTTTCTTTTTGTGCATCCGGTCCCAAATTTTTAGTGCATTTCTTGTGATCTCATGTGTATTTGTACCCAATTCTCGATGTTGTGGCGGTATCCATATTACCTTCCCTAATGACACATTACTAATTCTACTCTCCATTTTTACCCAACTCTTCTCCGTGCTTTCATTAGCCCATTCCATTATTCGCACTGTTACTATCGCATTATAATAATTTCTAATATTGGGTGCCCCTAATCCTCCCTGGCCCTTCTCTTTTGTAAGTGTCGTCCACTTGGTGCGTGGTTTTTTCCCACACCACGTGAAAACCGAGAACAATGATTCTACTTTTTTCTAAGAAGACCCGAGATAATGGGATCGGAAGCATCTGCATTTTATAGATTATTTTTGGAAGAATGATCATCTTCAAAATTCCTATTCTCCCAATCCATGATAGTTGCCCCTATGCGATTTTATTCAGTTCTACCCTAATTTCATTCAATAGTGGGATATAATTTTCTCTGTAAATTGTCTCGGTATCAACGGCTAATTTAACTCCAAGATACGAAAGTGCTCTGTTCCCCCATTTAAATGAATAAGCTTTTTGGTAATTGTTCCTATCTATCTTATTAATATTCATACTCAATGTTTCCGATTTGGTCCGATTTATTTTTAAATTAGACATCTCCCCAAACTCATTAAGGGTTTTTAGGATCTTGGGTAGGGTTACTTTAGGGTGAGTGATGAAAAACAAGACATCGTCAGCATAAGCTGCGAGCTTATGCTCTTCCCCCACCCCTATCCCACTTATCTCCGGATCCTGCCTGATTTTCCTTAATAAGGGTTCCAACGCTAACACAAATAATAGTGGTGACAGAGGACACCCCTGTCGGGTACCATTCTTCATCTGGAACGGTGCGGATAGTGTCCCATTTACTTTCACCCTCGCTGCTGGGTTATTGTACAAGGATTTAATCCAAATACTCATTCTGGGTCCTAGACCTATTGCCTCCAATGTGGAGTGCATGAAGCCCCAGTCCAACCTGTCAAAGGCCTTCTCGGCGTCAATTGACAGGAGTAGTCCTGGGGCCCTACTTTCTTTAATTTACTTAATAGCCAGGAGCGATCTTATTCCATTGTCTTTACACTCCCTTCCTGGGATAAATCCCACTTGATCTGGGTGTATGACATCTTTCATAATGGTTTTCAACCTGTTTGCTAGAATCTTAGAGAAAATCTTAGTGTCTATATTTAGGAGTGAGATTGGTCTATAACTGGTGCATAATGTAGTATCTTTACCCTCCTTGGGAATTATAGTTATTATGGCTTCTAATGCCTCCTTCCTCATCTCCCAATTTACACCTATCCCATTCATATAAGAGCACATTTTTGGGGTTAGAAGATCTATGTACTTTTTATAATAGAGTGTGGTCAGACCGTCTGGCCCTGGGCTTTTCCCATTTGGTAATGCTTGAATCATTTTTTTATTCTCCTCTTCTCTTATGGGTGCTTCTAAGAAGTCTAATTTATCCTCAGGGATTTTATCTAAAGCGATCTCCTTAATATAGGTTTTAATTTTCTCCCTTTTTTGTTTAATCTCTACCTTTGTATCCTGGGCATTAAGTGAGTAAAACAGGCTGTAATATTCTTGGAAGGATTTTGCTATTTCCGATGTTTTATATCTAAGTTCCCCTGTCTTATTTTGTATTTTCTCTATATAATTAAAAAAAAAATCTTTTTTAGTATTTTCGCCAAATACTTCTCTGGTTTATTACCCCATAGATATCTCTCTTTCTTAGTTTGATTATAGACTATCCGGTTTTCTTGTTCATAGACCTCTCTTAATTCCTCTATTTTAATATTGAGGCGTAATAGTTTCCCTTTCCCCTTGGTTTTTTTGTGTTGCTGTTCTAGTTCGGAGATCTCTTTCATTACTAAAAATTTTTTTCGTAATTCCTTCTCTTTTTAACCGCACCCTCCTTTATTATTATCCCTCTAATATATACTTTGTGAGTTTCCCAGACTATGGCCTCTGACATACCCTCAGTACTATTCTCCTTAAAAAATTGATCTAATTCTACTTTTATTCTCTGGCCTATATTTTTATCCAATAATAATTCTTCGTTCAACCTCCAGTTATTGTTACTTTTTTGTGCTTCCACAATATTCCATTGGAGTGTGATTGGTGCATGATCAGAGAATGTTGTAATACCAATGTCAGTTTCTACTGTATCCAGTAGTCGATGTTCTACTAAAAAATAATCAATTCTCGAGTACGTCCCATGCACGGGGGAGTGGAAAGTAAAATTCCGTTGCTTTAGATGTTGTGTTCTCCAAGCATCCACTAGTTGATGTTGGTGCATTTTTTTCTTTAATTTAATCCTCTGGGCCCTTCCAATCCCCCTAGCATGCGACGTACTGTCGATTGTTGGCTCAAAACATACATTGAAATCTCCAGCTATTATGACCCCCCTCCCTTCCTAAAATCCATAAATTCAGCTATGATCTTCATTAAGTATTGGATTGGTTTTTTATTTGGTCCATACACGTTTGCCAGTGAGACCTCGGCTCCATTCAATTCTCCTTTTAAAAATAAATATCTCCCCTCTGGGTCCTCCTTCTTCTCCTCTAAGGTGAACCTGGTCCCCCTGGCAAACCCTATGGCCACACCTTTAGCCCTACTTATAGGTGAGTCCCCATAGTACCACAAGGGGTATTCCTTTGAGATAATTTGACGATTTAAACTAACACGAAAATTAGTCTCCTGTAAGAAAACTACATCCGCCTTAAGTGTGATTAATTCTCTAATTATATTTGCCCTCTTAATGGGAGCATTTAGTCCCCTTACATTATATGAAATTATGCTTATTTTAGGCATTTGATGTTCCTAGGGTGAGCACGCTAAACAGATAAACAGATAAACGAATTCTCTCAAGATTCTTGCCTAGAGGTCCCCCCTCCCCCAACACCCCCCCCACCCCCCGTCCTTCGCAGCCCCCCTCCTTCTCGACCCACTAGACACGCTGGGAAACCCCAAGAGTATTGAATCTCCTGACTCTTGAGTTGTTCTGAGAGTGGTTTTAAAATTCTTCTTCTGTTCAATGTCTCTCCTGCTAAATCTGGGAATATCTGCAATGTGGTGTCCTCATACTTTGCGGGGACCTTAGATTTTAAACTTTGTTGAATCTGTTCTTTATCTTGATAGTTATGAAATCGTGCGATTATATCTCTTGGGATTTCTCCCATTAGGTTTCCTGATCCTATGGATTCTTTCAAATTTTATCTTTTCTGTGGCCTTTTTACTTAGCATGTGACCAAAATTTTTATCCATTTTTTCCTGTAGGTCTTCTATTTGTTGGTCTGGTAATCCACGTATCCTCAAATTTTTTCTCCTGTTACGGTTTTCCTGGTCTTCGAGTCTGTATTTCATATACATTTTCTCCTTCTGTATATCTTCCAATTGCCCTTTTAATTCCCTGACTTCCACTGCTTGCGCATCCATTTTTTCTTCTGTTTCCTCCTCTCTCCTCAGTAAGTGATTCAGGTCCTCCTGTAATATCGACATTTCCCCTTTAATCGATTTCTCCATTCTGTACATGACTGTTTCCATTCTAGCGAACATCTGCACTATTTCTCCCTTAGTAGGTAGTTTATCTTTTTGTCTAATCTCAACGATATCTTCCTCTTCTTCTTCTTCCGCTGTAATAGGGTTTTCGGTCTCTGTATATTCTGAGTGTCTTCTCGTGACTATATTCTGTGAGCCCTCAGATGTCCTCCTGTTTAGCGGTGTTACTTTCCCTGGGCTGTCTTTAGATATTTCTTGTGTCAAGTATTTTTTAATAGTACTCGGGCTTTCACTAATTTTTGTTTTTTTTGCTGTTGCACCCCTTAGCTGCCTTCCCCTCATTATTCTTTCTCATGTCTCTGCGTCTAGCAAGTGTATCTATATCTTACTCCGCCTATGCCCTCTGTGTGAGATCCCTCCTAGTTGTTTTGAAACCACAATGTTTAGCTTGATTTTATATCATCTATTGGTTTCTCCTATGCTACTGTTTATTCTACTTGTCCATTTGTTCCTGATATCAGTAGCGGATCCACTTGTCTAGGACCTATTTAACCGCGCTAATGTGTGCTTCTCTTATATTTCAAATCCTGTATGAACTAGCTCACCCATTGGTTGCTTCGATTAGTTCGGTTTGCCGTGTTTTGTCTCTTATTTGAATTCTGATTTCTTATTTCTGACGTCACTTATGGTGATTGTTGTAGTCATGGCGTTAAACCAGATCCTATTTCTGAGGGTAATGATTGTTATAGTTTCCTCTGAATCTTTACTGAGCCAGTAGTCAAAGTTCTTTATTTTATTTTGTTTTGCGTTCTACTCTATATATTTTCCTGCTAATGCAATGACGCTCTGTTACTGTAGTTCTTATGAGTAGTGCACAGCGAATGGAAGTTAACAGGATATTGGGGCAAGAAGAAAGGGCTCATATACATCAAACTCAATCCAAAGTTATTTTAAAAACTGGGTGAAGATGTAGAGATCGATGAGATCTTCATTAAGAAGGGTTGGGACAGGATTCCTGTGACCCCGACCCGCAACCTTAGAGAGGGATCGCCAATGGACTCTGGGGAAACGACGCCCCGAGTGGAAGCCCCTGCTTTGGAGGAGAAGGTTGTTCCCACACCCACACTGCCCGCACCTGCATCGCCCGTGCCCGCTACTACAGAAGGACGTTTGCCATTGCGGCCGCCTCTGCCAAAGACTGATGCAGTGCCAGTTCAAAGGTCGCCGGACGCTATTGTGTTACCAGGAGCAGGAGACCGCGCAACCATTCCGCATATTGCCTGGTTGCAGCGGCTTCTCAACAAGAGAGTGGCTGAGGAGTATGGCTGGAAGTACCCTTATGTGCCCAAGGAGCTACTGTTTGAAATAGAAGCCTATAGAGAAAGATGGTACGTGGAAGCCATCTGGGACTGCCTCGAGGTGCCCAAGCCACGAAGATACTTTTCTTGCTCAGCTATAATGACTGGACACTTTAAGCAATGCCGCAAAGAGTGGAACTATGGTCGGCACATACATGCTGATCGGGTGGTGATCTGTAACAAGGGGAGAGAGGATGTCGTGTACTCCATTAAAACCCTGGACAAACAGTGGAAGACTCTCATTCTCCTTGATCCCCATTATTATCTTTAAATATAGGAACTTGTTCTGTTTCTTCATTATCCTGTCTTTACACAGACAAACTGCCCTGGATTCAAGTAACTCTGTCCTCTGCTACAGAGAAAGTCTGCTCCGTTGAGGAAATTGGAGAGCGGTTGTTTTTTTTTTCTCTCCTCTGCTCTTTAAAAGAAAGACAGACAGTTTTTTTTTCCTTCTGAGTTGAACTTTGGGGGTAGATTAGTCAGGGCCAAAGCAACAGAGACGTCGTGGGCAAGATGGGAAATGTTTATTTGTGCCGTGATCTATTCCCATGCGCAACTGCTTTGGATGTACTGATTTTGTGCTAACACTATGTGGCAGCATTTTTCCGAACTCTAACAAAAAAAAAAAGAATAATATATATGATAATATAAAGTGATGCTAGACTTAGCGTACTTTACTTACAGAAGGAAGTCATTTATTTTTGGAGAGATGGCTCACTTCTTTGTACAGTTAGAAGATAGGATGTGTATTATGATGCATGTTGTTTTTTTTTTGTCTCTCCCTCTGCAGGTGTGTGATCTACTATCAACTCAACCGGAGAATGGGGTGGGGTAGTTATTTAGGAGAGAGTGGGATGTGTGATATGTGTTTTTGTGCATTGCTAAATGTGACATTGAGAATGGGATGTCAATTTGTATGTTACTCTATGTCTTTCTTTTCTTCTTTCCCTCCCCACTTCCTAAAAGTTTGTTGGTTCAGGCACCAATTGAAAAAAAAAAAAATAATTTGTGTATATAGTTTGTGAATAAATCAACACCTACTCAGGATTGAGGGGGCCTTTGATTTATTCTAGCCACTGGGACAGTGTCTTATTTAGAAGAGGTTGTGTGTAGCGGACCCCCCAATAATTTGGGGTCACTATGCTTAAATTTAGGGGGTAGCTTGAGCCCATAGTGGGACTCAGGCTGTTGAATTCTTCAAAACTGGCTTCTGCTCTGAGGTAATGTTTCCTGGCAGTACAGTTCCCTGTGGCCTGTGGGTGGCACTGTCGCCCCAGGCTTCGGTCGAACCACAGGTAGCGTTGCAGCGACATTGGGTGTCCTCTTTCGGCAGCCGTACAGTGGGTGTGGTCTACCCGCTGGGCATGCTGGTAGAGGATACATAAGGGGCAGACGC
The DNA here is from genome assembly GCA_029206835.1 of Rana muscosa. Taxonomy (NCBI): domain Eukaryota; kingdom Metazoa; phylum Chordata; class Amphibia; order Anura; family Ranidae; genus Rana; species Rana muscosa. The sequence continues at coordinate 1,065,604,854 of CM055117.1, forward strand.
CATTATTCGGGGAGCTGCCCCTCCAGGCCAGGGGTGCGTGTGTGTACCAGCCCCAGGCACCTTTAGCCTGAGGCTGCATCACTGTAAGTAGGCCCAGCACCTTTGGCTGGGGTCTACACCCGAAGAGGAATCCCAGGGTACCCAAGTGAGTGGTGACCCGCTCTGAAGGAGAGGCAACCAAGGGAGGATCTACCCAAGGGGATCGGTGAGAGAAGTCACTGTCTCGGGAGAGGCCTGGTTACCTATCGGAGGGAAGGATTCCGTCGTCCGCCACAAGCCTAGTAACGTGCCCCATTGGCACCTAAGGACTCAAGTGTTACTAGACTGGGAAGTTCGGGATTTAGAGATTATATCCTGATCGCTTCCCTAGGAAACCACAAGGAAATGTTCCGTGCTCCACACCGGCTGCTAGGACCACTCTTAGGGGGACTATCCGGGTGAGCAAAACCCACTCAGGCCTGAGTGGTCACGAGTGATCCTGCCTCCCTGTTCACTCCTCTTTATCTCCAACTTTTCCTGTCAAGTTCTCAACCAAAGCAAAAATAAACCTTTTTATTATTGATACTGTCTGAACCAATGGAAAGAGGAAACTCGCTGCAGGACCCAAAATAGATAACACCGCTCACCCTCTTCAACAAGGAGGATACTGGGCATGTGGCATGGTGTGTCCCACTTGCTAGCAGAGGTAAGCAAGCAAGGGTTCTGTGTGCTACACACACCTGAGACCTCGTAACACTAACGAGTCACATGACACCGGGGAGGGAAAATGGCTAATTGGGCCAAATTTTGACTTTTTCACTTAGGGGTGTACTCACTTTTGTTGCCAGCAGTTTAGACATTAATGGTTGTGTGTTGAGTTATTTTGAGGGGACAGCAAATTTACACTGTCATACATGCTGTACACTCACTACTTTACATTTCTTCAGTGTTGTCACATGAAAAGATATAATAAAATATTTACAAAAATGTGAGGGGTGTACTCACTTTTGTGAGATACTGTATATATATATATATAGGGAAGAGCTTTGTGTTCGAGTCGAACCCATGTTTGACTCGAACATCGGCTGTTCGATCGTTTGATGAAGATCGAACATTATGGGCCATTCGCGCCAAGTTCGAGTGGCGCGTCACGGCCCATAATTCACTGCGGTATCGCAGTGCATTGCTGGCTGATGATTGGCCAAGCATGCACTATGACCCGCATGCTTGGCCAATCACAGCGCCGTCTGAACAGAGAGCCGTAATTGGCCAAAGCCAGGGTGGCTTTGGCCAATTATGGCTCAGGGGGTTTAGTACACGCCCCACACTATATAAGGCCGCTGGCTTGGCGGCCTTGTGTAGTGTGTTGGAGTTGTTTAAAGAGAGATTACAGAGAGAGACAGTGTCATTTATATTGAATTAGATAGAGCAGGCAGGTGAGTCAGTTAGCTGCAGTTACAGTGTGTAGAGGATATACAGGTCCTTCTCAAAAAATTAGCATATTGTGATAAAGTTCATTATTTTCTGTAATGTACTGATAAACATTAGACTTCCATATATTTTAGATTCATTACACACAACTGAAGTAGTTCAAGCCTTTTCTTGTTTTAATATTGATGATTTTGGCATACAGCTCATGAAAACCCAAAAATCCTATCTAAAAAAATTAGCATATTTCATCCGACCAATAAAAGAAAAGTGTTTTTAATACAAAAAAAGTCAACCTTTAAATAATTATGTTCAGTTATGCACTCAATACTTGGTCGGGAATCCTTTTGCAGAAATGACTGCTTCAATGCGGCGTGGCATGGAGGCAAGCAGCCTGTGGCACTGCTGAGGTGTTATGGAGGCCCAGGATGCTTCGATAGCGGCCTTAAGCTCATCCAGAGTGTTGGGTCTTGCGTCTCTCAACTTTCTCTTCCCAATATCCCACAGATTCTCTATGGGGTTCAGGTCAGGAGAGTTGGCAGGCCAATTGAGCACAGTAATACCATGGTCAGTAAACCATTTACCAGTGTTTTTGGCACTGTGAACAGGTGCCAGGTCGTGCTGAAAAATGAAATCTTCATCTCCATAAAGCTTTTCAGCAGATGGAAGCATGAAGTGCTCCAAAATCTCCTGATAGCTAGCTGCATTGACCCTGCCCTTGATAAAACACAGTGGACCAACACCAGCAGCTGACATGGCACCCCAGACCATCACTGACTGTGGGTACTTGACACTGGACTTCAGGCATTTTGGCATTTCCCTCTCCCCAGTCTTCCTCCAGACTCTGGCACCTTGATTTCCGAATGACATGCAAAATTTGCTTTCATCCGAAAAAAGTACTTTGGACCACTGAGCAACAGTCCAGTGCTGCTTCTCTGTAGCCCAGGTCAGGCGCTTCTGCCGCTGTTTCTGGTTCAAAAGTGGCTTGACCTGGGGAATGCGGCACCTGTAGCCCATTTCCTGCACACGCCTGTTCACGGTGGCTCTGGATGTTTCTACTCCAGACTCAGTCCACTGCTTCCGCAGGTCCTCCAAGGTCTGGAATCGGTCCTTCTCCACAATCTTCTTCAGGGTCCGGTCACCTCTTCTCGTTGTGCAGCGTTTTCTGCCACACTTTTTCCTTCCCACAGACTTCCCAATGAGGTGCCTTGATACAGCACTCTGGGAACAGCCTATTCGTTCAGAAATTTCTTTCTGTGTCTTACCCTCTTGCTTGAGGGTGTCAATGATGGCCTTCTGGACAGCAGTCAGGTCGGCAGTCTTACCCATGATTGCGGTTTTGAGTAATGAACCAGGCTGGGAGTTTTTAAAAGCCTCAGGAATCTTTTGCAGGTGTTTAGAGTTAATTAGTTGATTCAGATGATTAGGTTAATAGCTCGTTTAGAGAACCTTTTCATGATATGCTAATTTTTTGAGATAGGATTTTTGGGTTTTCATGAGCTGTATGCCAAAATCATCAATATTAAAACAAGAAAAGGCTTGAACTACTTCAGTTGTGTGTAATGAATCTAAAATATATGAAAGTCTAATGTTTATCAGTACATTACAGAAAATAATGAACTTTATCACAATATGCTAATTTTTTGAGAAGGACCTGTATATGCATCCTAGGTGTTGTATATATATTTATACACTGTATTCAGTTTAGTTAGATCCTTTCCTGTTATTCTCTATACTGTAACAGGCAGGCAGGTGATTGTGCTAGCTGCAGTCAGTGTTTCACTTAGTGTACTGTGTGCTTTGCATAGAGTTCACCTAAAGCTTACCTGAATACAGTTAGTGGTGTTCTCATAATAAAACCACAGAGGCAGCAAAAAACAAATGTCACAGGTGATTTTGGTTGGTTGCTGATTGGTTGGTAAGTTGAGCTTGAGTTTTGTCTGTCTTTTTGTGTTTTTGTTTATATACGATTCGCCCATCCAATGCTCCTTGCTGTGAAGACCAGTCACAGATAAGGGCAGTGACATTTGTTTTTTGTATTGTTGGCATTTGTTGTCATTGTGGTACTGCAGTCCAATTTTAGAGTTAGGACTGCAGTACACAGGGAGCCTTGACGAGGCCTGCAGCTTACGCATGTATTTGCAAATGCGTGCAACTAAACCCCTGTTTTTATACGCACTGTTAGACAGGTGATTTTGGTTGGTTGCTGATTGGTTGGTAAGTTAAGCTTGGGTTTTGTCTGTCTTTTTGTGTTTTTGTTTATAGGAGTTTGGGCCTATCCTGGGCACAGCTGGCTGCTAGGCTGTCTGAGGGCCTATTCAGAAGCAAAAGAGCAGCGCAGGGTTGGGACTGCGGCTTGCAATCCAAACAAAAGTGACGGTTCTGCCGGCCGGATAACCTGTCGTGGTCAGAGGTAGAAGGGAAGCTGTCGCCACTAAGGGACCAACCACCTTATTACCAGGGACCACAGTTCCTTTTTTTTTTCTTCCCATCATGTGCAACTTTAAATACTCAGCGGACACCCTCCAGAGGCTAAGGAATACTGCCTCAACATTACCAACCTCCACCCAAAAAATACTACGAAAAGAACAACTGCTAAGGATCAATCGACAATCGACTATCAAAAACACGAAAACACCACTTCAACTACAACATATAGCTTGCGCCCTGATCAACACCAGATCGGCAGTCAAGCACAGACAGGAAATTCACGACTTCATCACGCAAAACGACATAGATTGCCTCTTTATCACGGAAAGCTGGCTAACACCTGACTGTAACACCATCCTAACAGAATTGGTGCCTGAGAACTACTCCATCCTAACTGAGCATAGAACAGGACAAAGAGGAGGAGGCCTAGCAGTGATCTTCAAATCTCACCTCTCTATCATCAAACCAACTCTACAGAACTCATTGCCGTTCATGGAGACACTCACTCTGCAACTCCAAACAACACCCCAGGACACCATTCACATACTGCTATGCTACAGACCGCCAGGACCAAAGACAAATCTCCTCACACCCTTTACCGAATTCATCTCGACATACACTTTAAAAACCAAAAACTTCCTATTACTCGGGGACTTCAATCTCTGGGCTAACTCCACTCAGGACCCCATCGCCACCTCCTGCATCAACCAATTGGAAGAATTAGGTCTGCAGCAACTGATAAATGCCCCCACGCATGGATCGGGGCACATTCTGGACCTCATCTTCAAACAAAATCTGGACATCAACACAGTGGACAACATGCCGTTACCATGGACGGATCACCACGCTATCAAATTTAAACTTACCACCAACACCATCTCCCAAAAATCAGAACACTCAATAACAACAAAATGGACAAGATCTCAGAAGAAACTACACTCGGAACTCTTCAAAACTACTCTATCAAATAAAATAGGAACGCAAAATCTCAACCACTCAACGGAACAAACACTCAACTCCTTAAACAAAGCATTACTACAAACAGCAGACACAGTCGCTCCGAGACGCAGGGCCCTCATTCGCAGAAACAACTCCGGCTGGTTTAATGACACTCTTACCCTACTGAAGCAAGAACGCAGAAGAGCCGAAGGAGCCTGGAGAAGAAACCCAACTAAGGAAAACCACATTAATTACAAAGCACTCACTAAGAAATATCACAAAGCAATTTTCAAAGCAAAAAAGGAACATTTCTCAAACACCATCAAAAAAGGCCTAAACCGACCTCGTGAACTCTTCAAACTAGTAACTCAAACTATGAACCCCACCTGCCTAGAACCTTCAGCAAACGAAACACAAGAGTTCTGTAATGAGCTATCGGACTTTTTTATCGACAAAATCGAAAACATTCGAGAATCAATTCAACAGAAAAAAACAACCAACCCTGCTCTGCCAAAGCAAATAGAGGAAATCAATATGAACACTATACAATTGACAAAATTTTCGCTGGTCCCGATCACCATCGACACCACCAAAAATATAATCAGAAGCCTCAGAGACAGCACATCTCCAAATGACATAATCTCTACAAAACTCCTGAAAGAATGTACCGACATTTTAGCACCCACCATAACACACCTCGTAAATCAATCATTCAAAGAAGGTATTGTTCCAATCTCTCTCAAGCAAGGCATAATCAAACCCCTCCTAAAGAAACCCAACCTGGACCCCAAAGACCCAAACTACCGCAGACCGGTAACAAGCCTCAACACCATCTCCAAGATCATGGAGAAAGCAGTAGTACAACAGCTACAACTCTATTTGGACACCCACAAACTCTTGGATCCACTACAATCAGGCTTCCGCCCAGGCCATGGCACAGAAACAGCACTTCTTAAAATATGGGATGACACCCTCGAAGCAGCAGATGACGGAGAATCATGTCTCCTGGTGCTGCTGGACCTCAGTGCAGCGTTCGACACAGTAGACCACAAAACTCTACTCATTCGCCTTAAAGAAGTAGCCGGAGTCGCAGACCCTGACCTACACTGGTTCGCATCCTTCCTAGACAATCGTTCCCAGACAGTGAAACTAGGAGCCTTCACCTCTGAAACTCGCACAATTTCTTGCGGAGTCCCCCAAGGATCACCCCTGTCACCCGTGCTCTTTAACATCTACCTCCGCCCACTCCTCAAAATCATCAGCAAACAGGGCCTGTGCTACCACTCATATGCTGACGACACCCAACTCTACTTTCGTATCACCGGGAAAAAAGACCAATATCACGGATTGGAAACCTGTCTCACATTGATCGATGAATGGATGACTGAGAATTCCCTCAAACTCAACGGATCCAAAACAGAACTCCTTCTCCTCCACGCAAACCGAAAGACAAAAACTAAGACTTCTTGGACACTCCCCACTATCCTTGGACAGACCGTTACCCCGAGCACCAAAGTCAAAAGTCTCGGAGTCATCTTTGACTCGGAGATGTCGATGGACGCACAAATTGGATCAGTAGTCAGCGGAGCTCACCATCTCCTCCGTCTACTACGTAGACTCATCCCCTTCATCCCAAAAGAGGATACAGCAGTAGTAGTTGGAACAATTATCAACTCCCGACTCGATTACGCAAACGCCCTCTACCTCGGACTACCCAAATACCAGATTTCGCGCCTACAAGTCATCCAGAACACGGCTGCCAGGCTGGTAACGGGAAAAAAACCTTGGGAATCCATCACCCCATCACTAAGGACCCTTCATTGGCTAACCGTAAAGGATCGGATCACATTCAAGACCCTCTGTCTCACCCACAAGTGCACACAGGGAAACGCTCCACAATATCTATGCGAGAAGATAAAACACTACACCCCCAATCGCAATCTCCGATCAACCAACCAAAACCTCCTTCACATCCCCAAGTCCCGCTACAAATCAAAGGGAGAACGAAGATTTGCAGTCCAAGGACCACGGCTATGGAACGCTCTACCCACCAACATCCGCATGGAAGAAAACCACCGGGCCTTCAGGAAAAAACTTAAGACCCACCTATTCTGAAGGGTCAGGATGTCACTGGATGCAAAGCGCCTTGAGGCGATTTAGTTCGCATTTGTAGCGCTATACAAGTTATTCACTCACTCACTCACTCACAGTGAGTAACTGAAGCAAGTACCGGAACAGAATTCTCACCAACCGGGGACGGTGAAGAATCTGGAAACTACAGTGGGTATCAAGCCAGGGACCATGCCAGTGGAGGTGACGCTTGCAGAGCAGCCTTGTGTGTCAAGCCAGGGACCAAGCAGGCCAGTGGTGTCAAGCTTGAGAGGTATCTTGAGTGCCAAGCCAGAGACCCAGCAGAGAGGCGGGGGTGACGCTTGAGGAAGATACTACCGTGAAGATTGGAGGAGCTCAAGGGATTCAGTGACGGTGAAGAAATGTCTGGCGCCCAATAACTTTTGCACCCACTATGCCTCACAACCCACCATATTCAGAAAGATGTCAGGTATCTCTGGCCCTGGAGGTTCTCATTAGACCGAAGGAGGCCTGGGACCTTGCTACAAGCCCAAGTCCAATTAGGGCAAAAAGCATTTAAATTAGTTTTTCCACAAACCCTCAAAAGAATAAAAGCAGTTCTAGCTGCTTTGATCGCCCAAATCTCTGGCACTGCCCCCATTGGCACAAGAAAAACAGTCTCCTGCACTCAGAAGTTTGGTCTCTTGGTGACACAACCAGAGTATTCCGTTCAAAGGAAATGCCCAGAGATCTTGCTGCCCTCCTCAGAATATTTGGTATTCTTAGGACTGGAAAGTAAAAGAAAAAGAGAGGGCGCACCGACCTAGTGCATTACCAATGGCTGGTTTATTAAAAATAAGTTAAAAGATCATGGATACTCACAAACAAAGGCAAATAATAGGCACATAACATTCCATCCAAGGAAGTAGCCTCTTCCTGGAACCAAATGAGCAGATGACCAAAGAGTCACGATGACAAATATTTACAGCTACGGGACGCGTTGCGGGGGCGAGCCCCCTTCTTCAGAGCCAAAAAGTATTAGTGACTGCCCCCATTGGCTCCTGGCCACCACTCCTCTTCTGGGTTGGTGACAGCCAGCATTACTCAACCTACTTCCTGTGAGCCTAGGGTGTCAAAGGCTCCGCCCCCTGGCATGGACACACAGGAATATGCTAAAGAGAGTGGAGCCACGTCATTACAGGGGACTGTGGTTTGCAGCGATGAGGATCAGACCACCGCGGAGGAAGAAGAGGGAAATGAGGACCTTTAACATCATCAGACGCAGACAATGATACCTGAAAAGGGTAGTACTGTATGTGTAGCGACCTCACCCCTCTCACCCCTTCTCATTCTCGGCTTGTCTTTCTTTGTCTAGGGGTGTTAGTGCTGGGGGGAGGGATGAGATACACCACGGCCCATGTCCTCCATAGTGAAGAGGTGAAGGCCAGAAAGATCGGGCTTTGTGTAGGTGTCCTAGAGTTAAGTCCTGTACTTCGTCCCTGACTCCTAGTAACCAGAGTTCCACACAGTGAATAGGTCCAACACAGTTTTATTCTTCTCAGCGAATAAACACACAGCACGGTTAAGTTGGATTATTTTGCAACAACTTAGTCTCAATGAGGCTAGGTCGAGGCACAATCCTTTCCCTTCTCTTGCCAACCACTGTGGTATCACCATTGGCGAATAGTCACTGCCACTGACTATGTGAAATAGAACGTGAATTACCTTCGCTAACACGGCCCCTGTCAGGGGAAGGATATCCGTCCAAGGGAGATACCGGAGGCCTCTCTGTCACCAGCGATGCTGCGCCGGACTCTCCAGAGAAGTTCTGCACACCAGACCTCACGAACTCAGACACGGGCACCCAAGGAGTTAGGGCCCCCTCGGATTCCTCCACCCTCGTGGAACTCAGTCAAAGGTACTGAGCCCCAGGCATCCGCCATAGTACCTCACCCCAGGCTAAAGGTGCCTGAGATGGACTCCATCTCCGCTCCGGCCAGGTCAAAGGCACCTGGGCCCGGAACACCGGAACGCCAGCACCCAAGCACCCAAGCTGAAGGTGCCTGGGTGCGGCCACGTCCTCCGACTCTGCACTCTGAACCCCGTGGTAAGGGCGTCCTCCCCTTTTATCTCCTCTCCCTTCGCGCCACAGTGGGTTCCCCGCCCCGCTGTACCAGCTCCAGGGGAGGACAAAAAGGCACAGTCCTGCAGTGTGAGTTCACCTCCGGCCCCCGGCAACAACGCCACCTCACACCACCAGAGTCCTCCAAGAACCATAAAAGGACCTCAGATTCCCTAGCAATCAGTGCATCTGGGTTACACTACCACCCAGATGCTTCCCCTAAATTCAAATACCCGCTACATATGTCTAGATTTTTTTTTTACAGCTGCTGTGGCGCTCCAATCTGGAGGAAAGGAGAAATAAGGGGGGCTGGTGAGCTCTGAGTTGGACATTAAAGTAGAAGAAAAAGGCTAAACAATAAATGTACTTTCAAATGTTACCTCTGCATTGCACCCCATTAAACTGCATACATTTTAATAACATAAAGACCTAAGTGGAAAACTTGAAAAAAAAGTTTTTGTTTTGTTCACATTCAATTTTGCATTGCCTATTTTACCCTTCCAGGTTCACATGCTATTCACTTGCTCACTTAGCGCCACACTTTTGTTTTTTATTTCTATTTTGCACTGTATGTCTAGTGAGTCATGACATGTTGGCTGCTTATTTTGTTCTCTATGCGCAATTTTTTTCTTTTCTTCTTTTTTACAATTATACGGTATGTGTCTTTTTCAGCAGGCGATTCCCTAACAGGCAGAAGTGATTCCCACTCAATCACTTCTGCGAATGAGGGTCCCACCCCCTTCTGCTGCTGCCGTCTATCCCGGGCTCTACTGTCCCATCGTGGAGCCCAGGAGCGATGCAGTCAGTGGCGATGAACAGAGAGAGGGGAACTGATGTCGTTCCCCTCTCTCTCTGTGACCCCCGAAACAGGGATCGACGAGTCATTTTGTAACTGCCTCTTTGTTTACCTGGCCACCAGCGGGCACAAAAGCAGCCAATCAGACCGATCTGTGTCTGATTGGCTGCAATTTAGGCTAGAGAATAGATTTGGGGTCTAATAGATCCCAGATCTCTCTATAAAGAGGACATGTCACGGCCATTGCTGTCACAAGGGATGTTGTTCATCCCTTGTGATAGCAATAAAGTTAATTTAAAAAAGTGTAAAGAAAAAAAAAAAAGGTTTGTATAAAAAAAAAAAAAATTTGAACTGCCCCGTCCCACCATGCTTACACGCAAATGCAAACACGTGCATTACTCCCACAGGTGTAACGGTGATCGCACCACACGTGTGACGTAGTGTCACGAACGTTAGAGCTAGAGCAATAATTCTAGCACTAGACCTCGGGTGCAATTCTAAACTGGAAACCTGTAAAGGCGTTTAAAGCGTCGGCCTATGGAGAATTTTAAGCACCGTAGTTTGCTGCCATTCCACAGGCAGATGCAATTTTAAAGCGTGACATGTTAGGCATCTATTTACTTGACATAACATAATCTTTCACATTATACAAACTTTGGCTAACTTAAGTATTTTTTATTTTTTTTAATTCATGAAAGTGTTTTTTTTTCCAATAAAATCGCATTTGAATAACAGCTGCGCAAATACTGTGGGGTTGATTTACTAAGGCAAATCCACTGTGCACTACAAGTGCACTTGGAAGTGCAGTCGCTGTAGATCTGGAGGGAAGATCTGAAATGAGGTGAAGCTCTGCTGATTTTATCATCCAATCATGTGCAAGCCTAATTGCAGTTTTTTATTTTCCTTGCACGTCCCCCTCAGATCTGCAGCGACTGCACTTCTGAATGCATTTGCAGTGTACTTGTAGTGCAGAGTGGATTTGCCTTTTGTAAATAACCCCCTGTGTGTCGTAAAAAATTTCAACACCCACCATTTTATTCTCTGGGGCCTCTGCTAAAAAACTATGTAGCGCTACCTTCAGTTAAGAGGGCCGCAGATTAGTTTGGGCCCTGAAGACAGCTCCGCCAACCCCCGGCAATTTACTCGACCCCCTTCAGGCACAGTTAGTCTAGGGTAACAATATATTTCTTATGCTCTATGATCAAACTCAGACACCAAGGCAATAATAAAGGAATATCTGATTTACTTTAAATTGTGGTAAAAGAATCAACAGTGGTAACAGTTTACATGAAATTGGTTGCAGAGCCCTGCAGCAATAAACACACTATGTATTAATGGAACAGTAAAGGCGCGCCTCGTGGGCGACCGTTAACTAGGCGCCCTGTGGCGCAGCAACTAAATGAACTATCTAGCTGACCAGGCCTGGCTCAGATACTAAGACTCAGCCTCTAGGGGATGATGTTTTCTTCACCGGCAAGTCTTTAAAGGTGGTGCACATAACAGAACAACATTTGTAATCCAGTGGGAAGTTGTAACAGGAACAAAACACTTTACTGAAGATCCTCTAACTCAGTTCTGCTAGGACACCTCCAGTGAGAGTATCAGATATAAACTAGTGGGCCACGGCAGTCTATAGGCACATCAGTAATAAACAGTATATGGTCTGAGCATACGCTCGCTCACCCCTCCGGACGCGATCCCAGTCCGGGAACTTCCACCGACTGTGTCTTCACACACAGTGTCTCCAGCGATCGGGTCCCCGATCCAACCAAGGCTGTGGATAAGCGAAGTCAGATGCCACCCAGGCTCGCAGCGGGGTGGAAGGCTCTTTTGTCACTTCGCAAGGCCACAGGCTTCAGGCCTTGCACACCAGTACATCCGCACAGGAGGATCAGTCACTGAAGTCTCGTGTCCAAAAGAGGCCGAGCGCAGCCGCGCCTTCTCCTTATATAACCCCTCCCATGAGTCTCTGGGGTGAAAGCAAAACATCCTGGGTGCCAAGGGGGGTTCTGGAAAAGGTAGTCCATGGGTCTTAAAGAAACCCTGCTACACATATATATGTATATGTCATAGGCGTGCGCACAGGGTGTGCCGGGTGTGCCTAGGAACCCTAATCCCCCCATGTGCATTAGCATTATCCAGGGGCAATACCAGGTGGGTGGTTGAGGGTGCCAGTAGCCAGTGCAAATGCCCCCTTTATATTAAAGGCTATGTTCAACTTTAAGTACACATAAAAAAAGAAGAAGGAACCCCTTATGGGACTTTAAGGGCAGTAGATAGAGCGTAACCAAAGTTTATAAGAACTTTAGGAACACGTTACACCTGTATTTAGGGTGTAATGTAATATGTTCCCAATCAACTGCCTTCCACACCCAGAGCCTCTTCTGTTGTGACAACAGGTGGCGTTAATGTGTGTTTGAGTTTTGGGGTGCACACCCTAATGCATCAGCCTGCGCACACCTATGGTATATGTATATATATATATATATATATATATATATATATAATGTTTGGGGTTTCTAATTAGTTTTCTATCGAAAAAAAATAGATTTTTACATGGAGGAGCGAAGTGTCAGAAATGGCCCAGATGGGAAGTAGTTAAAGTGGTTGTTAAGCCTCTCTAACCTGTATACACCATCAGCACTGCTTCCTATTGTAGTATCTCCCTCTGTATGTGATTTATAAAAATAAATGCTGCAAATACCTAATTTTACTGCCGAGATTGCTATCACATGACTGGCCAGCTTTCTACTTTCCCCCTCTTAGAGATGCAGTGGGAGGGGCTGAGATTCCTCTGCTGATGTCAGTCTGGAGGGGAGAAGGAGAGAGCTGGCTGGTCATGTGATCACAATCCCGGCTCTTAAATTAGGTATTTACAGCATTTATATTTATAAATCATTCACAGAGCGGGACACTGCAATAGGAGGCAGTGCTGATGGTGTATACAGGTTAGTGTTATGAGAGCAGCAGGAGGGGGGAGGGGCGGCTCACACACAGACAGAGAGGGGAGGGGGAGGAGGACACAGGAGCAGAGAGGAGAGCAGATAGCAGGCTGCTAATGACAAAAGCACATAAACTGACCACGGTGTCAGGGCTCAGAAGTCATGATACACCATGGTCAGTTTACAGAGGGGTGGGGAGAAACAGACAGGATCAGCCAGGTTTTTTAGGTGTTACATGGGGCCAAATTACACAGGACAAGCACTGTGTCATATAACATGCTTTAAAGGAGCAGGATCCATTTTTTCTTTTTTTTTGGGTAAAGGAGTGAAGGGATGCTGTACTGCACATGCGTTAGTTGACATACAAAATTCCATTTAGTGATGCTAAAGAATAGAAAATAAAATGATAAAAAATAATGCTGCTGGAACCACAGGGACACACATGCTGTCTCCAAAGATCAGCCTTAGAGATAAGTGCCGGTTTGTACAGACAGCCCACGTCCATTGGTATCGAGTTTACTGCAAAACCTTGTTTTCTGGTCCTTGAATACTCCCTATGGTCACCTATAGCACATGGTTCCTTTGATGCAGATAGACACCTGTGACTTTTCCTAGTGATTTGATTAACAATTTAAGAGACCTGGAAGCCTTGTACCTCCAATTGGACAGTATCCCCTAAAGAAACCCGATATATGGGAGAAACATGTTGGGAACTCCATTCTACAGTGCTGTATCCATAAAACTATATTGATATGTACTTGCCAATTGTTACCTTTTAAAAAAAATGTATTTTCTTATAAATAAAAAATGTTTTATATATCATATTTTGATATTATTGTATCGCACCTTAAAAGTCCCAATTAATTCCTCCTTATCTATCTAATCAGGGGATGTGGTGCTAATGATAAGTTGGTTTGCCCGTGGTTATAAAATCCTTTCGATAAAAAATAATACATATACTGCTTTTTTTCCCTAAAAGCATATCTGTTTTTTCAATATACTATTTAGCTTGGCTCATTTAATTGCTCAGTTAGCCAGTCACGATTTAAAAAAAAAAGTTGCATTCATCTTTGGAGGTAAATTCCGAGCGCAAAAACTTTCATTAAAATATATTCTTCAAATAGCCACAACGGATATGACCACACTGGGGTGGATGTGCTCTCATGCCTAGCATTGTCAGTTTAAAATAGGGAAGCAGGGGGACTGGCAGGGATTTACCACAAAGGAAACAATACAAAGAGAACAGGATATTTTTTAACTTTTTAAGTTCATGGTACAGCAGGCACATATCAGGAATATGAAATGTTAGGGTAAGGTTTTTTAAGATATACATATTAGATTCGATAATTTTTTTTTAAACCAGAGTTTAGTGTCACTTTAATGAAATTGCTGATAAAGAGTAAAATTCATGCAGATTGTTTACCCACACATCCAACTATGAGTAAGAAAATTTCTATTTACCTGCATCTCCAGGACACGGGGCTACACCCAGAGAAAAGCGCACACCGTTCCAAGCTTTCTGATGCTCCTCTGATATCATACTAGTCTCAACAAGTTATAAACAACAAACGCTTAAAATTTGAAGGATGATATTTCTCCATTTCCTTACAGGTTTCACACAGAGCACAAAGCAAGCAAGGTTACCAACAGGGATGGACTGGCCATCGGGACTACTGGGAGTTTCCCGGTGGGCCGATGGCTCAGTGGGCCGTTTTAAAAAAAGAAATAAAAATTTTGTGGGCCGTTTTTTTATGCAAAGTTCGTCAGCAGCGGGAGCGTGGCAGCAAACAGCGGCAGGGATTCGGGCAAGATGGCCAGCGTGGAGGGCAGTTGGATGTAAAAGCCGAGGAGGGAGAAGAGCTCCACCCCCTCCCTGACCACCGAAGAGGCAAACAGGAGCGAGCGTGGCCCCCCCGGCGCTCCCAGAACCTCGCTTCCTCCACCTCCTCTCTTCTCCAGGAACCATGCGGCCTGGGCCGGAGGGCAGGCTGACTGGGAGCCCGGAGGAAGAGAACATGCACCGCTGTAAGGAGCAGAGCAGCGAGAGCACCCCCGGATCAAGAGGGAGACTCAGCGCTGCCGCTGCTGGCAAACAGGTACCCGGCATTCTACAAAAACATGCCAGAACACTAAGACAGCGGGGAGGGGGTGACCAGAGGAGGGACTGCAGAAAGGGACAGTGCTATGTGGTCTGTCTCAGCCCTCCCCTCTGTCTCTCTGCCCCCTCTGTCTCTCAGTCCCCCCTCTGTCTCTCAGTCCCTCCCTCTGTCTCTCAGTCCCCCCTCTTTCAGCCCCCTCCTCTGTCTCTCAGCCCCCCCTATCTCTCAGCCCCCCCACTATATCTCAGACTCCCCTCTGTCTCTCAGACCCCTCCTCTGTCTCTCAGACCCCCTCTGTATCTCAGACCACCCTCTGTCTCTCAGACCCCCCTCTGTCTCTCAGACCCCCTCTGTCTCTCTGTCCCTGAGTCTCTCAGTCCCCCCCTCTTTTAGCCCCCTCCTCTGTCTCTCAGCCCCCTCTATCTCTCAGACCCCCCTCTGTCTCTCAGACCCCCCTCTGTCTCTCAGACCCCTCCTCTGTCTCTCAGACCCCTCCTCTGTCTCTCAGCCCCCTCCTCTATCTCTCAGCTCTCCTCCTCTGTCTCTCAGCTCTCCCTCTGTCTCTCAGCTCCCCCCTCTGTCTCTCAGCCCCCCTCTGTCTCTCAGCTCCCCCCTGTCTCTCAGCCCCCCTCTGTCTCTCAGACCCCTCCTCTGTCTCTCAGCCCCCCACTGTCTCTCAGCCCCCTCCTCTATCTCTCAGCTCTCCTCCTCTATCTCTCAGCTCCCCCCTCTGTCTCTCAGCTCCCTCCCTCTGTCTCTCAGCCCCCCTCTGTCTCTCAGCTCCCCCTGTCTCTCAGCCCCCTGTCTCTCAGCCCCCCCTCTGTCTCTCGGCTCCCCCTCTGTCTCTCAGACCCCCCTCTGTCTCTCAGTCCCCCCTCTGTCTCTCAGTTCCCGTGTCTCTCAGTCCCCCCTCTTTTAGCCCCTCCTCTGTCTCTTAGCTCCCCTCTATCTCTCAGACCCCCCTCTGTCTCTCAAACCCCCCTCTGTCTCTCAGACACCTCCTCTGTCTCTCAGACCCCTCCTCTGTCTCTCAGCCCCCTCCTCTGTCTCTCAGCTCTCCTCCTCTGTCTCTCAGCTCCTCCCTTTGTCTCTCAGCTCCCCCTCTGTCTCTCAGCACCCCTCTGTCTCTCAGCTCCCCAGTCTCTCAGCCCCCCCTCTGTCTCTCAGACACCTCATCTGTCTCTCAGACCCCTCCTCTGTCTCTCAGCCCCCACTGTCTCTCAGCCCCCTCCTCTATCTCTCAGCTCTCCTCCTCTATCTCTCAGCTCCCCCCTCTGTCTCTCAGCTCCCCCCTCTGTCTCTCAGCTCCCCCCTCTGTTTCTTAGCTCCCTCCTTCTGTCTCTCAGCTCCCTCCTGTCTCTCAGCTCCCTATCTCTCAGCTCCCCCCTCTGTCTCTCAGCTCCCCTCCTCTGTCTCTCAGACCGCTCCTCTGTCTCTCAGACCCCTCCTCTGTCTCTCAGCCCCCCACTGTCTCTCAGCCCCCTCCTCTGTCTCTCAGACCCTCCTCTATCTCTCAGCTCTCCTCCTCTATCTCTCAGCTCCCCCCTCTGTCTCTCAGCTCCCCCTCTGTCTCTCAGCCCCCCTCTCTCTCTCAGCTTCCCCTGTCTCTCAGCTCCCCCTGTCTCTCAGCCCCCCTCTTTCTCGCAGCTCCCCCCTCTGTCTCTCAGCTCCCCCTCTGTCTCTCAGCTCCTCCTCTGTCTTTCAGCTCCCCCTCTGTCTCTCAGCTCCCTCCCTCTGTCTCTTAGCTCCCCCTCTGTCTCTCAGCTTTCCCCTCTGTCTATCAGCTCCCCCCTTCTGTCTCTCAGATCCCCCTCTGTCTCTCAGCACCCCCCCCTCTGTCTCTCAGCACCCCCCTCTGTCTCTCAGCTCCCCACTCTGTCTCTCAGCTCCCCCCACTGTCTCTCTGCCCTCTCCTCTGTCTCATTCACTCCCTGACTCTTAGGCTGCTTTCACACTGGGGCGGGCATTGACGGTAAAACGCTGCTAGTTTTAGCAGCACTTTACTGTCGTTTTAGCTGCGCTATTTGGCTTCTAGCAGGCGCTTTTAACCCCCACTAGCAGCCGAATTAAAGGTTAAATGCGCCAGTGTAGCGCTGCTGCCAAAGTGCTTTGCAGGCGCTTCAGCAGCGATGGCCATTCATTTCCTCCACCGCCCCAAAGATGCTGCTTGGAGGACTTTTTTTAACGCCCTGGCAGCGCCCCCAGGACTGCAGCGGAGGCATTTTTCAGGCACTTTACAGGCGCTATTTTTAGCCCAAAAGTGCCTGAAAAACGCCTCAGTGTGAAAGGGGTCCTACACTCACCCCTCTCTTTTACACTCACTCCCTCTCTCTTACACTCACCCCCCTCTCTCACCCACCCCCTCTCACCCCTTTTCCCTCAACCCTCCCTCCCTCTCTCTCTCTCTCTCTTTCTCTCTCTCTCATTCCCCTCTCTCTCACCCTCTCATGATATACAATAATGGATGTAGGGGCCTTTTGGTGGGCGTGATTTTTTGGGGGGGTGGGGGGCAGCATTTTATTGAATTAAAGTGGGCCGGTCTGGATGACGTCCAGGGCCAAATTTTTGTTCCAGTCCAGCCCTGGTCACCAATCAGAATTACCTTAATTGTTCTGCCTAATAAAAGGTGAACACTGGGCACTATGGGGGTTATTTACTAAAGGCAAATCCACTTTGCTCTACAAGTTCAAACTACAAGTGCAAATTGCTCTTGAAATTGCACTGAAAGTGGACTTGGAAGTGTAGTCGCTGTAGATCTGAGGGGGACATGCAAGGAAAATAAAAAACAGCATTTTAGCTTGCACATGATTGGATAATAAAATCAGCAGAGCTTCCCCTCGTTTCAGATCTACCACTCAGATTTACAGCGACTGCACTTCCAAGTGCACTTTCAGTGCAATTTCAAGTGCACTTTCCACTTGTAGTTTGCACTTGTAGTGGAAAGTGGATTTGCCTTTAGTAAATCAACCCCCTATGGGGTTGATTTACTGAAGGCAAATAGATTTTGCACTTTGCAAAGTGCAGTTGCTCCAGAGCTTAGTAAATGAGTTAAGAAAAATTTAAAAAACAGCATTTTTTTCTTGCACATGATTGGATGATGGAAGCCAGCAGAGCTTATGCTCATTTATTAAGCTCTGGAGGAACTGCACTTGCAGAGTGCACGGTCTATTTGCCTTTAGTAAATCAACCCCGTTGACTATTCTGGAGCTAGCTCATGGTCCCCGGCTTTGAGACTTTGACTATTCTGGAGCTATCTCAATTTACATTTTGCCTGACCCGTACCCCTAGAACCCAGTTTGTAGAACTTAGCTCTGATTTTGTCTCTGCAAACCCATTTTTTTTTCCTTGGTTGTGCCAATGCAATTCCAATTTTGCCTTTGCAATTGTGAATAAAATACTTCTGCATGTCTAAAAATGTCAAAGTAATGGACAGTTATTTACCCAGTACTGGATAAAGCACTGTAGGGCAACCAGCGTGCCCGTAGCTGCATGTTTTAAAAAAAGTTTGGTAGTTTTTTTTTTCCTTTATACACAAATTAAAACAAGACAAAAAACAGTGGTTAATAAATACCACCAAAAAAAAGCTCTGTCTCAAAAAAAAAATCACTTGGGTACATTGTTGCATGACGGCGTAATTGTCAGTCAAACTATCACAGCACTGAAAAATTACCTGGTAATAAAGGGTAATACAGGCTGGTACTTTTTTCAATTAAATTGTGGACATATTTTGAAGGGATCACCGCCAGGGCCGGTGCTACCACTAGGCAAACTGGGCAGCCGCCTAGGGCGCCCGGCCACTGGTGTTCCTACTCTCTTCTCTCTGCAGCAAGCAACTAAGTCTCAGCATCAGCAGGCAGCCGCCGTCACACATAGTGTCAGAGGCGCAGCGGTGGCAGAGAACTGTGTCTGTGTCCCAAATCCCGAATGAATGGAAGCAAGCAAACATTCATTGATGGGCACTGGTAGGCTGCATTGATGGCCGCTTGTGAGGCTGCATTGATGGGCGCTTGTGAGGCTGCATTTGATGGGCACTTCTGAGGCTGCATTGATGGGCGCTGGTGAGGCTGCATTGATGGGCACTGGTGAGGCTGCATTTGATGGGCGCTGGTAGGCTGCATTTGATGGGCGTTTCATTAAAAAGTTGGGTTATACATGGGCAGGGCAAAGAAGGTGGAGTCAGGGGTGGAGCCAAGGGGGGCGGCAAAATGAGGTTTCGCCTAGGGTGTCAAAAATCCTTGCATCAGCCCTGATCACCGCTTGACTTTGTGTCCAAGTGCGAGATAAGTGACAGCACAATCACGTGTAAAGTTCTAAAGGGTAGGAAAAGCGGTGGGCTGCCCAGACAAGACAGTGAGATGAAGAGACCTGGAGCTAGTTGGAAATGTCTACGACTAAAGAAAAATACAAGATTTTGTTTCTTCTGGCTTTACTACAGCTTAAAAAAAAATCTGAAAAGAGAGCCCGCCATATGTTCTTTATTATACGCAGTAGGGGGTCAGTCTCAAACGTAGAGCTTGCATAGGGGTGGTCCAGACGCCAGAGTTGTGTTTGAGGGCTTCTTGCCCGTGTTTGTTCGTCACCGTTATGTGAAATACAAAGCAAAAGAATTTTCCTTGCAGGGGGTCTCTGTCAGCACAATACAGAACACAACAAAACAAAACATTTGTCTTCCTGGGATCTTAGACATTTTTTTGGGTCTGCTTACACCTGCAGGCTGTTCCAGCACAGCTTGCATGCAGTCTCTCTCTAAACGCAAACCCCTCACCAAATATCAGAGCAGACTTAAAGCATTGTCAAGGAAAACAAAAACCTATGCTAAGATTTACATCTCTGCAATGCATTCACATCCCCCTTTAACCCCTTTAACCCTTTCTCTGCCATTGACATCCTATATTGTCAGCAGCGGGGAAGAGGGGGGGGGGTTACAAAGAAAGAGCATGCAAATCTGACAAGCCGACTGCCTATACACCCCCAGTACATTAGCACGACCCCAACCCCAGAATGTGTACCAGACTCCGCTATCCCACCCATGGGCCCGTGATCCTCATGGTGGGTATCGCCAGGTAGATGTGAGTGAGACCAGTGAACGTGTGTTCGCTGATCTCCCCCACCTACTAAGAACAATACATTATTTCTGGGTTCAGCTGTAACTTTCCCCAGCCACTGCGGCCATGGAACAAGCTAATGGAGCATGATCTGATAGGTGTGACATTGGGGGTCTAATTGACTCCCGCTGTCTCACCAAAGAGAACCTGTCACAACAAAATTATATCACATAGGGGACTTTTGGTCCCCTATGTGACATAAATGAGGTTTGGTAAAAAAAATAAAAATTAAAAAAAGTACACGCACATACAGTATCTCACAAAAGTGAGTACACCCCTCACATTTTTGTAAATATTTTATTTTTATTATCTTTTTATGTGACAACACTGAAGAAATTACACTTTGCTACAATGTAAAGTAGTGAGTGTACAGCTTGTATAACAGTGGAAATTTGTTGTCCCCTCAATATAACTCAACACACAGCCATTAATGTCTAAACCGCTGGCAACAAAAGTGAGTACACCCCTAAGTGAAAATTTCCAAATTGGGCCCAAAGTGTCAATATTTTGTGTGGCCACCATTATTTTTCAGCACTGCCTCAACCCTCTTGGGCACGGAGTTCATCAGAGCTTCACAAGTTGCCACTGGAGTCCTCTTCCACTCCTCCATGACCACATCACAAAGCTGGTGGATGTTAGAGACCTTGCTCTCCTCCAACTTCTGTTTGAGGATGTCCCACAGATGCCCAATAGGGTTTAGGTCTGGAGACATGCTTGGCCAGTCCATCACCTTTACCCTTTAGCTTCTTTAGCAAGGCAGTGGTCATCTTGGAGATGTGTTTTGGGTCGTTATCATGTTGAAAGGGAGGGGATCATGCTCTGCTTCAGTATGTCACAGTACATGTTGGCATTCATGGTTCCCTCAATGAACTGTATCTCCCCAGTGCCGGCAGCACTCATGCAGCCCCAGACCATGACACTCCCACCACCATGCTTGACTGTAGGCAAGACACATTTGTCTTTGTACCCCTCACCTGGTTGCCGCCACACACGCTTGACACCATCTGAACCAAATAAGTTTATCTTGGTCTCATCAGACCACAGCACATGGTTCCAGTAATCCATGTCCTTAGTCTTTAGCAAACTGTTTGTGGGCTTTCTTGTGCCTCATCTTTAGAAGAGGCTTCCTTCTTGGATGACAGCCATGCAGACCAATTTGATGCAGTGTGCGGCGTATGGTCTGAGCACTGACAGGCTGACCCCCAACCCCTTCAACCTCTGCAGAAATGGTGGCAGCACTCATACGTCTGTAGCACACGGACCCTTTTCTCCCGCCTACCTTCACTTTGCAGGGATAAAGGCACACCGTGCCACATGCCCGTATCCTCCTGGTATAAGAGGTTGAGCGGTGTTCTTATAATTTTGGGTCCTGCAGCGAGTTACCTCCCATCCATTGGTTCTATATATATAGGGAAAAGTCTGTTCTTTTCCCCGAAAGAAGGCCAATGTCCAGACAGTGTTTAAACTCCAAACAGACGAGTTTATTTTATCTTGCTTGAAACAGATTTGGGAATAGGTTGAAGATAGCAACAAAGCGGGTAGGGAGACAAGTTCAGGCACGCGGCACCCAGTTACCCTATTCTTCACTCAAGCCTGAGTGTGAATTGCTCACCCGGATAGATCTCTCACACAGTTCTAGCAGCCGGAGTGAAGCACGAACAGTTTCTTTATTTAGTCCCCTTCACGGACAAGTCTAAGAGATCCTCTGCCACAGAATCCTTTAGTTACTGAATTAGAACTTTGAAACCCCCATAGATTAGTAGAGACCATAGGTGCCAATGGGACACACTACAGGGGCTATACTGCAACTCATGAATCCTTCCCTCTGATAGGTAACCAGGCCTCTCCTTCACCGTGAATTCCTTCACCGATCCATCGGACAGGTCTTCCCCTGGTTTCCTCTTCTTCAGAGCGGGCCACCCTCACACGGGTTCCCTGGGACTCCAGTGTGTTGGTTTGTAGACCCAGTTGAAGGTACTGGGCCTACCTGGAACTCTGTAGCCTCGGGCTAAAGGTGTCCAAGACTCCTCGACCAGTTCACGCACCCCAGGCCAGCAAGGCAAATGGGCACGACTTCGCCACAAGGGGTCCTCCTGGTAATCCCCCTGGCACACCACCCCAATGGGGCACACTCCACTCTCCCCTTAGATCATGGCATCTGCCCCTTATGTTCCCTCTCCCGGCATGCACAGCAGGCTCACTCCGCCCACCGCACGGTAGCCGAGAGAGGACACCCAATCACACCACAATGTCACCAGTGGTTCAACCCAAGACCTGGGCAACAGTGCAACAACAGGCCCAGGGGAACTATACACCAGGCAGCATCATGGCAGAGCAGAGTCCATATTAAACAGAATTGTAGAATCTGAACCATACTATTGCTCAGGCTGCCCCTAAATTTACAACATAGCGACCCCATTTTTGGGGGTCCCGCTACACGTCTATTTCCCAAAGACAACCTCTGGATATGACGCTGAGCACGTGCACTCAACTTCTTTGGTCGACCATGGCGAGGCCTGTTCTGAGTGGAACTTGTCCTGTTAAACCGCTGTATGGTATTGGCCACTATGCTGCAGCTCAGTTTCAGGGTCTTGGCAATCTTCTTATAGCCATCTTTATGTAGAGCAAATATAATTTTACCAGATCCTCAGAGAGTTCTTTGCCATGAGGTGCCATGTTGAACTTCCAGTGACCAGTATGAGAGAGTGATAACACCAAATTTAACACACCTGCTCCCCATTCACACCTGAGACTTTCTAACACTAACGAGTGAAACCAGGGAGGGGAAATGGCTAATTGGGCCCAATTTTGCATTTTCACTTAGGGGTGTACTCACTTTTGTTGCCAGCGGTTTAGATAATTGGCTGTGTGTTGAATTATTTTGAGGGGACGGCAAATTTACATTGTTATAAAAGTTGTACACTCACTACTTTACATTGTAGCAAAGTGTAATTTCTTCAGTGTTGTCACATGAAAAGATATAATAAAATATTTACAAAAATGTGAGGGGTGTACTCACTTTTGTGAGATACTGTACATACAAACAAACACACACATTGGGGGGTTCCTATGTGTGAAAATGTTGACTGTGCTACATATGTTACATATCTCTTCCCAGCTCCCATAGTGCATGCATCCCAACCTCCCATAGTGTCCCACAGTGTTCCAAGGCCCCCTGAGAGCCCTCAGCCTCCAGCAGTGCCCCCCAGCCTGCTACATAGCCTCCAGCACCCCATAGTGCCCCTAACCTCCAACTCTGTCCCACTGTACCTCTCAGCTTCCTACTCAGCTGCCCCAGTAACTGCATCCCCTACAGAGCTACCAAGTCTGCTACAGAGTCTCCTAACCCCATCTACAGCCTCCATCCTCCCCGTAGTGATACTCAACCCCATACAGAGTGTTCCAGCATTTTGTTACGTGTCAGGAAAACTAAATTCATGCCCGTACATCTAAACTTTCCATAGTAACCCACAGTGTTCCCAGGCCCCCGAAGAGCCCTCTGCCTCCAGCAATGCCCCCAGCCTGCTACAGAGCCTCCAGCACCCCCTAGTGCCCCCAACCGCCAACTCCCACTGTCCCACTGTACCTCTCAGCTTCCTAATGAGCTGCCCCAGTAACCACATCTCCTACAGGGCCACCAAGTATTCTACTACAGAGTCTCCTAACCCTATCTACAGCCTCCATCCTCCCTGTAGTGACACTCAACCCCATCAAGAGCCTTCCAGCATTTCATTTCATGTCAGGAAAACCAAATTAATGCCTGTGCATCCAAACCTTCCATAGTAACCCACAGTGTTCCCAAGCCTCCGGAGAGCCCTCAGCCTCCAACATGTCAGGAAAACCAAATTCATGCCCATGCCCAAAGAAATAGGCAGTGTGCACATCTACATGTGCACATGTCTATGAGAGCATTAGTGTGCTTATAATTGTCACCATGCATGTTTGAATAGACTTTGGCACCAAGTGTTCTATTTAAAGGACTGCAAGACTCAGGGTCATTGCTGAGTGGTTGTCAGCTCTTTCTGCCGGTGACCTGATCCCCTTTTTACATCTGTGTTTGACTCCGCTTGCTCCTGAAACTCTATTGCCGAGTCTGGCTTGTGACCTGAACCTGCCTCTTCACTTCTGTTCCGGTACCTTCGCTGCTTACCAGATACTGACCTTGGTCTGGCTCTGACTCTGCTCCTGGTTCCTGATTCTGTACCTCTACTGCCTGGTTGTTGCCGATTTCTGCCCACCTGACCACGCACCTGAGATCCTGCACCTGCCAGCGTGCATGCTGCAAGTCTTTAGCTCCATATCTACTACAAGATATCCAGGCCTGGATCTCCTATGGGCACCCGTGCCACTCTGTGCCCTGTTATACCCTGCCATCAACCCCAGGGGAAACGAGACAAGAGGTGTAAGGGTATCCCTTTTGTCAACTTAGCCTCGACCAGGAAAGTGACAACGTTTTGCATTACCATACTTTTATTGTGTGAGTATAAACTTCATTTTTTACTGTTGGGGCATGAATGGTTTATATAATTTTCACATCAATTTTTTGGAATTAGACCCCTAATATTCCCCCTTTCTGGGGGCACCATATGAATACATTTTTGAACTTTAATTCCACTATTTGGAATAAATTGTTGACTATTGTTATTCAGCTCACAGCTTTTGTCTACATCGAGCAATTTTAAAGTGCACAATTGACCCGTCCACTATTTGCAGCACCACATGGTTATCACCAAACACTTGAACCTTGTAGGTAGTATTGTATTTTGTTTGGAGATTTTCATTTATTCACTTCCAATTTTTATTTCAATTAATTTTTCACTATTTCTTTTCTCACACAATCACTCAAGCCTAACTATCACCATCCACTGCTTCATCATCACTATCCATTGATCACCATATTTTATCATTAATCATCACACATTCAACCTTATGGGAGGCAGCAATTTGTTGCTAGTATAAATAGTATTGGTACCCATAGTCCAACATTTCTTGCTAGTATAAATAATATGTGCACTTGATGGACTTGTGTCTTTTTTCAACCTCACCTACTATGTAACTATGTGTACCCATATCCCAGTCTTAACATATGAGGTAATGATTAATATGACCAATACGGTGGGACACAATATAAGATACACATATATACATTTCATATACATATACATTTTGACCACCTTTGGTGCGCCTATCGCATTACTCTGGGATTACATATATTGATATACTTTTATTTACTGTTGATCCTTTTTGGGGAACCATTCAGCACGCGTGGTTCCTTGTAAGCCAGGTACATCGGGCCCTGCCTTATGGATGGTCGAGACATCCTAAGGGGGATCTGAACCAGAAAAAGCCTTTAATTCAATACTGTTTCCCATCTGTTAGAGGTATACCTTGTAAATCCATATGGATATTTTTTGTAGATTGTGCAATATTATGTAATCATGAAGCCTATTATATTTTTGTATTTAGACAATGCAGCCCCCTTGAAGAAGACTACAACCTATGTTGTTGAAACGCGTTGGTGCATTGTTCAAAGCAGAAATACTTACCACATAGTTGGCTGAGTATATTTTCTTACTCAATGTTATTATACATGATGGGTCATGATTTGTAAACCAAAGCTCATATTTTAAAGAGGAAGTAAACCCTGATGGGTTTTACTTCCTCTTTGTTTCCCTGCAAAGGTAAAGCATAATGGGCTACTATGCATCGCATACCTGCAGGAGAAGCCCGCGATGTCCCCGTCTTCCTCGCTAGCAGCGAGCGTCCATTCTTCACCCCTCTTCCTTCCGGGGCCGCGAACTCCGGCTCTGTGACTGGCCGGAGTCGCGTGACGGCATGCGCGCGGGAGCCGCCACTCACGGCATGACCCGAGCTAGAAACGGCACAGCGTGCCCTTTCTAACTCCGGCGCATGCGCAGAAGATATCGCCGTACGCCGATTTGCAAATATCTCCTAGACCGTGTAGGTTTGGGAGATATTTCCAGCCTCTACAAGTAAGCCTTAATCTAGGCTTACCTGTAGGTTAAAGTGGTTGTAAAGGGTTTACAACCACTTTAAATCTTTGTGGATTTTAATATTTGTATAATAAAATACTTTTTTCATATGTTTACTTTGTTTGATAATTTGATAATTTATCTGCTGCAAAAAAAAGAACCTCTTGCTCTTTTCTGGGAGGACTTTACTGGGCCCTGAAAAATCTCCAAAATGTTGAAAATCAGTAAGGCTATTGAAACTCCAGACAGCTGAACTCTAAATAACACCTTTATTGCAGAATCTTTAAAAGCACACAGCGATCACAGCACATTAGGGAAGGAAGAGGCTGCTAACACGTTTCGTGCTGTTATGAGTAAGCGCTAGGACAGTGTGAAATGCGTTAACCGCCTTTTCTGTGATCACTGGGCTTTTTTAAAGATCCTGCAATAAAGGTGTTTAGATGTCTGGAATTTCCGTTGCCTTACAGTACACAGCAGTGAGCTAAGCCAAGGAGTATGTTCAACAGAGCACTATGGACCAACCTGGAGTGTTGTAAGCCTTCATTGCTCTATAATATTCTCCTTCACCTCTCCTCTGAGGGCTACATAGGAGGTTATGTAGAAAGGTGAGGGGAGGGGTGGAGGAGCTGGGCCAGCATAGAGATTGATTAGACATTACCAGAAGAAGAGATGGCTATGATTTACAAGGAGGTAGGAGGCTGTGCCAGGGGATTGGCTTCCTGAAGAAGGTAAAAACACGTTACAAGTGAATAAACCGTAATTTATGGAAAGGAAAAATTCTCTGCAAGTTAGCATTCAATTTTATTTAT
The DNA here is from genome assembly GCA_029206835.1 of Rana muscosa. Classification (NCBI taxonomy): domain Eukaryota; kingdom Metazoa; phylum Chordata; class Amphibia; order Anura; family Ranidae; genus Rana; species Rana muscosa. The sequence goes on from CM055117.1 coordinate 1,065,631,566, forward strand.
TTAATTTTATTTAGCATTCTTGATTTGTGCTGTGCTTTTGCCTTCAGGGTCTATTTACACCAGCCGCACGGTGAAGTCAGGGCCGGATTAACATAGGGGCTATTGGAGCTGCAGCTCCAGGCCCCTTTCTCAAGATAGGCCCATTTGCCCAAATGTAGCTCACAGAGACCCCACATGAAGACCTACCCCACCACTGGTTCAAATATGGGGCTGCTATCATTTATGGTTCCGGAGATACGGTGCTGCTTGCGCAGCCTGTCAGAAGCTACATACAGAGCGGACAGTTTCTTGTCAATTTTGTTTATTGAGTTTTGAAAATTTTACAAACGGATCCATATTTGATAAACATAGTTACAATAAATAGTAGCAGTTAAAGAAAACATATATTTGATAATTGTGTCTAAATTTGTTCCAATAGTAAAAGAAGGAAGACTGGTATATCAATAAAGATAAAGAATATGTTTGAAATAGACGTCAAATAGTTTAAAAAACAGAAATAATCATTATATACTATGGTATATTAATAGACACTATATAAATAAATAAAAAAGATAATAGAAGTTTCTAATATACATATATCGTTGAATTAGTGTATATTAGAATGAAAAAAAAAAAACTGAAATAAACATGAAGATATATATTTGTTGTATATCTAATAGGTGCGTATTACTTCAATGGAACTCAATAACTATTGTTTAATAAAAAATAAAAAGTTATTATTGAAGAACTCCGCTACTAATTTTTTATATAATAATGGATATAAAAAGAAAAGACAGACTAAAAAGAAAAAGTAGAAGAGAGAGAAAGAAGAATAGAAGTCCCAGAGGTTTCTTATAATGGTAGTCATACATATGAGTACAGAGCGGACAGTTTAAATACAAGCTGACACACACTGCAGCAGACTGAGAGAATGAGCTCACGGGGCTTATAATAATTATTTGTATATTACTTATGGTAATTCTGACATTTCTCTCCTAAATGTAAAAATAAACATTTATTTTTTTGCTAGAAAATTACTCGGAACCCTCAAACATTATATATATTGTTTTAGCAGACACTCTAGGGCGCAGGTGTCAAACACAAGGCCCGCGGGCTGAATTCAGCCCTTCAGGCCATTTTATGTGGCCCTCGCACCTCTCCTGCAGCTTCCGGAGAGCTGCAGCCCTCCTCTGGTCCTCCTCCAGACCCTTACTTTCTGCTTTCAAGCAATGCATCCAGCTTCTTCCCAGCAGCAGCATAAAGTAAGGGGGGTGCAATGTGATGCAAGGGAGAGTGGGGGACTCAACTTCTGATGGTGGGGGGGCTCTTGACATCTAATGTAAGGGGAGGGGATGCGCTGGACATCTAATCTTACAGATACAACCGGCCCTTTTGAGGGCAATCATAATGCTGATGCGGCCCACAATGAAATTGAGTTTGACACCCTTGCTCTAGGGAATAAAATGGTGGTCTTTGCAACTTTTTATGTTACACGGTATTTGTGCAGAAATTTTTCAAAGGTGTTTTTTTGGGGAAAAAACTGTTTCATTCATAAAAAAAAAAAACACTAAAGTTAGCACGATTTTTTTTGTATACTCCTGCAGTGTTATTGTGTTCTGCCTGTGAATACAATGATCAGTGTTGCTAACTGACAGGCTGGTTGTACTCAAGTCGGTTAATAGATTGACTTGTGTAAAACCAGCTAGCCCATACATAGATCAATTATGGCTGGTCTCTGCTTAATTGGCGTAATTTCAATCCATGTATGGCCCGCTTAACCACTACGCAGTATCTAAACATCCTTCCACAAACCTTTACATTTTTCCTTCCCAGATTCCTTCATCCTCCTCACCTGTACATAGTGCCCACTGTCATACTCTCCACACTCCTCTCCTGTACATACTGCTCACTGTCATACCCTCCACACTCCTCTCCTGTACATACCGCCCACTGTCATACCCTACACAATTCTCTCCTATACATAGCGCCCGCTGTCATACCCTACACACTCCTCTCCTGTACATAGTGCCCACTGTCGTACCCTCCACACTCCTCTTCTGTACATACTGCTCACTGTCATACCCTCCACACTTCTCTCCTATACATAGTGCCCACCGTCATACCCTCCACACTCCTCTCCTGTACATACTTCTCACTGTCATACCCTCCACACTCCTCTCCTATACATAATGCCCATTGTCATACCCTCCACACTTCTCTCCTATACATAGTGCCCACCATCATACCCTCCATACTCCTCTCCTGTACATACTGCTCACTGTCATACCCTCCATTCTTCTCTCCTATACATAGTGCCCACTATCATACCCTCCGCACTTCTCTCCTATACATTGTGCCCACCGTCATACCCTCCACACTCCTCTCCTGTACATACTGCTTACTGTCCTACTCTCCACACTTCTCTCCTGTACATAGTGCCTACTGTCATACCCTCCACACTCCTCTCCTATACATACTGCCCACTGTCATTCCCTCTACACTTCTCTCCTATACATAGTGCCTACTGTCATAAACTCCTCTCCTGTACATAGTGCCCACTATCATATCCTCCATACTCTTCTCCTGTACATACTGCTCACTGTCTTACCCTCCACACACATCTCATGTACATACTGCTCAGTATCATACCGTCCACACTCCTCTGCTGTACATATTGCCCACTGTCATACCCTCCACGCTCCTCTCCTGTAAATACTGCCCCCATCATACCCTCCACACTCCTCTCCTGTGCATACTGTCCATTGTGATACCCTCCACACTCATCTCCTGTACATGCTGTCCACTGTCATACCCTCCAAACTCCTCTCCTGTACATTCTGCCAACTACCTTTCTCTCCACATTCCTCTCCTGCACATACTGCCCCCATCATACCCTCCACACTCCTCTCTTGTACATACTGCCCATTTCCATACCCTCCACACTTCTCTCCTGTACCTTCTGCCCACTGTCATACCCCCCACACTCCTCTCCTGTACATATTGCCCACTTTCATAAACTCCACACTCCTCTCCTGTACATACTGCCCACTGGCATACCCCCCGCACTCCTCTCCTGTACATACTGCCCACTGTCATACCCTCCACACACCTCTCCTGTAAATAGTGCCCACTGTTAGACCCTCCACATTCCTCTTCCTCACCAGCACATACTTCCCACTTTTAAACCATCCATACTCCTCCCCTATGCCTCTTACCCACAAAAACAGTTCTTTAAAATTATACTGAATATCCTCAATGTTACCAGCTCTAGAATGGGCACACTTTTGTTAGTTCAACTAAAGGAAATCTTCCCAGTCCTCATATTTGTTCTGCCCCTTTATTAGTACTCGTTTCATTTTGTGATTACTACTGTGATGTATAGAGGAACATAGGGGATCTCAGCTACTCTAAATATACGATTGGTAAAAAAAAAAGTGTCCCTGAAAATATTTTTGAAATGTTGGCAACTATGCACTTGGGCACTGCCTAAGGGCCACAGGGTCAGTAGGGGGCCCCAAGAGAGGCTCCAGGTATCCTGTGATATTAAAGCGGTAGAAAACTTTGCTAACATTACTACTTTTTAGAGGCCCTGAGGTAGGTTATGCCACAATGTAGAAGTATGCACAGCATATTAGGGTACACTTAAATTGTCAAATGGATCCCTCCAGTGCTGCGCTGTGATCAATCCGGCGGGGCCAGGAAGCTTCCATCTTCACCCGGTCTTCCTTCTGGGTTCTGTGCCTTCGGTCCCTTGCCTTGGCCGGGCTGCGTTGATGTCATTCCCACGCATGCTCATGCGCATCCTCTCTCTCTCATCCCTCCTTTCTCTCTCATCCTCCCTCCCTTACCCCTCACCCCTCTCTCACCCCTTTCTCTCTCTCTCTCTCTCTCTCTCTCTCTCTCTCTATCACTCATCCTCCCTCTCTCTCTTTAATTTAATTTGTTATAACAAAAAATTGTTTTCATTTTTATTTATTTATTTATTATTTATAAAAGGCCCCACCAAAATCCTCAGCACCAGGCCCATGATGTTCTTAATCTGGCCCTGGGTGAGGTGACTGTTTTTATTTTAACAAGCTTTATTGAAATATCACACAGACATTTCATTAAGTTCTATTGGCCGCGGTGCTGGGGAAAACGCGGTGGTATGAACCAGATAGGTTAGAGACAAGCCATTTTGCCTTGTCTTGCGGTAGGACTGCACTGGAATAGCCGCCCAACGCAATTCTTCTGCACCTAGTGTGAACGAGCCCTTAGTGACAAGGTCACTTACCCTTGCCCCAGCAAGAAGTTATATAAAAAAATAATAAAAGCAAACTCTGGAGAGTAAATTCCAATCTAGGCTTAGCTAGAAACTTACCTGGAATGAATCTATTTATATACAGTAAAACCTTGGATTGCGAGCATAATTTGTTCCGGAAGCATGCTTGTAATCCAAAGAACTTGTACATCAAAGCGAATTTCCCCATAAGAAATAATGGAAACTCAAATGATTTGTTCCACAACCATTTATTCATAAGTCCTTCAGTTTATAGTTCATATAAAAAGATTATAGCAATGTGATAGGTTGTGTAACCATAAAATGTCCATCCACAAATGGAAGCCTCCACAAGGGGATTAGAAGCAAAATCTAGCAGGAGCTACAGAGTATAAAAGAGAAGAGAGGCGCCTCTAAGTGTAGCACAATGTTGCTAAATGTTGTACCTTCATTAATGTAACTATCACCCCCATCAAATTCTCTGCAGCTATTACCTTTTGTACCACCACCCCAGAGGTGGGGGACCTGAGTCACATGACTTGACTTAAGTCAGACTTGAGTCACCTGTTTGAGGACTTGCGACTTGCTTGACAGAATTCAATAAATGACTCGACTTGACTTTGACTTGTCACTAATGACTTGCGACTTGACTTTGACGTGGGCTATATGACTTGCAATGACTTCGCACCACTAACACTAACCGCAAGCCGCCGTCTGCCTACCTGATCAGCGTGTCATGCAGAAAGACGGCAGCCATTGCAGTGTTCAAAAGCCGCTCCTCCTCATCTGTGATAGGCGGAACACTCAATTTCACAGCAGGCAGTGTTCAGCCTATCACGGACATCCTCTTATCCTTGTCTGTGTTATGAGGATGAGCGGATGTCCGTGATAGGCGGAACACTGAATGCTGGGAAATTGAGTGTTCCGCCTATCACAGACGAGGAGGAGGCGCGGCTTTTGAATACTGGAATGGCCGCCGGGATGCCGCCGATCAGGTACACGGCTGACGAGCACAGTGAAGCATGGGCACAGTGAGACACGAGCACAGTGAGGCATTGGGCACAGTGAGGCATTGGGCACAGTGAGACACGGGCACAGTGAGACACGGGCACAGTGAAGCATGGGCACAGTGAGGCACGGGCACAGTGAGGCATGGGCACAGTGAAGCATGGGCACAGTAAGGCACAGTGAGGCATGGGCACATAACCAATATTATTTATTGTTATCCCTTCTTTTATTTTTATACAGTATGGAGTAGATCAGTATTTTGACTTGATTTGTGACTTGACCAAAATAAATGACTTGACTTGACTTGCTTGACTTTTAGCAGGGACTCGACTTGACTTGCTTGCTTTTCGTCACAGTAACTTGGGACTTGCTTGAGACTTGAAGGTTAAGACTTGAGACTTGCTTGTGACTTGCACATGTGCGACTTACTCCCATGTCTGCACCACCCCTCCCTTTAGGATGTAAGCTCTACGAGCCGGGCCCTCCTGTACCTTCTGTATTGAACTGTACTGTAATTGTGTTATCCCCCTATACATTGTAAAGCACTGCGTAAACTGTTGGCGCTATATAAATCATGCATAATAATAATAATAATACATTGCTACACTTAGAGGCGCTTCTTTTTTATGCTCAGTTGTGACATGACGCTACTTGTATATCAAGACTTCGCTTGTATATCAAGTCAAAATGTATTTAAAAATTTTGCTTTTCTTGAAAAATGCTCTCAAACCAAGTTACTCTCAAACCAAGGTTTTACTGTAAATATGACCCATGCAGACTCTTAGATTGTAAACTGAGCCTTACAAACCCACCTGTGTTATAAATGTACTGTCTTCCTTTATTTTGTAATGCGCTGAGCAAACTGTTTGCACTATATAAACCCCAAATAATAATAATAATAATAATAATAATGTTGTCACTGTTTTAATTTCTTAGATTCGTATGTAAGGTTGCTTCCACCTTGATACCACAAGATGGCGAGCAAGAGCTCTGAGTAAACTGCAGTCAGACATATGGAGAAGCAGAGATAGCAATGAGCAGCCTTTAGGCTCCATGTACACGGGACGCTGAGGCAAAGTCCTCTGAAAGATTTTTTCTGACACCTTGAAACCAGCGTTTAGCCGCGTTTGCATGCCGCTCAGTTCAGATAACATCACAAAGACCCTCCCCAAGCTCAACAAAACATATTATTTAACTATTTCAGCCATTTTGTGAGACCAGAGTGAGTAGGAGCAGCAGAGAGAGCAGCTGTGTCCTTGTATTTGCCTCCATTTCTGTGCTTTTTTTTTTTACAATGGATCCCATTATGAGAATATGTGAGGAAATTCTCCTGACGTTGCTCTTGATGAGGCTAGAACGGCGTCGAAAATTGCGTGCGAGGACCAGAGTTCGTCGCTACTGGACCCATCCATTGATCGCACAGCGCATGTCGGTAGGATATTTTACCAACATGTACGTACAGCTGCGTACCTACCCCGATAAATTTTTTAATTTCACACGCATGTCCATTGCGACATTTGACCTCCTACTGGAAAAAGTTCGGCCCAGTCTGACACGGATGGACACGAATATGAGAAAGAGTGTGCCACCAGAGGAACGTCTGTTGGTGACTATCAGGTATGTGTATATACTTATATATATATATATATATCTTAGATATATAGTACAGATGTATTATTTTTGCTGTTTAATTTATGTTGTCTGTTTTATGCAAATTTTAATGTTAATTCCTTTTTTTATATATATATATGGGACTTTTAGATTGAATTTGATTATTATTTGTTTTTTTTAAAGCTGTATATGTAATTTCCTAATTTAAAAAAAAAAAAAAAAATCAGTTCAGTATGATATTTTTTTGGAAATTGTTATATTTTTTCATTTTTTAAGCTGTCTATGCAGTTTTTTTTCCCCTAAATAATTTTGTCTTTTTTATGCAAACTTTTAATTGTAATATTTTTGGATTTTTATTTTTTAAATATTAATGGTGTAGCGGGGTGTCATACATATTTAGGGGGAGCATCTGAGTGATAACTAGGCTCAGATGCACTAATTGTTAGGTTTCATGGACCATTTCTGTCCCTGGGAGATAGTACTGATGTGCAGTTCCCTGGGGCCTACAGGTGGCGCTGTTGCCATAGGCCCGGGTTGAACCGTGGTACAGGGTTGTGCCTTTTCTTGTCCCCTCTCGGCAGCAGTACGGCGGGGCAGGGAACCTGCTGTGCCTGTAGGGAGAGGATATAAAAGGGGGCGGCCATCTTCCAGAGGGGTCGGTTCCGCGCCCAGACACCTTAGGCCTGGGTGTGTGTGTCGCCTCCGGGTGCCCTAGGCCCGGAGGCCTGGGCGAGCGTGTTGTCTCCAGGTGCCCTAGGCCCGGAGACGGAGCTGCTGTTTCCATCCCAGACACCTTCAGTCTGGGGTGAGGTACTTTGGTGAGGGCCTGGAACCCAGCAACCTTCGGCTGGGGTCCGCTAAGGATCGAGGCTCCCAGGGATCTGCCTTGCGAGGGGACCCGTATCCAGGACCGAGGAGGCCAGGGAGGTGACCCTTTCTGAAGACCCAGCGCAGAGTCGTGGTGACAGAGGGGGCCTCTGGTAACTCTCCGGAGGGATGTTCTTATCCTAAAAAGGGGCCAAGTTACTCAAAGAAGGAAGTGCGGGTTCTTTCTGTCACAGTGGCAGTGACTCAACGCACACCAGGTCAGTGGCAGTGACTTGCAACTATTCACCAGGTCAGTGGCAGTGACCAACCTCATGGTCCGTGGCAGGGACCATATGCCAAGCCTGTTCGTGCAAACCAGAACAGGAGAAACCCTAAATTAAGTTTGTGCTTGGACCTCCTCCCACCTTATCTGACACGTGTTTGTCTTAACCGGTCAGCTCTCAAAGAGACTATTTATTGCCCTTAAGAATACATTTCAGTTGGTGTGGACAGTTGCTTACTGGGGAGAACTAAGGACTTGTTTCTGGCTGCCCCAGAAACGAGGTCAGCTCTGGAGGGTTTTAAACACTGACTCCCGCTGGCCCGAGAAACTAACACTGCTCAACCTCCCCATCCAGGAGGGTACGGGCTTGTGGTGCGGTGTGCCTCAGTCTTTTCCTGCGAAGGAGCCAAATAGAAGAAAAGCAGGTGAAGGCTGGGGTGGGTGCGCTACACGTCGGGGCTCGAGTCCGGGATGTGTTTGCGGCCACAAAGTGAGAAAACCCTCCCAGAAGCTGAACTTTTATTCCCCAGTGAAGTTCCATGGAGGTCGGCCATGTTTAGAACTGCGCCACGAGGAGAACCCTAACTGCGTAGTTCGTGGGCGTGCCTACTGAGAAAGCCTGCGAACGATGCAGGAGATGGGAGGAGTCTGACGATGTATGGAGTTACACGTGGGGACTTCGGCGCGAAAAGTTCAGTGTGCGATGGAGCAGCAGATGGTCAGCATGGCGTCTCATGCCTCATGGGTTCCAGCTACTACAACCATGAAAATTACTTAATTCGCTGCTTCGCTAATGGATACAGGGATTCGGCTCAAGCCCCGGGGAAGATTTGCCCTCTACGTGTGTAAAGACGTGGAGGCCCTCGGTGTGATTTGTCCCGGCTGCTCGGGACTGGTGGTTCATCTAAAGCCATTCGGGCGATGCGAAAGCTGTAAGGAGTTCTTGTTTGAGGTTGAGCAACCTACGGAGAGGCCTCGGGCCTTCCACCTCAATTGCCTTACGGGCGCCACCACTCTGGAAGGAGGAATCGAAGCTTGCACAGCCACACCTGCGCGCACTGACGAGACTTCGGAGGAAGTCACAGAGGAGATCGCTTCAGCGAGTGAGAAACCGGAGGATGCTGCTTCGGTTACAACAGAGTCTTTTCTCCCACCGCCCAAGAGGAAGATCGGTTTTGTCAAAGCTTCCTGCGGCCGTGGTGGAGCAACGCCCCAGCGCTTGCCCGGAACGGATGCATCCGAAGGGAAAAGTCCCGGACGTCCGAGTTCTTCTGCAAGCCGAGGTAAGCCGGGGGGAGAGACTTTGTTAAAGGCCCCTAGCCCTGGGGATTCACTTGCTAGTGAGTTAGCCAGAGGGGGTGAATCGTCCTTCACCAAAAACTACTTGCCTGCGGAGGAGTACGATACCTCCGACCTAGAGTCCATCTCTGATGCGGGTGATAACGCCGCAATTGATGAACCGTTCGAGAGGAAGGGATGGGACAAGATGCCCCTGTCCTTGTTCCGTAAGCCTAGGGACCCACCCATGTCTACGGGGGAAAGTACACCCCGGGTGGTGGCTTCCAAGCCTGAGGAGGGATATGTCCCTTTGCCTGCCTTTCCACCGTCTGAGGCACCTGCTTCCACTACTGCTACGAGACAGGTGTCACTGCGGGCCCCTGCAACTGGCCCGGAGGCAGTTAAAGTGCCTCGGCACCCAGATGCCATTGTCTTGCCTGGCGCAGGAGACCGCGCTACCATGCCACCGCTGTCCCACTTGCAAAGACTGTTTAACCAAAGGGTTGCCAGCGAGTATGAGTGGGAATACCCGTACCTACCAAAGGAAATGTTGTTTGAGGTTGAGGCCTGTAGACATCTGTGGTACGAGGAGTTTGTATGGACACACATCAAAGTACCGCAGGCCAGAAGGTACTTTTCTCGTTCACCCGCAGCCACTCAGCGGTTCAAGGACTGCAAAGCTGCTTGGATGTTGGGTCGGCACATCTATGCGGACAAGGTACTTATTTGTAGAAAAGGACAATGTGGAGTACCATATAGACACATTCGACAAGCATTGGAAGCCGCTGGTGTTGCCTGACCCACATTACTACTTCTAAGAGACCAGACTCTTGTGGGTTTTTTTTCTTGATTTTTGTTTGAACGTTTTTCTTCAAGCCCAGGAACTTTGCCCTAGTTTAAAGGGTACTCTACTCTTGGAGAAGCGGGAGCTGTTGCTGTTGTTGTTCTCCCTTTCTCTTCCCACCGCAAAAATAACAAGGACTTTGGGGTAGTAGACAGTTTAGGGCCACAGATCAAGAAGAAGAAGAAGTTTTGGTTGGGATTAGTGTTCTGACGTTGGCACTACCACTAGGTGGCGGTGTTACGTAACTATTGCAAGGACAATAAGACATTATGCGGTTACTTGTTGGAAGGAAGGGATTCTTCTCTAGGGGAGAGCCTCTTCATTCCAACTACTGTTATTTCAGGTATGTTTTCTCTCCCCTGCAGGTGAACGGCAAGCAAGACTGCTGAGTATGGGGCGGGTCTTGGCTAGTGCTGCCGGAGGGAAATGTAAATTTTATTGTAAAGTTTGTATGACTTCAAATGTTTTATACACTTATGTGTTCCTTTTTCCATCTGTTTCCCTTTCCTTTCCCATTTTAGGTTCAGGCACAAACAAGCAAATTGTCATTAAATTTTTTTTGATAGTTTGTCTCTGGATCGGGCTTATGCTGACTCTGGTTGAGAGGCATAGGTTGGTTCCAGACACTGGGGACCAGTGTCCATCAAGTGAGGGAGATTTGTAGCGGGGTGTCATATTTAGGGGGAGCATCTGAGTGGTAACTAGGCTCAGATGCACTAATTGTTAGGTTTCATGGACCATTTCTGTTCCCTGGAGATAGTACTGATGTGCAGTTCCCTGGGGCCTATAGGTGGCGCTGTTGCCGTAGGCCATGGTACAGGGTTGTGCCTTTTCTTGTCCCCTCTCGGCAGCAGTATGGCGGGGCAGGGAACCTGCTGTGCCTGTCGGGAGAGGATAGAAAAGGGGGCGGCCACCTTCCAGAGGGGTCGGTTCCGCGCCCAGGCACCTTAAGCCTGGGTGTGTGTGTCGCCTCCGGGTGCCCTAGGCCCGGAGGCCTGGGCGAGCGTGTTGTCTCCGGGTGCCCTAGGCCCGGAGACGGAGCTGCTGTTTCCATCCCAGACACCTTCAATCTGGGGTCAGGTACTTTGGTGAGGGCCTGGAACCCACCAACCTTCGGCTGGGGTCCGCTAAGGATTGAGGCTCCCAGGGATCTGCCTTGCGAGGGGACCCGTATCCAGGATCGAGGAGGCCAGGGAGGTGACCCTTTCAGAAGATCCAGCGCAGAGTCGTGGTGACAGAGGGGGCCTCTGGTAACTCTCCGGAGGGATGTTCTTATACTAAAAAGGGGCCAAGTTACTCAAAGAAGGAAGTGCGGGTTCTTTCTGTCAAAGTGGCAGTGACTCTACGCACCCCCGGTCAGTGGCAGTGACTTGCTATTCACCAGGTCAGTGGCAGTGACAAACCTCATGGTCCGTGGCAGGGACCATGTGCCAAGCCTGTTCGTGCTAATCAAAACAGAAGAAACCCTGAATTAAGTTTGTGCCTGGACCTCCTCTCAACTTATCTGACCCGTGTTTGTCTCAACATGTCTGCTCTCAAAGAGACTATTTATTGCCCTTAAGAATAAATAAGAAGTTGGACTTTTCAGTTGGTGTGGACAGTTGCTTACTGGGGAGAACTAAGGACTTGTTTCTGGCTACCCCTGGAGGTTTTTAAACACTGGCTGCAGGCAGGCCCGAGAAACTAACACCGCTCAACCTCCCCATCCAGGAGGGTACGGGCTTGTGGTGCGGTGTGCCTCAGTCTTTTCCTGCGAAGGAGCCAAATAGAAGAAAAGAAGGTGAAGGCTGGGGTGGGTGCGCTACAATGGAATAATATATTTATTGAATATTTAACATTTTTTAAGCTTACATGTAATTAATTTTTTTTTTTTTTTTTTTGTCATTTTAATAAAAATTCTTATTGGATTTTTTTTTTTATATCTTTAATTTTTAAATGGCGATTGCATATTATTATATATATATATTATATATATATATATATATATATATTGTGGTAGTGTGGTACACCACCAGTGTATGAATACAGGATTCTCAACCAGGCAGGTTGAGGGGCTCCAGGGTATTTGCTTGTTTGGGAGGAAACTGGCTTTTCAGTTTCCTCATGATTTACTAAAATCCACTTTGGGACCCGGAGCTTGGGGATTTCTTAGAGATCCGGGTGGGATGAAATCCCCAGTCCTGGATCCGGGTTTTGAGACTCAACTGCACACTGATTGTTCAGGTGTGTGTGGGCCTGATAGTAGAATCAGGACCAGCATTCTGTGCCCCACCCTCCCGACGAGTGCAAGTGTGCACTGGGGAAGCCATAGAGTGCAAGTGTGCACTGGAGAAGTCTGAGAGTGCTTGTGTGCACAGTGGAAGCCAGAGACCCAGGTCTGAGGGTCAGAGCAGCAAGGGGCTGCTATCCAAATGGATGGTGTTGCAGATGGAATAGTCTATAGGAGACAGACAAGAGCCTGAAGTGGAAGGCCTGAGCAGCACTGCTGTATGTATAAGCCAGGAGGCTGAATGTCATTTTGTTGTTGAAAAGGAGTACTGAAACCCCTGCGAGGGAAAACCTTTTGATTTTGTTTTGAACTTCTTTTAATAAAAATAGGCAAACAACCCTTAAAAAGAAGAACCAGCGAGTGGCGGTGTCCTTCAAGCTCTACACTTGATGCTAGTCCTTCACAAGTGGTGGAGAATGCAGGCACAATCTGAGATCCCTACAATCAAGTAAGTTCATCTGTTATATGAACTGTGTTTTTGGTGCATGAGACTGCATAATCTGTGTGTGTGAAGGTGAGGAGAACCTGCAAGCGAAAGGTAACTAGCCTTGAAGAGACAGTGCTCCAATTTGTTGCAGGTGGTGTACCTGTGAACAAAAAGTCAATTTTTTTTTCTCTGCAGTGAACTGCTGCTAGCTGTGTGTGGCAGCCAGGCAAACTGCATCGCGCAGAAGTTTATTTGATGGACTGTTGCATGCAGGTTGTGTACCTGTGAAAGGAGAAACAAACAGATTTTTTCTTTTTTTTTCCTTTTTTCCGCCAAGAACTGTTACAAGTTGCTGTGTGCAAGACCGCAAGGATGGGGCGATCAAAACGCCTAAAAGAAGCAAGGATGGCTGAGATGATAGATAGAGCTCTGTGGCTGGAGGGGTTGTTACCGCCTGATCGAACCCCATACATGCCTAAACAGAGTTTTCCAAGGGAAAAGAGGGCTGCTGTTGTCCCTAGCAACCCTGGTGCAATGAATGCACAGATGACTGCTAGTGTGGAGAGTCCACCAGCGTTTGAATCTGCAGTGGATTGGTGCAAGCGACACCTGGCAGGATTGGACCAAGCTAAAGTGGAAGGCAAGCCAACCTTCCATACAAAAAGAGAGCTGCCGAATGTCCATGCCTGGGAGAGGGGTGTTTGTTGCCCCTGGCAACGCTGCTGCAGTTAAACCAGCAGCTGTTGCGAAAAGTGTGAAAGTGACACAGCTTGAGACAGGGTCCAGCAGATGCAGGGTGGGAAACCCTGACAAGACATGGAACCAAGTGTGCTGTTTGCGGTGCAGTGAGTGGGGGCATGCAGTCTCCAAGTGCCTTTTGTCCCTGGCTCCAGTGCAAAGCTACCTAGCAAAACAAAGGTCTGAGAAGCCTATGTTATATGCCAGAAGAGAGGCTGATCAAAGGCCAGGACAGAGAGTGGTTGCCCATAGCAACACAGAGGAGGCCAGTCGGGTTGTCTGTGGACCAAGGGGTGTGCCTCCCATGGGTCGTGACAAGTGGCTTCCGGAGGAGCCAATACAGCATGTTGGAGAGAGCCAGGCATTGAGGAGATGCCAAGAAATTAAATTTCAGCGTCCAGTACCGTGCTTGGAATGTGGTCAAGTGGGGCATGGGATCTTTACTTGCCCAAGGTTCTGGAACACCGCTGAAGAGTCTGGAAAGGCTGCAGTGTCACCATATGGCCCCAAAGAGACAGTAACTGGTATGGATGCAGCTGAGAGACAGCGCACTCAAGTGAAGGCTATGATGCCAGCCACTGAAAATGGTAAGACTGTTCCAGTTTATGGTACTGAACCCAGTGAAGTGGGAGTAGATCCAGTGGGGAGATCCGCAGTGCCAATGGACATAGACTTGCGGCAGTGTGCTACCCAGAGCAGTGGGGAGGCACAGAATAAAGCCCAACTAGCCGCAGGGCTAAAGACTGGAAAGGACATGGGGACTCTGCATGTGCCTGCTATAGTCCAGCAGGTGGCTGGGAAAATAGAGTTAGGGGTGACCAAAACAGTGCTTGTGCCATGTTCCCTAGTGACAAGTACTGCAGGGTTGCCCAGGGAGACTTCCAAGAAGCCCGCAGTGACGGAGCCGAGCGTTTCCCAGGTCAACTTTGGAGCTGCCCATGTAGGAAAGGTTGCCCCTTTAAAAATGGAGGGGGCTGTGAGGAGTCACTCAGAGGCTTTGGTGAAAAAAAAGTGTCTGAGGTTTCACCACCTAACAGCCAGGTGGAAGGCATTTCTGCTGCTATGGTCCAAGGTAGTACTGGTCAGTTGTCGGTGAAGGGTGTGTATGCTGTACCAGTGGAAGAATCACATGAGATGGAAGGGCCAAGTGTGGACCAGAAAGCAGCAGAAATCCTGACCGGGGCTCAACCGAAGGTGGTTAAAAAGACTGGGGTCCCCAGTCCGATGTTTGGTTTAGGTGACAAACCTAATAAGGTCCCCGAGACAAGGAAACGGATAAGAAGTACGGTAAAAATGGTATGTGGATCAGACAAGAGCTTGTCTGTTCAGGTGGATAAAAATACAGATGGCATCAGAACAGGTCAAGTGGTAGGACAGCTGCCTGCAGAGTGGGTGAACCCAGGGGAGGTGACGTCCTGTGAGGTTCCCGTGGGTAATGGCGGCCCTCCATTATGTGTGCCCTCTGCAGACGCTGCCCTAGCAAATGCTGAAAAAAAAGGCATTGGTGATCTGTGCAACGTTGAGAGGTGTAATGTTGGTTTGAATATGTCTGTCAATGATGAACCAAATAGTTTGTTAAAGGTACATGACAGTGTGGTGTCCAAAGGTATTGGGAAACCTGGGAACCTGAAGCGTGGAGGCAGAAGGGTTGGTAGAAAGACCAGGGGTGCCCTGTTAAAATTTCAGGAGAGGCAGTGCTTATGGAACCCCAAAAGAAGAGGGAGAAGGCTGAGTATAGGGAAATATAGGACCTTCTTAAGATCCAGGGTGGGACATACCTGGAAGCGCACCCGGAAAAAAGGTTGGGCCTACGTGGCTGACAGCCAGCACAGAGGTGTCCCAACCATAATGATGGGTGCTGGTGTTCCTCCCTCCGGATCGAAACAAAGGGGGAGGGTATGTGGTAGTGTGGTACCCCACCAGTGTATGAATACAGGATTCTCAACCAGGCAGGTTGAGGGGCTCCAGGGTATTTGCTTGTTTGGGAGGAAACTGGCTTTTCAGTTTCCTCATGATTTACTAAAATCCACTTTGGGACCCGGAGCTTGGGGATTTCTTAGAGATCCGGGTGGGATGAAATCCCCAGTCCTGGATCCGGGTTTTGAGACTCAACTGCACACTGATTGTTCAGGTGTGTGTGGGCCTGATAGTAGAATCAGGACCAGCATTCTGGGCCCCACCCTCCCGACGAGTGCAGGTGTGCACTGGGGAAGCCATAGAGTGCAAGTGTGCACTGGAGAAGTCTGAGAGTGCTTGTGTGCACAGTGGAAGCCAGAGACCCAGGTCTGAGGGTCAGAGCAGCAAGGGGCTGCTATCCAAATGGATGGTGTTGCAGATGGAATAGTCTATAGGAGACAGACAAGAGCCTGAAGTGGAAGGCCTGAGCAGCACTGCTGTATGTATAAGCCAGGAGGCTGAATGTCATTTTGTTGTTGAAAAGGAGTACTGAAACCCCTGCGAGGGAAAACCTTTTGATTTTGTTTTGAACTTCTTTTAATAAAAATGGGCAAACAATCCTTAGGCCTCATGCCCACGGGCGTTTTTTCAGCCGCGTTTTTGAGCGTTTTTTACAGCTTAAAAACGCCTGTCCATGTTAGTCTATAGCTTCATGCCCACCTAGGCGTTTTTGAGCTGTAAAGAGCATAGGCGTTTGTAAGCTGTAAAGAAAAACCAGGGCCAGTGCGTTCCTCAGCGTCAGAATTAGGCACAAAAAACGCGCACTAACGCGCAAAAAACGCGCACTAATGCGCGGTCGCGTTTTTAGCTCCGACTTTTTTTTTTTTTTTTTTTTTAATATTTACAATAACATGGACAGGCGTTTTTAAGCTGTAAAAAACGCAGCTGTAAAAACGTCCGTGGGCATGAGGCCTTAAAAAGAAGAACCAGCGAGTGGCAGTGTCCTTCAAGCTCTACACTTGATGCTAGTCCTTCACAATATATATATATATATATTGTATATTATTTATTTATTTTTTAAAGCTGTATATGTAATAACATTTTTTTTTTTTTTTAGGTTTTTGGCCACGGGGCAATCATATGCATCTCTGCATCATTATTTTTTATTGGGGATTACCACAGTTGCCAAAGTGGCACGAGAAACCAGCACTGTACTGTGGCAGGAGCTACACAGCGAGGTAATGCCAGTTCCAACTGAGCGTATTTGGCAGGACGTCATGAATGAATTTTTGGTCAAAACGGACTTCCCAAACTGCATCGGAGCGTTAGATGGCAAACATGTGCGAGTTAGAAAGCCACCACAATCGGGCTCTATGTACTTTAATTATAAAAAAAATAATTCAATCGTATTGCTAGCATTGGCAGACGCAAAATCTAGATTCATTGTTGTGGATGTCGGAGCGTATGGCAGTCAGGGTGATTCTTGGATTTTTAGAGAATCAGCCATGGGCCGTCGTATACATGAAGACCGCTTTGGAATTCCTGGTTGGAGGCCTCTTCCCAATACCACAGAGCCCCTACTACCACCTGTCATCGTGGCGGATGAGGCATTCGGCCTTGCAGAAAACATAATGAGACCATACAGTGGACAAGGACATAGCCATAAAGAAAACATTTTCAATTATCGGCTCAGTCGTGCAAGACGGGTTGTGGAGTGTGCGTTTGGCATATGTTCAGCAAAATGGCGGGTACTACTAAGCACCATGCAATTAGATATTGAGAACGCAATTAAAGTAGTACTCGCCTGCTGTGTTCTACACAATTTCGTCATTGACAATGAAAGATTATCCACAGAGCCTGCACCTCCTAACCCAGAACAGAACATTCAACATACAGACCTACGCCCCACCAGCAGAGTTCTGACAATTCGAAATAATTTTGCCGATTATTTTGTTTCACCTGATGGCAGCGTGCCCTGGCAGGATTCACACATCTAATATGATTAGCTTGCTAGAAATAATTTAGCCCATTCTTTTGTTTCACCTGATGGTAGCGTGCTCTGGTTGGATTCACATATCCAGTAAGATTACTATTATAAGCTTGATGTTATTAAAAGTTCAGAAAAATATCATTATTATCCTAGTTACGTTACAATAAAGGATTATTTCTTTACCAAAAATTTTTGTTTACATTTTTAAAATTGTATTTTATTTCAATGCTCTATTCTCCGTCATTCTCAGAGGATATCGTTTTCTGTGTGCCAGTTTATGAAGTTTTGTAGATCGCTTCTCCTTTGGAGATCGCTTCGTGTTTGTTTCATTTCAAATCCATTGTGGTGGTGTATAGAGCCAAAAAGATTAGAATTGTGTCGATGTCCCAATATTTATGGACCTGACCGTACATACATATACACACATATATATATATATATATGTGTGTGCGTGTGTATGTATATATGTATATATATATATATATATATATATATATATATATATATATATGTGTGTGTGTGTGTATATATATATATATACACACACACACACATATATATATATATATATATACATATATACATACACACGCACACACATATATATATATATATATATACATATGTGTGTGTGTATGTGTATATATATATATATATATATATATATATATATATATATATATGTGTGTGTGTATATATATATATATATATATATATATATATATATATATATATATGTGTATATGTGTATATATATGTGTATATGTATATATATATATATATATATATATATATATATATATATATGTGTGTGTGTGTATATTGTGACAGCAGGAAGGTAAAGTCACCTGGTTGCATCCAGGGGGGTAGATATATTTCGCCCAGATTCAGGCTTTACGCCGACTTATACAACTAGGTGGAGAGTTGTATAAGGCTAGTGGGCTCATGGATGACTCATACCTCTAGGGAGAGTGTGGGGCGTCGTGCAGACAGAGATGAGGAGACCAGCTGAACCTTGTCAGCTCATTTAGGCCTCTATAAGAACTCCCAGCTTCATTAGATGTTAGCTCATGCCTGGAACCAGACCTGTGTGGACTGTCTAGGGAGAGTGAACCCCTGTGCGGTGAGGCAAAGCCTGTGTGGCTATTTGTTTGGACTTTTACTAAACCAGGGACTTAGGGACTAGGACAGCACTAGGCTGATCCCAGTTGTTAGTTAGGAAACCTGTATGTTTAGTCAGAGGTCAACTTGACCAGGATTTATTTTGGTTATGTTTCTTTTGCTTTGCTGTGTTTTGTCACTGTAAATAGAAAATAAACCGCACCTTTTTTTGATTTTGAAAACCACAACCTCCGTTTGCTGGGCCTGTTTTGTGTGGGGAGCCCATCCCGGGGGTCACACACACCCGCTGCCGAGCTAACCCCCTCACAGTTGGTGGAGAATACAGGCAGTTTTTTTTAAAGCCAGCATGGAGGAGATACTGAAGCAGCTGGCTCTAGCAAATGCCAATCAACAGCAGACAAATGCAGGTTTGCAAAGGAGCCTTGCAGCCCAGCAGCAGACAAACGCAACTTTGCAACAGAGTCTGGAGGCTCAGCAACGAGCCCAGCAGCAATCTGAGGCCCGCTTCATAGACCTGTTGCAGAAGCAAGAGCAGAGACTACAACAACAGATGGAAGCAGTAATGCAGCAACGTCCGCAGACCAGTGAGGAAAGCCGTCCCACTAATACCGCGTCCTTTGGGGTGAGTCGTTTATTGACAAAAATGACTGGAGAGGATGATCCAGAGGTATTTTTGACCACATTTGAAAGGACCGCTGAAAGAGAAAAGTGGCCTGAGGAGCAGTGGGCTGGACTGGTGGCTCCTCTGTTAACTGGTGAATCGCAGAAAGCTTACTATGACCTAGAGCCTAACCAAGCAAAAGACTATGTGATGCTAAAAGCTGAAATATTGGCAAGGCTGGGTGTCACCCAGGCTGTCCGGGCTCAGCGTGTGCATAACTGGACTTTCCAGCTTGGAAAACCCCCCAGGTCTCAAATGTATGATCTCATTCACCTGAGCAGAAAGTGGCTACAGCCAGAGACTTTGTCCGCACCAAAGATTGTGGAACGTGTTGTAATGGATCGGTTTTTGAGAGCTCTTCCTACTGCCATCCAAAAGTGGGTAAGCCATGGAGACCCAGAGACGGCCGATGGTCTTGTGGATCGTGTGGAGAAATACTTGGCTACAGAGAACCTGACGGCCTCTTCCAGAGACACTCGGACTTTCCACCCTAAGACCAGACCATCCCCAGGGGCGGATAAGAGGATTCCAAGGGGTGAGGGTGGAGAGAGTGAGAGGGTGGGAGCTCTACCCCAAGTTTGGCGAGAACAGCCTGGGAAATCAGCGGCTCAAGAGGCGGCAAGAAGGATCGTTTGCTACCGCTGCCGGCAAGCGGGACATATTGCAGCCAATTGCCCGGTTGTGGAGGAACCCATGCAGTGTGACTTTCTGACGGGCAGACGTCAGTCGCTGTGTGCGACAATCGCATGCACTGCCATTCGAGGAACTGAGAAACATTTATGCAAAATGTGTGTTAATGGTAGAAATGTTGTGGTATTGCTGGATTCAGGTAGCCTTGTGACCCTGATAAAGGCTGAGTTAGTTAAAACAGAGGTCTCTGGGAATAGCAAGGTAGCTGTTATTTGTGTGCATGGGGACACCCGAGAGTATCCAGTGACTACAGTGTGTTTCGAGACCCCCAAAGGTACCCTCTCTCATCCAGTGGGCTTAGTATCTCAGTTACCGCATGACGCCATTGTGGGAAGGGATTTTCCGAAGTTCTGGGAACTGTGGGATGATCCTGAGCCCCTCACTGGTGCCCCTATGTACCAGGAATGTGATAGCCAGAACTCCCCTGAGAGTGGTGAGGACTCTCCGGAATTTCCCTTATCAGTATTGGCAGGGGAGACTCAAGAAACTGGAGAGGAGCCCACCTCCTCAGACGAAAACCTACCGTCTGTGGAGTTTTCTGATCTTGAGGTTCACAGGGAAAACTTTGCCACAGAACAGTTGAAAGACCCCGCCCTAATAAAGGCACGGGAAAACGTAGTGAAAATAGATGGTGAGTTAGTGAACCCAGATAATACCTGCACTTACCCATACTTCAGCGTAGAGAAGGACCTACTGTATCGGGTGGCAAAAAGGGCAGAAGAAACCGTTGAGCAGCTTGTGGTGCCCAAACCTTACAGGAAGTTGGTGTTGGAGTTGGCCCATGGGCACATTCTTGGAGGTCATCTGGGGACAGAGAAAACCCGAGAGAGGGTATTACAGAGATTCTATTGGCCGGGGGTGATGAAGGACGTAGAAAATTATTGTTCCTCCTGCCCTGTGTGTCAGAGGTTGGCCCCGATGCCACATTTCCGTAGCCCGCTGGTCCCTCTACCCATCATTGAGGTCCCGTTTGAGAGGATCGCCATGGATTTGGTAGGTCCTATAATCAAGTCCGCTAGGGGGCACCAGTACATATTAGTTATAATGGACTATGCCACCCGTTATCCAGAAGCGATCCCTCTCCGAAATACCTCGGCCAAAACCATAGCCAAAGAGCTATCTCTTGTTTTTAGCCGGGTGGGTATTTGTAAAGAACTGCTTACGGACCAAGGTACACCCTTTATGTCCCGGGTTATGAAAGAGCTGTGTAAATTGTTCAAAGTGACGCAATTGCGTACGTCTGTGTATCACCCCCAAACCGATGGGCTGGTTGAAAGATTCAACAAAACCCTAAAACAAATGTTGAAGAAAGTGGTGGATAGAGATGGAAAGGATTGGGACTGTTTACTTCCTTATTTGATGTTTGCTATTAGGGAGGTGCCCCAATCCTCTACGGGATTCTCCCCCTTTGAGTTACTGTATGGGAGACACCCAAGAGGGCTGTTGGATATTGCCAAGGAAACTTGGGAAAGTGAGAGTTCTCCCCACAGGAGTGTGATTGAGCATGTCGCCCTGATGCAAAATCGAATTGCACAGGTAATGCCCATCGTGAAGGAACATTTGGCCCAAGCGCAGTTGGCACAGCAGAGAGTGTACAACCGTGGAGCCAAGACCCGTACCTTTTCCCCGGGGGATAGGATATTGGTACTTGTCCCTACGGTTGAAAGTAAATTCCTTGCCAAATGGCAAGGCCCCTACGAGATAATGGAAAAAGTGAGCGAAGTGAATTACAAGGTCAGACAACCAGGAAGGCGAAAGCCCGAACAGATCTATCACGTTAATCTGTTGAAAGCCTGGAGGGATAGAGTCCCTAGTCGCAGACACTTGGTCACCAGCTCAAACTGGTTGCGTGATTCCTGAGGTTGGAATAGCAGCCACCTTGTCACAACCCCAACAACAGGAGGTTAAGGAGTTTGTGCTTCGCAACAAGGAGGTATTCTCTGAGCTGCCGGGACAAACATCTGGGGTAGAGCATGACATCATTACCCCGCCCGGTGAAAGGGTGAAGTTAAAACCCTATCGGATCCCAGAGGCTCGACGGGAGGCAATACGGGAGGAAGTACAGAAAATGCTGAACTTAGGGGTGATAGAGGAGTCCCAAAGTGATTGGTCTAGTCCCATCGTGTTGGTGCCTAAACCGGATGGGAGCTGGCGATTTTGTAACGATTTTCGTCAGTTGAACAAAGTTACAAAATTTGACACCTACCCCATGCCACGTATAGATGAGTTGATCGACCGGCTGGGAACAGCCCGATACATGACGACTCTTGACCTCACAAAAGGGTATTGGCAAATCCCCCTGGCTAAGTCGGCCAAAGAGAAAACCGCATTTGTAACCCCAGACGGGGCGTTCCAATATAAAAGAATGCCGTTCGGGTTACAGAATGCGCCGGCCACATTCCAGCGGAAAATGGACCAGATGCTGAGGCCCCATCGGAAGTATGCTGCGGCTTACCTGGATGACGTAATTGTCCATAGCACAGATTGGGCCTCACATCTGCCAAAAGTGCAAGCAGTCCTGGACTCTGTTCGGGAAGCGGGGTTTACGGCTAACCCCAAGAAGTGTACCATTGGGCAGGAGGAGGCCAAATATCTTGGGTACACCATTGGGAGGGGAGTAATAAAACCCCAACTCAACAAAGTCGAGGCCATCCAGAGTTGGCCACGTCCCAACAGCAAGAAGCAGGTACGAGCCTTTCTGGGAATCGCTGGGTATTATCGGCGATTCATTCCCCACTTTGCTTCTAAGGCTGTGCCCCTAACCAACCTGACGAAGGGGAAAGGGTCGGTCATGATTAAATGGACCCCCGAGGCTGAGGCAGCATTCCAATTCTTGAAACAAGCCTTATGTAGCCAGCCAGTGTTGTACTCACCCGACTTCTCTAAAGACTTTGTCGTACAAAGTGATGCGTCAGATGTGGGGTTAGGAGCAGTATTGTCCCAGGTCTGGAACGGGGAAGAGCACCCAGTCATTTACCTCAGCAGGAAGTTGAAGTCCCATGAGGTAAATTACGCCACCGTTGAAAAGGAGTATTTAGCGGTGAAGTGGGCTCTAGATTCCCTTCGGTACTACCTGCTAGGTAGGCACTTTGACATGGTTACGGATCACGCTCCGTTAAAGTGGATGGCTCAAAACAAGGAAACAAATAGAAGAGTGAATAGGTGGTTCCTGGCCCTCCAGGAATTCAACTTCACAGTAAAGCATCGCCCTGGCGTTCAAATGGGGAATGTGGATGCTTTGTCTCGAGTACATGAATGCCTGATTGCTGGTGTTCCAACCCCGAGGTTAAAACAAGAGGGGGGGGTATGTGACAGCAGGAAGGTAAAGTCACCTGGTTGCATCCAGGGGGGTAGATATATTTCGCCCAGATTCAGGCTTTACGCCGACTTATACAACTAGGTGGAGAGTTGTATAAGGCTAGTGGGCTCATGGATGACTCATACCTCTAGGGAGAGTGTGGGGCGTCGTGCAGACAGAGATGAGGAGACCAGCTGAATCTTGTCAGCTCATTTAGGCCTCTATAAGAACTCCCAGCTTCATTAGATGTTAGCTCATGCCTGGAACCAGACCTGTGTGGACTGTCTAGGGAGAGTGAACCCCTGTGCGGTGAGGCAAAGCCTGTGTGGCTATTTGTTTGGACTTTTACTAAACCAGGGACTTAGGGACTAGGACAGCACTAGGCTGATCCCAGTTGTTAGTTAGGAAACCTGTATGTTTAGTCAGAGGTCAACTTGACCAGGATTTATTTTGGTTATGTTTCTTTTGCTTTGCTGTGTTTTGTCACTGTAAATAGAAAATAAACCGCACCTTTTTTTGATTTTGAAAACCACAACCTCCGTTTGCTGGGCCTGTTTTGTGTGGGGAGCCCATCCCGGGGGTCACACACACCCGCTGCCGAGCTAACCCCCTCACAATATATATATATATGTGTGTGTGTGTGTGTATATATATATATATATATATATGTGTGTGTGTGTGTGTATATATATATATATATATGTGTGTGTGTGTATATGTATATATATATACACACACACACATATATATATATATATATATATATATATATATATATATATATGTAGCCACCCCCTCACCCCGTCCTCTTTAGCTAGGGGTATGTCACGCGACAGAGTGAGGTGCGCTACGGCCCATGTCCTCCCCACAACGGCGGGTGAGGTGAAGGCCAATACCTAATGTTTCCTCGGGTCGGTGTGTCCTGAGCATGTACCGAGTCTGTCGTGCAGAAACCACCGAACCACCCTTTGCTCCCATTAACAGAGTCCATACACCGATCACAGTCCAACTGTTGGTTTATTTCGTATCTCCACATACAGGCAATGCGATGGCATGATACGGTGGGATGAGCAGGTCGAGGCACTATACTGATCTGGGTCCCTACACCCCCTGTGCTATGACCAAGGGTTGTAGGAGTCTTGACATGAATACCTCCGTTGCGTTGCGGCCCCTATCAGGGGAAGATGTCCTCCAAGGGAGTTACCGAAGGCCCATCCGTCACCGGGTTGACACTACACCGGGTCTTCGAACGAGTGACCTCCCCAGCCTCCTCACCTCAGATGCGGGTCCCCTCGCAAGGGGCGCCCTGGAGCAACTTCACCCTCGCGGGACCCAGTCGGAGTCACCGGGTCCCAGGCCTCCTTAATAGTACCTCACCCCAGGCTGAAGGTGCCTGGGATGGACTCCATCTTCATTCCGGCCAGGCCTAGGGCGCCTAGGCCGGAACCTTGAACCGCCCGCACCCAGGCCTAAGGTGCCTGGGTGCGTGACGAGATGATCCCTCGAAAAAGACGACGAACCTCGTGGCGAGGGCGTCTCCCCCTTTTATATCCTTCCGTCGATACCACGGCGGGTTCCCCGCCCCGGCCGTACCATCTCCAGGAAGGGACAAAGAAGGGTAGCACTCCGGTAGTGATTCTACCCCGAGCCAGTAGGTACACTGACACCCACTGGTCAAGGAGAATATTACACCACCCAATCCTCCACGAATAACAAAAAGGGGTCTGAACCCTAACACAATTACACACTTGGGTCATACTACCCCCAGGTGTATCCCACTAAATTGAGGACCCCGCTACACACTCCCCCCTGTGATTTGACGCTGGTCCCCAGCGTCAGGTGCACACCCATGTCTCCCAAGGAGTGGTGACATGAAGTGGGCCCCAGAGGCTATCCCTCAAATTTTTGGATACTAAGTGTGCCAAGACCTGCTCAAAAGGGAAAGGGGAAATGTAAAACGATAAACATTTATATCAGACATCTATTCTGTACACATGTACAATCCCTCCCATCGCTGTCTAATAACCACCCCACTCTCAGTAGTCTTGACCGATGAATCTCCTGCAGAAGGGAAACAACAAAAAGAAAACACATCCTAACACTCTGTGTTAACTTGGCATGAGTGGGTCCGTCAGCCGAGAGACCCGCTCACTCCAATAAGTAAGTAATGCATGTGTAGCATCTCGAACAACCGTTGCACAACACTGCCACCTGGTGACAGAGCTGCGGTAATGACACTTGGTGAGATCTTCATTCTTCCTGCTTTCCTACTCTGACTCTACCCCAAAAGTCTCTGCCTTTGGCACATGAAGAAAAGGGAGAACAAAAAAAAACAACAGCTCCCAAGTCTCCAGTGAGTGAAAGAAAAGCCCAAATCAAAACAAAAGTAGGGCACAGTTCTAGGCGTCTGGGAATGTCTCTTCCAGAAAGTTTCAACAGCAACAAGATAGGAGCTCATTTCTCCTATAAGTAGAACCTTGGATCCGGCAGAAACAGAGGCTTCAGGTGCCCGTCAAACACTTCCACCGAATACTCGACATCCTCTCCTTCTTTCCTACAGATGAGCACCTTATCGGCATGAATATGGCGCCCAAGTCTCCAATCAGCTCTGCAGTCCTTGAACTTTTTAGACACAGGCGGCGAACATGACAGGTATCGCCTGGCATGGGGTACTTTAAGCTTTTCCCATACAAACTCGTCATACCACCTTGGTCGCAGGACCTCAACTTCATACAATAAGTCCCGAGGCAAGTAGGGGTACTCCCACCCATATTCACGGGCGACTCTCTGGGAGAAAAGTCTCTGCAATCTGGCTAGAGGCGGCATTACATCTCGCTCACCTTCTCCCGGGTGTACTATGGCCTCCGGGTGCCGAGGTACCTTCACCATCTCGGGTTGCTTTGCCTTTGGTGCCCGCAACGAAGCACGCTGCGTCCCCTCCATCAGAGCGGGTGATGTAGTTGAATGAGGAAAGTTGGTCGGAGGGTTAGATTTCCTCGAGAACTCCGGGGCCTGCGCCCGGAGCGTACTGTCTTCTATGGACATGGGGGAATCCTGTGGTTTACTCAGCACAGGTAGCGGGTGTCTGTCCCATCCCTTCCGGTGAAACAGTTTGTCTATTTCTCCGTCATCACCACAGTCTGACAACGACTCTAGGTCGGAGGTGTCATACATCTCGGCGGGAAGGTAGTCTCTAGTAGACGGAAGGCTACCCTCCCTTTCGGGCTCCACCGGCTGTGAACTCCCGACACCTCCAACCAACACCACAGTCCCAGCCCCTAGCTCACCTGGACCTTCTGAAGAACTGGGATGTCCGGGACTCTCTTCTCTATCGGCGCCATCCAGGCCAGGCAAGCGGCGGGGTGAAGCTCGACCACGACCATAGGATGCCTGCACCAGGCCTATCTTCCTCTTCGGGGGTGGCAGCAGGGAGTCTGTGGTGACCGAAGCAGTGTCTTCGGATTTTTCTCTCTCAGTCTCTGGTTGGGCAGTCACCTCGCCCTGGTCAGCGCGCACGGGGACCCTCGCAGAGGCCTGGATCTCTCCCTCCGGAGTGGCGGTTCCTGTGATGCAGTTGAGGCGTAGGGCCCGGGGCCTTTCCGTGTATGGTTCAACCTCAAAAAGGAACTCCTTGCATGCCTCACATCGCCCGAATGGCTTTAGTTGGACCACCAGTCCCGAGCATCCGGGACAGATCACACCGAGGGCCTCCGTGTCTCTGCATGAATACAGAGCCAACTGTCCTCGGGGCCTAAGTCTTATCCCTGTGTCTGTCAGGGGAGCAGCAAATGCAGTCATCTTCATAGGGCAAGATACCGGCATCCACGGAGAACTTGAATTCATTCCGACCACTTGCTGTTCCATCACGCGCTGACCACGCGCCAGAGTCTCCACGTGTATCTCCACACGTGGCCAGACTCCTCCCACAACTTGTACGTTTTCGCGGGCTTCCGCCAGCCTCCGCCCACGAATTGTACAGTCATGGGGTGCCTCGTGGCGCAGTGCATTAACAGTCCCCACATGTAGTACTTCACACGGCTGGACCTCTCCCTTTTTACGCTCCTCCGCGTGGGCCTTTCCCGACTTAGGGTCATGTCCACAACTCCGAGCAGAGATGCACTTTGGCCAATCACATGGCCGACCTGCTCGTAACTCCTCCGGGCAGCAAAGTTCAAACACAGACGTTCTCAGTTCCATCGCCAAGACACACACAATCCCGGACGAGCCCCCACGTGTAGCCACCCTCTCACCCCGTCCTCTTTAGCTAGGGGTATGTCACGCGACAGAGTGAGGTGCGCTACGGCCCATGTCCTCCCCACAACGGCGGGTGAGGTGAAGGCCAATACCTAATGTTTCCTCGGGTCGGTGTGTCCTGAGCATGTACCGAGTCTGTGGTGCAGAAACCACCGAACCACCCTTTGCTCCCATTAACAGAGTCCATACACCGATCACAGTCCAACTGTTGGTTTATTTCGTATCTCCACATACAGGCAATGCGATGGCATGATACGGTGGGATGAGCAGGTCGAGGCACTATACTGATCTGGGTCCCTACACCCCCTGTGCTATGACCAAGGGTTGTAGGAGTCTTGACATGAATACCTCCGTTGCGTTGCGGCCCCTATCAGGGGAAGATGTCCTCCAAGGGAGTTACCGAAGGCCCATCCGTCACCGGGTTGACACTACACCGGGTCTTCGAACGAGTGACCTCCCCAGCCTCCTCACCTCAGATGCAGGTCCCCTCGCAAGGGGCGCCCTGGAGCAACTTCACCCTCGCGGGACCCAGTCGGAGTCACCGGGTCCCAGGCCTCCTTAATAGTACCTCACCCCAGGCTGAAGGTGCCTGGGATGGACTCCATCTTCATTCCGGCCAGGCCTAGGGCGCCTAGGCCAGAACCTTGAACCGCCCGCACCCAGGCCTAAGGTGCCTGGGTGCGTGACGAGATGATCCCTCGAAAAAGACGACGAACCTCGTGGCGAGGGCGTCTCCCCCTTTTATATCCTTCCGTCGATACCACGGCGGGTTCCCCGCCCCGGCCGTACCATCTCCAGGAAGGGACAAAGAAGGGTAGCACTCCGGTAGTGATTCTACCCCGAGCCAGTAGGTACACTGACACCCACTGGTCAAGGAGAATATTACACCACCCAATCCTCCACGAATAACAAAAAGGGGTCTGAACCCTAACACAATTACACACTTGGGTCACACTACCCCCAGGTGTATCCCACTAAATTGAGGACCCCGCTACACATATATATATATATATATATATATATATATATATATATATATACATACACACGTATATATATATATACATACACACTTTAAAGAGGAGCTCCAGGCTCCTTCTAAAAAAGTTAAAAGTCAGCAGCTACAAATTCTGTAGCTGCTGACTTTTAATATTAGGGCACTTTCCTGTCCATGAATCCAGCGGTGTCCTCACCTGAGCCGATTTTTTAATCAGCTATCGGGTGCTGGAGCTGCCATCTAGGTTAAGGAAAACCGGCAGTGAAGTCTTGCAGCTTCACAGCTGGTTCCCTACTGCGCATGCGCGAAGAGTGCTGCACTTTTGTGAAAGGAGGAGGGGGCTGAACTTCCGGCTGAGTTCACCATGGCGAACTCACCAGGAAGTGGAAGCGTTTACCTGTCAAAACCAGGTACCCGCTCCCCCCTACCCCCTGAAAGGTGCCAAATGTGGCAGAGGAGAGGAGGGGGGGGGGGAGGCAGACAAGTGGAGCTTCCCCTTTTGATTTGAGCTAATATTGGCCACTTTCACCCCCTTCCTGCCCAGGCCAATTTTCAGCTTTCAGTGCTGTTGCATTTTGATTGGCAATTAAATAAAAACACATGCTAAATAAACAAAGAGGCTGAATATTTTGAAGAAAAAAAATTGTTTTTCTTAGTTTCTGTTATAAAATTTGGAAAAATAAAAAATTGTTCTTCATAAATTGAGGCCAAACTGTATTCTGCTACATTTCTTTGGTGAAAATAACCCAAATCAGTGTATATTATTTAGTCTGTAGGAAAGTTATAGAGTCCACAAACTATGGTGTATATATATATATATATATATATATATATATATATATATATATATATATATTGTGACAGCAGGAAGGTAAAGTCACCTGGTTGCATCCAGGGGGGTAGATATATTTCGCCCAGATTCAGGCTTTACGCCGACTTATACAACTAGGTGGAGAGTTGTATAAGGCTAGTGGGCTCATGGATGACTCATACCTCTAGGGAGAGGGCTGGGCATCGTGCAGACAGGGAGTTGATGAGACCAGCTGAAGCTTGTCAGCTCATTTAGGCCTCTATAAGAACTCCCAGCTTCATTAGATGTTAGCTCATGCCTGGAACCAGACCTGTGTGGACTGTCTAGGGAGAGTGAACCCCTGTGCGGTGAGACAAAGCCTGTGTGGCTATTTGCTTGGACATTTAAAACCAGGGACTTAGGGACTAGGACAGCACTAGGCTGATCCCAGTTGTTAGTTAGGAAACCTGTATGTTTAGTCAGAGGTCAACTTGACCAGGATTTATTTTGGTTATGTTTCTTTTGCTTTGCTGTGTTTTGTCACTGTAAATAGAAAATAAACCGCACCTTTTTGATTTTGAAAACCACAACCTCCGTTTGCTGGGCCTGTTTTGTGTGGGGAGCCCATCCCGGGGGTCACACACACCCGCTGCCGAGCTAACCCCCTCACAGTTGGTGGAGAACCAGTGGCAGTTTTTTTTTAAGCCAGCATGGAGGAGATACTGAAACAGCTGGCTCTAGCAAATGCCAATCAACAGCAGACAAATGCAGGTTTGCAAAGGAGCCTTGCAGCCCAGCAGCAAGCTCATCAACAGAGCCTTGCAGCCCAGCAGCAAGCTCACCAACAGAGTCTGGAAGCTCAGCAACAAGCCCAGCAGCAATCTGAGGCCCGCTTCATAGACCTGTTACAGAAGCAAGAGCAGAGACTACAACAAATGGAAGCAGTAATGCAGCAACGTCCGCAGACCAGTGAGGAAAGCCGTCCCACTAATACTGCGTCCTTTGGGGTGAGTCGTTTATTGACAAAAATGACTGGAGAGGATGATCCAGAGGTATTTTTGACCACATTTGAAAGGACCGCTGAAAGAGAAAAGTGGCCTGAGGAGCAGTGGGCTGGACTGGTGGCTCCTCTGTTAACTGGTGAATCGCAGAAAGCTTACTATGACCTAGAGCCTAACCAAGCAAAAGACTATGTGATGCTAAAAGCTGAAATTTTGGCAAGGCTGGGTGTCACCCAGGCTGTCCGGGCTCAGCGTGTGCATAACTGGACTTTCCAGCTTGGAAAACCCCCCAGGTCTCAAATGTATGATCTCATTCACCTGAGCAGAAAGTGGCTACAGCCAGAGACTTTGTCCGCACCAAAGATTGTGGAACGTGTTGTAATGGATCGGTTTTTGAGAGCCCTTCCTACTGCCATCCAAAAGTGGGTAAGCCATGGAGACCCAGAGACGGCCGATGGTCTTGTGGATCGTGTGGAGAAATACTTGGCTACAGAGAACCTGACGGCCTCTTCCAGAGACACTCGGACTTTCCACCCTAAGACCAGACCATCCCCAGGGGCGGATAAGAGGATTCCAAGGGGTGAGGGTGGAGAGAGTGAGAGGGTGGGAGCTCTACCCCAAGTTTGGCGAGAACAGCCTGGGAAATCAGCGGCTCAAGAGGCGGCAAGAAGGATCGTTTGCTACCGCTGCCGGCAAGCGGGACATATTGCAGCCAATTGCCCGGTTGTGGAGGAACCCATGCAGTGTGACTTTCTGACGGGCAGACGTCAGTCGCTGTGTGCGACAGTCGCATGCACTGCCATTCGAGGAACTGAGAAACATTTATGCAAAATGTGTGTTAATGGTAGAAATGTTGTGGTATTGCTGGATTCAGGTAGCCTTGTGACCCTGATAAAGGCTGAGTTAGTTAAAACAGAGGTCTCTGGGAATAGCAAGGTAGCTGTTATTTGTGTGCATGGGGACACCCGAGAGTATCCAGTGACTACAGTGTGTTTCGAGACCCCCAAAGGTACCCTCTCTCATCCAGTGGGCTTAGTATCTCAGTTACCGCATGACGCCATTGTGGGAAGGGATTTTCCGAAGTTCTGGGAACTGTGGGATGATCCTGAGCCCCTCACTGGTGCCCCTATGTACCAGGAATGTGATAGCCAGAACTCCCCTGAGAGTGGTGAGGACTCTCCGGAATTTCCCTTATCAGTATTGGCAGGGGAGACTCAAGAAACTGGAGAGGAGCCCACCTCCTCAGACGAAAACCTACCGTCTGTGGAGTTTTCTGATCTTGAGGTTCACAGGGAAAACTTTGCCACAGAACAGTTGAAAGACCCCGCCCTAATAAAGGCACGGGAAAACGTAGTGAAAATAGATGGCGAGTTAGTGAACCCAGATAATACCTGCACTTACCCATACTTCAG
The DNA here is from genome assembly GCA_029206835.1 of Rana muscosa. Taxonomy (NCBI): domain Eukaryota; kingdom Metazoa; phylum Chordata; class Amphibia; order Anura; family Ranidae; genus Rana; species Rana muscosa. The sequence goes on from CM055117.1 coordinate 1,065,663,179, forward strand.
CGTAGAGAAGGACCTACTGTATCGGGTGGCAAAAAGGGCAGAAGAAACCGTTGAGCAGCTTGTGGTGCCCAAACCTTACAGGAAGTTGGTGTTGGAGTTGGCCCATGGGCACATTCTTGGAGGTCATCTGGGGACAGAGAAAACCCGAGAGAGGGTATTACAGAGATTCTATTGGCCGGGGGTGATGAAGGACGTAGAAAATTATTGTTCCTCCTGCCCTGTGTGTCAGAGGTTGGCCCCGATGCCACATTTCCGTAGCCCGCTGGTCCCTCTACCCATCATTGAGCTCCCGTTTGAGAGGATCGCCATGGATTTGGTAGGTCCTATAATCAAGTCCGCTAGGGGGCACCAGTACATATTAGTTATAATGGACTATGCCACCCGTTATCCAGAAGCGATCCCTCTCCGAAATACCTCGGCCAAAACCATAGCCAAAGAGCTATCTCTTGTTTTTAGCCGGGTGGGTATTTGTAAATAACTGCTTACGGACCAAGGTACACCCTTTATGTCCCGGGTTATGAAAGAGCTGTGTAAATTGTTCAAAGTGACGCAATTGCGTACGTCTGTGTATCACCCCCAAACCGATGGGCTGGTTGAAAGATTCAACAAAACCCTAAAACAAATGTTGAAGAAAGTGGTGGATAGAGATGGAAAGGATTGGGACTGTTTACTTCCTTATTTGATGTTTGCTATTAGGGAGGTGCCCCAATCCTCTACGGGATTCTCCCCCTTTGAGTTACTGTATGGGAGACACCCAAGAGGGCTGTTGGATATTGCCAAGGAAACTTGGGAAAGTGAGAGTTCTCCCCACAGGAGTGTGATTGAGCATGTCGCCCTGATGCAAGATCGAATTGCACAGGTAATGCCCATCGTGAAGGAACATTTGGCCCAAGCGCAGTTGGCACAGCAGAGAGTGTACAACCGTGGAGCCAAGACCCGTACCTTTTCCCCGGGGGATAGGATATTGGTACTTGTCCCTACGGTTGAAAGTAAATTCCTTGCCAAATGGCAAGGCCCCTACGAGATAATGGAAAAAGTGAGCGAAGTGAATTACAAGGTCAGACAACCAGGAAGGCGAAAGCCCGAACAGATCTATCACGTTAATCTGTTGAAAGCCTGGAGGGATAGAGAGTCCCTAGTCGCAGACACTTGGTCACCAGCTCAAACTGGTTGCGTGATTCCTGAGGTTGGAATAGCAGCCACCTTGTCACAACCCCAACAACAGGAGGTTAAGGAGTTTGTGCTTCGCAACAAGGAGGTATTCTCTGAGCTGCCGGGACAAACATCTGGGGTAGAGCATGACATCATTACCCCGCCCGGTGAAAGGGTGAAGTTAAAACCCTATCGGATCCCAGAGGCTCGACGGGAGGCAATACGGGAGGAAGTACAGAAAATGCTGAACTTAGGGGTGATAGAGGAGTCCCAAAGTGATTGGTCTAGTCCCATCGTGTTGGTGCCTAAACCGGATGGGAGCTGGCGATTTTGTAACGATTTTCGTCAGTTGAACAAAGTTACAAAATTTGACACCTACCCCATGCCACGTATAGATGAGTTGATCGACCGGCTGGGAACAGCCCGATACATGACGACTCTTGACCTCACAAAAGGGTATTGGCAAATCCCCCTGGCCAAGTCGGCCAAAGAGAAAACCGCATTTGTAACCCCAGACGGGGCGTTCCAATATAAAAGAATGCCGTTCGGGTTACAGAATGCGCCGGCCACATTCCAGCGGAAAATGGACCAGATGCTGAGGCCCCATCGGAAGTATGCTGCGGCTTACCTGGATGACGTAATTGTCCATAGCACAGATTGGGCCTCACATCTGCCAAAAGTGCAAGCAGTCCTGGACTCTGTTCGGGAAGCGGGGTTTACGGCTAACCCCAAGAAGTGTACCATTGGGCAGGAGGAGGCCAAATATCTTGGGTACACCATTGTGAGGGGAGTAATAAAACCCCAACTCAACAAAGTCGAGGCCATCCAGAGTTGGCCACGTCCCAACAGCAAGAAGCAGGTACAAGCCTTTCTGGGAATCGCTGGGTATTATCGGCGATTCATTCCCCACTTTGCTTCTAAGGCTGTGCCCCTAACCAACCTGACGAAGGGGAAAGGGTCGGTCATGATTAAATGGACCCCCGAGGCTGAGGCAGCATTCCAATTCTTGAAACAAGCCTTATGTAGCCAGCCAGTGTTGTACTCACCCGACTTCTCTAAAGACTTTGTCGTACAAAGTGATGCGTCAGATGTGGGGTTAGGAGCAGTATTGTCCCAGGTCTGGAACGGGGAAGAGCACCCAGTCATTTACCTCAGCAGGAAGTTGAAGTCCCATGAGGTAAATTACGCCACCGTTGAAAAGGAGTGTTTAGCGGTGAAGTGGGCTCTAGATTCCCTTCGGTACTACCTGCTAGGTAGGCACTTTGACATGGTTACGGATCACGCTCCGTTAAAGTGGATGGCTCAAAACAAGGAAAAAAATAGAAGAGTGAATAGGTGGTTCCTGGCCCTCCAGGAATTCAACTTCACAGTAAAGCATCGCCCTGGTGTTCAAATGGGGAATGTGGATGCTTTGTCTCGAGTACATGAATGCCTGATTGCTGGTGTTCCAACCCCGAGGTTAAAACAAGAGGGGGGGGTATGTGACAGCAGGAAGGTAAAGTCACCTGGTTGCATCCAGGGGGGTAGATATATTTCGCCCAGATTCAGGCTTTACGCCGACTTATACAACTAGGTGGAGAGTTGTATAAGGCTAGTGGGCTCATGGATGACTCATACCTCTAGGGAGAGGGCTGGGCGTCGTGCAGACAGGGAGTTGATGAGACCAGCTGAAGCTTGTCAGCTCATTTAGGCCTCTATAAGAACTCCCAGCTTCATTAGATGTTAGCTCATGCCTGGAACCAGACCTGTGTGGACTGTCTAGGGAGAGTGAACCCCTGTGCGGTGAGACAAAGCCTGTGTGGCTATTTGCTTGGACATTTAAAACCAGGGACTTAGGGACTAGGACAGCACTAGGCTGATCCCAGTTGTTAGTTAGGAAACCTGTATGTTTAGTCAGAGGTCAACTTGACCAGGATTTATTTTGGTTATGTTTCTTTTGCTTTGCTGTGTTTTGTCACTGTAAATAGAAAATAAACCGCACCTTTTTGATTTTGAAAACCACAACCTCCGTTTGCTGGGCCTGTTTTGTGTGGGGAGCCCATCCCGGGGGTCACACACACCCGCTGCCGAGCTAACCCCCTCACAATATATATATACACACAGTGCCTTGAAAAAGTATTCATACCCCTTGACATTTTCCACATTTTGTCATGTTACAACCAAAAACATAGATTATTATTATTATTTAAGGTACTTATATAGCGCTGTCAATTTACGCAGCGTTTTACATATACATTCACATCAGTCCCTACCCTCAAGGAGCTTACAATCTAAGGTCCCTCACTCACATTCATATACTGGGCCAATTTAGACAGAAGCCAATTAACCTATCAGCATGTCTTTGGAGTAAATGTATTTTATTGGGATTTTATGTGATAAACCAACACAAAGTGGCACATAATTGTGAAGTGGAAGGAAAATGATTCAATTTTTTTAACGAATAAATATGTAGCGCTACCCCAAGAGGAGCCGCTTAATGTATGTTTGGTTCTGTACTCTGCCTCTCAACCCCAAGAATGGTCTCAACCCCTCTGGCATACCTGCTTAATAATATTAGTGTAGAACCCAGCAACAGAGAGAAAACACAATAATGATAAAGCATGAAGTATATTTACCAAGGCCCTGGGTTCCGTCTCTTTATCAGCTGTGGTAGTAAATAGAGACTCACACACATTACCAATGAACCACTTGTAAATGTTTACTATGATGAAGAACAACACAAGGAAATGGTATGAGTAACAGATGAATTAACACAGGTTATGATTGGTAGGAGGTATTTTTTTCAATGCAGTAATATCATACACTTGTACCCAGTAGTAAGTTAATGGGAGTATATGTGAACAGGTGCACAGGGAGATAGATCCTCAATACTTTTAACACATGTATTGAACACCTACCCACTGAGGCCTCAGCACACAGACCAATGCACACAAAAATTGCACAAACAGTGAATACAGTAATTCAATGCAAGTCCTAACGATATCCAACTAAATGGCTCCCCCTAGTTGTCAGTTCAGAGCAATTCTCCAATGTAGAGCTTTGTAAAGGAATAAAGCAATGAATGTCTCTCAAGTTCCAGTTCTGTCTTCAGCTAGCTTATTTTATACTGAGGTGTTAAGTTGTGTGATTAATTTTAATCCACAAGAACAGAGAAAAGCAATAACTGTAGAGTATGATGCTATGAATTCCTTAGCTGAAGAAACTATTCCCACTTGTGATTCCTTTTATGTGAGAGTAATAAAGTACTGACCTTGCAGCGCAGGGGAGAAAGACAAAACCCCAAAGTCTGATTGTAAGATTCTCAGATGCAGCAGTTCCACAGCCGTGGGACTACAGGTCTCAGCGGCAGTCTGTATGGAAGAAACTCACTTAGCAATATTGCAGTCACTACTTAGATAGCCAGATGCCTTCTCACCACTATGGATCCCAGCTGGCTGTAGACTCTGTCCGGAACCTCCTGCAGATGTCTCCGTCAGTGTAGATGGCGCTGCCACGCTGTGTTGCTCCTCCCGGTGTGCTAGAAGTCAGTTGGCTTCAAATGCTCTGAAGCGCAGGCCGATCCTCCTGCTCGATTAGCAGGGCCATTCACAAGGATCTCTCTGGGCAGGCGATCCGCTCGCCGCTGTAGGCCGCAGGCTCTCAGCCCTGGTCACACACCCAGACCTCCTGCTGGTTGTTGAATAGCGTCCGGAGAGACCGAAAGCAGGCCACGCCTGTCCTTTTATCTATTTACCCAGCAGGCTGTTCTGTGACCTGGCATTGTGGGTCCAGTAGTTCCCAGACTGATTTAACAACATGAGTCACTTCCTCATGAAACTATATTTCCCACAATCATAACTGTTTGCTTCTAAATGAAGGAACAAAATCCTGACAGAGTTTTAGCGGTCACTAGAGGGAGCCAAACCCTTACTTAAGAAACAGTTAACTATTCAACAGATTAACTTTAGTAGCAACCCTGTGCTACAAATATATGAAAAGTGTGGGGTACATTTGTATTCAGCCCCCCTGAGTCAATTCTTTGTAGAACCGCCTTTCACTGCAATTACAGCTACAAGTCTTTTTGGGGATGTCTCTACCAGCTTTGCACATCTAGAGAATGACATTTTTGCCCATTGTTCTTTGCAAAATAGCTCAAGTTCTGTCAGATTGGATGGAAAGCGTCTGTGAACAGCAATTTGCAAGTCTTGCCACAGATTCTCAATTGGATTTAGGTCTGGACGTTGACTGGGCCATTCTAACACATGAATATGCTTTGTTGCAAACCATTCCATTGTAGCTCTGACTGTATGTTTAGGGTCGTTGTCCTGCTGGAAGGTGAACTTCTGCCATAGTCTCAAGTCTTTTGCAGACTGTAACAGGTTTTCTTCTAAGTTTGCCCTGTATTTGGCTCCACCCATCTTCCCATCAACTCTGACCAGCTTCCCGGTCCCTGCTGAAGAAAAGCATCCCCACAACATGATGCTGCCACCACCATGTTTCACGGTGGGGATGGTGTGTTCAAGGCGATGTGCAGTGTTAGTTTTCCGCCACACATAGCATTTTGCTTTTAGACCAAAAAGCTCAATTTTGGTCTCATCTGACCAGAGCACCTTCTTCCACACGTTTGCTGTGTCCCCCACATGGCTTCTTGCAAACTGCAAACAGGACATGGCTTCTTGCAAACTGCAAACAGGACTTCTTATGGCATTTTTTCAACAATGGCTTTCTTCTTGTCACTCTTCCATAAAGGGCAGATTTGTGGAGTGCACGACTAATAGTTGTCCTGTGGACAGATTCTCCCACCTGAGCTGTGGATCTCTGCAGCTCCTCCACAGTTACCGTGGGCCTCTTGGCTGCTTCTCTGATTAATGCTCTCCTTGCCGGTCCTGTCCGTTTAGGTGGACGGCCATGTCTTGGTAGGTTTGCAGTTGTGCCATACTCTTTCCATTTCCGGATGATGGATTGAACAGTGCTCTGTGAGATGTTCAGAGCTTGGGATCTTTTTTTATAACCTAACCCTGCTTTAAACTTCTCCACAACTTCATCCCTGACCTGTCTGGTGTGTTCCTTGGCCTTCATGATGCTGTTTGGTCACTAAGGTTCTCTAACAAACCTCTGAGGGCTTCACAGAACAGCTGTATTTATACTGAGATTAAATTACACACAAGTGGACTCTATTTACTAATTAGGTGACTTCTGAAGTCAATAGGTTCCACTAGATTTTAGTTAGGGGTATCAGAGTAAAGGGGGCTGAATACAAATGTACCCCACACTTTTCACACATTCGTTTGTAAAAAAAAAATTGAAAACCATTTATCATTTTCCTTTCACTTCACAATTATGTGCCACTTTGTGTTGGTCTATCACATAAAATCCCAATAAAATACATTTACGTTTTTGGTTGTAACATGACAAAATGTGGAAAATTTCAAGGGATATGAATACTTTTTCAAGGCACTGTACATAGAGCACCCAGAGGGGAATGTTATTTTCTCAACAAAAGAGTTACTCTTTTTTTTTTTTTCTTGGAGTTGCTCTTTAAAGGGACCCTATATACACAGACACTAAAAGGTCATGTTAATACTGATCTCTCTGGTGGTCTCTCTAGTGCACTCCGCTCCCCCCAAACTGACAAAGCTGCTGTCCAAAGGTGCCCCCTGTGCTTCTTCATCCAGAGTGGGGGGGGCGCTCTAATACAGGAGGTGTGTTACTGGCCAGATCACCAGGTGAGAACGAAGGGAAAAAAGCCCAAAAAATAAAACAAATGCAGCCACCACATCTAATGATTGGTAAGCTGCAATATATAAAATGTTTGGTTTTGGGTTTAATAATGCTTTACGTTTTTAAACATTTCTTTTACAGGGTTACGTGAAATTTAATTATTGTACTTTAGCAACATTGGTTGCGTTAATGCTATAACCCAGTGGTGGAATTATCAGGATCGCAACAGTCAACGTTGTGACTGGGCCCTGAAATTCCGCCAAGTTTGGGGGGCCCGTCACCCGCCCGTGTGAGGGGCCCGACCGCCGCCTGACGCGTTGCTGGGTGGGGGCAGGGGGTGCGAGCAGCACCCGGGTGACACCCGCCAGAGGGGTGACACCCATGGATAGCGGCACCGCTAAAACTGTCCGCTTCCCTACACTGATCTGCGCATCGCTCGTGTCAGTGGGGACTGAAGCCGCCGGCGCCTCCTCCTCTCTGTTTACATCCAGTGAGGAGGAGGAGCCCGAGGGACACACACCGCTGTGTGTACACGTCCGCAGTCGCGCTGTTCTGAGGTCTGTACTGTACTGTACACTTTATTTTAAGTAGATGGACATGTGTGGGGGTGGGGAGAGGGGTGCCTATGCTGATGGGGGGTCTGCACCAAGTGGGGTGTCTATACTGCGGGGGTCTGTACTAAGGGGGCTGTGTATTCTGCGGGGGTATGTACTAAGGGGGTGTCTATACTGCGGGGGTCTGCACTAAGGGGGTGTCTATACTGCAGGGGTCTGCACTAAGGGGGGGGGTGTATATGGCAGGGGCCTGTACTAAGAGGGTGTGTGTATACTGCAGGGGTCTGTACTAAGGGGGGGTGTGTATACTGCAGGGGTCTGTACTAAGAGGGGGTGTGTATACTGCAGGGGTCTGTACTAAGGGGGGGTGTGTATACTGCAGGGGTCTGTACTAAGAGGGGGTGTGTATACTGCAAGGGTCTTTACAAAGGGGGGGTGTATACTGCAGGGGTCTGTACTATGGGGTGTGTGTATACTGCAGGGGTCTGTACTAAGGGGGGGAGTGTATACTGCGGGGGTCTGTATTTAGAGGGGATTCTATACTGATGGGGGGTCTATACTGATGGAAGGGTCTGCACTAAGGGGGTGTCTATACTGCAGGGGTTTGCACTAAGGGGGTGTCTCTACTGATGGGGGTCTATACTGATGGGGGGGTCTTCACTAAGGGGGGTGTCTATACTGATGGGTGGTCTGTACTAACAGGGGGTGTCTATACTGATGGGGGGTCTGCACTAAGGAAGGTGTCTATACTGCGGGGGTCTGTACTAAGGGGGATTCTATACTTATGGGGGGTTCTGCACTAAGAGGGATTCTATACTGATTCTATACCACTATCACCCCCCCCTCAAGTACCACCGCTGGTACTTGAGGGGGGTGGTAGCGGTGGTACTTGAGGGGGGTGGCAGCGGTGATACTTGAGGGGGTGGTAGCGGTGGTACTTGAGGGGGTGGTAGCAGTGGTACTTGAGGGGGGGTGGTAGCGGTGGTACTTGAGGGGGGGTGGCTGTGGTGGTACTTGAGGGAGGTGGCAGTGGTGGTGCCATCCTCTCCCACTATCACCTGTGCCTCCTTACTGATCCCATCCCCTCACCACTGATCTCATCCCTATACCCCCCATTACTTCTACAACAGAGATAATGGGGGGGGGATAGGGATGAGATCAGTGGTGGGGGGATGGGATCAGTAAGAGGCACAGGTGGTGGTGGGAGAGGATGGCACCACCACTGCCACCGCAGCCACCCCCCTCAAGTACAACCGCTGCCAACCCCCCTCAACACTAGCACTTCCACTGTTCCCATCCCTCCTCCCCACCAGCACTGTTACTGATCCCATTCCCCAGGTCAGATTTAATTGATCCTATGATTGCTTCATAGGATCAGCAACCAATGTATTGCTTCATTTATGTGAAATCCCTGGTGATATGGCCAGTCCCTCTGCTTTCCTATTAAAAACTTACCACACTAGGCAGGAGCGCACATCATGGTCAGTTCTCTAGTTAGGCTGGTAACTCTGTGTGCTCTCCTCCAATGATCAATAAATGTTTCACTTTGTTGTACAGTGTAAAAAAAATAAAGTATCAAAATCATGTGTAGCGGGGTTCCTTTAAATGCTCTCGAACTACTGTTCCCAGAACCCCACTGGTTCCCAGGATGTTTTGCTTCTGCCCCAGAGACTCATGGGTGGGGATATATAAGGAAGGGGCGAGGCCTGGCTCGGCCTCTTTGGACACGGGACGGCAGAGACTGATACACCTGTGCGGACCTGTGCTGGGTAAGGCCTGAAGCCTGGGGCCTTCCGCAGCCGACCAAAGAGCCTTCCACCCCACTGCGAGCCTGGGTGGCATCCGACATCTCTACTTACAGCCTAGACTGGATCAGGGACCCGATCGCAGCAACCGCTGTGGGCGAGTGAAGTCACAGCCGGTGGAAGTCCCGGACGGAGATCGTGTCCGGCGGGTGAGCGAGCGTAAGCTCATTCCCTAACCTGTTTGATAGTACTGTGCCTATAAACTGCCGAGGCCTACTACCTCATGTTAAAGACTCTCACTGGAGATCCACAGCAGGACTGATCCAGAGGATCTCCAGTGAAGTGTTGTCAGTTACCAATTTTCCCTTTTCCTGGATTACAATTGTTGTTTATTCTTAAGTGCACCACCTCTACAGATTGCCGGTGAAGAATCCATCATTCATACAGGACTGAGTTCTAGAGTTAGGAATCAGGCCTGATTCATTAGGGACCTAGTTTAGTTATTGCGCCACAGGGCATCTAGTTAACAGTCGCCCCACGTGGCGTCTCCTTATCCACCCCCCCTTCTCCATGGTGTAGTGTGACTGATATTGTAATATTGCAGGGCTCTGTGAATATTCTAACGGTCAAGTTGTTATCACTGTCCATTCCCTTTGCATAGCTGAAAGTAAAATCTGTTTTCTTTTTCGTACATCACGGGACACAGAGCGACTTAGTCATTACTAATGGGTTATATAGATTACCTTCAGGTGCTGGCACTGGCCACTTCCAAACCGGAAGTACCCTCCCCTATATAAGCCCCTCCCATCCGGGAGCACCTCAGTTTTTTGCCAGTGTCTAAGGTGTTGGCCAAAGAGTAACATGTGTTTTCACTGGGCTTGCGTACAGGTTCTTTTGGGCTTTAGTAAGCTGTTCCGGATCCCACCAAAAAAGCTTCATAGCTAAACGGTCGGTACCCGGGCCTTGCAGCAGAAGAGCAAGGTTTTGCCTGTAATGCCTCTCTTAGGAGGGCTGGACCCTGGGATCCAGAGCTCTGGTCATACCCACGACCAAGATGTTGTCTGTGCAGGGTGCTATACAGGTCCAGGGGAGTGGAATCCTTGGGAACCCGGTCCCTGAAGGTTTAATTACAATGCCTGCCGTGATAGGTGAAGTTTGGGCTTCTGTGGACCAAACAAAGTCCTGCGGCGGGGATCAGGTAAGTGGGGGCCCCCAGGAACTTGGTTCTATTGGGGGACCCCCAAGCCTAATTTGTCTTTAGAAAAAAAAAAAAAAGGACCGCGGTACCTGTGTTAAACCACTAGAGGCCGCTGTGGTCCATTTTTCTTGTCATGTGGATCTTTGGTTTTCTCAAGTCAAAAGATCCAGGCAGTTGGTAAGTTTCTCTGTGGGAATCCACTTCCTCTGCCCTGTTGCTGCGCTCATCCACCGCACAGGCCCTCCGGCAAAAAGGGCCCTGGCTCCTAGTCCCTGTTTGATTTTCGAAAAGGGCGCCAATGGCGCACGGGCGCGCGCGCGGGCGCGTGCACGCGCCTCCTATGAAAAAAAGGGGCGGGGCGGGTGGATGACGCTCGATGCACGCCACAGCGCTTCTGCGCATGTGCAGGCGTCCCAGCTTGTATAAAGACACAGTACAAGTGTCAGCTGGATGCAAACAGAGCTAGCAACAAACAGTGGCACACAGAGGCGGTTGATGCAGGCATCCCCATAGAAAGGCACTTTAGTGGACACCAGCTGGTATATAGCAGCAACTGTGTTAGACTATTACCAGCAAAATTGGTGTATGACGACGGGAATACCTCAGCTTTGTGCTTATAGGATATGTCGTCCAGACGCTCTGGAAATAGATCTTCCAAGAAGCGAAAGGGGTCTCCGTCGGGCTCTGAGGATTTTGGGCATGCTGTACTGCGCCAATCTTCCCTGAAATTTCAGAGGTCAGTAGCCGTAGGAACCCCGCAGGAGTACCTGGTACTGCGGCTGTCCCCAGTCCACCTGCTCCTATATATATAACAGAGGAGGTTTTATCCTCAACTCTGGGAGGATTGGAAGAGAGATTAACAGCATTGATCGCTGCTTCCCTGTCACAGGAAAAGCGCGTCCGATCTCCGTCTCCTCCTGCAGAGTGCCTGTTAGTGGAGGAACAGTCCCAGAGATCGACCTACCTGAAGGGGATCAGGTGAGGTTGATAAAGTTATAGAGGAATCAACAGTGGAAGAACCTTTCTCAGCATCTCAGGCTGAAAGATTATGGGTTCAGTCTCTGACTAACATGGTCCGAGCAGCATTTTAAATGCCTCTGGCGGAACCATCAACCACTACTGTCTCCTCGCTGGGGTCGCTGAAAGCTCCCCAGACTGTCTGTTCCTTCCCAATCCACCCTTTATTGGAAGGGTTTATTTACCAGGATTGGGAGCACCCTGTAAAATATTTACTCCCCCCAAGAGATTTCCAGTGATCTATCCCATGGAGGATAAGTTCATAAAAAAAATAAAAAAAAATGGAGGGTCCCTACAGTGGACACAGCCATCTCTTGTGTAAATAAATCACTGACATGTCCAGTAGATAATGTTCCAATGTTCAAGGACCCAATAGATAAAAAATTGGAGTCTTTACTAAAATCTGCTTTCTCTACAGCAAGCATGGTGACACAACCTGCAGTAGCAGCGATTGGAGTCTGCCAAGCAATGAAAGATCAGTTGAAACAAGTCTTAAGGGACTTACCAGATCAGCAGGCTCTTGCCCTAGCTGACCTACCTAGAGCCTTGTGTTGCGGTGGACGCCATAAAGGATACAATCCAACAGGCATCCCGCTTTACGCTGTCTGTAGACATATGCGTAGGCTTCTATGGCTCAAAAACTGGTCTGCTGAAGCTCCCTGTAAGAAATTGCTGATTAGCTTCCCATTTCATGGAGAACGCTTATCTGGAGATGATCTGGACAAATATATCCAGAAAACTTCTGCCGGTAAAAGTACACTCTTGCCGGTTAAGAACAAGGGTAGAAGTCCTTCTTTTAAGAGGCCTACTTCTCCAGTCCCTGGCACATCGGCTGTGAAACAGTTCCGACGGCCTCCGCGGTCAAATCCAGGGGGCAGAAATCAGGGACAATCACAGGGTAACAAGAAACCCTGGGTCAAGAGAGGTGCAAAACCTCCCCCTAAGTCATGAAGGGTTGCCCCCACTCAGTCGGGTGAGGGGAAGACTTCAGTTGTTCACAGAGACCTGGCGGGACACCATCAGAGATGGGTGATCTCCGCAGTAAGTCTGGGATACAGACTGGAGTTAAAAGACATTCCTCCTGCCCATTTTATAAGGTCAAACGTGCCAAGCGATCCCCAGAAGAGTGGATCCCTCCTTCTGGCACTAGAGCAACTATTGCCCCAAGGGTAATCATGAAGGTTCCCTTGGAAGAAAACGGGTTCGGGTTTTACTCGAACCTTGTCACAGTCCCCAAACCAAATGGGGACATGAGGCCCATATTAAATATAAAAGGGCTAAACAAGTTCCTACATATCAGGACTTTTTCGGATGGAGTCGATCCGATCGGTGGCCACTGCCCTACAAGGGCAGGAATGGTTAGCCTCGATCGACATAAGGGATGCTTATTTGCATATTCCCATCTGTCCGGCCCACCAGAAATTTCTACGCCTTGCAGTAGAAGGGCGCCATTTTCAGTTCAGAGCCTTACCTTTCGGTCTGGCCACGGCACCACGAGTGTTCACAAAAATTCTGGCCCTACGATTGGCCAAACTAGGAACACAAGGTGTAACGATAATGGCATATCTAGACGACTTGTTGCTGATAGACCACTCAGTGAAAAAAACTAGAAGTGGTCGTTCACAAGATAATCAAGTATCTGGAATCTCACGGTTGCATTATCAACCGAGACAAGTCAGCCCTAAAACCAGTCAAAAGCCTGGAATACTTGGGGGCTAAGACTGGATTCAAATCAGAGAAAGATTTTCTTACCTCCAGAGAAGGTGTCGTCTTTGAAAGATTTGACCCACTTAGTGGGTACAAAAAAGAAAAACCATCCATACGCCTGTGTATAAGGCTGCTGGGAAAAATGGTGGCTTCATTCGAAGCGGTACCCTACGGTCAATTCCATTCAAGGAACTTGCAGAGGGCCATACTGTCAGCCTGGAACAAAAAAGTTCAGGCTTTAGACTTACCAATGTCCCTGTCCCCTTCCGTTCGCAAGAGCCTCCATTGGTGGTTGGTACCAGAATCTGGAAAAAGGGAAACCCTTCAGTCCGGTTTCTTGGAAGGTGGTCACTACAGTTGCCAGCCTCATAGGCTGGGGGGCAGTACTGGAGCAATGGTCTCTCCAGGGCAAGTGGTCAGAAGCAGAGAAGGCCCTGCCCACCAATCTCTTAGAGATACGAGCAGCCCGGTATGCCCTAGTAGCATGGACATCCAAACTCCAAGGGTCACCTGTCAGAATTCAATCAGACAATGCCACAGCAGTGGCATATATCAATCACCAGGGTGGCACCAGGAGTCGTGCAGCCCAGAGGGAAGCGAATTGCATCCTGGAATGGGCAGAAAGGTATGTCACAGCCATATCCGCGGTTTTCATCCCAGGAGTGGAAAATTGGAGAGCGGACTTTTTAAGTCGCCAGCAATTATGCCCGGGGAATGGTCTCTTCACCCCGAGGTTTTCCAGGCAATATGCCAGCGGTGGGGAACACCGGATGTAGATCTGCTAGCATCCAGATTCAACGCAAAGGTGGACAGATTTGTGTCTCGCACAAAGGATCCCCTAGCTTGCGGTTCGGATGCCCTAGTGTTCCCTTGGGATCAGTTCAAGCTGATATATGCATTCCCACCGCGATTAATCCGCAGAATCAGGGTAGAAAAGAAACCAGTGATTCTGGTGGCTCCAGCGTGGCCCCGAAGGGCATGGTACGCGGAGATTGTAAAAATGTCAGTGGGAAGTCCTTGGACCCTCCCACATCGTCCGGACCTGCTTTCGCAAGGACCGATATACTACCCTTCCTTACCAGCCCTAGGTTTGACGGCCTGGCTATTGAAGCCCACATTCTAAAAAAGAGAGGGCTCTCTAATCCTGTGGTATCTACCATGATCAATGCCAGGAAGCCGGTATCCAGGCAGATCTATTATAGGATCTAGAAGGCGTACATCACGTGGTGTGAGGCCAGGAAATGGCATCCACGTAAGTACGTAATAGGTAGGATTCTGGACTTCCTACAGTGGGCTGTACATAGGAAGCTTGCCTTGAGTACTATCAAGGGTCAGATGGCCTTGTCAATATTTTTTTCAAAGGCCCTTGGCTTTGCATTCATTAGTCAAAGCTTTCATACAAGGAGTGATGCGTATTAGCCCTCCGGTTAGTATTCCCATATGTCCATGGGACTTAAGCCTGGTTCTGTCGGTTCTACAGAAACAACCATATGAACCATTGCGGCACATTTCCTTGGTTCTTTTCACCAGGAAATTGATTTTCTTAGTAGCCATTTGTTCGGCTAAAAGAGTATCGGAATTAGCCGCCTTGTCCTGTAAGGAGCCATATCTGGTTATCCATAAGGACAGAGTAGTATTACGTCCTCATCCAGCCTTCTTCCTAAGGTGGTATTGAGGTGCCATTTGAACCAAGATGTGGTTCTTCCTTCCTTTTTCCCCAAACCTAGTTCGGTAGAGGAAAAGTTATTGCATTCTTTGGATGTAGTAAAAGCAGTTAAAGCTTATCTTAAAGCCACTGCTCAGATTCGTAGAACGGATACTTTGTTTGTTCTGCCGGAAGGCCCCAGAAAGGGTCAGGCAGCATCAAAAATCTACTTTAGCCAAGTGGATTTGACAGGTCATAATACAAGCCTATGGCTTGAAAAGGAGACCGCCTCCGTTCAAAGTTAGGGCGCACTCCACAAGAGCAGTTGGAACTTCATGGGCAGTGCATCACCAAGCCTCCCTGGCTCAAGTCTGTAAGGCCACAACATGGTCCTTAGTACACACGTTTACTAGATTCTACCAGGTAGACGTCAGAAGTCAGGAGGATGTCGCCTTTGGGCGCAGTGTGTTGCAGGCCGCAAAAGAGCCTCATGCCTGATGGCGCCCAGCTTATGTATCCCTCCCCTCATTTGGCATTGCTTTGGGACGTCCCATTAGTAATGACTAAGTCGCTCTGTGTCCCGTGATGTACGAAAAAGAAAAAGGGATTTTTATAACAGCTTACCTGTAAAATCCTTTTCTTGGAGTACATCACGGGACACAGAGCTCCCACCCCTCTTTTTGGGACACTTATTGCTTTGCTACAAAACTGAGGTGCTCCCGGATGGGAGGGGCTTATATAGGGGAGGGTACTTCCGGTTTGGAAGTGGCCAGTGCCAGCACCTGAAGGTAATCTATATAACCCATTAGTAATGACTAAGTCGCTCTGTGTCCCGTGATGTACTCCAAGAAAAGGATTTTACAGTTAAGCTGTTATAAAAATCCCTTTATTCCTTTATAACTACTCCGTGTCTGAGTCTCTCATAAAGTATAAGTATTAAATGTGTATACCCCTAAACTAACTGTGCCAGAAAGGGTCGAGTAGATTGCCGGGGGTTGGCGGAGCTGTACTCAGGCCCCAGACCAAATCTGCGGCCCTCTTAGTTGAACAGAAATACATAATCCACTTTCCGGTATATTGAGTGACCACTTGCTGACTTGTAATTCTCCCAGATAAGCGGTATGTTACACGGCTGCATCTTTCAGATTCTGCACCACATATGACATTGAGGTGACAAACAGGATTTTGCTTGGGGCCACCTTCATCCGTTTGGTGTTTCTGAGACGAGGAACCCATGATATCTGCGCAAATGTTTATCAAAGCAATATTTTGGATAACTAATACTGTACATTGTAACTTTTAGTAGTGCGCAGAAAAACAAGATAACCTCCCAAATGCCAACTCTGGGCTCATTTACACCATCAGGCTCCATTCACACCTGAGCGCTGCATTTTTGAGCTTTTTTTTTGGGGGGGGGGGCATTTGTTTGCGTGTTTTTGAGCATTTCTGTACAGTGTTTTTAAAGTGTTTTTAGCTTTAGCGTTTTTTTATTAGGCAATAGAGAAAGATATCATCTGTTTCATCATTTGTTGCTATGTTTTTAGCTTTTTTATCCACTTTTATTTATTATTTATTTATTATTATAATTATTTTTTTCATTATTTTTTATGCTAAGGGTTAGGGGTTAAAATTAGGGGTTAGGGTTTATTATTAGAGTTATGCCTCGTACACACGACTGGTTTTCCTGTCGGGAAAACTGCCATGACAGCTTTTGGCCGGGAAAACCGGCCGTGTGTATGCTCCATCGCAGTTTTCCCGACGAGAAAACTGCAGGAAAAAAAAAAAGAGAACTTGTTCTATTTTTTCCCGCCGGTATTCCCGGCGGTCTTTTTCCCATCGTGAAAACCGGTCGTGTGTATGCTTTTCCGAGGGGAAAAAAAACACGCATGCTCAGAATCAAGTATGAGACAGGAGCGCTCGTTCTGGTAAAACTAGCGTTCGTAATGGAGATAGCACATTCGTCACACTGAAAATTATGGCATCGTTTAAATGCAGCGCATTCTTTTCTTCTTTATAATGCTACAATAATGAAGTTGTTTTGCTGCTGATATTCACACAGAGTTCTGACAAAATTATTTCTTTATTGTTTCTTGGGATCTCATGAATAATCGTTTGATTTGGAAAGCCAGATCTCCATAATAATGTTTTTTTATTTTTTTTTATTTAAATCAAGATCTGCATTTATTTATTTTTATAATTTCTACTGATCTCCATATATGTTTTTATTAGTTTTGTGTGTCAAGTTACCACAACAACATTATTAGCTTGTATTTTTTACCCTCAATTGTCCCTTGTTAATTTGACATTGTATTTTTTAAATGTACCTGCCTACTCACAAACAAACTGTCCTTTTTGAATGAAAACACATAGGCAAGTATTTACTGTAAAAAAAAAATCCATTTATTTTGGTATATAAGAAAATAAATAGGAAGGCCACGCTGGAGAGCCTGCTGCAATTCGTGCAGCCTTTGGACCCCAGGGTACACATCAAATAATAGAAAACTAAAATTGGGAGCTTGAGAAGCACAAACAATAGGGAGCACAATCTGGTCCTGGACTCCCAGAGATCAGGAACAGCAGCAGATGACATATATGTCCCCAGTCTGTGGTACTACAACAGCCTGTGTCTTCTGTCAGACCAGACTGAAGCAAGGCCATCACTTTCTTTTCTTCCTTGTAGCCTTCCCTGCAGCCTTCTCTGCAGCCATACTTTCACGCATCCTCTGAGCCTGTGCCTCTGGAGGTGGACTTGTAGCAGGAGGAGGAGAAGGAGGGCCGACCTTCGCAAGGTCAGTATATTAGACAGTTGTTGGAGTATAGCCTCAATTATGAACAATAATCATAAGCAAAAAATAGTGCCATCATCCATAATGATTGATAAAGAAGAAAAGCCTAATGAACAAGGGGTGATGGCTGCTAGTACCATCCTACCCATGGATGATCAAATAGGAAGAAAATTGGATTTTTCTAGGCACTGATTGAGTGACACTGATGTCTAGTATAAAAAATATATATTTATTACATAAAGGAAAATACGATTACAGTTACATTAAAACCATAAGCCGACCCCACAACAAAAAATAGCAGTATATATAGGTAGCAGAGCCACTATCACCGTCTATTAGGAGTGGAGGGGGCAGTGAACCTCAACCGGTTTCGCGGTTAACACCGCTTCTTCAGGAGGGTCTATACAAACATAGTAGGAGAAATATGTGTAAAAAACTAGCAAAAGAATTATAAACAGCATAATACACACAGTATACTTTGATACAATAACAGTAACATAATTAGCCAATGCTGTGATCTGCTCACCATGAGACGTTCACTGTGACACGCATGAGTGCCTGGATATCCCCCGCGGCAGACAGGGGGGATAAAAGAATGGTGCTGTCTGGTAAAAATAATAAGTATATAATTGTACTAAGATAATACTATGACTTGCAATTTTTTGGGGGGACACCCGAAAGTGACTAAACCTAAAGAGGAAGTGGGGGGTAAAGGAGGGGGGGAGGGGGGGAAAGAAATAAAGGGGAAAGGAAAGAATTTGATTAAAAGAAAAGAGGAGAGGGGAGGGGGGGGAGGAAAAGGAAGAAAAAGGGAGCAAAAGACAAGGGGAAGGAAGAAAAAGGGATTGGGGGGGAAAGAAGGGGAAAGGGAGGGGGGAGGGAAAGGGGAGAGGATTGGAAGGGGGAGAGAAAGAAAGGGAGGGGGGGAAGAGGTGGAGAAAAAAAGGGGGGGGAGAGGAAAAGGGGGAGGGAGAGAGGGGAGGGGAATTGGAAGGTAGTGTATGTGGGTGATGGGTAGAGGAAGGAAGGAAAAGGGGGGAGGGAGAGTGGAAGGGGGGAAGGGGAAGGGGGAAGGAGGGGGGGAAGGGAGTGTGGGAGGGGGGGGACGGGGGGGGGAAAGGAGGTGTAGAGAGGGGGGGGGTTTGGGGGGGGTTTGGGGGGGAGGGCGAAGGGGTGAAGAAATTGGGAAAATGTGTGTGGAGGGGAAAAAGGTTGGGATCAGTGTGAAGACCAGGCAGTGTTGAGGGCCCATATCCTCTAAGGTTTGGAAGTAAGCCATCACCACCAAAAGTAATAAGTGTTCTGTCTCAACTACAAAGCGATAAAGTTCATCTCCAGGTTGAAGTAGGCCTTACACAAGCTGGTTTGCTATTATCCCTTGCATCGATACAGGCAGTTTAACTCAATGAATAAACTCACAGTTAGGACGACAGACGATGAATCCTTTCGAATGTTCCGTTTAATGATGGATATTCATAGATAGAAAAACGTTGCAGTTGTAAGCCACATGTAAGATGTTTAGCATGGAAGATATACAGGAGTAATGACCAGAATCAGGAAGTGGAGGAGATATATAAAGAACTACGGTGAGAGAGAGAGTTCAGCTAGAAAGAAGGGGGCAGATCTTAAAGACACAGAGCAAGAATAATCACATAGTGTAACACAACACTCCCCGTCTGAAATCTTTAGATTTCATAACCTTAAACTAATATATATATTTTCAATAAGTCCAATACTGACGAATGTCCTGGAACCTGTAATGAAAAACATGCAACAAGCAAATAATAAACGTAAGTTCAACAGAATGAAGAACATAAAGTCACAGTATGATGTCTTCAAATAATTCCAAAGTTCTGAGTAGAACCTGTAGATGGCAGCAATGTACTCCCCGCCGTGCAAACAGCATGGCTAGTCCTTGCACAAGTCCCTCACCTGGCAAAGGAGTACTAACTCTGTAATTGGTCGACTAAAGGTTTGTGTCGATCCTCCCTTGGTTACTTTGACTTCTACCTTCCGGACTTTGTTATCGTCACTGGGCATAACTTTAGTAATAAGACCCATAGGCCACTCATTCCGACAAACTTCCTTGTCTTTTAGAAGGATGAGGTCTCCAACCTTAAGATTTGGCTTAGATGCTTGCCATTTGTTACGACCTTGAAGGTGGTGAAGATACTTTTTCTTCCAGCGATGCCAGAACACATTGGCTAGATGCTGCACCTGCTTCCATTGATGCTTGTAATGATGTGACCGCAGCTTCTGTTTTGTACTTACAGAAGTGTGGAGTGAGGTGTTCACAGTTCTTATTTCCTTATCATCTTCAGGGTTTACTAGCCCATATGTGGTGTCAATAGGGAGTAAGTAAGAGTCCTCACACAGAAACCTTGGAGGTGACAGCCATAGGCTGTCTTGACGAGCAGCAGGTGACACGGCTCTGGTCCCACAGTCAGCTGGGTTGAGTTCAGTGGGAACGTGATGCCATTGACTTGGTAGAGAGAATCTCTTGATACGTTCAACCCTGTTGCTGACGTACACATAAAATTGTTTTGTTTGGTTGTTTATGTAACCAAGTACTACCTTACTGTCTGTATAGAAGGTGAAAGAATCAATTCTAGTGTCCATTTCACTTCGTATGACCTCGGCAATTTCTACTGCTAGCACGGCTGCACAAAGTTCAAGTCTTGGTATGGTATGTGCAGGCTTGGGTGTGAGTTTTGCCTTGCCTAGGACAAAACTACAGTGTGATTCTCCATTCAGTTCAGAGGTCTTCAAATAGGCTACTGCAGCAATAGCTTCAACTGATGCATCAGAGAAAATATGAATCTCTCTCCGGTTAGCAGTTGAAGTGGATCCTGGAACATAGCAACGGGGAATCTGAAGTTTTTCTAGTGACTTCAAAGAATATCTCCACCTTTCCCACTTGTGTTGATTCTCACTAGGCAAGGGAGTATCCCAGTCTATGTTCTCAGTAGACAACTGTCTTAGTAAAATCTTACCTTGAATGGTAACTGGAGCAAAGAAACCCAGTGGGTCATAGATGCTATTCACCACGGACAGGACTCCTCTCTTAGTGAAGGGTTTGTCACAAGTTGACACTTGGAAGGTGAATTTGTCTTGCTTGATGTTCCACAACAAACCCAGACTTCGCTGTACAGGAGGCACATCTGTACCTAAGTCAAGGTTTTTTAGACTAGTGGCATAGTCCTCAGAGTGAAAGGCATTCATAAGTTCCTGGCTGTTGGATATAATCTTGTGCAGTCTAAGGTTTGCTACAGACAGCATCTCCTTTGTTCTGGTGAGAAGATCAATTGCTTCTTTAGCAGTTGGAAAGGACTTAAGTGCGTCATCAACATAGAAGTTTCTTTCAACAAATTGACAGGCATCAGATCCATATTCAACTTCTCCAGTTTGAGCTGTTCTCCTTAGCCCATAAGTTGCCACTGCTGGGGAAGGACTGTTACCGAAGACATGTACCTTCATGCGATAATCTATAACTTCCTTGTTGAGGTCATTGTCTTTGTGCCATAGAAACCTGAGGTAGTTTCTGTTGTCTTCTCTGACGATGAAGCAGTGAAACATCTGTTGAATGTCGGCCATTACTGCTACAGGCTCTTGTCTGAAACGAATCAAGACTCCTGTTAGACTGTTGTTCAAGTTGGGTCCCGTAAGGAGCATGTTGTTAAGAGAAACACCTTCGTGCTGAGCACTGGATTCAAAGACAACTCTGATTTGGTCTGGTTTGCGTGGGTGATACACGCCAAAGGATGGAAGGTACCAGCATTCTTCTCCCTCCTTTAGTGGGGGAGCAGGCTCTGCATGATCTCTGTCAAATACATTTTGCATAAAGTCCACAAAGTGCTTTTGCATCTCTGGTTTCCTGCTTAAGTTTCGCTTTAAGGAGGAGAATCTACTGATGGCCTGCTGTAAGTTGTTGGGCAATCTCTCTCTTGGGAGACGAAAGGGTAGGGGTGCTACCCAGTTATTGGAGTCATCTTGAAAGAACTCATTGTCCATTACCTTGATGAATTCTTTTTCTTCCATTGAAGGAGCCAGTATGTCATCTTCACTGGTTGCATTAAACACTGTAGAGCCGAAGTCGCCATCATGGCAGGAGAAAGGGCTTGTGTCACCTGAGATACCATGTTGCCATTCGTGGCTGGCTATCTTCTCTTTCACCCAGTAGTGATGTGGGCATGGCTCAAAGTAAGTGTTTCGCCATTTGGCAGAACATTTGACTTGAATGACGAAATGTTGGTAGGTCTTTTCATTTTGCCTATGCAGACATTGCCTATGATGACCCACCCTAGATCCGTGTGCTGGGCAAATGGGGCATCTGGGGGTCCACTGACTTGTCTGTGTACCTTGTGAACTCTTAGAATGTCTCTTCCTAACAGAAGAAGGATCTGAGCATCTTTGTCAAGCGGCGGTATCTCATTTGCTATTACCTTGAGGTGAGGGTGATGGAAAGCAGCAGCTGGAGTAGGGATTTCTTTCCTGTTGGCAGGTATCTGATTGCACTCAACAAGTGTAGGTAAGGGTAATTGCAAGTTACCTTTGAGAGAAGATACCATGAGTCCATGAGCCCTTCTTCCAGAAACCTCTATAGTTCCACTACAGGTACCCAAGGTGTAAGGATGAGCTTCGCCTTTTATTTCAAATAGATTGTACAATTCAGATTTTGCAAGTGATCGATTGCTCTGATCGTCTAAGATAGCATATGCCTTTAGAGACTTTTCTGGTTGATCCTTGTGGTATATGTTCACCAAGCATATCTTAGCACAGGACTTACCACAGCGGTCTTCTCCACAAACTTCAGTGCAGGATGAAGAAATGATGGTAGAATTAGGCACCTGGTCTGTATTCTCCCCGCCATGCGTTAACCTGGGAGGAGTGTTGGCAGGTTGTGCAGAGCTGGGCTCAAGAGGATGGAGGGCTTGCACATGTTCTTCAGAGCCACACTCTATGCACTTGATGGACACATTACAGTCCCTTGCAAAATGTTCTGTAGAAGCACAGCACCTGAAACATACCCTAAATGTCTTTAAAAGCTCCTTGCGCTCTTCCAGAGGCTTTTTCCTAAAGCCGATACATTTATTGAGGGGGTGTGGCTTCTTGTGTATGGGACACTCTCTGTTAGGGTTTTCAATCTTCCTACTCTGTTTGTTCGTGGCCAGAACTGTGGTAGGAGTGGGAAGGATGTCAGTCTTTTTCACGGACACTGGGCCTCTATGGTTTCTATAGTTGCCCTGAAGACTGGTACTCTTAGGAAAGGGTGAGAAGAGACTGTACTCACCGTAGGAAAAACTTGGATCGTTCTTGGTCTCTGCAATTTCCCTGATGAATTCACAGAAGAAAGAGAATGGAGGGAAGGAAACCTTGCTCTCTCTTTTGTATGATGACCCTAGTGCAGTCCATTTCTCTTGCAAACCATACGGGAGCTTGGAGACAATTGGGTTTACCCCTCTTGGAGTGTCAAGGTAACTGAGTCCAGGTAGTTTTGGGTCTGTCTTGGCTAGCTGAAGCTCAAGGAGAAGGTCACTCAGTCTCTGGAACTCCTTGTTGTCCTTACCAGATATCTTTGGGAAAGTTTCCAGACGCATGAACAAAGCATTTTCTATAGCTTCTGGACTGCCATAACTTTGCTCTAGTCGCATGCAGCTGTGAGGCCTGCAGTAGGATTGTCCATGAAAACCGATCTTAATGGCTTAACACGTGCAGCAGATAGAGGACCAAGCCATTTGATCAGCAGATTCAATTCTTGATCAGCTGTAATGCCAATATTGCTGATTGTAGTTCTGAAGGCACATTTCCAACTTCTGTAGTTCTCAGGTTGGTCATCAAAACTTGTAAGACCAGTCTTTGTGAGCTCTCTGCGAAGCATGTACCTCACAAACTCTTCTGTCTCAGTTGTCTCCGCCTTTATGTGAGATGCTGTTGGCTGTATGGTACTGATTGCGTTATCTTTGACATTGTTGTTAAAGGACACAGGGAAATATGGTGCAGCAGATGCATCCAGGTGAGTTGCTTGCTTGAAGTCAGTTGTTCCAATGGTACGTTGATTCAAGGCTGTACCGATGACTGGAGATTGATGACTTGCTTGAAGCTTGCGCTGATGCTCTGTGACGTATGAAGGCAGGCAAGGTAGGCAGGTAGGAAATGCAGTGGAGTGATTTTGAGTGCAGGAAGTTGCTGGAACCTCTTTAACTTGAAGCTGTGAAGGAGTCTCTATGTAGCCGGGAGCATTGGAGACAATGGAGTGTGCACTGCAGTGGCTTAGGACATAGTCTTTAGTGCGTTTGAGGGGGTCTTCCATATCTGCTATGTTTAGGTTAATGCTGTCTTTCTCACTTGCACCTTCGTCTGCACTGATAGCTTGCTGTAGGACCCTTAGCTTTGCCATAGCTGCGTCATGTTTACACTGTTCATTTAAGGTTTCCATTGTTGCTCTTTGTCGTGCTGACTGCGCTTCCAACTCTGCTCTTTTTTCTGCATATGCCACCTGCACTTTGCTGGCTTCCACTTCAGCGCGGGCATTAATAAGTCGCTCACTGAGTGTTGAGTATCTTGAACTATGGGATCTTGATGAGTTTTTAGAACGTCTGGTGGAAACAGATCTGTGAGATGCAGTGTCCTGTAACAGCTTTATTTTTGCTTCTGCCTTTAATCTGGTTTGCTGGATAAAACTGTCTCTTTCAATATTGAGAGCATTGACGTGCTTTAATTGTGTCATCGCACTTTCTGTATTCATGTTTTGTAAGACATTAGTGAATTTGCTGCTGGTAAGCTGATAAAGCTCATATGAGGCAGAAAGTTGTTTAATGGCGCCCTCTAGTGTCAATAGTTCACGTTCAACAGACACTGTATTGGCTTCAGCAAGGATTTTCTCCCAGACTAATTCCAAGCTATTTGACAATTCAGTCCTTGAAGCTTCATAATTCTCCATTACTTTCCAAGTGGGTTTAACTGAGCGTTTGGGTAACTCAGTTTCTTCAGGAACTTGTGGGGAGGTAGATGTGAGTTCACATGCAGAAGCTTGATCACTCATGATAGCAGACTGACTGTGAAAGCAGGCAGGATCTGTGTGCTGAAATATGACACTGTGCAGATTGTCTCAGGCTATAAGGCTGCCATGTGCTGCTCTGTCCCTTCTGTCTTGCTATGAGGGCAGTAAATCTTGTCTGTTTCAGTACTGACATGCAGAAATCTTGTAATTAGGCTGTGAAACTCAGTTTTTCTACTATTCTGTCTCAACTACAAAGCGATAAAGTTCATCTCCAGGTTGAAGTAGGCCTTACACAAGCTGGTTTGCTATTATCCCTTGCATAGATACAGGCAGTTTAACTCAATGAATAAACTCACAGTTAGGACGACAGACGATGAATCCTTTTGAATGTTCCGTTTAATGATGGATATTCATAGATAGAAAAACGTTGCAGTTGTAAGCCACATGTAAGATGTTTAGCATGGAAGATATACAGGAGTAATGACCAGAATCAGGAAGTGGAGGAGATATATAAAGAACCATAGGCGTGCCCACGGGGTGTGCCGGGTGTGCCCAGGCACACCCTAATCATGCCTGCTGTGCTCTTGTTCTGCACTGACTGCCTTCACTCTGCAACATGTCCCTGTGTGTAACTCATTTACCCAACACTGCCTGGGGTAAATGTCCGCCAGAAAATACAGCTGTGTGCTTTGAGTGGAAGGAATAAGCAGGGAGGGAACTAGCCGTGGAGAAACCCAGCTGGGAGCCGCATAAGCCGATGCAGCTTCTATAGGTCCGGCTACAGGTCCCGCAGGCGCCGGCGGAGTGATCTACATCTGCACTCCGCCTCCCCCCCTCCGTCCTCTCTCTCCCTTTGAAGCAGCAAAGCGGAGCCTGGATAGTGGAGCCTGCAGCCTGCTGGATCAAGGTGAGCACTGCAGTGAGAGCCGCTCTGCTCTGCCTTGCAGTAATAACGAAAGGCAGATAACAGGACTCTGCCTGACTTTCTAGAGCCATCTTGCTCGGGAGTGGGATTGCAAGTGCTCAGTGTTCTGTTGGTCCTGTCCGTTCTCCCAACCCCTCCCTGACTCCACTAACTGTCCAATGCCACACTCCGCCTCCCATTTGTGTCCGCCCAACCCCGCCCACAGTCCAACCCCCTGCATGCAATGCCTGCAAGCTGTGATTGGGGTGTTGTGAGACGCTGGGCGGGAGATATGAAACAATGGCTGCTATTGCTGCATAAGCCACCTAAAGGGGAACGAGCCTGAGAGGAGGGAGGCATAATTGGTAAGTGAAACTTTTGCACACAGAACAAAACCCCTGTCTCCCCCTGCCACCTTTTGCACTGCCCCCCACTCCTGCCTCCATCTCTCCATTCTCTCCATTCTCTCTCCCCTTCTCACTTCCTCCTCTACCCCCCCCCCACTCTCTCTCTCTCTCTCATCTCTCTATCTCTCTTCTTGTTATATACAGACCAGTGTATATAATGTACCGTATGGTGTACATATAATGTACAGACTGTACCCTGGCACCATACGGTACATTATATACAGACCAGTGTATATATAACATACAGCGTGGTGTCGGGCGGTGACACATGTTTTGGCGCACCTGGTGACACCAACCCTAGTGACGCCACTCAGTGAGACAGCACTGAACAGGGCAGGCAGTGGGCAAATGATGGACCCAAAAAAAAAAAATGAAACCAATCGATATGATATGCACACTACCCTGGCTTGTCACTGTCAGCAAAAAAGTGTGTGTATATATATATATTTAAAAAGACGCACTTTTTTGCTGACAAGCCAGGGTTCATATAGTTTGGAATTGTATATGTAATACATATATATTTATTTTTAGACAATAAATATATACACAATTCAAATCGATATGAACCCTGGCTTGTCAGCAAAAAAGTGCATATTTATATATATATATATATATATATATATATATATACTGTGAGGGGGTTAGCTCGGCAGCGGGTGTGTGTGACCCCCGAGATGGGCTCCCCACACAAAAACAGGCCCAGCAAACGGAGGTTGTGGTTTTCAAAATCAAAAAGGTGCGGTTTATTTTCTATTTACAGTGACAAAACACAGCAAAGCAAAAGAAACATAAACAAAATAAATCCTGGTCAACTTGACCTCTGACTAAACATACAGGTTTCCTAACTAACAACTGGGATCAGCCTAGTGCTGTCCTAGTCCCTAAGTCCCTGGTTTTAAATGTCCAAGCAAATAGCCACACAGGCTTTGTCTCACCGCACAGGGGTTCACTCTCCCTAGACAGTCCACACAGGTCTGGTTCCAGGCATGAGCTAACACCTAATGAATCTGGGAGTTTTTATAGAGGCCTAAATGAGCTGACAAGCTTCAGCTGGCCTCATCAACTCCCTGTCTGTACGACGCCCCACACTCTCCCTAGAGGTATGAGTCATCCATGAGCCCACTAGCCTTATACAACTCTCCACCTAGTTGTATAAGTCGGCGTAAAGCCTGAATCTGGGCGAAATATATCTACCCCCCTGGATGCAACCAGGTGACTTTACCTTCCTGCTGTCACATACCCCCCCTCTTGTTTTAACCTCGGGGTTGGAACACCAGCAATCAGGCATTCATGTACTCGAGACAAAGCATCCACATTCCCCATTTGAACGCCAGGGTGATGCTTTACTGTGAAGTTGAATTCCTGGAGGGCCAGGAACCACCTATTCACTCTTCTATTTGTTTCCTTGTTTTGAGCCATCCACTTTAACGGAGCGTGATCCGTAACCATGTCAAAGTGCCTACCTAGCAGGTAGTACCGAAGGGAATCTAGAGCCCACTTCACCGCTAAACACTCCTTTTCAACGGTGGCGTAATTTACCTCATGGGACTTCAACTTCCTGCTGAGGTAAATGACTGGGTGCTCTTCCCCGTTCCAGACCTGGGACAATACTGCTCCTAACCCCACATCTGACGCATCACTTTGTACGACAAAGTCTTTAGAGAAGTCGGGTGAGTACAACACTGGCTGGCTACATAAGGCTTGTTTCAAGAATTGGAATGCTGCCTCAGCCTCGGGGGTCCATTTAATCATGACCGACCCTTTCCCCTTCGTCAGGTTGGTTAGGGGCACAGCCTTAGAAGCAAAGTGGGGAATGAATCGCCGATAATACCCAGCGATTCCCAGAAAGGCTCGTACCTGCTTCTTGCTGTTGGGACGTGGCCAACTCTGGATGGCCTCGACTTTGTTGAGTTGGGGTTTTATTACTCCCCTCCCAATGGTGTACCCAAGATATTTGGCCTCCTCCTGCCCAATGGTACACTTCTTGGGGTTAGCCATAAACCCCGCTTCCCGAACAGAGTCCAGGACTGCTTGCACTTTTGGCAGATGTGAGGCCCAATCTGTGCTATGGACAATTATGTCATCCAGGTAAGCCGCAGCATACTTCCGATGGGGCCTCAGCATCTGGTCCATTTTCCGCTGGAATGTGGCCGGCGCATTCTGTAACCCGAACGGCATTCTTTTATATTGGAACGCCCCGTCTGGGGTTACAAATGCGGTTTTCTCTTTGGCCGACTTGGCCAGGGGGATTTGCCAATACCCTTTTGTGAGGTCAAGAGTCGTCATGTATCGGGCTGTTCCCAGCCGGTCGATCAACTCATCTATACGTGGCATGGGGTAGGTGTCAAATTTTGTAACTTTGTTCAACTGACGAAAATCGTTACAAAATCGCCAGCTCCCATCCGGTTTAGGCACCAACACAATGGGACTAGACCAATCACTTTGGGACTCCTCTATCACCCCTAAGTTCAGCATTTTCTGTACTTCCTCCCGTATTGCCTCCCGTCGGGCCTCTGGGATCCGATAGGGTTTTAACTTCACCCTTTCACCGGGCGGGGTAATGATGTCATGCTCTACCCCAGATGTTTGTCCCGGCAGCTCAGAGAATACCTCCTTGTTGCGAAGCACAAACTCCTTAACCTCCTGTTGTTGGGGTTGTGACAAGGTGGCTGCTATTCCAACCTCAGGAATCACGCAACCAGTTTGAGCTGGTGACCAAGTGTCTGCGACTAGGGACTCTCTATCCCTCCAGGCTTTCAACAGATTAACGTGATAGATCTGTTCGGGCTTTCGCCTTCCTGGTTGTCTGACCTTGTAATTCACTTCGCTCACTTTTTCCATTATCTCGTAGGGGCCTTGCCATTTGGCAAGGAATTTACTTTCAACCGTAGGGACAAGTACCAGTATCCTATCCCCCGGGGAAAAGGTACGGGTCTTGGCTCCACGGTTGTACACTCTCTGCTGTGCTAACTGCGCTTGGGCCAAATGTTCCTTCACGATGGGCATTACCTGTGCAATTCGGTCTTGCATCAGGGCGACATGCTCAATCACACTCCTGTGGGGAGAACTCTCACTTTCCCAAGTTTCCTTGGCAATATCCAACAGCCCTCTTGGGTGTCTCCCATACAGTAACTCAAAGGGGGAGAATCCCGTAGAGGATTGGGGCACCTCCCTAATAGCAAACATCAGATAAGGAAGTAGACAGTCCCAATCCTTTCCATCTCTATCCACCACTTTCTTCAACATTTGTTTTAGGGTTTTGTTGAACCTTTCAACCAGCCCATCGGTTTGGGGGTGATACACAGATGTACGTAATTGCGTCACTTTGAACAATTTACACAGCTCCTTCATAACCCGGGACATAAAGGGTGTACCTTGGTCCGTAAGCAGTTCTTTACAAATACCCACCCGGCTAAACACAAGAGATAGCTCTTTGGCTATGGTTTTGGCCGAGGTATTTCGGAGAGGGATCGCTTCTGGATAACGGGTGGCATAGTCCATTATAACTAATATGTACTGGTGCCCCCTAGCGGACTTGATTATAGGACCTACCAAATCCATGGCGATCCTCTCAAACGGGACCTCAATGATGGGTAGAGGGACCAGCGGGCTACGGAAATGTGGCATCGGGGCCGACCTCTGACACACAGGGCAGGAGGAACAATAATTTTCTATGTCCTTCATCACCCCCGGCCAATAGAATCTCTGTAATACCCTCTCTCGGGTTTTCTCTGTCCCCAGATGACCTCCAAGAATGTGCCCATGGGCCAACTCCAACACCAACTTCCTGTAAGGTTTGGGCACCACAAGCTGCTCAACGGTTTCTTCTGCCCTTTTTGCCACCCGATACAGTAGGTCCTTCTCTACGCTGAAGTATGGGTAAGTGCAGGTATTATCTGGGTTCACTAACTCGCCATCTATTTTCACTACGTTTTCCCGTGCCTTTATTAGGGCGGGGTCTTTCAACTGTTCTGTGGCAAAGTTTTCCCTGTGAACCTCAAGATCAGAAAACTCCACAGACGGTAGGTTTTCGTCTGAGGAGGTGGGCTCCTCTCCAGTTTCTTGAGTCTCCCCTGCCAATACTGATAAGGGAAATTCCGGAGAGTCCTCACCACTCTCAGGGGAGTTCTGGCTATCACATTCCTGGTACATAGGGGCACCAGTGGGGGGCTCAGGATCATCCCACAGTTCCCAGAACTTCGGAAAATCCCTTCCCACAATGGCGTCATGCGGTAACTGAGATACTAAGCCCACTGGATGAGAGAGGGTACCTTTGGGGGTCTCGAAACACACTGTAGTCACTGGATACTCTCGGGTGTCCCCATGCACACAAATAACAGCTACCTTGCTATTCCCAGAGACCTCTGTTTTAACTAACTCAGCCTTTATCAGGGTCACAAGGCTACCTGAATCCAAAAATACCACAACCTTTCTACCATTAACACACATTTTGCATAAATGTTTCTCAGTTCCTCGAATGGCAGTGCATGCGACTGTCGCACACAGCGACTGACGTCTGCCCGTCAGAAAGTCACACTGCATGGGTTCCTCCACAACCGGGCAATTGGCTGCAATATGTCCCGCTTGCCGGCAGCGGTAGCAAACGATCCTTCTTGCGGCCTCTTGAGCCGCTGATTTCCCAGGCTGTTCTCGCCAAACTTGGGGTAGAGCTCCCACCCTCTCACTCTCTCCACCCTCACCCCTTGGAATCCTCTTATCCGCCCCTGGGGATGGTCTGGTCTTAGGGTGGAAAGTCCGAGTGTCTCTGGAAGAGGCCGTCAGGTTCTCTGTAGCCAAGTATTTCTCCACACGATCCACAAGACCATCGGCCGTCTCTGGGTCTCCATGGCTTACCCACTTTTGGATGGCAGTAGGAAGAGCTCTCAAAAACCGATCCATTACAACACGTTCCACAATCTTTGGTGCGGACAAAGTCTCTGGCTGTAGCCACTTTCTGCTCAGGTGAATGAGATCATACATTTGAGACCTGGGGGGTTTTCCAAGCTGGAAAGTCCAGTTATGCACACGCTGAGCCC
Organism: Rana muscosa; assembly: GCA_029206835.1. NCBI lineage: Eukaryota > Metazoa > Chordata > Amphibia > Anura > Ranidae > Rana > Rana muscosa. Next base: position 1,065,694,030 of record CM055117.1, read on the forward strand.
GGACAGCCTGGGTGACACCCAGCCTTGCCAATATTTCAGCTTTTAGCATCACATAGTCTTTTGCTTGGTTAGGCTCTAGGTCATAGTAAGCTTTCTGCGATTCACCAGTTAACAGAGGAGCCACCAGTCCAGCCCACTGCTCCTCAGGCCACTTTTCTCTTTCAGCGGTCCTTTCAAATGTGGTCAAAAATACCTCTGGATCATCCTCTCCAGTCATTTTTGTCAATAAACGACTCACCCCAAAGGACGCGGTATTAGTGGGACGGCTTTCCTCACTGGTCTGCGGACGTTGCTGCATTACTGCTTCCATCTGTTGTTGTAGTCTCTGCTCTTGCTTCTGCAACAGGTCTATGAAGCGGGCCTCAGATTGCTGCTGGGCTTGTTGCGGAGCCTCCAGACTCTGTTGCAAAGTTGCGTTTGTCTGCTGCTGGGCTGCAAGGCTCTGTTGATGAGCTTGCTGCTGGGCTGCGAAGTTCTTTTGCAAACCTGCATTTGTCTGCTGTTGATTGGCATTTGCTAGAGCCAGCTGCTTCAGTATCTCCTCCATGCTGGCTTAAAAACAAAACTGCCCGCATTCTCCACCAACTGTGAGGGGGTTAGCTCGGCAGCGGGTGTGTGTGACCCCCGAGATGGGCTCCCCACACAAAAACAGGCCCAGCAAACGGAGGTTGTGGTTTTCAAAATCAAAAAGGTGCGGTTTATTTTCTATTTACAGTGACAAAACACAGCAAAGCAAAAGAAACATAAACAAAATAAATCCTGGTCAACTTGACCTCTGACTAAACATACAGGTTTCCTAACTAACAACTGGGATCAGCCTAGTGCTGTCCTAGTCCCTAAGTCCCTGGTTTTAAATGTCCAAGCAAATAGCCACACAGGCTTTGTCTCACCGCACAGGGGTTCACTCTCCCTAGACAGTCCACACAGGTCTGGTTCCAGGCATGAGCTAACACCTAATGAATCTGGGAGTTTTTATAGAGGCCTAAATGAGCTGACAAGCTTCAGCTGGCCTCATCAACTCCCTGTCTGTACGACGCCCCACACTCTCCCTAGAGGTATGAGCCATCCATGAGCCCACTAGCCTTATACAACTCTCCACCTAGTTGTATAAGTCGGCGTAAAGCCTGAATCTGGGCGAAATATATCTACCCCCCTGGATGCAACCAGGTGACTTTACCTTCCTGCTGTCACAATATATATTTATTTATATATATATACACACAGACGCACGTGTGTTTGAGCTTTGGTTTGAGGTGCACACCCTAATGCAGTAGGCTGCGCACGCCTATGTAAAGAACTACGGTGAGAGAGAGAGTTCAGCTAGAAAGAAGGGGACAGATCTTAAAGACACAGAGCAAGAATAATCACATAGTGTAACACAACAATAAGGGTAGTCTTACCTCAACAGAAAAAACAGTCAAACTCACTGGGGATTTATACCATATAAGGCTAATTAATTAGCCAGGGGGTAACTGCTAGATGGCCATCGATCATGGCCAGTTGGGACAAGCGTGTATAAGTACTTTGCCAAGGGGTACAGATGGCTGCACAGGAGATAAGACAGTAAAAAATGGGATTAAATTAGTTGCAATGGGGTAGAAAGGTACCTAGTGTAGCTAACAACCGGCGCTTACCTTAGCAGTGTGTCCGTATATGGTTCCCCAGGGAGAGTGTGTTCACCACTCACATCAATGGCTTGTAAAAAGCCATTTAAATGTGTTCCCCAACCCCGCCGTCTTCCACGCCGCAAGCAACGTGCGGCGTGTGACGTCACAGGGTCATCCCTTCCTCACACGACGGAGCGCTAAGCTGCTACGTCGGTGCGCGTCTGAAGACCCAATGGCCGTGAGGCCAGGTATTCAGGCGCTGGGACGTGATGACGCTAGGTCATCCAGACCCGGAAGGAAACATGTCCGCCGATAGGATAATGGTAGGGCATTCCCCGCGTCATGTGACTCGTCTGTTATGGGAAACATCACAGCAGAGGCTATACAAATCAAGAGAATTATACATTACATATTATACATGTCAATAATGCAAGTTATAACAGAAATAACTACCAGAATCAAAACAAGATTCTGATATAATCACAGAATTGCAGCAATGGGGGGGGGGCAGGGGGAGAGGGGGGAGGGAAAGGAGCCGAGCCATAGATGCTGGATCATAACTTAGCCCAAACAATGGGCAGATATCCGATTGTGCAGGCAATTGGGGATATCCAGAACAAACCCCAATTAACGACCAAGAGGGACCAGGAAAAAGAGAGCGGGGGGGAGGGGCAGGAAAAATTACAGGAAGGATTTATACGAATTCATTTCATTTAACCCAGGAGAATTAGTAGCGTTGAGATGCTCTATCCATAGGGTTTCCCGCTGTAGGATAGTTTTATCCCAGTCACCACCTCTGGGACTGGGCGCAACCACCTCCAAAACGAGAAACCGAACTGCGGATAGATCATAGCGATGATATAGTCCTATATGTCGCCCAATAGTTGTGAGTTTACCGTTGCCAGAATAGTAAATGTGATCTCCAATGCGCTGTCTAATTACCCACGTAGAATGCCTTACATGAGCATACCATCAGATATACAACTCCCTTGGTGCCACAATCCGCATATGTGGAGGGATGAAAAAGTTCTCCATTGGGGAGAATGAAATTTCTACCCTCCAAGACCCAAGGGCACCGAGGGCAGTTCCCACATTGGTAAGTGCCATTAGGTCCTGATGTAGAGACATCATGGGGTGTATAATGACTCTGGGTCAGGTGGTCACGTAGTGAACGAGCTCTACGGAACACCAGTTCAGGATTAGGCTTAAGATGTTTATGTAGAGTAGTATTATCGGTGAGTAGGTGCCAATGTTTGGTTAAGATATTTCTAAGTGTATGGTGATGATCGGAGAAAGTAGTGACAAATCTAACAGATTCCTGATTAATTTCAATTTAGGGGGAGGGTAGAGCAAGGATTGTCTGGATCGAAGGCAAGCCTTGTTATAGGCTTTTCTTAAATTGGAGCGGGAGTAGCCCCTTGAGAGGAGGCGTTCGCGCAAAGCATCAGCCTGAATCTTGAAATCACTTGATGATGCACAGTTTCTGCGAAGACGCAAATACTGTGCAAACGGAATACTCCATATCAATGGTTTTGGGTGGGCACTGTTAGCATATAGTAATGTGTTACCGGCAGTTGGCTTGCGATAAAGATCAGTGCCAAGAGTGCCATCTGATTGTTTGATGATGACCAGGTCCAAAAAAGGGATCCGGACATCATCAAACTGTACAGTAAATGTAAGATTGAGATCATTTTGATTAAGCAATTCTACAAATTGTATAAGCTGTGGACTACTACCAGTCCATACCAACAGGAGATCATCAATATACCTGTACCAAACTAGTACATGTTCAAGCAATTGTGTGTAATGGTCATCTGTATTGATAAGTCGCTCCCATCCGCCCAAATACAAATTGGCATATGCCGGGGCACACGATGTCCCCATTGCGACCCCTTGGGTCTGTAAAAAGAGTTGGTTGTTGAAAACAAAATAATTTTTAGTCAGTATAAATTGTAATAACTTTAAGATGAATTCATTGAGTGGCCATGAAGTACGTTCCTGCTCGTGCAGGAAGGAGCCGGCCATCCGGATGCCCTGCTCGTGGGGGATGCTCGAGTATAAGGCCTCGACATCAATAGCCACGAGCAGGGCATCCGGAGGGACCCGGATCCCCTCAATATGTCGCAACAAATCAGAGGTGTCTCTGATGTACGAGGGTAGGCCACTGACGTGTGGCATCAGGAAGGCATCGACAAATTTACTGGCATTGTCAGTAAGGGATGCGATCCCCGAGACAATGGGATGACCTGGGGGTTTATGGACATTTTTATGCGTTTTGGGCAAAGCATAAAATGTAGGGGTACGAGGGAATTTAGGAATAAGGAACTCTAACGTGTCCTTGTCAATGAGGCCTGACCAAAAGGCCTCAGTGCAAAGGACACGGAGTTCTGTGTGGAAAGATGAAACAGTAGAGTCTGAAATAGGGCAATACCAATTAGGGTTTTTTAGTATTGACAAACACATGTTTTGATAGAAATCATGTGACATGAGGATTATGTTGCCTCCTTTATCTGAATTTTTTATCACTAGATCAGGATTCCTTTGTAAAGTTTTTAGCGCTTTGGTCTGACCATAGGTAAGGTTAGGGGGGATAGCCTGCCATTTTTGTCTCTTTAGGTCACGGATGGTAGCCTGCACAAAGGCCCATATGGCCGGGCAAGTCATGAGGTCTGGGAACCTCCGCGAACGGAGCTCGAATGTTTTGGATGTGTGTAACACTGTGGAGGTGTGAGGTTGGGAGATAGGCTGTGATGACTGAGAGTCATCCACAGCTCCTTCATCATAAAGGAGCATGAGGTCGCGGAGGGCACGAAACTCCTCCATAGAGAAATGTTTTGTGCGCTCCGCAAGCTCACGCTCTAGGTTGATTTTGGCTCGATCGTGATCGTAAATGTATTTGAAGGTAAGGTTACGGGCAAACAAATAGAGATCTTTGATGGTCTCTGTAACCTTCAGTGAATCAAGAGGGCAAAAGCCCAAACCCAATTAGAGGACTGAAGACTCATCATCAGTCAATACATACGAGGTGAGGTTAATAATGTTTAATTCAGTGTTGCGTGAGGAATTGTGGGCAGTGGTGGGGGGAGTGATGGTGGTTGGGAAGTTTTGTGAACAAAGGTGTCTAAGTTTCCCTGTTGCTTTTTCAGAGCTAAAAAAATAGCGTCTTCGTTTACTTTGGAGTATTTATTAGTCATTGAGCCAAGAATTTTAGGGATCGCTCCATGTAATGATGTGGACACAGCAGTCCCACTGGTATTGAGACTGGTAGTGTCAACAACATCGCACGGGGAAAGTCCACGTGTTTTGGTCCCATTTTTGCCTTTTTTACCCTTCTTAAGGCCAGTGGGGGGGGGGGTGTACCCCCTCCGTATCTCAATCTCTTACGAGATGAGTTAACTGCTGGTGTAGCAGTATGGCGTGTGGCATTATTTTGTGAAAAGGTGGATGAGAGTGAGGAGCCTGACTCGGCCTCAGTGGTGGGGTTTCTGGTGTGGTTAGCACGTTGGAATCCTCTCCTTGTGGGTACACCATCAGACCACTTATAGGCATGTCCTTCAGAGAAAACAGCTTTGTCTTTATTGAATTTGGTTTGTTTTTTAATGATAATTTCTTTATTAATCATTTCTAGACGTTCTTTGAGTTCCTTCCACTTGGTTGTGAAGATGGTATTACCAACCAAGTGGAGGTATTGAGAATTAAGATTATCTATTTCTTGATCTAGTATGGTCATATCTAATGAATATTGTACTACCAATGATTTCATCAGTTCAAAGCTGTAACTCGAAAGAGTATTCTCCCATAGTCTCTTAAACTCTATTGAGGGCTCCTTGATGTATTTTCCTTTATGTAATAAATATATTTTTTTTATACTAGACATCAGTGTCACTCAATCAGTGCCTAGAAAAATCCAATTTTCTTCCTATTTGATCATCCATGGGTAGGATGGTACTAGCAGCCATCACCCCTTGTTCATTAGGCTTTTCTTCTTTATCAATCATTATGGATGATGGCACTATTTTTTGCTTATGATTATTGTTCATAATTGAGGCTATACTCCAACAACTGTCTATTCTATAGGGTGGATAACACACCCATTTTTCTCTCCTCTTGTGCGGTAGCACAAGTGAGTGCCTCTATTTATTATTGAAGTGAAAACATTTTTTGTAATTCCCCTTTTTCCTTTATATAAACTTTCTCACCTGCAGTTTGTGGGGTTGGGCACCTCCCTCTAGGAGATACCTGAGCCATGGATGTTCTGGGCACCGATTGGATGGGGTTCATGTCAAATATTCACACTTCCTGTTTGAAAGATCACAAAATTGAAGATGATCTTAAGTTGTTTTTTGCCAAAATGTTTACCCTTCTGAAACGCAAATCACATTTGTATTGGCACATAGAATATTTTAGACTCTATCTGGCTGATAACATTTGTCCAATTGGACTAAGAGACCATCAAGGAGCCCTCAATAGAGTTTAAGAGACTATGGGAGAATACTCTTTCGAGTTGCAGCTTTGAACTGATGAAATCATTGGTAGTACAATATTCATTAGATATGACCATACTAGATCAAGAAATAGATAATCTTAATTCTCAATACCTCCACTTGGTTGGTAATACCATCTTCACAACCAAGTGGAAGGAACTCAAAGAACGTCTAGAAATGATTAATAAAGAAATTATCATTAAAAAACAAACCAAATTCAATAACGACAAAGCTGTTTTCTCTGAAGGACATGCCTATAAGTGGTCTGATGGTGTACCCACAAGGAGAGGATTCCAACGTGCTAACCACACCAGAAACCCCACCACTGAGGCCGAGTCAGACTCCTCACTCTTATCCACCTTTTCACAAAATAATGCCACACGCCATACTGCTACACCAGCAGTTAACTCATCTCGTAAGAGATTGAGATACGGAGGGGGTACACCCCCCACTGGCCTTAAGAAGGGTAAAAAAGGCAAAAATGGGACCAAAACACGTGGACTTTCCCCGTGCGATGTTGTTGACACTACCAGTCTCAATACCAGTGGGACTGCTGTGTCCACATCATTACATGGAGCGATCCCTAAAATTCTTGGCTCAATGACTAATAAATACTCCAAAGTAAACAAAGACGCTATTTTTTTAGCTCTGAAAAAGCAACAGGGAAACTTAGACACCTTTGTTCACAAAACTTCCCAACCACCATCACTCCCCCCACCACTGCCCACAATTCCTCACGCAACACTCAATTAAACATTATTAACCTCACCTCGTATGTATTGACTGATGATGAGTCTTCAGTCCTCCAATTGGGTTTGGGCTTTTGCCCTCTTGATTCACTGAAGGTTACAGAGACCATCAAAGATCTCTATTTGTTTGCCCGTAACCTTACCTTCAAATACATTTACGATCACGATCGAGCCAAAATCAACCTAGAGCGTGAGCTTGCGGAGCGCACAAAACATTTCTCTATGGAGGAGTTTCGTGCCCTCCGCGACCTCATGCTCCTTTATGATGAAGGAGCTGTGGATGACTCTCAGTCATCACAGCCTATCTCCCAACCTCACACCTCCACAGTGTTACACACATCCAAAACATTCAAGCTCCGTTCGCGGAGGTTCCCAGACCTCATGACTTTCCCGGCCATATGGGCCTTTGTGCAGGCTACCATCCGTGACCTAAAGAGACAAAAATGGCAGGCTATCCCCCCTAACCTTACCTATGGTCAGACCAAAGCGCTAAAAATTTTACAAAGGAATCCTGATCTAGTGATAAAAAATTCAGATAAAGGAGGCAACATAATCCTCATGTCACATGATTTCTATCAAAACATGTGTTTGTCAATACTAAAAAACCCTAATTGGTATTGCCCTATTTCAGACTCTACTGTTTCATTTTTCCACACAGAACTCCGTGTCCTTTGCACTGAGGCCTTTTGGTCAGGCCTCATTGACAAGGACACGTTAGAGTTCCTTATTCCTAAATTCCCTCGTACCCCTACGTTTTATGCTTTGCCCAAAATGCATAAAAATGTCCATAACCCCCCAGGTCGTCCCATTGTCTCGGGGATCGGATCCCTTACTGACAATGCCAGTAAATTTGTCGATGCCTTCCTGATGCCACACGTCAGTGGCCTACCCTCGTACATCAGAGACACCACTGATTTGTTGCAACATATTGAGGGGATCCGGGTCCCTCCGGATACCCTGCTCGTGGCTATTGATGTCGAGGCCTTATACTCGAGCATCCCCCATGAGCAGGGCATCCAGATGGCCGGCTCCTTCCTGCACGAGCAGGAACGTACTTCATGGCCACTCAATGAATTCATCTTAAAGTTATTACAATTTATACTGACTAAAAATTATTTTGTTTTCAACAACCAACTCTTTTTACAGACCCAAGGGGTCGCAATGGGGACATCGTGTGCCCCGGCATATGCCAATTTGTATTTGGGCGGATGGGAGCGACTTATCAATGCAGATGACCATTACACACAATTGCTTGAATATGTACTAGTTTGGTACAGGTATATTGATGATCTCCTGTTGGTATGGACTGGTAGTAGTCCACAGCTTATACAATTTGTAGAATTGCTTAATCAAAATGATCTCAATCTTACATTTACTGTACAGTTTGATGATGTCCGGATCCCTTTTTTGGACCTGGTCATCATCAAACAATCAGATGGCACTCTTGGCACTGATCTTTATCGCAAGCCAACTGCCGGTAACACATTACTATATGCTACCAGTGCCCACCCAAAACCATTGATACGGAGTATTCCGTTTGCACAGTATTTGCGTCTTCGCAGAAACTGTGCATCATCAAGTGATTTCAAGATTCAGGCTGATGCTTTGCGCGAACGCCTCCTCTCAAGGGGCTACTCCCGCTCCAATTTAAGAAAAGCCTATAACAAGGCTTGCCTTCGATCCAGACAATCCTTGGTCTACCCTCCCCCTAAATTGAAAATTAATCAGGAATCTGTTAGATTTGTCACTACTTTCTCCGATCATCACCATACACTTAGAAATATCTTAACCAAACATTGGCACCTACTCACCGATAATACTACTCTACATAAACATCTTAAGCCTAATCCTGAACTGGTGTTCCGTAGAGCTCGTTCACTACGTGACCACCTGACCCAGAGTCATTATACACCCCATGATGTCTCTACATCAGGACCTAATGGCACTTACCAATGTGGGAACTGCCCTCGGTGCCCTTGGGTCTTGGAGGGTAGAAATTTCATTCTCCCCAATGGAGAACTTTTTCGTCCCTCCACATACGTGGATTGTGGCACCAAGGGAGTTGTATATCTGATGGTATGCTCATGTAAGGCATTCTACGTGGGTAAAACCATCAGAGAATTTAGACAGCGCATTGGAGATCACATTTACTATTCTGGCAACGGTAAACTCACAACTATTGGGCGACATATGGATAGAGCATCTCAACGCTACTAATTCTCCTGGGTTAAATGAAATGAATTTGTATAAATCCTTCCTGCAATTTTTCCTGCCCCCCCCCCCGCTCTCTTTTTCCTGGTCCCTCTTGGTCGTTAATTGGGGTTTGTTCTGGATATCCCCAATTGCCTGCACAATCGGATATCTGCCCATTGTTTGGGCTAAGTTATGATCCAGCATCTATGGCTCGGCTCCTTTCCCTCCCCCCCCTCTTTTGGAGGGAGTCCCCGATCCTCATTACTGCAATTCGGTGATTATATCAGAATCTTGTTTTGATTCTGGTAGTTATTTCTGTTATAACTTGCATTATTGACATGTATAATATGTAATGTATAATTCTCTTGATTTGTATAGCCTCTGCTGTGATGTTTCCCATAACAGACGAGTCACATGACGCGGGGAATGCCCTACCATTATCCTATCGGCGGACATGTTTCCTTCCGGGTCTGGATGACCTAGCGTCATCACGTTCCAGCGCCTGAATACCTGGCCTCACGGCCATTGGGTCTTCAGACGCGCACCGACGTAGCAGCTTAGCGCTCCGTCGTGTGAGGAAGGGATGACCCTGTGACGTCACACGCCGCACGTTGCTCGCGGCGTGGAAGACGGCGGGGTTGGGGAACACATTTAAATGGCTTTTTACAAGCCATTGATGTGAGTGGTGAACACACTCACCCTGGGGAACCATATACGGACACACTGCTAAGGTAAGCGCCGGTTGTTAGCTACACTAGGTACCTTTCTACCCCATTGCAACTAATTTAATCCCATTTTTTACTGTCTTATCTCCTGTGCAGCCATCTGTACCCCTTGGCAAAGTACTTATACACGCTTGTCCCAACTGGCCATGATCGATGGCCATCTAGCAGGTACCCCCTGGCTAATTAATTAGCCTTATATGGTATAAATCCCAAGTGAGTTTGACTGTTTTTTCTGTTGAGGTAAGACTACCCTTATTACTTTTGGTGGTGATGGCTTACTTCCAAACCTTAGAGGATATGGGCCCTCAACACTGCCTGGTCTTCACACTGATCCCAACCTTTTTCCCCTCCACACACATTTTCCCAATTTCTTCAATAGTAACATCTATTTAACATCATTAATTTTAATTTTAGTACAAGAAATCTTTAGAAAAATACTATACCTGGCTCCAGATGTGTGCATCCGGTTCTTCTAGGATCCCAGGTTGGTCCTCAGAAGGCTCAGCTTGGCTGGATGGAAGGCTGGATGGAAGGCTGGAGGAAAGGCTGCAGGGAAGGCTAGAAAGTGATGGCCTCACTTCCAGATGGTCGTTCAGAAATTGCAATCTATTATGGTACAACAGAGTAGGCACAAATACATCCGCTACTGCTGCTCCTGACCTCTGTGATTGCAGGACCTTCCTGTATGTGCCCCTCAGGTCACAATTTTAGTGTCCACATCATGGAGGGTTGCAAGGGGGGCCCGTGTGCGCACAAATTGGAGCAGGTTCTCCAGCGCTGCCGCCCTTGCTCCTCTTTTTTTGTTGATGGGATTTTTTGTTTCCCACAGAGCAGGCAGCTCCCTGTACTTGTCCAGGAACTCACACATGAAGTCATGATCCTATATCCATTAATTTTTTCTAAAAGACAAAACACAAGACAGAAATACTAATGTCAGTCCAGACTCTACTAATCTTTATCCCCATATATAGGCCACAATCTCAAAGCAGTATAGGCCACTGATGACCCAAATTAAAATGTTACCTTCGTTCTCACGTTCGGCGCTTACTCCTTCCTCCGCACACAGAACGTAGTTACGACACATGCGTGTTTGCTTTATATACACTGCGCATGCCCATGACGTTCTTTCTAGAATATTCCCTGCCCCTTCTCTTTCGGCGCGCAGTGGGAGACGACATGACAGAGTCACAGCAGGTGTCTGATAATTCCACTAACGACGAGGCAAGCCCGGAGCCAGAAACGTCACGATCCAGGAGGAAATATAAGGCCTCAAATATGTCCTTTGCAGAGATGGCAGAGATGGTGGACATCTTGAAGAGGACGGATTATGATCTGAAGCATGGTCCGTATACCAACTCTAATTTGAGAAAGGCCAAGATCATGAGTAAAGTTGTAAAAAGTCTGCACAAGAATTTTGGGGCACGATGATCCAAGGAGCAGCTGAGGAAACGCTGGTCAGACCTGAAACTGAGGGAGCACGATCAGTACAGAAGGATCAAGAGAATGCTCAAAAAAAGTAAGTATTTGTCATGTGTTCTGATTATTATTATAAATTGCATGTTGCTCCATGTGCTTTTCTTTACTGTTGTACAGTTGAAAATGACAACTTGCAGGCTCGCGGGCACAGTAATGGGTCGTAGTCAACATTTGTTTGTTTGGCTACTACTAATACGATGTTTTTGCAGATACAGGGTTAACTACATTTGGTAATGTCTATTTGTCTGAAAAGAAGTTTAGTACATTGTTGTCTAGATGTGTTTGTAACTAGAATGAAATGCAAACTTGATTCAGTGTAAGGAGAGGACACTCAGCAGCTGTTTCCACATCTGGACTCAGGAGCACTAGTGTGGGACACCAGAACAACCTTTTTAGGGTGTCCCACACAGGTGCTCCAGTGGATACTTGGGGTGTCTCCATGTGTGAAACTTGGCCAAAAAAGATAAGTATTCCAGCTTTAGTAAGGGAAAAAAATCATGTCTTTAGCTTGGAACAGACAATTGTATCACATTTCCAAGCAATGTTTCATATTCCTATTTCTGGCCTCAAATATGTGTGTGCTAAGTATACCTTTTGTTTCATTCTCATAGGGGAGCGAAGACTCGGAGGACACCACTCAGAGGACACCAGGAACCCCACACCTCCTAAAGAAGGGTACCAGAGAGAACACCAACAAGATGAAGAGGTGGAGGAAGGAGAGGTGGAGGAAGGAGGGGTGGATGAAGTGGTGGAAATTGTCACCACAACAGGTCAGTGTCTGTCACCACAGCTTCAGGTAAGAGATGTAGGCCTGCATCTTTATAATAACTTTTTTTTTTTTTAGGTGATGAACATGTTGGTGAAGAAGAAACTCCTCATTTCACAAGTGCTAGTGCACAAAGAATAATCCAGGAAATCATGGTGTGTAGTCAAGAACTAGACATTATGAGGAATAATATGAATCATATGGAACAAAAATTTAAGAACATGATTGATGTTTTGGGGCGAATATAAAGAAACACATAATTCCCCCCCTTTTGTTCTTTTATGCAGTTTTAAAAAAATTGACAACTTTATTCAAGCCAAATTTTGAAGATGCACACAGTGTGTCAACATGTGCTATCGGCCATCAGGGGATATCAATGTACGTGTTTTGGGGGTGCAAACTCAAGTAGGTGAGAGGAAGGGGTTGCACCCCCAAAACACGTCCATTGATCCCCCATGATGGAAGATAGCACATGTTGACATTAGGTATGGGATCATAAAGAAATCCCCATTTCAGATCCGTATTTGTGTGCATCTTTTAAATTTGGCTTGTACAGGGGTGACATCACCCCCCCCCCATCTAATGAAGGAAACAGCAACACATTGTTGGCATACTATAATGTCTGATATTGCCTTCACATTTTGTACGTTGAACTTTATAAGTTCCAGAGTTTAGTATGTTATGTTTTGAAACATGCCTGTTAATGCAAAATAAACCCAAAAAATAAAGTTCAAGTAAAACCAGTTGAATATATTTGTAAAAAAATGTTTTATAAGGCACGTGAATGTGCACGGAGTAAAACGTTGAAAATCTACAATGTGTGGCTTCTTCTTTCTATGCTCAATACAATTTTTTTAAGTAATTTGGTGTTTACAGTGACAATGGGGGTTATTTACTAAAGGCAAATCCACTTGGCACTACAAGTGCACTAGGAGAACCTAGGAGACAGCTAAAAGAAACACAAGCAGTAAATCAAATTCAAGATGTTTAAAGGACAAAATTTTGGTTTTATTGTATTACAAATCACGATTCCTCTGGCATAGCAATTGCCCCCCTACCCATAAAATAGTCAACATATCTTTGCCACACATCACGGGCGCTTTGGGGGCTCAAGCCAGTACGGCCAGCTTCAAGAGACAGGACTTGAATTTGGTCCTGAAGTGCGGCCTCAGGCCCAACTGATGCCATGTAATTTTGAGAATGTTTCCTTAAAAAATTGTGTAGCACACAGCATGCCATTACTACATGGTTGAGTTTATACTCCGCAAGATTAATTGAGGTCTGAAACAGGCGGAACCGGCTGGCCATTATGCCAAATGCATTTTCGACCATTCTTCTGGCTCTGGCCAGCCGGTAATTAAACACCCTCCTCTCAGGGGTGAGGGTCCTTTGGGGAAATGGCCTCATCAAATGGTTTCTGCCACAAAGACAAACGGTAGTCCCTCAACGTTGTTTGACGCAGGTGGCAATGCCAGGCCACCACTCCGTAGACATCGGGAGAACTCTGTCTGGGAAAAAACTCTGCCATCGGACATCCGGCCATTTTTCCCCACGTCCACATACAGAAATTCATATGTCGCCGACACCACCGCCATTATCACTATATTATGGAAACCCTTGTAGTTATAGTAGTAAGACCCCGAATGGGGTGGTGGGACGATGCGGACATGATTCCCGTCTATTGCCCCTCTGCAGTTGGGGAAGTCCCACCGCTGGGCAAACTGGGAGGCCACAGTCTGCCATTCCTGTGGCGTTGAAGGAAACTGTGGAGTCAAACATGAACAAAATATATTAGTACTTTTGAACATAACATTGCAAGCTGATTATACAAAAACATTCTTGGCCAACATCAGTATAACATTTATTTTAAGGAGTATTTAAAGACAAAAATATAAGGTCCACTTATCAGATTCCTCACCCCCTCTGATGGCCCATTGTAAAAATTTGAGGGGGGGGGCAGGGTTCTAGATGAGTTTGGGAAGGAGCATTTAAAGCTTACAGCATGCATGAGGACAAAGGGGACATTCACAGCATATTACAATCATGGTAATTAGGGAATGATGAAAGAATTACAATACATTAGCATACATTAAATACATAGAATGTGATGTTTAAAGGAAAAAACTTACCTTAATATAGTCCTTCTGCAGGACTTGAATTATGGCAGAACAAGTCTCTGGTATAATGATCCTCAGAGCCTGGGGGGAGATGCCTGTCGAGAACTTTAAGTCCTGCAGACTTCTCCCTGTCGCCAGGTATCGCAACGTGGCGACTAGCCTCTGCTCAAGAGTGATGGCTTCCCGCATGACGGTGTCCTGCCTCATGATATAGGGGGACACCAAAGCCAACAGACGGTGAAAAACGGGGTCCGGCATCCTGAGAAATTTCCTGAAGTCATCAGGATTATTCTCCTGGATCTCCCGCAGAAAAGGCATGTGACATAATTGGTCATGCTGGAGCAACCAATTCTTCGTCCATGAACTCCTCACCACCCTGTTCATGGACTGGACTTGGGTTAAAGCACAAACCCCCAAACCAACCTCACACGCAGCACGAACTCTACGACGAGTACGTACCCACAACATGGCTAGAAAACGGTCGGCTGGTCAGAACAAACTAACAAAATGCACTGAAGAACAGCAAGGCCTATGAAGAACGACCTGAAAATCAGAAACGAGCGGACAAGAACGCACTGAAAAAACAGATACGAACACACTACACGCACTGAAAGACAGATGCGAACCCACAAGCACCTACTGAACAGCAGAAAACGTTCTGGAAAGCAGGAAGACTGAAAAGCGTGAATCGTCTCTCACCAAACTTTTACTAACACGAGATCAGCAAAAGCAGCCCAAAGGGTGGCGCCGTTTGAATTGAACTTCCCCTTTATAGTCCCGTCGTACGTGTTGTACGTCACCGCGTTTTGAACGGGCGGTATTTGGCCTGAACGTGTGTATGCAGGGCAGGCTTGAGAGGAATTCCGTCGGGAAAAACAACGTTCTTTTTCATGCCGGGAAAACTGGACGTGTGTACGAGGCATTAGGGTCAAGGGTTAGGATTAGGGTTTAGGGGGTTAGTATTAAGGGTAGGGGGTTATGATTTGGGTTTGGGGTTAGGGTTAAGTGTCCATTTATTTTTATTAATTTTTCCTATTATTATTATTGCTATTATTATTATTGCTATTATTATTTATTTATTAATTTATTATTATTTATTTGTTTTAAATTATTGGATTTGAACAGAAAATCTCAAATAAATAGTGCGGGGGTCAGGTGTGTGCAATGTACAGAGTGCAGGGGTTAGGCGTATGTAATTTAACCGCTTCAGCCCCGGAAGATTTGGCTGCCCAATGACCGGGCCATTTTTTGCGATACGGCACTGTGTCGCTTTAACTGACAATTGCGCGGTCGTGCAATGTTGTACCCAAACAAAATTGACATCCTTTTTTTCCCACAAATAGAGCTTTCTTTTGGTGGTATTTGATCATCTCTGCAGTTTAAATTTTTTGCGCTATAAACATAAAAAAAGAGCGACACTTTTGAAAAAAAACACAATATCTTTTACATTTTGCTATAATAAATATCCCAATTTTTAAAAAACAAAAACAATTTTTTTCCTCAGTTTAGGCCGATATGTATTCTTCTACATATTTTTGGTTAAAAAAAAAATTGCAATAAGCATATATTGATTGGTTTGCGCAAAAGTCATAGCGTCTACAAACTATGTGAAAGATTTATGGCATTTATATGGCGTTTTTATTTATTTTTTACGGTATTGCGACGTTGCAACGAATTCTGAAAATGAACTAAACTAATTATACAAATTTAACTAAACAAATTTATGTAAATAATCAATGGAAACGAAACAAATGTCTAATGAATAGGGCCACAGCAAGCATTTGCAGGATGAGGAAAAGCTGTCCCATCCCTGGATTGGGAAGGAAGGTAAGTATTGTTTCAGGTGGGCTGCATTTTAGGAGGATTGGGAGATCACACTAAAGGTGAAGTTGTCCTTTCAAGTACATGAAAAGGTTCATTAATAAAGCGGAGCTCCACCCAAAAGTGGAAGCTCCACTTATCTTCCCCCCCCCCCCTCCATTGCCACATTTGGCACATTTTGGGGGGAGGGGGAATAGGTATCTGGTTTTGACAGGTACCCATTCCCACTTTCGGGAGACGTGGCTGTGACAAGATGCGGCGAGGTCACTCAGATGTTAGACCCCCCTCCTCCTTCCCCTGCCGCTGGGCCATTTACAAAGAGCAGCGTGCTTGGCGCATGCGCAGTAGGGAACCGGCTGTGAAGGCGCAAAGCTTCACTGCCGGTTTCCCTTACATGCAATGACGGCGGCACCCGAGAGCTGATGAAAACATCGGCTGGGGTTCCGACATTGCGGGCTCCCTGGACAGGTAAGTGTCCATATAATAAAAGTCAGTAGCTACAGTATTTGTAGCTGCTGACTTTTAACTTTTTTGTGGGGGAACTGAAGCTCCTCTTTAAAGTAGATCTACTGATATCAAAGCAAACACAGAAAAACATTGAACTAATACCCTTTTTTACTCTTTTTCAGTGGTTACATGGCCAAACTTTATCTAACTTTTTAACCACTTGCCGACTGCCCCACATGCATATACTGCGGGTACGCTACCAGCGACCACCTTCTGCTGTGATTGTACACAGCGGGAGCCAATCAGAGGAACGGCGTTCTGTGACCAGGGAAGATGAAAATCTTGTGTTTCTGCTAAGCAGGAACACAGATCTCTCTTCCCCCAGTTAAAGCACCTCCCCCACACAGTTAGTTATCACTCCCTAGGGATAGATATAAGCCTTTGATCGCCCCTGATGTTAACGCCTTCCGAGCCAGTGTCATTAGTACAGTGACAGTGCATATTTTTAGCACTGATCACCAGCGTCGGCCCGTAATGCAGGGCGCAGGGGCGCTGCTCCCCTATCCACGCATCCACCCCCCTAATATACATGCGGGATGATCGGACGCATTGATTCCAATGGGGTTTTTATTTTATTTTTTGAAGCTCAAAAATAGACTCAAAAAAGGGTGGGCTCGGGGAGCAGAGCACTGTGCCCTGAGCCCACCCAGTTGTGTGACAATAGCGAATGAATATTCTCTATTGTCACACTGATTCTCTTCCCGGCCAATCAGGACCTGAGACCTGTTTTCCCATTGGCCGAAAGGAGAAGAGATCCTATTGGCCTAGGAGTAGGAGGGAGGAGATGCACGGCCACAGTGATGCCAAGGAGAAGACACAGGGGAAGCCACTGCCCGTCGCCATAAATGGGGTGAGTGCAGGTCTGGTAACTGACCGACTGGGGGGGGGGGTTGCTGTGGGTGCATTGTTTGCTGCCCCCCCTAAAAATATACCACCAGCCTCCACTGCTGATCACTGTATTAGTGTCACTGGTTCCCACAAAGTGTCACTTAGTGTCCGATTTGTCCACCGCAATATCGCAGTCCCGCTATAAGTCGTTGATCGCCGCCATTACTAGTAAAAAAAAATAAAAAATCCATAAATCTATTCCCTATTTTGTAGACGCTATAACTTTTGTGCAAAGCAATCAATATACGCTTATTGAGATTTTTTTTTACTAAAAATATGTAGCAGAATATATAAATTGATGAACAAATTAGATCTGTTTTATAGCAGAAAGTAAAAAATATTTTTTTTTTTTCAAAATGCCATAAAACTATCCCCTATTTTGTAGACACTATAACTTTTGCGCAAACCAAACGCTTATTGCGATTTTTTTTACTAAAAATATGTAGAAGAATACTTATTTTTATATATTTTTTGGAGATATTTATTATAGCAAAAAGTGAAAAATATTGCATTTTTTTTCAAAATGGTCGCTCTATTTTTGTTTATAGCGCAAAAAATAAAAACAGCAGGGGTGATCAAATACCACCAAAAGAAAGCTCTATTTGTGGGGAAAAAAAGGACAAACTTTTTTTTTGGGTACAGTTTTCTGCCATGGTCTGCACATTACTTGGAACCCCTGTAATCAATGTTTCATCAATTCCCTATAGGTCTTGTGAGATTGACACAACTAAAGTAACAGAAAACACAGGAGAACAGTGGAGTAATACACGGATGTACTGCACATGCTCTGCATCGGCAGTTAGCAGTCCACTCCGACCAATTCAGCACAGAGAGAACCATAAAATACCTATAAGCAGCAAAATCTAAAAGATATAAATAAAAAACATTAGAGTATGTATAACACATAAAATTCATGTATAATGCTGATGTAGCTGTCTATGTTGGTTCTATATTAAAGGATAACTCCACCTTTGCACCATGTTGCATGCTACTCCCATATTTAGGATGAAACATGGTTGCAAGTGGATCCCCCCCAAACTGGCCCCTCATCTGACAGCATGTGGGGAATCTTCTCCCCATGACAGCTGTCACTTTTTAAACAGCCATGTCATTCATTCCCAGAGATCTGCGAAAGAATAAACTACAATTCCTGTCTGTACCGCGCCAGGCAGACTTGTAGTTCTTAAAACTGGAACTTTCGCTCATCTGATTCCTCCCTCACCTCCGGTGCCACATTTGGCACCTTTCAGGGGGAGGGGGGAGAGGATACCTGTCTTTCACAGGTATCCTGTCCCCACTTCTGGGAGCCTGCGCCGTGGCCCTTGACTTCACCGCTCGGCTCCCTCCTCCTACCCCCGCCGCCCGGGCCAATAGGAGAGAGGAGCAGAGCCTTGCGCATGCGCAGTAGGGTTCTGGGGTTCCGGCAGCCCCCGACAGCTGATGGAAACATCAGCTGCGGGTGCTGACATCGCTGGACTCCAGGACAGGTAAGTGCCCTAGTATTAAAAGCCAGCAGCTGCAGTATGTGTAGCTGCTGACTTTTAACTTTTGAAGCGGTGGGCGGACCTCCGCTTTAATGGAACACAAATGGGTGATCACCACACTCATAGTCTGTTGACTCTTCCTCCAGCTCAGTAACTGTCCATACCTTGGTAAGAAGAGTTTGCAGGAGCCTGGCAATGCACCTATGATCCACTGATCAAGGTTGCAATGCTTTGCAGACAAATTTTTTTCAAAAAGATGATAAATGTCCAATTTTTTGCTGCAAATATACAGTAGGTGTATTTTATTTATTTTTTATTGCAAAAGGTGGACTTAACCTCTAAAGTGGAACTTCACACAAGAGGGGAAGTTGCTCTCTTCCTCCTCCTCCTCCCCTCTTTCCTCTAATATATTTGGATTTTTTTTTTTGGAGGGGCGTGATGGTGGCAAGTGACATGCTGCATTTGGTGGCAGGTGACGGTGGCAAGTGACAAATAGCATCTGGTGGCAGGATACAGTGGCAAGGGAAAAGCTGCATTTGGCAGCAGGTGACAGAGGAAAGTGACATGTAGCATCTGGTCATAGATGACAGTGGCAAGTGACACGCAGCATCTGGTGGCAGCCGACACGGGAAAGTGACACACTGGTGGTGGCAGGGGATGGTGGCAAGTGACACGCAGCATTTGGTCGCAGGTGATGGTGGCAAGTGACATGCAGCTTCTGGTCGCAGGTGATGGTGGCAAGTGATATGCAGCATCTGGTGGCAGGTGACATAGGAAAGTGAGACACTGCATCTGGTGGCAGGCGACGGTGGTAAATGACACGGCTGGAGAACCTGTCGTGGTTGGAGGTAGAGGGGAAGCTGTCGCCCCTAAGGGACCATCCACCTTATTACCAGGGAACACCGTGAGTAACTGACGCAATTACCAGAGCAGTATTATCACCAACTGGGGATGGTGAAGAATCGGGAAACTTCAGCAGGTGTCAAGCCAGGGACCCAGCCACTGGAGGTGACACTTGCAGAGCAGCCTTGTGTGCCAAGCCAGGGACCGAGTCGGCCAAAGGGATGACGCTTGAGGAGTATCTGTGAGTGCCAAGCTAGGGACCCAGCAGGGACGCGGAGGTGACCCTTGAGGAAGATACTCGGTGAGGAATGAACTGATAATGCATACATGTACCTGTAGGTTACTGCTCTATAATACAACAGCCGGTATATTAATTTTTATGACACCACAGGTGCAAAAAAGCTAACGTAATTTATTCCTCTACTACTGTTTGTGTACTGTATGTTATTACTGGTAAGTAGCACCTTCTGTCATTTAGGCAATGGTTCTGCATTATTATATACTGTATCCAAGGTTTAGGACTTTGATCCATGTAATCAGTTAACCACTAGAGCCCACATAGCTAGATGTCAGTTAAAGGGAGAACAGAAAAGTGAGAGCCTCCTTTGGTTTTTATGATAAAAGCTGCATGTCCCGCTCACAGGTAGGGATGAGCCGAAAACCCCCCGGTTCGGTTCGTACCAGAACCTGCGAACGGACCGAAAGTTTGCACGAACTTTAAAACCCTGTTAAAGTCTATGGGACTCAAACCTTCGGAATCAAAAGTGCTAATTATAAAGGCTTATATGCAAGTTATTGACCTAAAAAGGGTTTGGGGACCCGGGTCCTGCCCCAGAGGACATGTATCAATGCAAAAAAAAGTTTTAAAAAAGCAATTTGTTTTTGGGAGCAGTCATTTTAATGATGCTTAAAGTGGGAAAAAAAAAAGTGAAATATTCCTTTAAATATCGTACCTGGGGGGTGTCTAAAGTATGCCTGTGAAGTGGCATGTGTTTCCCGTGTTTAGAACTGTCCCTGCACAAAATGACATTTCTAAAGGGAAAAAAGTAGTGTTGAGCGGACCCGAACTGTAAAGTTCGGGTCCGTACCGAATTTTGGCGTTTTCCCGACCCCGGACCCGGACCCGGATTTTGCGCTAAAGTCCGGGTTCGGGTTCGGATTCGGGAATTTAATGGCGCAGTTAGAAATGCTTCAGGGGCCAGCCAATCACCATTTGATTAGCTGGTGTGCCCTTAGAAGCCATCATAGCCATGCCTACTAATGGCATGGCTGTGATTGGTCAGTGCAACATGTGACCCAGCATGTGACCAGCTTCTATATAAGCAAGAGGCACACAGCACAGATCGTCACTCTGCTTTTAGACAGTGTAGGGAAAGGAGCCTGGCTGCTGTTGCTGTGAGGGAGAGAATTATATGATAGGAGTTAGGCCCCATGCACACGAGACGCTGTTATTTGCTGTTGAACGCGCGTTCAGAGGCAGTTGGACGCTTTTTTCAACTGCCCCTGAACCCATTCAATGTTATCCTATGTGTCCATGCACACACTCTCGTTTTTTGGCGTTTACAAGCAGTTGCGTTTAACCTCGTTTTTCCAGAAGCAAAAAAATGGGTTCAGACGCAAACGTTTTCCACGTTTCAGACGCTAAACGCGGCTAAACGCGGCTAAACGCGGTACCGGCGTTTTGCCGCGTTTGCGTTTATAAGCGTTTTTAAAGGTGACCTATGTTTTAACATTAGAAATCTCAAAAATGATGGCAAATGATGAAAAACTATTAAAAAATATAAAAGAAAACTGTAATTGCTTGCATTGCATTGTGGACAATCCACAACTTGTGGCAGGTAACGTGGCAAGTGGACAATCAACAACTTGTGTCAGGTGATGTGGCCAGGTGACGTGGCCAGTGGACAATCCACAGATTGTGGCAGGTGACGTGGCCAGGTGACGTGGCCAGGTGACGTGGCCAGGTGACGTGGCCAGGTGACGTGGCAAGTGGACAATCCACAATTTGTGGCAGGTGACGTGGCCAGGTGACGTGGCAGGTGATGTGGCAAGTGGACAATTCACAACTTGTGGCAGGTGACGTGGCACGTGATGTGGCCAGGTGACGTGGAAAGTGGACAATCCACAACTTGTGGCAGGTGACGTGGCTAGATGACGTGGCAGGTAATGTGGGCAGGTAACATGGCTAGGTGACGTGGCAGGTGACGTGGCAAGTGGACAATCCACAGCTTGTGGCAGGTGATGTGGCAGGTGACGTGGCAGGTGACGTGGCAGGTAACGTGGCCAGGTGACGTGGCAAGTGGACAATCCACAACTTGTGGCAGGTGACGTGGCCAGGTGACGTGGCAAGTGATGTGGCAAGTGGACAATTCACAACTTGTGGCAGGTGACGTGGCACGTGATGTGGCCAGGTGACGTGGAAAGTGGACAATCCACAACTTGTGGCAGGTGACGTGGCTAGATGACGTGGCAGGTAATGTGGGCAGGTAACGTGGCTAGGTGACGTGGCAAGTGGACAATTCACAACTTGTGGCAGGTGACGTGGCCAGGTGACGTGGCACGTGATGTGGCCAGGTGACATGGCAAGTGGACAATCCACAACTTGTGGCAGGTGACGTGGCCAGGTGACGTGGCACGTGATGTGGCCAGGTGACATGGCAAGTGGACAATCCACAACTTGTGGCAGGTGACGTGGCCAGGTGACGTGGCAGGTGACATGGCAAGTGACGTGGCAAGTGGACAATCCACAACTTGTGGCAGGTGACGTGGCCAGCTGACGTGGCAGGTAACGTGGCCAGGTGACGTGGCCAGGTAACGTGGCAAGTGGACAATCCACAACTTGTGGCAGGTGACGTGGCACGTGATGTGGCCAGGTGACGTGGCAAGTGGACAATCCACAACTTGTGGCAGGTGATGTGGCCAGGTGACGTAGCAGGTGACGTGGCAAGTGGACAATCCACAACTTGTGGCAGATGATGTGGCAAGTGATACGCTAAATACAAGTACACTGCTGCTCTCTCAGCTGCTGCTACTCACTCTGGTCTCACAAACTGGCTGAAATGGTTAAAATTTACTGTTTTTTGAGCTTAGGGAGGGTCTATGATGAAACGCTTATAAACGCAAACGCGGTTAAACGCCGCTAAACGCGGCCGCAAACGCGGCAAAACGCGTGTTTATAAACGCCGGTTTCAGCGTTTAAAAACGTGTGTTCAGCAGAGTTTGCACCTGCGTCTCGTGTGCATGGGGCCTTAGTCCTGATTCTGCAATCTACTGATAGAAAAGATAGAGAGACAGTGTAGTGTAGTGTAGGGGCAGGATCCTGTTTGTGCTTTCAGGGAGAGAGATTTAGATAGGAGTCCAGATTGAGAGATATAATAGCTCAGCGATCTGCATAGGTTTATCTGTTTGTGTTGCAAGCTCAGTGCACCAGCACTGCATTACGTTGAGTGATACACCTATTCCATACTGTGGCTGTATTGTGCTCTTGCTAAAAGACCCATTTCGGGCAGAAAAAAAAAAAAAGGCACTTTATTGTGCTTTTGCTAAAAAGACCCATTTTTGGGCCCCAAAAAAAAAAAAAGGCACTTTATTGTGCTGTTGCAAAAAAAAAAAAGGCACTTTGTTGTGCGCAAAAAAGACCTATTTTTGGGCAAAAAAAATATTTTGCAGTGTATATCTCTAGTTGTGTGAAATAACCAATTTCTATATATTTTTCTTGTACTATGCTATACTAAAAAAAACAAAAAAAACTTTTTTTTGAATAGCATTCTCTGCAGCTGTGCGATTCAGCGGTTATATACTGTTGGGGTTGTTGTGCTCTTGCAAAAAACGCCATTTAGGGCCACAGAAAATATTTTGCAGTGTGAAATACACATCTGGAGGTGTGTGAAAAAAACAATTTCTATATATTGTACAGTGCTATACTAAAAAAAACAACATTTTTTTTAATAGCATTCTCTGCACTTCTATAGCTGTGCGATTCAGTGGTTAAATACTGTGGTTGTGTTGTGCTCTTCCAAAAAACGCCATTTAGGGCCACAGAAAATAAATTGCAGTGTGAAATACACATGTGGAGGTGTGTAAAATAAACAATTTCTATATATTGCACAGTGCTATACTAAAAAAAACAACATTTTTTTTGAATAGCATTCTCTGCACTTCTATAGCTGTGCGATTCAGTGGTTAAATACTGTGGTTGTGTTGTGATCTTCCAAAAAACGCCATTTAGGGCCACTGAAAATAAATTGCAGTGTGAAATACACATGTGGAGGTGTGTAAAATAAACAATTTCTATATATTGTACAGTGCTATACTAAAAAAAAAAAACATTTTTTTTGAATAGCATTCTCTGCACTTCTATAGCTGTGCGATTCAGTGGTTAAATACTGTGGTTGTGTTGTGCTCTTCCAAAAAACGCCATTTAGGGCCACAGAAAATATTTTGCAGTGTGAAATACACATCTGGAGGTGTGTGAAAAAACAACATTATTTTTAAAAAGCATTCTCTGGCCTCTGCAGCTGTGCGATTCAGCGGTTATATACTGTTGGGGTTGTTGTGCTCTTGCAAAAAACGCCATTTAGGGCCACAGAAAATATTTTGCAGTGTGAAATACACATCTGGAGGTGTGTGAAAAAACAACATTATTTTTGAATAGCATTCTCTGGCCTCTGCAGCTGTGTGATTCAGCGGTTATATACTGTTGGGGTTGTTGTGCTCTTCCAAAAAACGCCATTTAGGGCCACAGCAAAAAAATTGCAGTGTGAAATACACATGTGGAGGTGTGTAAAATAAACAATTTCAATATATTGTACAGTGCTATACTAAAAAAAACAAAATTTTTTTTGAATAGCATTCTCTGCACTTCTATAGCTGTGCGATTCAGTGGTTAAATACTGTGGTTGTGTTGTGCTCTTCCAAAAAACGCCATTTAGGGCCACTGAAAATAAATTGCAGTGTTAAATACACATGTGGAGGTGTGTAAAATAAACAATTTCTATATATTGTACAGTGCTATACTAAAAAAAACAACCTTTTTTTTGGAATAGCATTTTCTGTAGCTGTGCGATTCAGCGGTTACGTGCTGTGGGTGTGTTGTGGTCTGGCAAAAAACGCCATTTAGGGCCACAGAAAATATTTTGCAGTGTGAAATACACATCTGGAGGTGTGTGAAAAAACAACATTATTTTTGAATAGCATTCTCTGGCCTCTGCAGCTGTGCGATTCAGCGGTTAGATACTGTTGGGGTTGTTGTGCTCTTCCAAAAAACGCCATTTAGGGCCACAGCAAAAAAATTGCAGTGTGAAATACACATGTGGAGGTGTGTAAAATAAACAATTTCTATATATTGTACAGTGCTATACTAAAAAAAACAACATTTTTTTTGAATAGCATTCTCTGCACTTCTATAGCTGTGCGATTCAGTGGTTAAATACTGTGGTTGTGTTGTGCTCTTCCAAAAAACGCCATTTAGGGCCACTGAAAATAAATTGCAGTGTTAAATACACATGTGGAGGTGTGTAAAATAAACAATTTCTATATATTGTACAGTGCTATACTAAAAAAAACAACCTTTTTTTTGGAATAGCATTTTCTGTAGCTGTGCGATTCAGCGGTTACGTGCTGTGGGTGTGTTGTGGTCTGGCAAAAAACGCCATTTAGGGCCACAGAAAATATTTTGCAGTGTGAAATACACATCTGGAGGTGTGTGAAAAAACAACATTATTTTTGAATAGCATTCTCTGGCCTCTGCAGCTGTGCGATTCAGCGGTTATATACTGTTGGGGTTGTTGTGCTCTTCCAAAAAACGCCATTTAGGGCCACAGCAAAAAAATTGCAGTGTGAAATACACATGTGGAGGTGTGTAAAATAAACAATTTCTATATATTGTACAGTGCTATACTAAAAAAACAACATTTTTTTTGAATAGCATTCTCTGCACTTCTATAGCTGTGCGATTCAGTGGTTAAATACTGTGGTTGTGTTGTGCTCTTCCAAAAAACGCCATTTAGGGCCACTGAAAATAAATTGCAGTGTTAAATACACATGTGGAGGTGTGTAAAATAAACAATTTCTATATATTGTACAGTGCTATACTAAAAAAAACAACCTTTTTTTTGGAATAGCATTTTCTGTAGCTGTGCGATTCAGCGGTTACGTGCTGTGGGTGTGTTGTGGTCTGGCAAAAAACGCCATTTAGGGCCACAGAAAATATTTTGCAGTGTGAAATACACATCTGGAGGTGTGTGAAAAAACAACATTATTTTTGAATACCATTCTCTGGCCTCTGCAGCTGTGCGATTCAGCGGTTATATACTGTTGGGGTTGTTGTGCTCTTCCAAAAAACGCCATTTAGGGCCACAGCAAAAAAATTGCAGTGTGAAATACACATGTGGAGGTGTGTAAAATAAACAATTTCTATATATTGTACAGTGCTATACTAAAAAAAACAACATTTTTTTTGAATAGCATTCTCTGCACTTCTATAGCTGTGCGATTCAGTGGTTAAATACTGTGGTTGTGTTGTGCTCTTCCAAAAAACGCCATTTAGGGCCACAGAAAATAAATTGCAGTGTGAAATACACATGTGGAGGTGTGTAAAATAAACAATTTCTATATATTGTACAGTGCTATACTAAAAAAAACAACATTTTTTTTGAATAGCATTCTCTGCACTTCTATAGCTGTGCGATTCAGTGGTTAAATACTGTGGTTGTGTTGTGCTCTTCCAAAAAACGCCATTTAGGGCCACTGAAAATAAATTGCAGTGTGAAATACACATGTGGAGGTGTGTAAAATAAACAATTTCTATATATTGTACAGTGCTATACTAAAAAAAACAACATTTTTTTTGAATAGCATTCTCTGCACTTCTATAGCTGTGCGATTCAGTGGTTAAATACTGTGGTTGTGTTGTGCTCTTCCAAAAAACGCCATTTAGGGCCACAGAAAATATTTTGCAGTGTGAAATACACATCTGGAGGTGTGTGAAAAAACAACATTATTTTTAAAAAGCATTCTCTGGCCTCTGCAGCTGTGCGATTCAGCGGTTATATACTGTTGGGGTTGTTGTGCTCTTGCAAAAAACGCCATTTAGGGCCACAGAAAATATTTTGCAGTGTGAAATACACATCTGGAGGTGTGTGAAAAAACAACATTATTTTTGAATAGCATTCTCTGGCCTCTGCAGCTGTGCGATTCAGCCGTTATATACTGTTGGGGTTGTTGTGCTCTTCCAAAAAACGCCATTTAGGGCCACAGAAAAAAAATTGCAGTGTGAAATACACATGTGGAGGTGTGTAAAATAAACAATTTCTATATATTGTACAGTGCTATACTAAAAAAAACAACATTTTTTTTGAATAGCATTCTCTGCACTTCTATAGCTGTGCGATTCAGTGGTTAAATACTGTGGTTGTGTTGTGCTCTTCCAAAAAACGCCATTTAGGGCCACAGAAAAAAAATTGCAGTGTGAAATACACATGTGGAGGTGTGTAAAATAAACAATTTCAATATATTGTACAGTGCTATACTAAAAAAAACAAAATTTTTTTTGAATAGCATTCTCTGCACTTCTATAGCTGTGCGATTCAGTGGTTAAATACTGTGGTTGTGTTGTGCTCTTCCAAAAAACGCCATTTAGGGCCATAGAAAATATTTTGCAGTGTGAAATACACATCTGGAGGTGTGTGAAATAAACAATTTCTATATATTTTCCTTGTACTGTGCTATACTAAAAAAAACAACCTTTTTTTTTTTGAATAGCATTTTCTGCAGTTCTGTAGCTGTGCGTTTCAGCCATTACGTACTGTGGGTGTGTTGTGGTCTTCCAAAAAACGCCATTTAGGGCAAGATCCTAAATTTGGAAAATATGAGGGGAAGGTCAAAGGGACGTGGTGGCCCCGGTCGTGGTGCTGCTGGTGGAGCTCCTGTTGCAGGGAGAGGACGTGGTGGATCTGTGCCAGCTACACGCACAAGTGAAACACCTTCCTCAGGTGCGAGTAGGCGACCGAGCCTGCGGCGGTATTTTGTCGCGCCTAATGAGGCTGTACCAATGTTTAGGCCAGGACAAGTACAGGCGATAGTAGATTGGGTTGCTGACAGTGCCTCGGGTTCCTTCACATTGTCTCCCACCCACTCTTCTGATGAAAGATCAGAGTTGGCACCTGAAGCCCATGTCCATCAGTCTTTCACCTCACCCCCTTGCAAATCAGCCAAGCAGTCTGAGCCCCAAATCATGCAGCAGTCTCTTCTGCTTTTCGATGACTCTGTTAGCAGGGTTTCCCAGGGCCATCCACCTAGCCCTGCCCCAGAAGTGGAAGAGATTGAGTGCACCGATGCCCAACCACTTATGTTTCATGATGGGTACATGGGAGGACCATCGCAGCACGTCTCGGATGATGACGAAACACAGGTGCCAACTGCTGCTGCTTTCGCAATTGTGCAGACAGACGTGGAGGGCAGGGGTGAAGACTGGGTGGAAGATGATGTGGAGGACGATGAGGTCCTCGACCCCACATGGAATCAACGTTATGCAGGTGACCAGTGTAGTTCGGAGGAAGAGGCGGTGGTCGCACAGAGCCACCAGCACAGCAGAAGAGGGAGCAGGGTGCAAAAACGGAGCATTCGTCCCCTAGACAGTACATCTGCTACTGCCCAACGCAGCAAGGGACCGAGCACACCAAAGCCAGGTCCAAGGACTTCCCTAGCGTGGCAGTTCTTCACACAGTGTGTTGATGACAAGACACGAGTGGTTTGCATGCTGTGCAATCAGAGCCTGAAGCGAGGCATAAACGTTCTCAACCTGAGCACAAGCTGCATGACCAGGCATCTAAGTGCAAAGCACGAGCTGCAGTGGAGTAGACACCTCAAAAACCAAGAAAGGTCTCTGGCTCCTCCTGCTTCCTCTTCTGCTGCAGTCTCGGCCTCTTCATCCACCTCTGTAGTGACAGTGGCACCTGTCACCCCGCAAACAGAGGATCTGCCAGCAACACTACCACCTGGGTCACCAACCATCTCCACAATGTCCCATGGAAGCGTTCAGCTCTCTATCTCCCAAACATTGGAGCGGAAGAGGAAGTACCCCCCTAGCCACCCGCGATCCCTGGCCCTGAATGCCAGCATTTCAAAATTCCTGGCCTTTGAAATGCTGTCATTCCGTCTGGTGGAGACGCAGAGTTTTAAAAGCCTGATGGCATTGGCTGTCCCGCAGTACGTCGTGCCCAGCCGCCACTACTTTTCCAGGCGAGCCATCCCTTCCCTGCACAACCAGGTGGGGGACAAAATCAGGTGTGCACTGCGCAACGCCATCTGTGGCAAGGTCCACCTAACTACGGATGCGTGGACCAGTAAGCACGGTCAGGGACGTTATATCTCCCTAACAGCACACTGGGTAAATGCAGTGGCGGCTGGGCCTGAGGCAGATAGCGGTTTGGCGCATGTCCTTCCACCACCGAGGATTGCAGGGCGCTTCAGTTTGCCTCCTGTTGCTAACTCCTCCTTCTCCGCTTCCTCATCCTCTACCGCCTCCTCATCCATTCAGCGTAACACCTTCACCACCAACTTCAGCACAGCCAGGGGTAAACGACAGCAGGCAGTTTTAAAACTTTCCTGTTTGGGGGAAAATCCCCACACCGCGCAGGAGTTGTGGAGGGACATGGAACAACAGACCGATGAGTGGTTGCTGTCAGTGAGCCTCAAGCCCGGCCTGGTGGTGTGCGATAATGGGCGAAATCTCGTAGCAGCTCTGGGTCTAGCCGGTTTGACGCACATCCCTTGCCTGGCGCATGTGCTGAACTTGGTGGTCCAGAGGTTCCTTAAAAATTACCCCAATATGCCAGAGCTGCTGCAGAAAGTGCGGGCTGTCTGTGCGCACTTTCGGCGTTCTCACCCTGCTGCTGCTCGCCTGTCAGCGCTGCAGCGTAACTTCGGCCTTCCCGCTCACCGCCTCATATGTGACGTGCCCACAAGGTGGAACTCCACCTTGCACATGCTGGCCAGACTGTGCGAGCAGCAGCAGGCAATAGTGGAGTTTCAGCTGCAGCAATCACGCGTGAGTCGCTCTGCGGAACAGCACCACTTCACCACCAATAACTGGGCCTCCATGCGAGACCTGTGTGCCTTGTTGCGCTGTTTCGAGTACTCCACCAACATGGCCAGTGCCAATGACGCCGTTCTCAGCGTTACTATTAGGGATGGGCCCGGTGCTCGATTCGAACCCATGTTCGAATCGAGCACCGGGCGTTCGCTCGCTCGTCGAGCCCAGAACTATTTGGGCCGTTCGCATCACATTCGTGTGATGCGAGCGGCCCCGCAATGCATTGCGGCCGGCGCGGCCGGCGCAGTGCATTGCTGGCTGATGATTGGCCAAGCATGCACTGTGACCCCGCATGCTTGGCCAATCACAGCGCCCGAAACTCGGAGAGCAATAATTGGCTACAGGCAGGACGCCTGTAGCCAATTACAGCTCAGGGGCTTTAGTACATGCCCCACCATTTAAAAGGCCGCCACGCCATCGGCCCCGGTCACATGAGTTCCGGCTTTAGGAGAGATCAGTCTGCTGATTCTGTCTTTGCTTGATACTGAAAGATTTGCTCTTCTTTGCTAAACCATTGGCTATTTCTTTGCTAAACCATTGCTACCTAAGTCATTGATCGTTCATTGCTGCTGATTGCACAGTTAGCGTGTTATTAGCTGCTGCTGGGGATTAGTCTGGTGCGTGCTTACTGTTAGTACAGTATTGCAGTAGTACCAACCGCAGTGCTGTTAGCACAGCATTGCACCCCAACAGCACCCATAGGACTTCTAGTGTGTTAGTGGCAGCAAACAGAGCTCCTATATTTTCTTCTCAGCAGCACCCATAGGACTTCTAGTGTGTTAGTGGCAGCAAACAGAGCTCCTATATTTTCTTCTCAGCAGCACCCATAGGACTTCTAGTGTGTTAGTGGCATCACACAGAGCTCCTATATTTTCTTCTCAGCAGCACCCATAGGACTTCTAGTGTGTTAGTGGCAGCAAACAGAGCTCCTATATTTTCTTCTCAGCAGCACCCATAGGACTTCTAGTGTGTTAGTGGCAGCAAACAGAGCTCCTATATTTTCTTCTCAGCAGCACCCATAGGACTTCTAGTGTGTTAGTGGCATCAAACAGAGCTCCTATATTTTCTTCTCAGCAGCACCCATAGGACTTCTAGTGTGTTAGTGGCATCACACAGAGCTCCTATATTTTCATCTCAGAAGCACCCATAGGACTTCTAGTGTGTTAGTGGCAGCAAACAGAGCTCCTATATTTTCTTCTCAGCAGCACCCATAGGACTTCTAATGTGTTAGTGGCATCACACAGAGTTCCTATATTTTCATCTCAGAAGCACCCATAGGACTTCTAGTGTGTTAGTGGCATCACACAGAGCTCCTATATTTTCTTCTCAGCAGCACCCATAGGACTTCTAGTGTGTTAGTGGCATCACACAGAGCTCCTATATTTTCATCTCAGAAGCACCCATAGGACTTCTAGTGTGTTAGTGGCATCACACAGAGCTCCTATATTTTCTTCTCAGCAGCACCCATAGGACTTCTAGTGTGTTAGTGGCAGCAAACAGAGCTCCTATATTTTCTTCTCAGCAGCACCCATAGGACTTCTAGTGTGTTAGTGGCAGCAAACAGAGCTCCTATATTTTCTTCTCAGCAGCACCCATAGGACTTCTAGTGTGTTAGTGGCATCACACAGAGCTCCTATATTTTCATCTCAGAAGCACCCATAGGACTTCTAGTGTGTTAGTGGCAGCAAACAGAGCTCCTATATTTTCTTCTCAGCAGCACCCATAGGACTTCTAATGTGTTAGTGGCATCACACAGAGTTCCTATATTTTCATCTCAGAAGCACCCATAGGACTTCTAGTGTGTTAGTGGCATCACACAGAGCTCCTATATTTTCATCTCAGAAGCACCCATAGGACTTCTAGTGTGTTAGTGGCAGCAAACAGAGCTCCTATATTTTCTTCTCAGCAGCACCCATAGGACTTCTAGTGTGTTAGTGGCATCACACAGAGTTCCTATATTTTCATCTCAGAAGCACCCATAGGACTTCTAGTGTGTTAGTGGCATCACACAGAGCTCCTATATTTTCTTCTCAGAAGCACCCATAGGACTTCTAGTGTGTTAGTGGCAGCAAACAGAGCTCCTATATTTTCTTCTTAGCAGCACCCATAGGACTTCTAATGTGTTAGTGGCATCACACAGAGTTCCTATATTTTCATCTCAGAAGCACCCATAGGACTTCTAGTGTGTTAGTGGCATCACACAGAGCTCCTATATTTTCTTCTCAGCAGCACCCATAGGACTTCTAGTGTGTTAGTGGCATCACACAGAGCTCCTATATTTTCATCTCAGAAGCACCCATAGGACTTCTAGTGTGTTAGTGGCAGCAAACAGAGCTCCTATATTTTCTTCTCAGCAGCACCCATAGGACTTCTAGTGTGTTAGTGGCAGCAAACAGAGCTCCTATATTTTCTTCTCAGAAGCACCCATAGGACTTCTAGTGTGTTAGTGGCAGCAAACAGAGCTCCTATATTTTCTTCTCAGCAGCACCCATAGGACTTCTAGTGTGTTAGTGGCAGCAAACAGAGCTCCTATATTTTCTTCTCAGAAGCACCCATAGGACTTCTAGTGTGTTAGTGGCAGCAAACAGAGCTCCTATATTTTCTTCTCAGCAGCACCCATAGGACTTCTAGTGTGTTAGTGGCAGCAAACAGAGCTCCTATATTTTCTTCTCAGCAGCACCCATAGGACTTCTAGTGTGTTAGTGGCATCACACAGAGCTCCTATATTTTCTTCTCAGCAGCACCCATAGGACTTCTAGTGTGTTAGTGGCAGCAAACAGAGCTCCTATATTTTCTTCTCAGCAGCACCCATAGGACTTCTAGTGTGTTAGTGGCATCACACAGAGCTCCTATATTTTCATCTCAGAAGCACCCATAGGACTTCTAGTGTGTTAGTGGCATCACACAGAGCTCCTATATTTTCTTCTCAGCAGCACCCATAGGACTTCTAGTGTGTTAGTGGCAGCAAACAGAGCTACTATATTTTCTTCTCAGCAGCACCCATAGGACTTCTAATGTGTTAGTGGCATCACACAGAGTTCCTATATTTTCATCTCAGAAGCACCCATAGGACTTCTAGTGTGTTAGTGGCATCACACAGAGCTCCTATATTTTCTTCTCAGAAGCACCCATAGGACTTCTAGTGTGTTAGTGGCAGCAAACAGAGCTCCTATATTTTCTTCTTAGCAGCACCCATAGGACTTCTAATGTGTTAGTGGCATCACACAGAGTTCCTATATTTTCATCTCAGAAGCACCCATAGGACTTCTAGTGTGTTAGTGGCATCACACAGAGCTCCTATATTTTCTTCTCAGAAGCACCCATAGGACTTCTAGTGTGTTAGTGGCAGCAAACAGAGCTCCTATATTTTCTTCTCAGCAGCACCCATAGGACTTCTAGTGTGTTAGTGGCATCACACAGAGCTCCTATATTTTCTTCTCAGCAGCACCCATAGGACTTCTAGTGTGTTAGTGGCATCACACAGAGCTCCTATATTTTCATCTCAGAAGCACCCATAGGACTTCTAGTGTGTTAGTGGCAGCAAACAGAGCTCCTATATTTTCTTCTCAGCAACACCCATAGGACTTCTAGTGTGTTAGTGGCATCACACAGAGCTCCTATATTTTCATCTCAGAAGCACCCATAGGACTTCTAGTGTGTTAGTGGCATCACACAGAGCTCCTATATTTTCTTCTCAGCAGCACCCATAGGACTTCTAGTGTGTTAGTGGCAGCAAACAGAGCTCCTATATTTTCTTCTCAGCAGCACCCATAGGACTTCTAGTGTGTTAGTGGCATCACACAGAGCTCCTATATTTTCATCTCAGAAGCACCCATAGGACTTCTAGTGTGTTAGTGGCATCACACAGAGCTCCTATATTTTCATCTCAGAAGCACCCATAGGACTTCTAGTGTGTTAGTGGCAGCAAACAGAGCTCCTATATTTTCTTCTCAGCAGCACCCATAGGACTTCTAGTGTGTTAGTGGCATCACACAGAGTTCCTATATTTTCATCTCAGAAGCACCCATAGGACTTCT
Source organism: Rana muscosa (assembly GCA_029206835.1). NCBI lineage: Eukaryota > Metazoa > Chordata > Amphibia > Anura > Ranidae > Rana > Rana muscosa. The sequence continues at coordinate 1,065,727,820 of CM055117.1, forward strand.
AGTGTGTTAGTGGCATCACACAGAGCTCCTATATTTTCTTCTCAGAAGCACCCATAGGACTTCTAGTGTGTTAGTGGCAGCAAACAGAGCTCCTATATTTTCTTCTTAGCAGCACCCATAGGACTTCTAATGTGTTAGTGGCATCACACAGAGTTCCTATATTTTCATCTCAGAAGCACCCATAGGACTTCTAGTGTGTTAGTGGCATCACACAGAGCTCCTATATTTTCTTCTCAGCAGCACCCATAGGACTTCTAGTGTGTTAGTGGCATCACACAGAGCTCCTATATTTTCATCTCAGAAGCACCCATAGGACTTCTAGTGTGTTAGTGGCAGCAAACAGAGCTCCTATATTTTCTTCTCAGAAGCACCCATAGGACTTCTAGTGTGTTAGTGGCAGCAAACAGAGCTCCTATATTTTCTTCTTAGCAGCACCCATAGGACTTCTAATGTGTTAGTGGCATCACACAGAGTTCCTATATTTTCATCTCAGAAGCACCCATAGGACTTCTAGTGTGTTAGTGGCATCACACAGAGCTCCTATATTTTCTTCTCAGAAGCACCCATAGGACTTCTAGTGTGTTAGTGGCAGCAAACAGAGCTCCTATATTTTCTTCTCAGCAGCACCCATAGGACTTCTAGTGTGTTAGTGGCATCACACAGAGCTCCTATATTTTCTTCTCAGCAGCACCCATAGGACTTCTAGTGTGTTAGTGGCATCACACAGCGCTCCTATATTTTCTTCTCAGCAGCACCCATAGGACTTCTAGTGTGTTAGTGGCATCACACAGAGCTCCTATATTTTCATCTCAGAAGCACCAATAGGACTTCTAGTGTGTTAGTGGCAGCAAACAGAGCTCCTATATTTTCTTGTCAGCAGCACACATAGTACCTATAGTGTGTTAGTGTCAGCACCCATAGGACCTACAGTGTGTTGTGAGCACACATAGGAGTTCTATTTTTTATACTATATACACTACCGACTACAATGGCTGGAAGACCGCCAAGGAGAGGCAGAGCGTGCCGAGGCAAGAACACAGGGCAGGCAGGCTCTGTTTCTAGAGACAACAGTGCTGGCCGTGGACGTGGTCGTGCATCGTCATCAGCACGTGGCCATGGGACACGCTTGTCTTTGTTTTCGGCAGCTGGACATGTGGAGCCGCATCATGCCGAAGGCTTGGTAGAATGGATGACCAAGCCCTCCTCATCCTCCTCATCCTCTCTCACCCAGGCTCAGGGTACTGGCAGAGCAGCTGCCAACGCGTACTCAATGGCATCATCAGCCACCCCTTCCCTAGACCCACCATGTCCTCCTGAGGAGTCCCCCGAACTGTTTGAGCACAGTGTTGGGTACATGCTCCAGGAGGATGCCCAACGATTCGAAGGCTCGGATGATGATACCCAGCTTGAGGAAGTCAGTAGTGTGCGCGCAGAGAGAGGGGATGCTGAAGGACAGCAATCTGGCAGTAGTGTTCCACCAGCTGCAGCTTACTGCCAGGTTTGCTCTAGTGGTGAAGAGGGAGGGGATGATGAGGTCACTGACTCCACGTGGGTGCCTGAAGGGAGAGAGGAGGAGGAGGAGGAGGATGCAGCGTCACATGTCCAACGAGGCAGGATGCCCCCTGGAGGCCAGCTAGAGGCCAGCACAGCAACTGTACCACACCGCAGAGCTCCGCCTGTGCAGGGCGCTGCCTCTGCACGTTATCACAAAAGTTCTTTGGTGTGGGCCTTTTTTGAGACGAGTGCATCAGATCGCACCACTGCTATTTGCAATATTTGTCTCAAGCGTATCTCGCGTGGCCAAAACATCAGCCGCTTGGGCACCACAAGCATGAGCAGACATATGTCGACCTGCCATGCAGCTCGTTGGCAAGCACACATAAAAGACCCACACCAAAGAACAAAGCGGACCTCTCCTTGCTCCTCATCAGCTGGGATCTCCATCCCCACTATATCTTCAGTCCTCTCTGAAAGCTGCTCTGAGAGGACTGAAGGTGTAGAATTAGGTGTGTCACAACCAAGTACTTGCAGTACACCGACGTCCGATTGTAGCAGGCAAATTTCCCTGCCCCAGCTGCTGGACCGTCGAAAGAAGTATACTCCCAGCCATCCACATGCCCAGCGGTTGAATGCTAGCTTGGCTAAATTGCTAGCACTTCAACTGCTGCCTTTTCAGTTGATAGACTCGGCCCCCTTCCGTGAGTTTGTTCAATGTGCGGTTCCTCAGTGGCAGGTTCCCAAACGCCACTTTTTCTCACGGAAGGCGATTCCGTCTCTCTACTGGCATGTGGAAGGCAATGTCCATGCCTCGCTGGACAGGGCGGTCAGTGGTAAGGTGCATATTACCGCTGACTCATGGTCCAGCAGGCATGGACAGGGACGTTATCTTTCTTTCACGGCCCATTGGGTCACTCTATTGGCAGCTGGGAGGGATGCAGGACAAGGTGCAGTAGTGTTGGAGGTTGTTCCGCCACCACGCCTCCAAAATGCTACTACTGGTTGTGACACACCTCTCTCCTCCACCCCCTCCTCTTCTTCTTCCTCCATGTCCTCTTCGAGTGCTCTGTCCTCGGAACCAGCGGTGCTCCGTAGGCGTACAAGGGGCTACGCGAGTACGCAGGCAAAAAGATGCCATGCCGTGCTTGCGCTGGTGTGTTTGGGGGACAGGAGCCACACTGGGCCAGAGGTTCTGGCAGCTCTGCAGGGGCAGGCCGAGAGGTGGTTGACGCCACGCCAGCTTAAGCCAGGAATGGTCGTTTCTGATAATGGCACCAACCTCCTCTCCGCCCTGCGACAGGGGCAGCTCACCCATGTGCCCTGTATGGCTCACGTCCTCAACCTGGTGGTGCAGCGGTTCTTGGGCAGGTTCCCAGGCTTACAGGATGTCCTGAGGCAGGCCAGGAAAGTCTGTGTGCATTTCCGCCGATCTTATAATGCCAGTGCTCGGCTGACTGAGCTGCAAAAGGAGCTGAACCTGCCCAAGAACCGCCTAATATGTGACATGCCCACCAGGTGGAACTCAACGTTGGCCATGCTGCAGCGACTGCACACGCAGCAGAGGGCCATCAATGAGTACCTTTGCGACTACGGCACCAGGACAGGGTCAGGGGAGCTTGGCTTTTTTTCCCCACGCCAGTGGAGCATGATCAGGGATGCATGCACTGTCCTCTCACCATTTGAGGAGGCCACGAGGATGGTGAGCAGTGACAGTGCATGCATCAGTGACACTGTACCTCTTGTCCACCTGTTGGAGCATACGCTGCGTGGGATAATGGACAGGGCACTTGAGGCAGAACAGAGGCAGGAAGAGGAGGACTTCCTTGTCTCTCAAGGCCCCCTTTATCCAGACAATGTTCCTTCTGTCCCACCCATCACACAGGAAGAGGAGGAGGAGGAGGAGGAGGAGGAGGATTGTGTGAGCATGGAGGTGGAGCCTGGCACTCAGCATCAGCAGCAGCAGTCTTTTAGGGATGATGTACAGTCCCAACAAACCAGTGGACTTGTACGTGGCTGGGAGGAGGTGGCTGGCGATCATGTCATCCTCAGTGACCCAGAAGACTCCGGACCGAATGCCTCAGCTAACCTACGCTGCATGGCCTCCCTGATCCTGCAAAGCCTGCGGAAGGATCCTCGTGTTCTTCGGATCAAGGAGAGTGACCATTACTGGCTGGCCACTCTCCTTGATCCACGGTACAAGGGTAAGGTTGCGGACCTTATCTTGCCGTCGCAGAGGGAGCAGAGGATGAGACATCTCAGGGAGGCCTTGCAGAAAGGTCTGTGCAACGCGTTCCCAGAAACTGGGAGGTTACAAACTCCTGGTCCTGGACGACGAGTTGCTGAGGCTTCGGTCAGTAGCAGAAGGAGCGGTGGGGAAGGTGGACGTCTGACCGATGCGTTCAGACAATTTTTTAGTCCGCAGCCCCAAGGTATGATCGGTTCCAGCAACCATCGCCAGCGTCTGATATACATGGTGCAGGAATACCTAGGGGCAAGGTCAGACTTGGACACCTTTCCCACCGAAAATCCTCTGGCTTACTGGGTCCTGAGGATGGATCACTGGCCAGAGCTTGCACAGTATGCAATTGAGCTACTGGCCTGTCCTGCATCCAGCGTTCTTTCCGAACGCACATTCAGTGCTGCTGGAGGATTTGTCACCGATCATAGGGTGCGCCTGTCCACCGACTCGGTTGATCGACTGACCTTCATAAAAATGAATCAGTCTTGGATCACCACCAGCTACCAGACACCTGAAGCGGATATAACGGAATAATTTATAATGTCACATCCCTTCAAGACTGCCTATGCTGATGCTGAGTGACTGTCCTGTTATGTTCACTGTCTATCCTCTTCCTCCTCCTCAATGATCCATGCCACCACACCAGTGCCTAAGGCACAATTTTTCAGCCCCTGTATAACAGGGGCGTGTAATTACAATTTTTTAAAAAGATGCTTCGCAACAGGTGTGACTGCTGTGCTCAGAGTACAGTATCTGTGAGGGGTTGCAGTGTTGTGGCACCAGCACCAGTGCCTAAGGCACAATTTTTCAGCCCCTGTTGGGGCGTGTAATTACAATTTTTAGGCAATGCTTTGCAACAGGTCTCATTGCTGTGCTCAGAGTACAGTATCTGTGAGGGGTTGCAGTGTTGTGGCACCAGCACCAGTGCCTAAGGCACAATTTTTCAGCCCCTGTATAACAGGGGCGTGTAATTACAATTTTTTAAAAAGATGCTTCGCAACAGGTGTGACTGCTGTGCTCCAAGTACAGTATCTGTGAGGGGTTGCAGTGTTGTGGCACCAGCACCAATGCCTAAGGCACAATTTTTCAGCCCCTGTTTAACAGGGGCGTGTAATTACAAATCTTGATCTAATAGTTCACAGCAGGGCCCATTCCTGCGCCCACCAAGAGTAACTATGAGGGCCTACAGTCTTGTGGCAACACCGTCCACCACCACCACCACCACCAAAGGCCCAATTTTTCTGCCCTGTTCAACAGGTGCATGCAATTACAAATCTTGATCTAATAACTCACAGCAGGGCCCATTCCTGCACCCACCAAGAGTAACTGTGAGGGCTTACAGTCTTGTGGCAACACCGTCCACCACCACCACCACCACCACCAAAGGCCCAATTTTTCTGCCCGGTTCAACAGGTGCATGCAAGTACAAATCTTGATCTATTAACTCACAGCAGGGCCCATTCCTGTGCCCACCAGTCTTGTGGCTACACCAACATCTAATAGGGCAAATTTCTGCAGAGTATATACGGCAGGCCCCTACTTTCAAACATCCAACTTACAAACGACTCCTACTTGCAAACGGCAAGAGAAAACAGGAAGTGAGAGGAAATCTACCCCTAGGAAGGAAAATTCTATCCTGTTAGATTTAATTTGGGAAAAAGGTATCTCCTCTCTACTGATGCTTTATCACCAATCCTTGTTTCAATTAAAACCCCACTTTTCCAAAAACATTTGTCATTGGGACGGAAAGTGAGGTGACATGTTCTGAACAGATGTGCAAAGACAGCAAATGTTACAGGGGTGATAACCCCTCCCTATGTTCTCCAAAAAGCTTAAAAATTGATTTTTTTGGGATGTAGCTACACTTCATAATGTACCTGTTCAGATTCTACTTAAGAACAAACCTACAGTCCATGTCTTGTTTGCACCACCTATATACTGCTGTTCAGAGTATATAGGGTTGTAGGTATAGGGTTTTATTTTGGGTGCGGGGTCCCCCTTAGTATCCATACAAGACCCAAAGGGGCTGGGGTGGGGGGGGGTGATGGGGTAGCCATGCCATTTTTCTCAAGGATTTTCAGCCATATGGCGGCCAGGACAAGACATGACATTAAAGCCGCAAGTGGTTTTAAATGGCTTCTTTTTTTCCTTTACAAATGTCATTTTGTGCAAGGACAGTTCTAAACACGGGAAACACATGCCACTTCACAGGCATACTTTAGACACCCCCCAGGTACCATATTTAAAGGAAAATTTCACTTTTTTTTTTTTTCACTTTATGCATCATTAAAATGACTGCTCCCGAAAAAACTTTAGTTTTTAAAATTTCTTTTTGCATTGATATATGTCCCCTGGGGCAGGACCCGGGTCCCCAAACCTGTTTTATGACATTAACATGCATATTGGCCGTTGTAATTAGCAATTTTGATTTCGAACGTTCGCGTCCATTATAACGAATAGGGTTCGAAAATTCGCGCGAACTTTCGGTCCGTTCGAAGGTTCTGGTGCGAACCGAACCCGGGGGTGTTCGGCTCATCCCTAGTTACTATCCCAGTTCTATGCCTCCTTGAAAAAACGCTTCGTGCGATGATGGAAGAGGATGTGGCACAGGAGGATGAGGAGGAGGAGGAGGAAGCGGGATCATTTCAAAGGCTTTCAGGGCAGTCTTTCACAAGTGGCTACGAGGGTGGGTTCCTGCACCAACAAACGCCAGGTACACAATTGTCCGGCAGAAAGGGCACAGTTCTGGAGGATGACGAGGTGGAGGAGGAGATGGAGGAGGAGGAGCCATGTTCACAGCAGGGTGGCACTCAGACCAGCTCGTGGCCATTACTGGTGCGTGGCTGGGGGGATACAGAGGACACAGACGATACACCTCCCACAGAGGACAGCTTTTCTTTGCCTCTGGGCAGCCTGGCACACATGAGCGATTACATGCTGCAGTGTTTCCGCAACGACAGCCGAGTTGCCCACATTTTAACTGGTGCTGATTACTGGGTGGCCACCCTGCTGGATCCCCGTTACAAGGACAACGTACCGTCCTTAATTCCCTCACTGGAGCGGGATCGTAAGATGCGCGAGTACAAGCGCACGCTGGTAGACGCGCTGCTGGTGGCATTCCCACCTGACAGCGGGCGTACGGTGGAAGCACAAGGCGAAGGCAGAGGAGGAGGAAGAGGTCGCCAACACAGCCGGGGCACCGGCAGCACCTCAGAAGGCAGGGTTAGCATGGCTGAAATGTGGAAAAGCTTTGTCAGCACGCCACAACAACCAGCACCACCAGCTGAGATGGAACGTCTTAGCAGGAGGCAGCATTTCACCAACATGGTTGAGCAGTATGTGTCCACAGGCCTACACGTACTGGATGACGGGTCTGCCCCCTTTAACTTCTGGGTCTCCAAATTGGGCACATTGCCTGAGCTTGCCCTTTATGCCTTGGAGGTGCTGGCCTGCCCTGCAGCCAGTGTATTATCTGAACGTGTATTTAGCACGGCAGGGGGCGTTATCACAGACAAGCGCAGCCGCCTGTCCAGAGCCAATGTGGACAAGCTCACGTTCATTAAAATGAACCAGGCATGGATCCCACAGGACTTGTCCGTACCTTGTGCAGAATAGACATGTATACCGGTGTTGTGACAAAAACTGTCCGGCCATCGGATTGTGCCCGGCCCGTACTGCGCAGGCGCAGCGCTTGCGCAGTACAGAGGACAAAGAGATTCACAAAATCTCCGAAGATGAACGGCGCCTGCGCTGTGAGTGCAGGTTCAAGCCCCACCATCCAAGAGGACATACGGTAGCACATAGTAACAGGGCCCCTCACGGGCTCGCTTCGATCGCGGCCTTGCTTGGCTCGGCTTGAACCACGGATGGTGTGGCCTTCACCTGAACTCAACACGCAGGCGCCGTTAGTCTTGGGAGATTTTTGAAATCCCCTTGTCCTACATACTCAGCAAGCGCAGTACAGGGCGGACACTATTCGACAGGGGACAGAATTCGACACATCACCGGCCTTACCCAGCCATTGTTGTATTTTTGAACCAGTGTTGGCTACCTCGTCCTCCTCCACCGCCGCTTCCACCTACACAGCCACATCCACCGCCACCTCAACCTCCTACTCCATATGGACCTCGCCCTGCTAGGCCAAGATTAACATTTTTATTTTATTTTTTTGTAGCGCACAGATCCTTTCCCCCTTACCTGCCTTTATGTTGTTGGCTCTTCGCAGGAGGGAGAAAGGCACACCGCACTACCAGCCTGTATCCTCCTATATAAAGAGGTTGAGCGGTGTACTTGACGGGCCGTGTCCACAGCCGGAGTCAAAACTCCTCCAGAGGATGATTCTCACCTCTACTGTAGGTAGAGGCAAGTCCTTTAATTGCCAGTAAAGTCAATGTCCACACCAGCTGAAACTCCAACTCTTATTCTCTCATGGCAAAATAAACTGTACTCAGATAGAAAAGGTTAGAGCAAAGAAACAGGACAGCTTAAGGTGTGGAGGAGGTCCAGGCACAAACGTAGCACATTCACTTCACTGCTTAGGTTTCTCAAACAGTTTTTGGCGCACGGTCCCTGCGACAGACATTGAGGTTGGTCTCTGCCACAGACCGGGTGTACAAGGCCCCTGCCACGGGCCTGGAGAACTTTGGTCTCAGCCACAGACCAGGGTGTATAAGGCCCCTGCCACGGGCCGGTTGAATAAGGCCTCTGATACAGTCAAGGTGACCTTGAGCTTCTCCTTCTACGAACCTAGCCCATATCAAGGGGAAGACATCTCTCCAGGGAGTCAACAGACCATTCCTTCACCGTGACTCCCGCATCGGTCCATCAGAATGATCCTCCCTTCCCTGGAACAGGGTCCCCTACACGAGGCGGCTCTGGACTCCAGGCTTTACTCCCGCCCCTAGGCCTCCATACCCAGGGCAGCAAGAACTCCAGGATAGTACCTCACCCCGGGCTAAAGGTGCCCGAGATGGAACAGGAACACATGCACCCAGGCCGAAGGCACCTGGGCGCGGACCCCACTGGACATCAGCCCCCAGGCCAAAGGTCTGCCCCTTTTATATGCTCTCCCGGCATGCACAGCAGGTTCCCCGCCCCGCTGTACTACTGCCAAGAGGGGACACAAAAGGCGCCACCTGTAGGCCGCAGGGAACTGCACACCAATACTGTCCCCCGAGGACAAAATGGTCCATGAATCCTACAGAATTAGGGTATTTGAGCCTATTTACCACTCAAACACTTTCCTTAAATTTAGCACCCCGCTACATTTTTATTTCAAAGTATTTTATTTTCCCACTAGCTTATCCATTAAATTAAATAATTTATTCCATAAAGGGCGTATTCTGGGGCATTCCCACCATATGTGTGGCATCGTGCCGTTGAGTTTCTGAGGTTCTTAATGACTTCCTGTACCTCTTCTGCTGAAAAGGGGGCCTCCAGCATATTTTTTTATTTTTTAATTTTTTTTATGTTCTTTTAAGTTATTTCCTATCCACATTTGTTTGCAGAGCACTTGCCATGTTCTTAACAACATTTTGCTGCCATTTGCAGCCCTCTAGCCCTTTCCATTACTTTTTTATAGCCTTTTTAGTCGTCAGAAGTCCGGGTCCCCATTGACTTCAATGGGGTCCGGGTCCGGGTCCGGGTTCGGGCTAAAGTTCGGTCCCGAATCCGAACTTTTTTCCGAAGTTCGGCCGAACCCGCCAGACCCGAATATCCAGCTACCCGCTCAACTCTAGAAAAAAGTCATTTAAAACTGCTTGCGGCTTTAGCCCCTTACTTACTAGGCACATAAACCCCCTTCCTGCCCAGGCGAAATTTCAGCTTTCGGCACTGCGTCGATTTAACTGACAATTGCGCGGTCGTGCGATGTGGCTCCCAAACAAAATTGACGTCCTTTTTTTCCCACAAATAGAGCTTTCTTTTGGTGGTATTTGATCACCTCTGCGGTTTTTATTTTTTGCGCTATAAACAAAAAAAGAGCGACGATTTTGAAAAAAAACACAATATTTATTACTTTTTGCTATAATAAATATCCCAATTTTTAAAAAAAAAAAAAAAAATTTCTCAGTTTAGTCCGATACGTATACTTCTACATATTTTTGGTAAAAAAAATCGCAATAAGCGTTTATTGATTGGTTTGCGCAAAAGTTATAGCGTCTGCAAAATACGGGATAGTTTTATAGCATTTTTATAAAAAAAATTTTTTTACTAGTAATGGCGGCGATCAGCGATTTTTATTGTGACTGCGACATTATGGCGGACACATCGGACACTTTTGACATCATTTTGGGACCATTGTCATTGATACAGCGATCATTGCTGTAAGAATGCACTGGTTACTGTAAAAATGACACTGGCAGGGAAGGGGTTAACACTAGGGGGCGAGGAAGGGGTTAAATGTGTGCCCTGGGAGTGATTACTACTGTGGGGGGAGGGGAGTGACTGGGGGAGGTGACCGATCTGTGTCCCTATGTACAAGGGACACATCATCGGTCTCCTCTCCCTGACAGGACATGGATCTGTGTGTTTACACACACAGATCCATGTCCTTGTCTGTGTACCGGCCGATCGCGGGTGGCTGGTGGACATCGCGGCCGCCAGGCACGCGCATCGGCATGTCAGTGACGCGCCGGGCGTGCGCGTGCGCCGCCGGCGGAGGACGTCTATTGACGTCCTCCCGGATTTTAAGAGCCACCTTGAGGCCGTCATTCGTCTATGGCCGGGGCGCCAACAGGTTAATGTAATGTCTAGTCCCGGCAATATGGATGAAAATCATTGAGAAAAATGGCATGGGTATCCCCCACCCAGCCCATTACCAGTCCCTTTGGGTCTTGTATGGATATTAAGGGGAACCCCGCACCCAAATTAAAAAAAGGAAAGGCGTGGGGCCCCCAGGCCCTATATACTCTGAACAGCCGTATACAGGCGGTGCATACAAGACAGGGACTGTAGGTTTGTTCTTATGTAGAATCTGTTTGTAATTTTGAACAGGTACATTTTTAAAGTGTAATGCCCCATACACACGATCGTTTTTCATGCCGTTAAAAATGCCATTAAAAAAAAATGGCCATTAAAAATGATCGTGTGTAGGCTCCAGAGCATTTTTAACGACGTGAAAAACGGCCATTAAAAATTTCGAACATGCTCTCTTTTTTCACGTCGTTTTTCATGTCGTTTTTTTTAACGACGTGAAAAACGATAGTGTGTATGCTTTAACGACGTGAAAAAAAACGCGCATGCTCAGAATCAAGTATGAGACAGGAGCGCTCGTTCTGGTAAAACTAGCGTTCGTAATGGAGATAGCACATTCGTCACGCAGTCAAGGACTGAAAAGCACGAGACTGAAAAGAGCGAATCGTCGCTCAACAAACTTTACTAACATGAAGGGTGGCGCCATTCGAACGGAACTTCCCCTTTATAGTGCCGTCGTACGTGTTGTACGTCACTGCGCTTTGCTTGATCGTTTTTTTAAATGATCGTGTGTACGCAAGACAGGCTTGAGAGGAAACATGAAAAAAAACGACGTGAAAAACGGCAAGAAAAAAAATGGCAAGAAAAACGATCGTGTGTATGGGGCATAACTCCAGCCAAAAAATCTATTTTTAAGCTGTTTGGAAAACATAGGGAAGGGTTATCACCCCTGTAGCATTTGTTTTGCTGTCTGTGCACCTCTTCAGAAGATGTCACCTCACATTATGTCCCAATGACAAATGTTTTTTGAAAATGTGGGCTTTTTATTGAAACAAGGATTGGTGATAAAGCATCAGTGGAGAGGAGACACCTTTTTCCCATATTAACTCTTATGCCGCGTACACACCATCGTTTTTAATGTCATTTTCAAAAACAACGTTTTTCTCGACGTGATTTTTCTTGTTTCTTCTCAAGCCTGTCTTGCATACACACGTTCATTTAAAAAAACGCTCAAGCAAAGCGCAGTGCCGTACAACACGTACGACGGCACTATAAAGGGGAAGTTCCGTTCGAATGGCGCCACCCTTCATGTTAGTAAAGTTTGTTGAGCGATGATTCGCGCTTTTCAGCCTCGTGCTTTTCAGTCCGTTACAGCGTGACGAATGTGCTATCTCCATTACGAACGCTAGTTTTACCAGAACAAGTGCTCCCGTCTCATACTTGATTCTGAGCATGCGCGTTTTTTTCCCATCGTAAAAGCATACACACTACCGTTTTTCACGTCGTTAAAAAAAACGACGTGAAAAACGACGTGAAAAAATAGAGCAGGTTCTCATTTTTTTAGGCCATTTTTCATGTCGTTAAAAATGCTCTGGAGCCTACACACGATCGTTTTTAATGCCCAATTTAAAAAATTGCATTTTTAACGACGTGAAAAACTATCGTGTGTATGCGGCATAATGGCCTGTACACACGATCGGATTGTCCAATGAAAAAAGTCAGATGGACTTTTTTCATCGGAAATTCCGATCGTGTGTGGGCCACATCTGACTTTTTTCCATCGGAGTAAAAAAATAGAACATGTTTTAAATTTTTCCGATGGAAAAAATCAGATGGGAAATTCCGATCATCTGTGTGGAATTCCATCGGAGAAAAATCCATGCATGCTCAGAATCAAGTAGACGCATGCTCGGAAGCATTGGACTTCATTTTTCTCGGCTTGTCAGAGTGTTTTACGTCACCGCGTTTTGGACGGTCGGAATTTAGTCTGACGGTGTGTATGCAAGACTGATGGAAGTCAGCTTCATCGGAATTCCGTCGAAAAATTCCATCGGATTTTATTCCATAGGAAATCCGATCGTGTGTACAGGGCATTACAGGAGAGAATTTCCCTTCCTAGGGGTAGATTTCCTCTCACTTCCTGTTGTCTCCTTCCGTTTGCAAGTAGGAGTCGTTTGTAAGTTGGATGTTTGAAAGTAGGGGCCTGCCCTATATACTCTGCAAAAATTTGGGCCTTAGGTGTTGGTGTTGCCACAACACTGTAAGCCCTCACAGTTACTCTTGGTGGGCGCTGGAACGCCCTGCTGTGAACTATTATATCAAGAATTGTAATTACATGCCATTGTTGAACAGTGGTAGAAAAATTGGGGCTTTGGTGGTGGGGGTGCTGGTGCCACAACACTGTAAGTCCTCGCAGTTACTCTTGGTGGGTGATTCGATTAAGAATTGTAATTACCTGTCCCTGTTGAACAGGGGCAGAAAAATAGGGCCTTAGGCACTGGTGCCACAACACTGCAACCCCTCACAGATACTCTAGTTGGAGCACAGGAATAAGCCCTGCTGCAAAGTATTGCATAAAAAATTGTAATTACACGCCCCTGTTAAACAGGGGCTGAAAAATTGGGCCTTAGCCAATGGTGCTGGTCCCACAACACTGCAACCCCTCACAGATACACTAGTTGGAGCGCAGGAATGAGCCCTGCTGCAAAGTATTGCATCAAAAATTGTAATTACACGCCCCTGTTAAACAGAGGCTAAAAATTGGGCCTTAGGCACTGGTGCTGGTGCTACAACACTGCACCCCCTCACCGATACTCTAGTTGGAGCGCAGGAATGAGCCCTGCTGCAAAGTATTGCAAAAAAAATTGTAATTACACGCCCCTGTTAAACAGGGGCTGAAAAATTGGACCTTAGGCACTGGTGCTGGTGCCACAACACTGCAACCCCTCACAGATACTCTAGTTGGAGCACAGGAATGAGCCCTGCTGCAAAGTATTGCATAAAAAATTGTAATTACACGCCCCTGTTAAACAGGGGCTGAAAAATTGGGCCTTAGCCACTGGTGGCGGCGCCCAAAACCAAAAATGTTCTTACAAGCTATCAGCATGATCATTGAGAAGGAAGAGGATAGTCACTCAGCATAACAGGATAGTCACTCAGCATCAGCATAGGCAGTCTTGAAGGGATCTGACATTTAAAAAAAAATATTCGGTTACATCAGCATCAGGTGCTTGGTAGCTGGTGGTGATCCAAGACTGATTCATTTTTATGTGATCGGTTACAAAGCCTCCAGCAGCACTGAATGTGCGTTTCGAAAAAAGAACGCTGGATGCAGGACAGGCCAGTAGCTCAATTGCATACTGTGCAAGCTCTGGCCAGTGATCCATCCTCAAGACCCAGTTACCCAGAGGATTTTCGGTGGGAAAGGTGTCCAAGTCTGATCTTGCCCCTAGGTATCCCTGCACCATGTAAAACAGACGCTGGCGATGGTTGCTGGAACCGATCATACCTTGGGGCTGCGGACTAAAAGATTGTCTGACCGCATCGGTCAGACGGCCACCTTCTCCACCGCTCCTTCTTTGACTCACCGAAGCCTCAGCAACATGTTGTCCAGGACCAGGAATTTGTAACCTCCCAGTCTCTGGGAACGCGTTGCACAGACCTTTCTACAAGGCCTCCCGAAGATGTTTCATCCTCTGCTCCCTCTGCGACGGCAAGATAAGGTCCACAACCTTACCCTTGTAACGTGGATCAAGGAGGGTTGCCAGCCAGTAATGATCCCTCTCCTTGATAGCACGAATACGAGGCACCTTCCGCAGGCTTTGCAGTATCAGGGAGGCCATGCAGCGTAGGTTTGCTGAGGCATTCGAGTCCTCTGGGTCACTCAGGACGACATGATCCGCAGCCACCTCCTCCCAGCCACGCACATGTCCATGGGTTTCTTGGGACTGTAATTGATCCCTTGAAGACTGCTGCTGATGCTGAGTGCTAGGCTCCACCTCCATGCTGACACAATCCTCCTTCTCCTCCTCCTCCTCTTCCTGTGTGATAGGCGGGCCAGCAGGAACACTGTCTGGATAAAGGGGGCCTTGAGAGGTAAGGAAGTCCTCCTCTTCCTGCCTTTGTTCTGCCTCAAGTGCCCTGTCCATTATTCCACGCAGCATGTGCTCCAACAGGTGGACAAGAGGGACAGTGTCACTGATGCATACACTGTCACTGCTCACCATCCTCGTAGCCTCCTCAAATGGTGACAGGACAGTACATGCATCCCTGATCATGACCCACTGGCATGGCAAAAAAAAAAAACAAGCTCTCCTGACCCTGTCCTGGTGCCATATTGGCACAGATACTCATTGATGGCCCTCTGCTGCGTGTGCAGCCGCTGCAGCATGGCCAACGTTGAGTTCCACCTGGTGGGCATGTCACAGATTAGGCAGTTCTTGGGCAGGTTGTATTCCATTTGGAGGTCAGCCAGCCAAGCACTGGCATTATATGACTGGCGGAAATGCACACAGAGTTTCCTGGCCTGCCCCAGGACCTCCTGTAAGCCCAGGTACCTGCCCAAGAACCGCTGCACCACCAAGATAAGGACGTGAGCCAAACAGGGCACATGGGTCAGGTGTCCCTGTCGGAGGGTGGAGAGGAGGTTGGTGCCATTGTCGCAAACCACCATTCCTGGCTTAAGCTGACGTGGCATCAACCACCTCTGAGCCTGCCCCTGCAGAGCTGACAGAATCTCTGCCCCAGTGTGGCTCCTGTCCCCCAAGCACACCAGCTCAAGCACCGCATGGCATCTTTTTGTCTGCGTACTTGCGTAGCCCCTTGAATGCTTACGGAGCACCGCTGGTTCCGAGGACAAAGCACAGGAAGAGGCCATGTCGGAAGAAGAAGAGGAGGGGGTGGAGGAGAGAGGTGTGTCAGAATCACCAGTAGTAGCATTTTGGAGGCGTGGTGGTGGAACAACCTCCAACACTACTGCACTTTGTCCTGCATCCTTCCCAGCTACCAGCAAAGTAACCCAATGCACCGTGAAAGATAGGTAACGTCCCTGTCCTTGCCTGCTGGACCATGAGTCAGCGGTAATATGCACCTTACTGCTGACCGCCCTGTCCAGCGAGGCCAAGACATTGCCTTCCACATGCCGGTAGAGAGCCGGAATCGCCTTCCGTGAGAAAAAGTGGCGTTTGGGAACCTGCCACTGAGGAACCGCACATTCCACAAACTCACAGAAGGGGGCAGAGTCTACCAACTGAAAAGGCAGCAGTTGAAGTGCTAGCAATTTAGCCAAGCTAGCATTTAACCGCTGGGCATGTGGATGGCTGGGAGCGAACTTCTTTCGGCGGTGCAGCAGCTGGGGCAGGGAAATTTGCCTGGTACAATCTGACGTCGGTGTACCGATAGCAGATTGCCCACAAGTACTTGGCTGTGACACACCTAATTCTACACCTTCATTGCTCTCAGTGCAGGTTTCAGAGAGGACTTAAGGTATAGTGGGGTTGGAGATCCCAGCTGATGAGGAATACGGAGAGGTACGCTTTGTTCTTTGGTAGTGATGAGCCGAACACCCCCGGGTTCGGTTCGCACCAGAACCCGCGAACGGACCGAAAGTTCGTACGAACATTAGAACCC
Source organism: Rana muscosa (assembly GCA_029206835.1). Lineage (NCBI taxonomy): Eukaryota > Metazoa > Chordata > Amphibia > Anura > Ranidae > Rana > Rana muscosa. Next base: position 1,065,743,877 of record CM055117.1, read on the forward strand.
TATTAAATACAATGGATGCGAACGTTCGAATTCTAAAGTGCTAATTATAACGACTATTATGCATGTTATTGTCCTAAAAAGGGTTTGGGAACCCGGGTTCTGCACCAGGGGACATGTATCAATGCAAAAAGAAGTTTTAAAAACGGTCGTTTTTCGGGAGCAGTCATTTTAATGATGCATAAAGTGAAAAAAAAAAAGTCAAATATTCCTTTAAATATCGTACCTGGGGGGTGTCTAAAGTATGCCTGTGAAGTGCCACGTGTTTCCCGTGTTTAGAACTGTCCCTGCACAAAATGACACTTCTAAAGGAAAAAAAAGCCATTTAAAACTGCTTGCGGCTTTAATGTAATGTCTGGTCCCGGTAATATGGATGAAAATCTTTAAGAAAAATGGCATAGCTACCCCATGACCCCCCCCCTACCCCAGCCCATTACCAGCCCCTTTGGGTCTTGTATGGATATTAAGGGGAACCCCGCACATAAAATAAAAAAGGCCCTATATACTCTGAACAGCCGTATACAGGCGGTGCATACAAGACAGGGACTGTAGGTTTGTTCTTATGTAGAATCTGTTTGTAATTTTGAACAGGTACATTGTTTAAGTGTAGCTCCAGCCCAAAAATCTATTTTTAAACTTTTTGGAAAACATAGGTAAGGGTTATCACCCCTGTAACATTTGTTTTGCTGTCTGTGCCCCTGTTCAGAACATTTCACCTCACTTTCCGTCCCAATGACAACTGTTTTTGAAATGTGGTGTTTTTCTTGAAACAAGTATTGCTGATAAAGCATCAGTACAGAGGAGACACCTTTCTCCCATATTAATTCTTACAGGAGAGAATTTTCCTTCCAAGGGGTAGATTTCCTCTCACTTCCTGTTGTCTTCTTGCGTTTGCAAGTAGGAGTCGTTTGTAAATTGGATGTTTGAAAGTAGGGACCTGCCGTATATACTCTGCAGAAATAGGCCCCTTAGTTGTTGGTGTTGGCACAACACTGTAAGCACTCACAGTTACTCTTGGTTGGTGCTGGAACGCCCTGCTGTCAACTATTATATCAGGAATTTTAATTACATATAATTGTTGAACAGTGGTGGTAAAAATTGGGCCTTTGATGGTGGTGCTGGTGCCACAACACTGTAAGCCCTGACAGTTACTCTTGGTGGGTGCAGCAATGGGCCCTGCTGTGAATTATTAGATCAAGAATTGTAATTGCATGCCCCTGTTGAACAGGGGCTGAAAAATTGGGCCTTTCGTGGTGGTGGTGGTGGTGGTGGTGTTGCCACAACACTGTAAGCCCTCAGAGTTACTCTTGGTGGGTGCAGGAATGGGCCCTGCTGTAAATTATTAGATCAAGAATTGTAATTACATGCCCCTTTTGAACAGGGGCTGAAAAATTGGGCCTTTCGTGGTGGTGGTGGTGGTGGCGTTGCCACAACACTGTAAGCCCTCAGAGTTACTCTTGGTGGGTGCAGCAATGGGCCCTGCTGTGAATTATTAGATCAAGAATTGTAATTACATGCCCCTGTTGAACAGGGGCTGAAAAATTGTGCCTTAGGCACTGGTGGCACAACACTACAACCCCTCACAGATACTGTACTTGGAGCACAGCAATGAGCCCTGTTGCAAAGTATTGCTTCAAAAATTGTAATGACACGCCCCTGTTAAACAGGGGCTGAAAAATTGGGCCTTAGGCACTGGTGGCACAACACTCCAACCCCTCATAGATACTGTACTTGGAGCACAGCAATGAGCCCTATGGCAAATTATTGCTAAAAAAATTGTAATTACACGCCCCTGTAAAACAGGGGCTGAAAAATTGGGCCTTAGCCACTGGTGGCGGCACCCATAAACAAAAATGATCTTCCAAGCTATCATCATCAATCGTATCATTGAGGACTCGGAGGAGGAGGATAGCCAGTCAACATAACAGCACAGGCACTCAGCATCAGCATCAGTCTTGAAGGGATGTGACATGTTAAAATCAATTAGTCTGTTATATCAGCATCAGGTGTGTGGTAGCTGGTGGTGATCCAAGACTGGTTCATCTTGATGAAAGTCAGTCGATCAACCGAGTCGGTGGACAGGCGCACCCTGTGATCCGTGACAAATCCTCCAGCAGCACTGAATGTGCGTTCCGAAAGAACGCTGGATGCAGGACAGGCCAGTAGCTCAATTGCATACTGTGCAAGCTCTGGCCAGTGATCCATCCTCAAGACCCAGTAAGCCAGAGGATTTTCGGTGGGGAAGGTGTCCAAGTCTGACCTTGCCCCTAGATATTCCTGCACCATGTTTATCAGACGCTGGCGATGGTTGCTGGAACCGATCATACTTTGGGGCTGCGGACTAAAGAATTGTCTGAACGCATCGGTCAGACGGCCACCTTCCCCACCGCTCCTTCTTTGACTGGCCGAAGCCTCAGCAACTCGTTGTCCAGGACCAGGAGTTTGTAACCTCCCAGTCTCTGGGAACGCATTGCACAGACCTTTCTGCAAGGCCTCCCGGAGTTGTCTCATCCTCTGCTCCCTCTGCGACGGTAACATAAGGTCCGCAACCTTACCCTTGTACCGTGGATCAAGGAGAGTGGCCAGCCAGTAATGGTCCCTCTCCTTGATCCGAAGAATACGAGGATCCTTCTGCAGACTTTGCAGGATCAGGGAGGCCATGCAGCGTAGGTTTGCTGAGGCATTCGGTCCGGAGTCCTCTGGGTCACTAAGGACGACATGATCCGCAGCCACCTCCTCCCAGCCACGTACAAGTCCACTGGTTTCTTGGGACTGTAAATCATCCCTAAAAGACTGCTGCTGATGATGCTGAGTGCCAGCCTCCACCTCCATGCTGACACAATCCTCCTCCTCCTCCTCCTCCTCCTCCTCTTCCTGTGCGATGGGTGGGACAGAAGGAACACTGTCTGGGTAAAGGGGGCCTTGAGAGGCAAGGAAGTCCTCCTCTTCCTGCCTCTGTTCTGCCTCAAGTGCCCTGTCCATTATTCCACGCAGCGTGTGCTCCAACAGGTGGACAAGAGGTACAGTGTCACTGATGCATGCACTGTCACTGCTCACCATCCTCGTGGCCTCCTCAAATGATGCCAGGACAGTGCATGCATCCCTGATCATGCCCCACTGGCGTGGAGAAAAAAAAACAAGCTCCCCTGACCCTGTCCTGGTGCCGTAGTCGCACAGGTACTCATTGATGGCCCTCTGCTGCGTGTGCAGCCGCTGCAGCATGGCCAACGTTGAGTTCCACCTGGTGGGCATGTCACATATAAGGCGGTTCTTGGGCAGGTTCAACTCCTTTTGCAGCTCAGCCAGGCGAGCACTGGCATTATAAGATCTGCGGAAATGCACACAGACTTTCCTGGCCTGCCTCAGGACATCCTGTAAGCCCGGGTACCTGCCCAAGAACCGCTGCACCACCAGGTTAAGGACGTGAGCCACACAGGGCACATGGGTCAGTTGTCCCTGTCGGAGGGCGGAGAGGAGGTTGGTGCCATTGTCGCAAACCACCATTCCTGGCTTAAGCTGGCGTGGCGTCAACCACCTCTCGGCCTGGCCCTGCAGAGCAGACAGGACCTCTGCCCCAGTGTGGCTTCTGTCCCCCAAACACACCAGCGCAAGCACGGCATGGCATCTTTTTGCCTGCGTACTTGCGTAGCCCCTTGAACGGCTACGGAGCACCGCTGTTTCAGAGGACAAACCACAGGAAGAGGCCATGGAGGAAGAAGAAGAGGAGGGGGTGGAGGAGAGAGGTGTGTCACAACCAGTAGTAGCATTTTGGAGGCGTGGCGGTGGAACAACCTCCAACACTACTGCACCTTGTCCTGCATCCTTCCCAGCTGCCAAAAGAGTGACCCAATGGGCCGTGAAAGAAAGGTAACGTCCCTGTCCATGCCTGCTGGACCATGAGTCAGCGGTAATATGCACCTTACCGCTGACCGCCCTGTCCAGGGAGGCCAAGACATTGCCTTCCACATGCCGGTAGAGAGCCGGAATAGCCTTCCGTGAGAAAAAGTGGCGTTTGGGAACCTGCCACTGAGGGAACCGCACATTGCACAAACTCACGGAAGGGGGCCGAGTCTACCAACTGAAAAGGCAGCAGTTGAAGCGCTAGCAATTTAGCCAAGCTAGCATTCAACCGCTGGGCATGTGGATGGCTGGGAGTGAACTTCTTTCGACGGTCCAGCAGCTGGGGCAGGGAAATTTGCCTGCTAGAATCGGACGTCGGTGTACTGCTAGCAGAGTGGCCGCAACTACTTGGCTGTGACACACCTAATTCTACACCTTCATTCCTCTCAGTGCATGTTTCAGACAGGACTGAAGTTATAGTGGGGTTGGAGATCCCAGCTGATGCGGTGCAAGGAGAGGTCCGCTTTGTTCTTTGGTGTGGGTCTTTGAGGTAGGCTTGCCAACGAGCTGCATGGCAGGTCAACATATGTCTGGTCAGGCATGTGGTACCCAAGCGGCTGATGTTTTGGCCACGCGATATACGCTTGAGACATATGTTGCAAACAGCAGCTGTGCGATCTGATGCACTAGCCTCAAAAAAGGCCCACACCAAAGAACTTTTTGAATGACGGGCAGAGGCAGCGCCCTGCACAGGCGGAGCTCTGCGGTGTGATTCCGTCGGCGTACTGCCCTTACGCTGGCCACCAAAGGGCATCCTGCCTCGTTGGAGATGTGCCTCCTCCTCATCCTCCTCCTCCTCCTCTCTCCTATTAGGCACCCACGTGGAGTCAGTGACCTCATCATCCCCTCCCTCCTCATCACTGGAGCCAATCTGGCAGTATGCTGCAGCTGCTGGAACATGACTGCCAGATTGGTGTCCTTCTTGAGCATCCCCTCTGTCTGCTCTCACGCTACTGCCTTCCTGTAGCTGGGTTTCATCATCAGACCCTTCGAAACGCTGGGCATCCTCCTGGAGCATGTACCCAACACTGTGCTCAAACAGTTCGGGGGACTCCTCAGGAGGAGGACATGGTGGGTCTAGGGAAGGAGTGACTGATGATGAGTCTGACATTGATACCAGGGAAGAGGACGCTTTGGCAGCTGCTTTGCCAGTACCCTGAGCCTGGGTGAGAGAGGATGAGGAGGAGGAGGAGGGCTTGGTCATCCACTCTACCAAGTCTTCGGCATGATGTGGCTCAACATGTCCAGCTGCCGAAAAGAAGGACAAGCGTGTCCCATGGCCATGTGCTGATGACAATGCACCGCGTCCACGACCAGCACTGTTGCCCCCAGACACAGAGCCTGCTTGCCCTCTTTTATTGCCTCCTGACTGTCTGCCTCTCCTTGTTTGCCTTCCAGACATTCTAATAGATGGCCTGCAGGGAGATGGGAAAAAAGCAATAAGGGCTACCTTCAGGTGTCCTTCTCTGTCCCTTTACTTAAGGATTTCTAAATATGGTTGAGGATGATTGCTTTCGCACAGAATAGCACAACGACAATTTCCCTGACTGTCCAAAAAACAAGGATTTCAAAGATGGTTGATGAGGAATGCTTTAGCACAGTATAGCACAAGGAGAATTTCCCTCACTGTCCTTCCCTGTCCCTAGAAACAAGGATTATCACAGTGAAAGAAACTGACACTCTTCCTACCTATAGTTTTCTGTCCCTAGAAAAAATGTTTTTTTAAAGCTGATTGATGATCAATGCTTTAGCACACTATAGCACAAGGAGAATTTCCCTCACTGTCCGTCCCTGTCCCTAGAAACAAGGATTATCACAGTGAAAGAAACTGACACTCTTCCTACCTATAGTTTTCTGTCCCTAGAAAAAATGTTTTTTTAAAGATGGTTGATGATCAATGCTTTAGCACACTATAGCACAAGGAGAATTTCCCTCACTGTCCTTCCCTGTCCCTAGAAACAAGGATTATCACAGTGAAAGAAACTGACACTCTTCCTACCTATAGTTTTATGTCCCTAGAAAAAATGTTTTTTTAAAGCTGATTGATGATCAATGCTTTAGCACACTATAGCACAAGTAGAATTTCCCTCACTGTCCTTCCCTGTCCCTAGAAACAAGGATTATCACAGTGAAAGAAACTGACACTCTTCCTACCTATAGTTTTCTGTCCCTAGAAAAAATGTTTTTTTAAAGATGGTTGATGATCAATGCTTTAGCACACTATAGCACAAGGAGAATTTCCCTCACTGTCCTTCCCTGTCCCTAGAAACAAGGATTATCACAGTGAAAGAAACTGACACTCTTCCTACCTATAGTTTTCTGTCCCTAGAAAAAATGTTTTTTTAAAGACGGTTGGTGATCAATGCTTTAGCACACTATAGCACAAGGAGAATTTCCCTCACTGTCCTTCCCTGTCCCTAGAAACAAGGATTATCTCAGTGAAAGAAACTGACACTCTTCCTACCTATAGTTTTCTGTCCCTAGAAAAAATGTTTTTTTAAAGCTGATTGATGATCAATGCTTTAGCACACTATAGCACAAGTAGAATTTCCCTCACTGTCCTTCCCTGTCCCTGGAAACAAGGATTATCACAGTGAAATAAACTGACACTCTTCCTACCTATAGTTTTCTGTCCCTAGAAAAAATGTTTTTTTAAAGCTGATTGATGATCAATGCTTTAGCACACTATAGCACAAGTAGAATTTCCCTCACTGTCCTTCCCTGTCCCTAGAAACAAGGATTATCACAGTGAAAGAAACTGACACTCTTCCTACCTATAGTTTTCTGTCCCTAGAAAAAATGTTTTTTTAAAGCTGATTGATGATCAATGCTTTAGCACACTATAGCACAAGTAGAATTTCCCTCACTGTCCTTCCCTGTCCCTAGAAACAAGGATTATCACAGTGAAAGAAACTGACACTCTTCCTACCTATAGTTTTCTGTCCCTAGAAAAAATGTTTTTTTAAAGCTGATTGATGATCAATGCTTTAGCACCCTATAGCACAAGTAGAATTTCCCTCACTGTCCTTCCCTGTCCCTAGAAACAAGGATTATCACAGTGAAAAAAACTGACACTCTTCCTACCTATAGTTTTCTGTCCTGTGAGGGGGTTAGCTCGGCAGCGGGTGTGTGTGACCCCCGAGATGGGCTCCCCACACAAAAACAGGCCCAGCAAACGGAGGTTGTGGTTTTCAAAATCAAAAAGGTGCGGTTTATTTTCTATTTACAGTGACAAAACACAGCAAAGCAAAAGAAACATAAACAAAATAAATCCTGGTCAACTTGACCTCTGACTAAACATACAGGTTTCCTAACTAACAACTGGGATCAGCCTAGTGCTGTCCTAGTCCCTAAGTCCCTGGTTTTAAATGTCCAAGCAAATAGCCACACAGGCTTTTTCTCACCGCACAGGGGTTCACTCTCCCTAGACAGTCCACACAGGTCTGGTTCCAGGCATGAGCTAACATCTAATGAAGCTGGGAGTTCTTATAGAGGCCTAAATGAGCTGACAAGGTTCAGCTGGTCTCCTCATCTCTGTCTGCACGACGCCCCACACTCTCCCTAGAGGTATGAGTCATCCATGAGCCCACTAGCCTTATACAACTCTCCACCTAGTTGTATAAGTCGGCGTAAAGCCTGAATCTGGGCGAAATATATCTACCCCCCTGGATGCAACCAGGTGACTTTACCTTCCTGCTGTCACATACCCCCCCCTCTTGTTTTAACCTCGGGGTTGGAACACCAGCAATCAGGCATTCATGTACTCGAGACAAAGCATCCACATTCCCCATTTGAACGCCAGGGCGATGCTTTACTGTGAAGTTGAATTCCTGGAGGGCCAGGAACCACCTATTCACTCTTCTATTTGTTTCCTTGTTTTGAGCCATCCACTTTAACGGAGCGTGATCCGTAACCATGTCAAAGTGCCTACCTAGCAGGTAGTACCGAAGGGAATCTAGAGCCCACTTCACCGCTAAACACTCATTTTCAACGGTGGCGTAATTTACCTCATGGGACTTCAACTTCCTGCTGAGGTAAATGACTGGGTGCTCTTCCCCGTTCCAGACCTGGGACAATACTGCTCCTAACCCCACATCTGACGCATCACTTTGTACGACAAAGTCTTTAGAGAAGTCGGGTGAGTACAACACTGGCTGGCTACATAAGGCTTGTTTCAAGAATTGGAATGCTGCCTCAGCCTCGGGGGTCCATTTAATCATGACCGACCCTTTTCCCTTCGTCAGGTTGGTTAGGGGCACAGCCTTAGAAGCAAAGTGGGGAATGAATCGCCGATAATACCCAGCGATTCCCAGAAAGGCTCGTACCTGCTTCTTGCTGTTGGGACGTGGCCAACTCTGGATGGCCTCGACTTTGTTGAGTTGGGGTTTTATTACTCCCCTCCCAATGGTGTACCCAAGATATTTGGCCTCCTCCTGCCCAATGGTACACTTCTTGGGGTTAGCCGTAAACCCCGCTTCCCGAACAGAGTCCAGGACTGCTTGCACTTTTGGCAGATGTGAGGCCCAATCTGTGCTATGGACAATTATGTCATCCAGGTAAGCCGCAGCATACTTCCGATGGGGCCTCAGCATCTGGTCCATTTTCCGCTGGAATGTGGCCGGCGCATTCTGTAACCCGAACGGCATTCTTTTATATTGGAACGCCCCGTCTGGGGTTACAAATGCGGTTTTCTCTTTGGCCGACTTGGCCAGGGGGATTTGCCAATACCCTTTTGTGAGGTCAAGAGTCGTCATGTATCGGGCTGTTCCCAGCCGGTCGATCAACTCATCTATACGTGGCATGGGGTAGGTGTCAAATTTTGTAACTTTGTTCAACTGACGAAAATCGTTACAAAATCGCCAGCTCCCATCCGGTTTAGGCACCAACACAATGGGACTAGACCAATCACTTTGGGACTCCTCTATCACCCCTAAGTTCAGCATTTTCTGTACTTCCTCCCGTATTGCCTCCCGTCGGGCCTCTGGGATCCGATAGGGTTTTAACTTCACCCTTTCACCGGGCGGGGTAATGATGTCATGCTCTACCCCAGATGTTTGTCCCGGCAGCTCAGAGAATACCTCCTTGTTGCGAAGCACAAACTCCTTAACCTCCTGTTGTTGGGGTTGTGACAAGGTGGCTGCTATTCCAACCTCAGGAATCACGCAACCAGTTTGAGCTGGTGACCAAGTGTCTGCGACTAGGGACTCTCTATCCCTCCAGGCTTTCAACAGATTAACGTGATAGATCTGTTCGGGCTTTCGCCTTCCTGGTTGTCTGACCTTGTAATTCACTTCGCTCACTTTTTCCATTATCTCGTAGGGGCCTTGCCATTTGGCAAGGAATTTACTTTCAACCGTAGGGACAAGTACCAGTATCCTATCCCCCGGGGAAAAGGTACGGGTCTTGGCTCCACGGTTGTACACTCTCTGCTGTGCTAACTGCGCTTGGGCCAAATGTTCCTTCACGATGGGCATTACCTGTGCAATTCGGTCTTGCATCAGGGCGACATGCTCAATCACACTCCTGTGGGGAGAACTCTCACTTTCCCAAGTTTCCTTGGCAATATCCAACAGCCCTCTTGGGTGTCTCCCATACAGTAACTCAAAGGGGGAGAATCCCGTAGAGGATTGGGGCACCTCCCTAATAGCAAACATCGGATAAGGAAGTAGACAGTCCCAATCCTTTCCATCTCTATCCACCACTTTCTTCAACATTTGTTTTAGGGTTTTGTTGAACCTTTCAACCAGCCCATCGGTTTGGGGGTGATACACAGATGTACGTAATTGCGTCACTTTGAACAATTTACACAGCTCCTTCATAACCCGGGACATAAAGGGTGTACCTTGGTCCGTAAGCAGTTCTTTACAAATACCCACCCGGCTAAACACAAGAGATAGCTCTTTGGCTATGGTTTTGGCCGAGGTATTTCGGAGAGGGATCGCTTCTGGATAACGGGTGGCATAGTCCATTATAACTAATATGTACTGGTGCCCCCTAGCGGACTTGATTATAGGACCTACCAAATCCATGGCGATCCTCTCAAACGGGACCTCAATGATGGGTAGAGGGACCAGCGGGCTACGGAAATGTGGCATCGGGGCCGACCTCTGACACACAGGGCAGGAGGAACAATAATTTTCTATGTCCTTCATCACCCCCGGCCAATAGAATCTCTGTAATACCCTCTCTCGGGTTTTCTCTGTCCCCAGATGACCTCCAAGAATGTGCCCATGGGCCAACTCCAACACCAACTTCCTGTAAGGTTTGGGCACCACAAGCTGCTCAACGGTTTCTTCTGCCCTTTTTGCCACCCGATACAGTAGGTCCTTCTCTACGCTGAAGTATGGGTAAGTGCAGGTATTATCTGGGTTCACTAACTCGCCATCTATTTTCACTACGTTTTCCCGTGCCTTTATTAGGGCGGGGTCTTTCAACTGTTCTGTGGCAAAGTTTTCCCTGTGAACCTCAAGATCAGAAAACTCCACAGACGGTAGGTTTTCGTCTGAGGAGGTGGGCTCCTCTCCAGTTTCTTGAGTCTCCCCTGCCAATACTGATAAGGGAAATTCCGGAGAGTCCTCACCACTCTCAGGGGAGTTCTGGCTATCACATTCCTGGTACATAGGGGCACCAGTGGGGGGCTCAGGATCATCCCACAGTTCCCAGAACTTCGGAAAATCCCTTCCCACAATGGCGTCATGCGGTAACTGAGATACTAAGCCCACTGGATGAGAGAGGGTACCTTTGGGGGTCTCGAAACACACTGTAGTCACTGGATACTCTCGGGTGTCCCCATGCACACAAATAACAGCTACCTTGCTATTCCCAGGGACCTCTGTTTTAACTAACTCAGCCTTTATCAGGGTCACAAGGCTACCTGAATCCAACAATACCACAACATTTCTACCATTAACACACATTTTGCATAAATGTTTCTCAGTTCCTCGAATGGCAATTGGCTGCAATATGTCCCGCTTGCCGGCAGCGGTAGCAAACGATCCTTCTTGCGGCCTCTTGAGCCGCTGATTTCCCAGGCTGTTCTCGCCAAACTTGGGGTAGAGCTCCCACCCTCTCACTCTCTCCACCCTCACCCCTTGGAATCCTCTTATCCGCCCCTGGGGATGGTCTGGTCTTAGGGTGGAAAGTCCGAGTGTCTCTGGAAGAGGCCGTCAGGTTCTCTGTAGCCAAGTATTTCTCCACACGATCCACAAGACCATCGGCCGTCTCTGGGTCTCCATGGCTTACCCACTTTTGGATGGCAGTAGGAAGAGCTCTCAAAAACCGATCCATTACAACACGTTCCACAATCTTTGGTGCGGACAAAGTCTCTGGCTGTAGCCACTTTCTGCTCAGGTGAATGAGATCATACATTTGAGACCTGGGGGGTTTTCCAAGCTGGAAAGTCCAGTTATGCACACGCTGAGCCCGGACAGCCTGGGTGACACCCAGCCTTGCCAATATTTCAGCTTTTAGCATCACATAGTCTTTTGCTTGGTTAGGCTCTAGGTCATAGTAAGCTTTCTGCGATTCACCAGTTAACAGAGGAGCCACCAGTCCAGCCCACTGCTCCTCAGGCCACTTTTCTCTTTCAGCGGTCCTTTCAAATGTGGTCAAAAATACCTCTGGATCATCCTCTCCAGTCATTTTTGTCAATAAACGACTCACCCCAAAGGACGCGGTATTAGTGGGACGGCTTTCCTCACTGGTCTGCGGACGTTGCTGCATTACTGCTTCCATCTGTTGTTGTAGTCTCTGCTCTTGCTTCTGCAACAGGTCTATGAAGCGGGCCTCAGATTGCTGCTGGGCTTGTTGCTGAGCCTCCAGACTCTGTTGCAAAGTTGCGTTTGTCTGCTGCTGGGCTGCAAGGCTCTGTTGATGAGCTTGCTGCTGGGCTGCGAAGTTCTTTTGCAAACCTGCATTTGTCTGCTGTTGACTGGCATTTGCTAGAGCCAGCTGCTTCAGTATCTCCTCCATGCTGGCTTAAAAAAAAAAACTGCCCGCATTCTCCACCAACTGTGAGGGGGTTAGCTCGGCAGCGGGTGTGTGTGACCCCCGAGATGGGCTCCCCACACAAAAACAGGCCCAGCAAACGGAGGTTGTGGTTTTCAAAATCAAAAAGGTGCGGTTTATTTTCTATTTACAGTGACAAAACACAGCAAAGCAAAAGAAACATAAACAAAATAAATCCTGGTCAACTTGACCTCTGACTAAACATACAGGTTTCCTAACTAACAACTGGGATCAGCCTAGTGCTGTCCTAGTCCCTAAGTCCCTGGTTTTAAATGTCCAAGCAAATAGCCACACAGGCTTTTTCTCACCGCACAGGGGTTCACTCTCCCTAGACAGTCCACACAGGTCTGGTTCCAGGCATGAGCTAACATCTAATGAAGCTGGGAGTTCTTATAGAGGCCTAAATGAGCTGACAAGGTTCAGCTGGTCTCCTCATCTCTGTCTGCACGACGCCCCACACTCTCCCTAGAGGTATGAGTCATCCATGAGCCCACTAGCCTTATACAACTCTCCACCTAGTTGTATAAGTCGGCGTAAAGCCTGAATCTGGGCGAAATATATCTACCCCCCTGGATGCAACCAGGTGACTTTACCTTCCTGCTGTCACAGTCCCTAGAAAAAAAGTTTTTTTAAAGCTGATTGATGATCAATGCTTTAGCACACTATAGCACAAGTAGAATTTCCCTCACTGTCCTTCCCTGTCCCTAGAAACAAGGATTATCACAGTGAAAGAAACTGACACTCTTCCTACCTATAGTTTTCTGTCCCTAGAAAAAATGTTTTTTTAAAGATGGTTGATGATCAATGCTTTAGCACACTATAGCACAAGGAGAATTTCCCTCACTGTCCTTCCCTGTCCCTAGAAACAAGGATTATCACAGTGAAAGAAACTGACACTCTTCCTACCTATAGTTTTCTGTCCCTAGAAAAAATGTTTTTTTAAAGACGGTTGATGATCAATGCTTTAGCACACTATAGCACAAGGAGAATTTCCCTCACTGTCCTTCCCTGTCCCTAGAAACAAGGATTATCACAGTGAAAGAAACTGACACTCTTCCTACCTATAGTTTTCTGTCCCTAGAAAAAATGTTTTTTTAAAGCTGATTGATGATCAATGCTTTAGCACACTATAGCACAAGTAGAATTTCCCTCACTGTCCTTCCCTGTCCCTAGAAACAAGGATTATCACAGTGAAAGAAACTGACACTCTTCCTACCTATAGTTTTCTGTCCCTAGAAAAAATGTTTTTTTAAAGATGGTTGATGATCAATGCTTTAGCACACTATAGCACAAGGAGAATTTCCCTCACTGTCCTTCCCTGTCCCTAGAAACAAGGATTATCACAGTGAAAGAAACTGACACTCTTCCTACCTATAGTTTTCTGTCCCTAGAAAAAATGTTTTTTTAAAGCTGATTGATGATCAATGCTTTAGCACACTATAGCACAAGTAGAATTTCCCTCACTGTCCTTCCCTGTCCCTAGAAACAAGGATTATCACAGTGAAAGAAACTGACACTCTTCCTACCTATAGTTTTCTGTCCCTAGAAAAAATGTTTTTTTTAAAGACGGTTGATGATCAATGCTTTAGCACACTATAGCACAAGTAGAATTTCCCTCACTGTCCTTCCCTGTCCCTAGAAACAAGGATTATCACAGTGAAAGAAACTGACACTCTTCCTACCTATAGTTTTCTGTCCCTAGAAAAAATGTTTTTTTAAAGACGGTTGATGATCAATGCTTTAGCACACTATAGCACAAGGAGAATTACCCTCACTGTCCTTCCCTGTCCCTAGAAACAAGGATTATCACAGTGAAAGAAACTGACACTCTTCCTACCTATAGTTTTCTGTCCCTAGAAAAAATGTTTTTTTAAAGCTGATTGATGATCAATGCTTTAGCACACTATAGCACAAGTAGAATTTCCCTCACTGTCCTTCCCTGTCCCTAGAAACAAGGATTATCACAGTGAAAGAAACTGACACTCTTCCTACCTATAGTTTTCTGTCCCTAGAAAAAATGTTTTTTTAAAGACGGTTGATGATCAATGCTTTAGCACACTATAGCACAAGTAGAATTTCCCTCACTGTCCTTCCCTGTCCCTAGAAACAAGGATTATCACAGTGAAAGAAACTGACACTCTTCCTACCTATAGTTTTCTGTCCCTAGAAAAAATGTTTTTTTAAAGATGGTTGATGATCAATGCTTTAGCACACTATAGCACAAGGAGAATTTCCCTCACTGTCCTTCCCTGTCCCTAGAAACAAGGATTATCACAGTAAAACACACTGACACTCTCCCTACCTATAGTTTTCTGTCCCTAGAAAAAATGATTTTTTAAAGATGGTTGATGATCAATGCTTTAGCACACTATAGCACAAGGAGAATTTCCCTCACTGTCCTTCCCTGTCCCTAGAAACAAGGATTCGCACAGTAAAACACACTGACACTCTCCCTACCTATCCTTCTCTTTCCCTAAACTAAAGGAATCCAGGTTAAGCAAGAAAAAAAAAATGTCACTGTCCCTGCCTATGCTTCTCTTTCCCTGCTCCGGAACACACTACACTAGGCCGCCGTGCTGGCGGCCTTTTATAGTGTGGGGCGTGTACTAAACACCCTCAGCAATAATTGGCCACAGGCATCCTGCCTGTGGCCAATCATTGCTCTCCTCGCTGCCGGCGCTGTGATTGGCCAAGCATGCGGGGTCACAGTGCATGCTTGGCCAATCACAGCGCCTGGATGACACTGCGATGGCGTAGTGCATTGTGGGCCGTTCGCGTCACTCGAATTAGGCGCGAACGGCCCAAATCGTTCGATCTTCGTCGAACGATCGAACAGCCGATGTTCGAGTCGAACGTATGTTCGACTCGAACACCGAGCTCATCCCTATTCTTTGGTGTGGGTCTTTTAGGTACGCTTGCCAACGAACTGCATGGCAGGTCGACATATGTCTGGTCAAGCATGTGGTGCCCAAGCGGGTGATGTTTTGGCCATGCGAGATACGCTTGAGATATATGTTGCAAATAGCAGCGGTGTGATCTAATGCACTTGTCTCAAAAAAGGCCCACACCAAAGAACTTTTGGATTAACGCGCAGAGACAGCAGCGCCCTGCACATGCGGAGCTCTGCGGTGTGATGCAGTCGGTGTGCTGCCCTTAAGCTGGCCACTGGATGTGCCTCCTCCTTCTCCTCCTCTCTCATATCCGGCACGTGGAGTCAGTGACCTCATCATCCCCTCCCTCCTCATCACTGGAGCAAACCTGGCAGTTTGCTGCAGCTGGGGGAACATGACTGCCAGATTGCTGTCCTTCTTGGGCACCCCCTCTCTCTGGGATCACGTTACTGCCTTCCTCTAGCTGTGTACCATCATCAGAGCCTTCAAAACGCTGGGCATCCTCCTGGAGCATGTACCCAACACTGTGGTCAAACAGTTCGGGGGACTCCTCAGGAGGACATGGTGGGGCTAGGGAAGGAGTGACTGATGCCATTGAGTCGCGGAAAGAGGCCGCTTAGCAGCTGCTTTGCCAAACAAAGTACCCTGAGCCTGGGTGAGAGAGGATGAGGAGGATGAGGACGGCTTGGTCATCCACTCTACCAAGTCTTCGGCATGTTGCGGCTCAACGCGGCCAGCTGCCGAAAAAAAGGACAAGCGTGTCCCACGGCCACGTGCTGATGAGGATGCACTGTGTCCACGACCAGCACTGTTGCCTCTAGACACAGAGCCGGCTTGCCCTCTTTTATTGGCTTGTGACTGTCTGCCTCTCCTTGTTGGCCTTCCAGACATACTAATGGCCTGCAGTGAGATGTAGCTGCACGAAGC
This sequence comes from Rana muscosa, assembly GCA_029206835.1. Classification (NCBI taxonomy): domain Eukaryota; kingdom Metazoa; phylum Chordata; class Amphibia; order Anura; family Ranidae; genus Rana; species Rana muscosa. The sequence continues at coordinate 1,065,759,599 of CM055117.1, forward strand.
TGAGATGTATATATATAATGATTATACTGCAGCTAGCAGAATTAACTGCCTGCCTGTAGTATTATTAGTATGAGAACACCAGCAATTGTCTTCAGGTAGCTTTAGGTGCACACTGTGCAAAGGACACAATACACTTAATACCACAGTCAAGCAACTCCAGTAAATACTGGAGCTGCCTGCCTGTGGTATTAATATGATCAGAACACCAGCAATTGTCTTCAGGCAGCTTTAGGTGCACACTGTGCAAAGGACACAGTACACTAACTGTAAATACTGCAGCTGCCTGCCTGTGGTATTAATAGGTTCAGAAGAACACCAGCAATTGTCTTCAGGTAGCTTTAGGTGCACACTGTGCAAAGGACACAGTACACTAACTGTAAATACTGCAGCTGCCTGCCTGTGTTGCTAATATGATCAGAACACCAGCAATTGTCTTCAGGTAGCTTTAGGTGCACACTGTGCAAAGGACACAGTACACTAACTGTAAATACTGCAGCTGCCTGCCTGTGGTATTAATAGGATCAGAAGAACACCAGCAATTGTCTTCAGGTAGCTTTAGGTGCACACTGTGCAAAGGACACAGTACACTAACTGTAAATACTGCAGCTGCCTGCCTGTGGTATTAATAGGATCAGAAGAACACCAGCAATTGTCTTCAGGTAGCTTTAGGTGCACACTGTGCAAAGGACACAGTACACTAACTGTAAATACTGCAGCTAGCACAATCACCTGCCTGCCTGTCAGTATATTATGAAGAGAATAACAGGAACTGATCTAGCTAAACTGAATACAGTGTATATATATATATATATATATATATATATACAGTATATATATACACAACACCTAGGATGCATATATATCCTCTACACACTGTAACTGCAGCTAACTGACTCGCCTGCCTGCTCTATCTAACTTAAATCAAATGACACTGTCTCTCTGTCTATCTTTTTCCGCTGCCGCAACACACTACACAAGGCCACCACGCAGGCAGCCTTATATACTGTGGGGCGTGTACTAAACCCCCTGAGCCATAATTGGCCAAAGCCACCCTGGCTTTGGCCAATTACGGGTCTCTGTACAGATGGCACTGTGATTGGCCAAGAATGCGGGTCATAGTGCATGCTTGGCCAATCATCAGCCAGCAATGCACTGCGATGCCGCAGTGAATTATGGGCCGTGACGCGCCACTCAAATTTGACGCTAACGGCCCATAATGTTCGAAATTCGCCGAACAACCGAACAGGCGAACAGGCGATGTTCGTGTCAAACATGGGTTCAACACGAACTCGAAGCTCATCCCTACTCACAGGCCTTTCACTTCTTGACTGAGGGGAGCTGCCCGTCAATTTCGGCCCTTACCAGGTTTGGGATTTTGGGGTGCTCTTCAGCTCACTCATTTTTTCCGAACCCTCCCATCCCGAGCAGCTTTAGTAGACCCCCCACAACCTTTGAGGAGTACTGCTCGGATTCGGGAGCGACGCTTCACACGCTCTCAGCCAACTACAACTTACTGATCTCACCTTCAGAACTCCACTCCTTGGAGTGTATTCGTGAATGGGAACGAGATCTTGGTACATCATTCAATACTCAAAACAAAAAAAACATATCCTCCAATTTACGTATAAATCCTCGATCTTCACGAAGATACAAGAAACCAAGAAACTAACTTTAAAATCTTAACCAGATGGTATAGAACGCCGGTGAGGTTACACAAAATTTTCCCTGCAACTTCTGATTGTTTCTGGAGATGCCAGAAAGAACAGGGCACCATTCTCCATATTTTCTGGTCCTGCCCCAAACTGGAACACTATTGCCCAAATATTCACAGAACGCCCAATAGCAGACGACCCAGCCTTCTTCCTTCTCCACACCTCTAATGCCCCTGGGAGAATCTACAAAAAATAAATCATTCGTCACCTCCTTGACGCTGCCAAGGCATGCATTCCTCTTAAGTGGAAATCCCCACAACCACTGACAATAGGGATGTGGCTTACGAAAGTGGGGGAAATAAACAAGCTGGAAGACCTCATTCTTTCGGCACACCACCAACAAGAAAGTTACTCTAATGCCGCGTACACACGATCGTAATTTCCGACAACAAATGTTCGATGTGAACTTTCGGTCGGATATTCCAAACGTGTGTAGGCTCCATCGGACATTTGCTGTCGAAATTTCCGACAGCAAATGTTTGAGAGCTGGTTCTCAATTTTTCCGAGAACAAAAGTTGTTGTCGGAAATTTCGATCGTGTGTATCCAATTCCGACTCTACGCATTCTGGGAATCAATTCGACGCATGCTCGGAATCATTGTAATTTCCGATCAACATTTGTGTGACCGTGTGTATGCAAGACAAGTTTGAGCCAACATCCGTCGGAAAAATTCCACGATTTTATTGTCGGAATGTCCGATCGTGTGTACGCGGCATAAGACCTGGTCTCTTTGGAATATATTCGTCTTCTCTGATGAAGGTAGCGCCCTTCTTGACTGTGACCCTGCCGACTGACCTTATCCTACTTGAATCCCAATCCCACTTGGTATTACTGATGTACCAATTCTACTTTCCAGCTGCCATTTATGCTGCGACCTCACATTGAGGATCTCTCCACTCCCTCTTTGATGAATTAAAAAAAAAACAGTAAAGTTATTCCAATTTTTTTGTATAATGTGAAAGATGATGTTATGCCGAGTAAATAGATCCTTTACATGTCACGCTTTTTAAAATTGCATACGCTCGTGGAATGGCAACAAACTACGGTACTTAAAAATCTCTATAGACAACATTTTAAAAATGTTTACAAGTTACCTGTTTAGAGCTATAGAGTCTAGTGCTAGAATTATTGCTCTCACTCTAATGATCCCGACGATACCTCACATGTGTGGTTTGAACACCGATTACTTATGTGGGCATGACTTAAATATGCGTTCGCTTCTGCGTGCTAGCACGGAGGAATGGGCGCTTAAAATATTTTTTTTCCTTATTTATTTTACTTTTTATTTTTACACTGACCCTTTTGTTTTTTCTTTATCACTTTTATTCGTATTACAAGGGATGTAAACATCCCTTGTAATAGAAATAAGCAAGACTGGTCCACTTTATTGAGAGATCTGGGGTCGAAAAGACCCCAAATCTCTCCTCTACCTTTTAAAAGCAAAATAATTTTTAATTTGGACTTTAAAAAAGAAAAAAAAATTATTTTAAGCCTTAAAAGTGGAAGTGACATCAGATGTCGCTCAAGTCCTCCAATGGCATAGAGCCGAGTGGCTATCTTGCCCTCACTCAGCTTCCTGCCCAGGTATCAGAGGGATCAAATCGACTTTGGGTTTACCGACGGCTCCGGTAAGCTCGGAGGCGACCTGGTAGTGGCGGGCGGGGGGGCACTCGGACCACTTTTATATGAAAGCCGACCGCCTGACTGAAAAAAAAAAATACTGGGGTTATGACAGCTAGCTGCTGCGATAACCCCGGTATTTATTGTAACGTCAAAGTAATGTTGTATATTTACAGTTAGGTGGTCGGCAATTTATTTTTATTTTTTCACACAAGCATTGGGATTTCATGAACCGGGTATCAGCCTTTTGCTATCTCCTGTACAGCAGAGCTTGGAGTGAGAGTGGGAGAAGCAGCACAAGAAGCCAAGCAGTTGTGCCGCAGTGCTCCTGTGCTAACAAGGAACATGCAGACAGGATGAAGGAGCAGATTGACAGATGATCTAATTATTATGCTGCTTCTCCATTCACTGTCCAGTCACAGGCTGTGGGAGGGAAAAGACCTGTAAGTGCAATAAAAAAAAAATAGATCCTAATTGACCCTAGTATATATTGTATATGTATGAATATGAGTTATGGACCTTTGATTGTAAGCTCCTCAGTGGCAGAGACTGATGTGAATGTATATTAAATATGTAAAGCGCTGCATAAATTGACGGAGCTATATACTGTAAGTACCTGTAATAAATAATAATAATTAGAGTGGGGTGAAATGGTCATTGCCAGGATAAGATAATCCAGTGTCCAGGGCAAAGATGCCAAATTTTGTATCCCCCTCCCCCTTTATTATGTGAGAGCAAGCCTATGAGGAGGAGGGGGAGAGAGGGCCGCTTCCAGCTCTGTGCTGACAGAAATAGTGATGCTGCCACTACTCCTCAAAGCCTTATAGAAGAAGGAACTTGTGGCGCCCCTATCTCTACAATACACGCTGCGCCCAGGGCAGCCGTCCCTTCTGCCCACCCCTTGTCCCAGCCCTTCTCCCAGCCCTGCTTGAGAGCAAAGAGCAGAATACAGTTATTTTGGGCAGGGGTAAACTACCTTTCTAAGTCCCTTTCCCACTTCAATTACTACAGAGGATCTTCCGCATCAGGATGTTGGCAGGTGCATTTTATATTCTCCACTGCAGGTGGCACTGGACCATAGCGGCAATGCAAATGGGGTTGGAAGTTGCGAGGCATTTAGTTCCTCTATGGTTTCCTCGATCACAGGAAGGCAGCTATCCAATTGGATGCTAATGCCCCATGTGACTTTGGCAGCCATCTTGGGTCAAGCAGAGTCTATTTAAGCACCTGGAGAGATCAGGGTCTACATATACCTCTTCCTCTCTTTTGGGTCGCACTGGCCATGTCGCAATTAGCTCCTCGTGGCAGGCGCTGTCAGCATCCCAGTCTGTTTTCTATTCGCTGCCGAGTTGTAAGTAGCATTAAATGGGTGAGCTTCCCACTGGGCCTACTTTTAATGTTAAATTTCTGTTTCAATACAACCTTCTTTACAAAACGGGACTCTAAGTGTTTACTGTAGCCGAATTGCTTCCCACACTCCGCTTAAGTGCTTCCATCATATACCACTTCCTCCAGTCTGAATATAGATATTAGATATTACAGCCACTTGCAACCAAGAACTAGGCACTCACTTTGGCTGCTGAATTGGGACATGAACTGTTTATTTGAACAAAGGCACACAGATATATGCACTCAGGGGACAATATATATACAATATTCCGGTGTGGTTGTACAGTGAGTCTGACTAATGCAGACCCGACTGGGGTTCTCAGTCACCCTGAATAATCACCTCAGAAAACGGAATAGCATCAATGAGAAAAATCATTCAATTTTAAAACAAAAAGTCATAATCCAGTCCATAAGTAAGTAATAGTCCTTATAAACTCCAACCACCGTGCTTTCTGAAAAATTGTGCTTAAATGATAACTCCAACTAGTGTATACAGATTGGACCCTTAGCAGCCATACATAATGTGTGTGCCTTTGATAACCTGGGGATCACCCATTTTCAAATAGCAGTTGGGAGGGTCACGCAAATGTTGTATGATGGATAAGATCGGGTCTGTTGCTAAGATGCAGGCGGCTTCTCCTGAACAGTGTAAATAGCCCTGTTGCTAGGGTGCAGGTGGCTTCTCAAGGAATTTGGTGTCCTCTATTGCTAGGATGCAGGTTGCTTTTAAAGACACCACCTAGCGTCCTCTGTTGCTAGGTTGTAGGCAACTTTTCAAGGGCGCCACCTAGCGCTCTCTGTTCTTATGCCCCGTACACACGACCGGTTTTCCCGACGAGAAAACTGACATTTTTTTAGATTGGTTGGGAGAACCGGTCATGTGTATGCTCCATAGCAGTTTTCCCGACGAGAAAACTGCCCGCAAAAAATGTAGAACCTGCTCTATTTTTTTCCGTCGTGTTTCCCGTCAGTCTTTTTCTCGTTGCAAAAACCCTTTGTGTGTATGCTTTTCCGAGGAGAAAAAAAACGCGCATGCTCAGAATCAAGTATGAGACGGGAGCGCTCATTCTGGTAAAACTAGCGTTCGTAATGGAGATAGCACATTCGTCACGCTGTAACGGACTGAAAAGCACGAGGCTGAAAAGCGCAAATCGTCTCTCACCAAACTTTTAATAACACGAGATCAGCAAAAGCAAGCCCAAAGGGTGGCGCCATTTGAATGGAATGTACCCTTTATAGTGCCGTTGTACGTGTTGGACATCACCGCGCTTTGGTCGAGCGTTTTTTTTAATGAACGTGTGTATGCAAGGCAGGCTTGAGAGGAATCACGTCGGGAAAAACGTCGGGTTTTGGCATGTCAGAAAAACCGGTCGTGTGTACGGGGCATTAGTGTTACAGTGTAAAAAGCCCTGTTGTTAGGACACAGGCAACCTTTTAAAGGCTCCACCTAATGTTCTCTGTTTCTAGTGTTATGGTGTAAATAGCCCTGTTGCTAGGACGCAGGTGGCTTCTCAAGGATGATACCAGTGCCCTCCATTTCTAGGATGCAGGTGACTTTAGAGCAGGGGTCTCAAACTGGCAGCCCTCTAGCTGTTGCAAAAACTACAAGTCCCATCATGCCTGTGGGAGTCATGCTTGTAAAGCCTCGTACACACGACCGAGTTTCTCGTAGAAAAATGACAAGAAACTTGCTGTCAGAGCTTTCTTGCCGAGTAAATCGGTCGTGTGTATGTGGCTATCAGGTTTCTCGTCAAGAAAACCGACAAGAATCTCGACGAGAAAAATAGAGAACCTGCTCTTTATTTTCTCGTCGAGATTCTTGTCAGCAGGTTTCTCGATGAGAAAAGTGTGTGTGTGTACACTTACCTGTCCTCCGGGAAGCCCGCGCATGCTCGAAATGACTTTGACGCATGCGCGGTAGCTTCCTAGGCATAGGTAGGGTGTAGCAAGATGGTGGCGACGGCATCGAATGTGACGAGCGCACACTCGTCGTAGTCGATTACGTCACCGCGTTCGCTCCATTCAAAGAACCGCGGGTTCTTTGAAAGGAGCGTCTGTACACTCGGCCGGGACAAGTTTCTTGTCCAAGAATCTCGTCAAGAAAAACAACGTGTTTTTTCTTGACGAGATTCTCGGTCGTGTGTACGAGGCTTAACTGTCAGCCTTGCAATGCCTCATGGGACTTGTAATTTTACAACAGCTGAAGGGCGAGCAGTTTGAGACCCCTGCTTTAGAGGATACCGCTTAGTGTTCTCTGCTGCTAAAGTTACAGTGTAAATTATACAGTTTCTAGGATGCAGGTGGCTTTTTAAAGACACTGCCTAGCGTCCTTTGTTGCTAGAATGCAGGCAGCTTCTCAATGGTGTCACCTAGCGTTCTCTGTTTCTAGTTTTACAGTGTAAATAGCCCTGTTGCTAGGACGCAGGTGGCTTCTAAAGGATGCTAGTGCCCTCAATTCCTGGGATGCAGGTGACTTTTAGGGATGCCGCTGAGTGACCTCAATTGCTAAAGTTACAATGTAAATGACCCAGTTGCTAGGGTGCAGGCGGTTTTTTAAGGATACCACCTAGCATCCTCTGATGCTAGGTTGTAGGTAGCTTTTCAAAGGCGCCACTCTGTTTCTAGTGTCACAGTGTAAATAGCCCCTGTTGCTAGGATGCAGGTGGCTTCTCAAGGACGATGCTAGTGCCCGCCATTCCTAGGATGCAGATGGTTATTAAGAATGCTGCTTAGTGCCCTCTGTTGCTAAAGTTACAGTGTAAATGACTCAGTTGCTAGGATGCAGGTGGCTTATCAAAGTGAGGCATAGTCATCACTGCTCACCTCATCCATCACAGGAGTGAGCTCTCAAATACTGAGCTCAGAGCTACTGCATCAGGGGAGAGAAAGTGCATGTGAGGAGGTTTGAATCAGAGAAACAGCTCACTCCTGTAATTGTGGAGGTGAACAGTGATGACTAGGCCTCACTTAGCAACAGCCTGGGAGTTCTTGGCAATGTCCTAGGAGTATTCCAGTCAGGCTTCATAATGTATGTAAATGGCCTACAGCTATAGCAAGGGTATTATTTATCTCTAGTCAGAGCTGCACAGTTTGTTTTCTGCTACAAACATCCCTTACCTGCATAGGCAGGTTTTTTGCAAAGGTGAACTGTCCTTTTAAAGACACTGAACAGACAAAAACAGTCTGGCGCCAAGAAACTGGGACATCTATTGCGCTAAGAACCTTGTAAATGTCTTGGATGAGCACACCAGGAGGGGTGTGAATACAAGTAAAAACATTCAGTAGCAACCACAATTGAAAGCGCTGATTGGGAGAGTCTTAAAAGGACAAACAGTTTCTCATTTCAAGACTGTCCCGATCAGCGCTTTCAATTGTGGTTGCTCCTGAATGTTTTTACTTTTAAAGACACTACCTAGTGTCCTCTGTTGCTAGGACGCAGGCAGCTTTTCAAGGGCGCCACCTAGCGTTCTCTGTTTCTAGTGTTACAGTGTAAATAGCCCCTGTTGCTAGGATGCAGGTGGCTTCTCAAGGATGATGCTAGTGCCCTCCATTGCTAGGATGCAGGTGACTTTTAAGGATGCCACTTAGTGTCCTCGGTTGCTAAAGTTACATTATAAATAACCCAGTTCCTAGGATGCAGTGGTTTCTCAAGGAATCTGGTGTCACTGCCTAGTGTCCTCTGTTGCTAGGACGCAGGCAGCTTCTCAAGAGTTCCACTTATTGTCCTCTGTTGCTAGGACACAGGCAGCTTCTGAAGAGTTCCACCTAGTGTCCCCTGTTGCTAGGACACAGACCGCTTCTCAAGAGTTCCACCTATTGTCCTCTGTTGCTAGGACGCAGGCAGCTTCTCAAGAGTTCCACCTAGTGTCCTCTGTTGCTAGGAAGCAGGCAGCTTCTCAAGAGTTTCACCTATTGTCCTCTGCTGCTAGGATGCAGGCAGCTTCTTATGGGTTACACCTAGTTTCCTCTGTTGCTAGGAAGCAGGCAGCTTCTCAAGAGTTCCACCTATTGTCCTCTGTTGCTAGGATGCAGACAGCTTCTTATGGGTTACACCTAGTTTCCTCTGTTGCTAGGATGCAAGCAGTTTCTCCTTTCAAGACTGTCCCAATCAGCGCTTTCAATTGTGGTTGTGCTAGGATGCAGGTGGCTTTCCAAGGATGATGCCAGTGCCCTCCATTGCTAGGATGCAGGTGACTTTTAAGGATGCTGTTTAGTGTCCTCTGTTGCTAAAGTTACAATGTAAATGACCCAGTTACTAGGATGCAGGTTGCTTCTCAAGGAATTTGGTGTCACTGCCTAGTGTCCTCTGTTGCTAGGACGCAGGCAGCTTCTCAAGTGTTCCACCTAGTGGTCTTTGTTTCTAGTGTTACAGTGTGAATCGCCCCAATGCTAGCATGCAGGCAGCTTCTCAAGAGTTCCACCTAGTGTCCTCTGTTGCTAGGAAGCAGGCAGCTTCTCAAGAGTTCCACCTAGTGTCCTCTGTTGCTAGGAAGCAGGCAGCTTCTCAAGAGTTCCACCTATCGTCCTCTGTTGCTAGGATGCAGGCAGCTTCTCAAGAGTTTCACCTAGTGTCCTCTGTTGCTAGGACGCAGGCAGCTTCTCAAGGGTTCCCCCTAGTGTCCTCTGTTGCTAGGACACAGACAGCTTCTCAAGAGTTCCACCTATTGTCCTCTGTTGCTAGGACGCAGGCAGCTTCTCAAGAGTTCCACCTAGTGTCCTCTGTTGCTAGGAAGCAGGCAGCTTCTCAAGAGTTACACCTATTGTGCTCTGTTGCTAGGATGCAGGCAGCTTCTCAAGAGTTACACCTAGTGTCCTCTGTTGCTAGGAAGCAGGCAGCTTCTCAAGAGTTCCACCTATTGTCCTCTGTTGCTAGGATGCAGGCAGCTTCTCAAGAGTTCCACCTAGTGTCCTCTGTTGCTAGGACACAGACAGCTTCTTATGGGTTACACCTAGTTTCCTCTGTTGCTAGGATGCAGGCAGTTTCTCCTTTCAAGACTGTCCCAATCAGCGCTTTCAATTGTGGTTGTGCTAGGATGCAGGTGGCTTTCCAAGGATGATGCTAGTGCCCTCCATTGCTAGGATGCAGGTGACTTTTAAGGATGCTGTTTAGTGTCCTCTGTTGCTAAAGTTACAATGTAAATGACCCAGTTGCTAGGATGCAGGTTGCTTCTCAATGAATCTGGTGTCACTGCCTAGTGTCCTCTGCTGCTAGGACGCAGGCAGCTTCTCAAGGGTTCCACCTAGTGTCCTCTGTTGCTAGGATGCAGGCAGCTTCTCAAGGGTTCCACCTAGTGTCCTCTGTTGCTAGGACGCAGGCAGCTTCTCAAGGGTTCCACCTAGTGTTCTCTGTTCCTAGTGTTACAGTGTGATTTGCCCCCATTACTAGCACGCAGGCAGCCTCTCAAGAGTTCCACCTAGTGTCCTCTGTTGCTAGGATGCAGGCAGCTTCTCAAGGGTTCCACCTATTTTCCTCTGTTGCATGGGAGAAAGAGAAACCCTGGACTGCCGCACTCTGTATAGACAGTTATTTATTCCAAAATTTCAAGTAAAAAAGGTACCCACACACCTTAGCTATGAGTAAGCGTCAATTCGTGATGTGAAACGCGTTAGCCACCCTTCCCTGCATGCACACTATCTGCATTTGTTGTTTTGGATCTATGGATTTATTTTGAATTTGGATTTTTTACTTGAAATTTTGGAATAAATAACTGTCTATACAGAGTGCGGCAGTCCAGGGTTTCTTTTTCTCCCATGCATCAGTGCAGAGCCAGCACCTGTGTGAGTGACCGGGCGGAAGCAGCCATTTGGTGAATTCTCAAGCTTTTGAGCGGTATGTTTTTCCTTTCCTCTATTTTCCTCTGTTGTTAGGACACAAGCAGCTTCTCAAGAGTTTCACCTGGTGTCCTCTGTTGCTAGGACGCAGGCAGCTTCTTAGGGGTTACACCTAGTTTCCTCTGTTGCTAGGATGCAGGCAGCTTCTCAAGGGCGCCACCTAGCATTCTCTGTTTCTAGTGTTGCAGTGTAAATAGCCCCTGTTGCTAGGATGCAAGTGGCTTCCCAAGGATGATGCTAGTGCCTTCCATTGCTAGGATGCAGGTGACTTTTAAGGATGCCGCTTAGTGTCCTCTGTTGCTAAAGTTACAGTATAAATGACCCAGTTGCTAGGATGCAGGTTGCTTCTCAAGGAATTTGGTGTCACTGCCTAGTGTCCTCTGTTGCTAGGACACAGGCAGCTTCTCAAGGGTTCCACCTAGTGTTCTCTGTTCCTAGTGTTACAGTGCGAATCGCCCCCATTGCTAGCATGCAGGCAGCTTCTCAAGAGTTCCACCTAGTGTCCTCTGTTGCTAAGAAGCAGGCAGCTTCTCAAGAGTTCCACCTAGTGTCCTCTGTTGCTAGGACGCAGGCAGCTTCTCAAGGGTTCCACCTAGTGTCCTCTGTTGCTAGGACACAGGCAGCTTCTCAAGAGTTCCACCTATTGTCCTCTGTTGCTAGGATGCAGACAGCTTCTTTTGGGTTACACCTAGTTTCCTCTGTTGCTAGGATGCAAGCAGTTTCTCCTTTCAAGACTGTCCCAATCAGCGCTTTCAGTTGTGGTTGTGCTAGGATGCAGGTGGCTTTCCAAGGATGATGCTAGTGCCCTCCATTGCTAGGATGCAGGTGACTTTTAAGGATGCTGTTTAGTGTCCTCTGTTGCTAAAGTTACAATGTAAATGACCCAGTTACTAGGATGCTGTCAGGGTCACCTGTGGCCAGGTGACAGATGCACACCGTAGGGGGACAGGAGTGCACCGCGAGGTAGTGAACCCTATGGCTGGCTTCTGTGGATAGGAAACTGGGTGGTTGTGGAAAGCGGGACCAGAGGAGCACAACCGGGATCCCAACGGAAGCGAGAGCCAAGATTCCCCAGGGCGCGGAGTCTAAGACCCAGCTGGTCTTCTCCAGGGCCTCTAGTGGTGAGGATGTTACGCTGCAGGCTGGGACCAGGTCGCGGCCCCTGGAGTTTCCTAGCTCACGCCCCGTAGGATAAGGGGAAGCAGCAGCACACGATAGAGAGAACCGAATAACAAGCCGAAGGTCAGGGGCCACAAGCAGACAAGGATAACGAAGAACGAGCCGAAGGTCAAGGGTCACGAGCAGACAGGGATGGTCGGGGACAAGCCAATAACGTAACAGAGAGACAGACGTAGCACACGGCAGGCAGGAACCCAAACACACAATGCCTAACAAACACGTTGATCAGCAAAGCAGGCTTGCAGTGCACAGGTTAATATAGTGTTCAGTGATAGGGCCTGGGGTGGAGTCAGGCTGGGAGGAGATTATAAAGGAAGCCAGGTGAAGGAGGTCTGGTCTCTAGATGAACACATGAGGAGGAAGGTAAGATGGCAGACAGACATTAATGCATATCCATGACAGATGCAGGTTGCTTCTCAAGGAATTTGGTGTCACTGCCTAGTGTCCTCTGTTGCTAGGACGCAGGCAGCTTCTCAAGGGTTCCACCTAGTGTTCTTTGTTTCTAGTGTTACAGTGTGAATCGCCCCCAATGCTAGCATGCAGGCAGCTTCTCAAGAGTTCCACCTAGTGTCCTCTGTTGCTAGGAAGCAGGCAGCTTCTCAAGAGTTCCACCTATCGTCCTCTGTTGCTAGGATGCAGGCAGCTTCTCAAGAGTTTCACCTAGTGTCCTCTGTTGCTAGGACGCAGGCAGCTTCTCAAGGGTTCCCCCTAGTGTCCTCTGTTGCTAGGACACAGACAGCTTCTCAAGAGTTCCACCTATTGTCCTCTGTTGCTAGGACGCAGGCAGCTTCTCAAGAGTTCCACCTAGTGTCCTCTGTTGCTAGGAAGCAGGCAGCTTCTTAAGAGTTACACCTATTGTCCTCTGTTGCTAGGATGCAGGCAGCTTCTCAAGAGTTACACCTAGTGTCCTCTGTTGCTAGGAAGCAGGCAGCTTCTCAAGAGTTCCACCTATTGTCCTCTGTTGCTAGGATGCAGGCAGCTTCTCAAGAGTTCCACCTAGTGTCCTCTGTTGCTAGGACACAGACAGCTTCTTATGGGTTACACCTAGTTTCCTCTGTTGCTAGGATGCAGGCAGTTTCTCCTTTCAAGACTGTCCCAATCAGCGCTTTCAATTGTGGTTGTGCTAGGATGCAGGTGGCTTTCCAAGGATGATGCTAGTGCCCTCCATTGCTAGGATGCAGGTGACTTTTAAGGATGCTGTTTAGTGTCCTCTGTTGCTAAAGTTACATTGTAAATGACCCAGTTGCTAGGATGCAGGTTGCTTCTCAATGAATCTGGTGTCACTGCCTAGTGTCCTCTGCTGCTAGGACGCAGGCAGCTTCTCAAGGGTTCCACCTAGTGTCCTCTGTTGCTAGGATGCAGGCAACTTCTCAAGAGTTTAACCTAGTGTCCTCTGTTGCTAGGAAACAGGCAGCTTCTCAAGGGTTCCACCTAGTGTCCTCTGTTGCTAGGACGCAGGCAGCTTCTCAAGGGTTCCACCTAGTGTTCTCTGTTCCTAGTGTTACAGTGTGATTTGCCCCCATTACTAGCACGCAGGCAGCCTCTCAAGAGTTCCACCTAGTGTCCTCTGTTGCTAGGATGCAGGCAGCTTCTCAAGGGTTCCACCTATTTTCCTCTGTTGCATGGGAGAAAAAGAAACCCTGGACTGCCGCACTCTGTATAGACAGTTATTTATTCCAAAATTTCAAGTAAAAAGGTACCCACACACCTTAGCTATGAGTAAGCGTCAATTCGTGACGTGAAACGCGTTAGCCACCCTTCCCTGCATGCACACTATCTGCATTTGTTGTTTTGGATCTATGGATTTATTTTGAATTTGGATTTTTTACTTGAAATTTTGGAATAAATAACTGTCTATACAGAGTGCGGCAGTCCAGGGTTTCTTTTTCTCCCATGCATCAGTGCAGAGCCAGCACCTGTGTGAGTGACCGGGCGGAAGCAGCCATTTGGTGAATTCTCAAGCTTTTGAGCGGTATGTTTTTCCTTTCCTCTATTTTCCTCTGTTGTTAGGACACAAGCAGCTTCTCAAGAGTTTCACCTGGTGTCCTCTGTTGCTAGGACGCAGGCAGCTTCTTAGGGGTTACACCTAGTTTCCTCTGTTGCTAGGACGCAGGCAGCTTCTTAGGGGTTACACCTAGTTTCCTCTGTTGCTAGGATGCAGGCAGCTTCTCAAGGGCGCCACCTAGCGTTCTCTGTTTCTAGTGTTGCAGTGTAAATAGCCCCTGTTGCTGGGATGCAAGTGGCTTCCCAAGGATGATGCTAGTGCCTTCCATTGCTAGGATGCAGGTGACTTTTAAGGATGCCGCTTAGTGTCCTCTGTTGCTAAAGTTACAGTATAAATGACCCAGTTGCTAGGATGCAGGTTGCTTCTCAAGCAATCTGGTGTCACTGCCTAGTGTCCTCTGTTGCTAGGACATAGGCAGCTTCTTAAGGGTTCCACCTAGTGTTCTCTGTTCCTAGTGTTACAGTGTGAATCACCCCCATTGCTAGCATGCAGGCAGCTTCTCAAGAGTTCCACCTATTGTCCTCTGTTGCTAAGAAGCAGGCAGCTTCTCAAGGGTTTCATCTAGTGTCCTCTGTTGCTAAGAAGCAGGCAGCTTCTCAAGAGTTCCACCTAGTGTCCTCTGTTGCTAGGACGCAGGCAGCTTCTCAAGGGTTCCACCTAGTGTCCTCTGTTACTAGGACGCAGGCAGCTTCTCAAGGGTTCCACCTAGTGTCCTCTGTTGCTAGGACGCAGGCAGCTTCTCAAGGGTTCCACCTAGTGTCCTCTGTTGCTAGGACGCAGGCAGCTTCTCAAGGGTTCCACCTAGTGTCCTCTGTTGCTAGGACGCAGGCAGCTTCTCAAGGGTTCCACCTAGTGTCCTCTGTTGCTAGGAAGCAGGCAGCTTCTCAAGGGTTCCACCTAGTGTCCTCTGTTGCTAGGAAGCAGGCAGCTTCTCAAGGGTTCCACCTAGTGTCCTCTGTTGCTAGGAAGCAGGCAGCTTCTCAAGGGTTCCACCTAGTGTCCTCTGTTACTAGGACGCAGGCAGCTTCTCAAGGGTTCCACCTAGTTTCCTCTGTTACTAGGAAGCAGGCAGCTTCTCAAGGGTTCCACCTAGTGTCCTCTGTTGCTAGGAAGCAGGCAGCTTCTCAAGGGTTCCACCTAGTGTCCTCTGTTACTAGGAAGCAGGCAGCTTCTCAAGAGTTCCACCTAGTGTCCTCTGTTTCTAGTGTTACAGTGTAAATCGCCCCATTGCTAGGATGCAGGTAGCTTTTCTAGGAGACTGACTAGGTTGAGCTGCAGTTTTATTGCCCCCTTGACTTCCTGTGTGAGCATTAGAAATACAGTTGCTCATGGCACAACGTTGCAGCTGCAGCAAAAATAGACTGACACTCCTCTGAAAAGCAATTTGTGCCTGGCTTGCTTTTCAGAGACGTTAAGACAGTGGTGGCTGAGGAAGCGATATGTTGCCTCCCCTCTGCCTGATTTAACCCTTTAAATGGCGCACTACCACACTGCAATAGTGTGCATTGCTGGTCTTTGGGGACCTAATGTAAGGGTATGGGGGCTTTGTTGCGCCCGGCTCACAACTGCATGTAATGCACACCATTGCCATGTGGTTGTGTGGCATTTATAGGGTTATATCAGGAGGAGGAGCCAATACATTGATATAAAATGCCTCTGAAAAGCAAAAAAATATTGTGGATTGCTCTTCAGAGGTGGTGTTGGCCAGCCCTTAAAGTGACAGCTACGTTCGGTCCAATAGAGAATGAGGAAATGAGAGCCATGTGTGGGGGGTGTAGAGGAGGGAAGACAGAAGTGATGATGTCAGGATCTCTATACAGATCCCAGGCTCCAGCTACTGATCACAGAGATGAAGGAATGCAGCGCGACAGCATAGGGAGCGATACCAATCTGACATCTCTACTCTGTACAGAGGCCGCCTGGGTGGGTGGGGCGAGGGAGAGGGGAATGTGTTGTTTATTAGTGGGCGGAGGAACTTGTCGCCCCGCCCCCTATGGCAGGTTCATTTTCGCTTCCTATAACCACTCCCCTTTCTCGAGCGACCCTGCCAAAGCCCGCCCTGACCACGCCCCTCGATTCATTCCCTCTCTCTCTCTCTCTCTCTCTCCTTTGGCCTTGAGGGGTGGGCGTAGCCGGTGTCAGGAGTGGGCGGAGTGTTCGGGTCCCGGTCGGGCGGTCGGTGGTGAGTGAGTGGCGGACGGTATCAGGATGGCTCCGGCGGTGGACAGGCCCGGCTACTGGGGGCCTCCGACCTCCACACTGGAGTGGTGTGAGGAGAACTACGCCGTGTCCTTCTACATCGCTGAGTTCTGTGAGTGACACCCAACGGGTCATGTGATGGGGGAGGGGCTGTGTGCCGGTCTACGGGGTCCCCCCTGTGTGTGCCGGGGGGGGGGGCTGTGTATAAACTGTATATAGTGACGATCTCTGTATTTTGCAATCTGAGGGTGTCTATAATGTGTGCTAGTAATCCCTGCCAGTATATAGTGATTGGGGGGTGTCTATAAAGGACCAGGGTGTATATAGATATCTTGGGGTGTATATAGATGTCCTGTGGTGGTGGGTGTATAGCAGTGTGAGGTGTATATACAGTACGAATCCCGTGGTGTATATAGAAGTATAGGGTGTATATAGATATCATGGAGTGAATATAGCAGTCCAAGGTGTATATAGTAATCCCGGGTTGTGTGTGTGTGTGTGTGTGTGTGTATATAGCGGCCCGGGGTGTATATATAGTAGTCTGGGGTGTATATAGATAGATGGATAGAGATATATAGATATATACACCCCAGGATAACTATATACACCCCGGCCCGCTATACGTACTGTATATACACGCCTCACACTATTATACACCCTGGATATATATATATATATATATATATATATATATATATATATATATATCCCTGGACTGAGAGCTATAGATAGCTGTCCAGGGTGTATAATAGTGTGAGGCGTGTATATACAGTACGTATAGAGGGCCGGGGTGTATATAGGTATCCTGGGGTGGGTGTATTATATAGCGGTGTGTGTGAGTGTGTATATAGGTATCCTGGGGTGTGTATATAGCGGTCTAGGGTGTATATATAGTGGTCCAGGGTGTATATAGGTATCCTGGGGTGGGTGTATTATATAGCGGTGTGTGTGTGTGTGTGTGTGTATATAGGTATCCTGGGGTGTGTATATAGCGGTCTAGGGTGTATATATAGTGGTCCAGGGTGTATATAGGTATATTGGGGTGTGTGTATATAGCGGTCCAGGGTGTATATAACGGTCTAGGGTGTATATATAGTGGTCCAGGGTGTATATAGGTATCCTGGGGTGTAATATATATATATATAGTGGTCCGGGGTGTATATAGCAGTCTGGGGTAAATATAGGTATCGTGTGTGTATATAGCGGACCGTGGTGTGTGTATAGTGATCCCAGGGGTATAGCAGTGTGAGGGGGGGTGTGTGTGTAGGTATATGTGTGTGTGTGTGTGTGTGTGTATATATATATATATATATATATATATATATATATTATAGTGGTGCAGAGTATCCTGGGGGTGTATATACAGTATATAGTGATCCCGGGTGTATATACAGTATATAGTGGTGCAGAGTATCTCGCCGAGGTACTCTGCGCCACTATATACTGTATATACACCCGGGATACTCTGCACCACTATATACTGTATATTGATTCCTGGGTGTAAAGTGTGTTTGGGGGGAATAGGTCTGATGACGGGCGGTACGGACAGTCCTCGGTATCCTCCGGTTGCTCACCATGCTGACTACCTGTGGGTCATTTCTTCCAATCCATTACCTCGTGTCCCCCTCCAGACACACTCTTCCTGTATTACTCTACATGGTGTTCTGATGTCATCCTGGACATGTGATGTCACGGAGGGGCCAGCAGCCCTTTTTGATGAATACTGACATCTAACATGACAAGGTGTCTAAGGGGTGGTGGAGAGTCCTGTGACAGGAGGTTGAGGAGGAGCTATGCTGTGTGTGTCAATGGACACACATAGCGCAGCTTGGGATTGAACAAGCACAAATGCCACCACAGCAAGAGGCTTGCTATTGGGGGGCACTCATAATGGGGGAGCAGCCAGTGTGCCGGTAGGGAACCCAAGAAGAGGATTGGGGCTGCTCTGTGCAAAAATCATTGCACACCACAGGTAAGTATGACGGGTTTGTTTTATAAATGAAGAATTTTCCTTTGCTGAATTCCAGGTGTGGATATTTTATTCCTAGTTACATTGGGCCAGCTTGGAGTGATGTCACTTTGCATACAATGTAGCTGGCCGATGTCCCAGGAAGCTGGAAGCACACAGTGCTCCTCCAGAGATCTTCTTCTTCTTCTTCTTCCAGGATCCGCATTGAGCAGCAGCTACCTTGCTGCATTGTAAACACAGGAGATCAGCCACTGTTCAGAGAATGCCTCTCCACCTCGTCCAATCAAAACGTTTCTCCTTTCATTCTGAAAATGCAAAGCTTTCTGTGAATGGCTCCTGTGCCAAGCGGTTGATCTCATATGTTCACAGTGCAGAAGGGCAAACACTCGGAGCAGAACCCGAAGCAAGAGGAGATCACTGGAGTAGCGGTGCCGGCTTCCAGGAGCATCGGCCAGGTATGGTCTACACTGAGTTACATTGTCCAAGCTGGACCAAGGCAACTATGTGTAACAGGACTCAACAAACCCCCCTGGCGTGAAAAAATATGTAGAAGAATACATATTGGCCTAAACTGATGAAGGCTTTTTTTTTTGGATATTTATTATAGCAAAAAGTAAAGATTGTTTTTGTTTTTTCAAAATTACCATTTTTTTGTGTTTTTATAGCGCAAAAAATTAAAACCGCAGAGGTGACCAAATACCTCCAAAAGAAAGCTCTATTTGTAGGGAAAAAAAGGGCATCAATTTTATTTTTGGGTACAACGTCGCACGACTGCGCAATTGTCGGTTAAAGCGACGCAGTGCCGTATCGCAAAAAAATGGCCTGGTCATTAAGGGGGAAAATCCTTCCTGTCCTTAAGGCTACTTTCACACTGATGCGCTGTTTTTAGCGCCGCTATGCCGTCGTTTTTGCCACGATTTGCGGGCGCTAGCGGGGTGATTTTAACCCCCGCTAGCATCCGGAAAAGGGTTAAAAACGGCCGCAATAACGCCTCCTTGCGGCGTTTTGGAGGCGTTACCCCATTGATTTCAATGGGCAGGGGTGCTATAAGAGCGGTATTTTTACCGCTCCTATTGCACCTCAAAGATGCTGCTTGCAGGAGTTTTTTTACCCTCCTGCAAGCGCAACGCTCCAGTGTGAAAGCGTGTAACGCGTGTAAAATTGCAACACCCACCATTTTATTCTATAGGGTCTCTGCTTTAAAAAAAAAAAAAATTATATATATAAATATATTATCTCCTATAAATGTATTTATTATTATTTTTTTTTATTTGTTTGGGGGTTCTAAGTAATTTTCTAGCAAAAAAAAGTAGATTTTTACATGTAGGAGCGACGTGTCAGAAATGGCCCGGGTGTGAAGTGGGTTAACCACTTCAGCCCCGGACCATTTTGCAGCTAAAAGACCAGGCCCCTTTTTGCGATTCGGCACTGCGTCGCTTTAGCTGACAATTGCGCGGTCGTGCAACATGGCTCCCAAACAAAATTGACGTCCTTTTTTTACCACAAAAGGGCAACGTACCTGTACGTCGATGTGCCCAGCCGTGCCATTCTGCCGACGTATATCGGCGTGAGGCGGTCCTTCAGTGGTTAAAGATGTAAACCCAAAATCTTCTATAAGCTCAGGATTTTTCTCAGATGAGCATGTGATTCAAAATGTCACTGCCATATACCAGTGAGTCGTCTTGAGACACAATGGAACAAGCATGGAATCTTGACATAGATGGGGGGGGGGGGGGGATCAATGTTCTCATACAGCATAGTGGTTGGTTAATAATTAATGAAGTGAGAGAGGCCATTACTATGTCATTCAGCAGAAATCATTAGGAGCGCTGATTACATCCCCCATTACTAGAGATAAAAGAGCCCATCCCTTTTTACTGTTGCTGACAGTGAAGGGGAATGGTGCTCCAAGGACGGGATAAGAGCAAGCAATGGGCCGCATGTTTGTAGACCACTGGTATAGGCGTTTAGAAGCTGTAAAAAAAAAAAAAACAGGACCATTGCATTCTGCAGCAGCAGCGTTTTGGCCAGAAAAACGCTGACAGCTCCTAAACTCTGCTAACCGCCGGCGTCCAGCATTTAGCAGTGAATTTTTTTGGGGGAGGCTGCTGGTGACCTTTAACCAGTGATTAGCTGGTTGTTAAGAAGTAGGCTGCCGCATGTCTCCCACCACCCCATGCGCGGTTAAAGTGGTTGTAAACCCTTAACCCTTTTTTTTACAACTTTATGCTACAGGTAAGCCTATATTAAGGCTTACCTGTAGCTACCCAGGATATCTCCTAAGCCTGCACGGTTTAGGAGATATCACGTTCCCTGCATGTGCCGATGTTATCGGCACACGCGCGGGAGCCGCCGGTAACGGCACGAAGACTGAAGCAACGGCACATAGGTGCCATTGCTTCAGTTTGCCCCAGTGCGCATGTGCCGATAACATGCAGGGAACGGGATATCTTCTCCCGAGTGACGTCTTCTTGGCTCCGGCCAATTTGCAGCGCCGGAGCCGCGATACCCAGAAGTCACTCTGGGACGACATGTCGGTGGCCGGAGGGGGAGACGTGGACCGCAGCGGGGACTTCGATCTGAGGTAAGTAATGCATAATGAGCTATGTTTTTTTTTTTTTTTTTTTTTTTTTTTTTTTTTTTACGAGGCGTTACTTCCTCTTTAAGAGTCTGGTATGGATTTTGGGGGGAGGGGGGACCACACACCAAAATTTAAAGAAGGGGGGAAAAAATCAGCGTGGGGTCCCCCCCGAAAGCCATACCAGACCTTTCTCCAAGCATGCAGGCCAGGAAAGGAGGGGGAGGTGGCGAGTGAGCTTCTGTGTGTAGCAGCCCCCCTAAAACTTACCTGAACCCCATCTCTATCCAGTGATGCCTCAGCCGTCCGGGACTCTACCGCCTGATTGGCCACTGCTGTGTCTCAGCCAATCAGGAGAGAGAGGGGGCTTGACTGAACAGTGGTTCCGTGTCTGAATAGACACGGGGAGCTGCGGCCTGGCTCGGGTGCCCCCATAGCAAGCTGCTTGCTGTGGGGGCACTCGACAAGAGGGAGGGGCCAGGAGCGTGGAAGAGGGACCCGAGAAGAGGAGGATCTGGGCTACACTGTGCAAAACCACTGCACAGAGCAGGTAAGTATCACATGTTTGTCATTTTAAAAAAAAAACGTGCAAGGACCCGAAAAATTCAAAATTAGAGGAGGTAGGAATATTTTTTGTAGAAAAAAATTGTAAGATGTCCTCTGACAAAAAACATCGTCCTTTGTTCGTTGCTTAACCACTTGCCGACCGTATTAACTTGGCTATATACAGCAGCACAGTGGCACGGCTGTGCCAGATCACGTACCTAGTATGTGATCCGACACTTCTGGGTCTGGTGGGCACATGTGCACCGTCGGTGGCTCGCTCCCGCTATGAACACACACAGTGGGAGCACCGGTGGCGGGTACCACAGACTCGATGTTGGCTGGCACCCGCCAATTGTTCAGTACAGAGGCAGAATGGCAGTCTGTCTATGTAAACAACGGAGATCACCGTTCTGTCAGTAGGGAAGGCATGGATCCTGTGTTCCTGCAAAGCAGGGACGCAGATCTATGCCTTCCCTTAGTAAAAGCCCCTCTCACACAGTACACAAGCACTGGCTAGGAACACATTTAACCCTTTGATCATCCCTGATGTTAACCCGTTCCCAGCCAGCGTCATTAGTACAGTGACAGTGCATATTTTTAGCATTGATAACTGTATTGGTGTTACAGGTCCCCAAAAAGTGTCACTTAGTGTCCCGACTGTGTGCCGCAATGTCCTGCTATAAGTCGCTAATCGCCGCCATTACTAGTAAAAAAATAAATAAAAATATCCCGTAATTTGTAGACGCAATAACTTTTGTGCAAACAAATCAATATACGTTTATTGGGATTTTTTATTTTATCTATTTTTTTTACCAAAAATATGTAGCAGAATATATATTGGCCTAAACTGATGAAGACATTTTAGAATTTTTCTTTTATTGGATGTGTTTTATAGCAGAAAGTAAAAAAAATAAAGAGGTGATCGAATACCCCCAAAAGAAAGCTCTATTTGTGGGGGGACATACATTTTATTTGGGTACAGTGTCGCACGACCTCGCGATTGTCAGTTAAAATAATGCAGTGATGGATCGCAAAAAGGGGGCCAGTCATTAAGGGGGATAAACCTTTCGGAGGTCAAGTGGTTGAAAATCAACAGTTTTACTGGCTAAAAAAAAAAAATTGTCGACGAGTCTACTTTAAAGCGATGTTAAACCCAGAAACAAACATTTATTATACTGCAGCCAGCTTGCCAATTCTTAGATAGGATGGCTGCATTCCTTTTTTTGTATTTATTTTTTTTCCGCGCTTTCCATTTACTGGCAAAAAAAAAAAAAAAAAAAAAGGAAAGCGCGTATAAAAAAAAACAAATGCAGCCATCATATCTAATGCCGCGTACACACAACCGTTTTTCATGAAGAGAAAAATGCAATTTTTTAGATAGAAACCGATCGTGTGTGGGCTCCATAGCATTTTTCGCGACGAGAAAACTGGCTGCAAAAAAAATTAGAACCTGCTCTATTTTTTTCTCGTCGTTTTTCACGTTGTGAAAAACGGTCGTGTGTATGCTTTTACGAAAGGGGGGGAAAAAAACGTGCATGCTCAGAATCAAGTGATGAGACTGGAGCGCTCGTTCTGGTAAAACTAGCGTTCAGAATGGAGATATCACATTTGTCACGCTGTAATGGACTGAAGAGCACGAGGCTGAAAAGCGCAAATCGTCTCTCACCAAACTTTACTAACACGAGGATCAGCAAATGCAGCCCAAAGGGTGGCGCTATTTGAATGGAACTTCCCCTTTATAAGCCGTCGTACGCGTTGTACGTCACCGCGCTTTGCTCTAGCATTTTTTTTTTTTTTTATATGCAAGGCAGGCTTGATAGGAATCATGACGAGAAAAACATTGTTTTTTTGCATAACATGAATAACGGTCGTGTGTATGTGGCATAAGAATTGGTAATCTGGCTGCAGTACAGTAAATGTTTTTGTTTTTGGCTTTAACACCTTCCTTACTGGGCACATATACCCCCTTCCTGCCCAGGCGAAATTTCAGCTTTCGGCACTGCGTCGCTTTATCTGACAATTGCGCGGTCGTGCGACGTGGCTCCCAAACAAAATTGACGTCCTTTTTTTCCCACAAATAGAGCTTTCTTTTGGTGGTATTACACCTCTGCGGTTCTTATTTTTTGCGCTATAAACCAAAAAAGAGCGACAATTTTGAAAAAAAAACACTATTTTTTGATTTTTGCTATAATAAATATCCCAATTTTTTTTTAAAAAATATATTTTTTTCTCAGTTTAGGCCGATACGTATTCTTCTACATATTTTTGGTTAAAAAAAATCACAATAAGCGTATAGTGATTGGTTTGCGCAAAAGTTATAGCGTCTACAAAATAGGGGATAGAATTCTGACATTTTTTTTTTTATTATTTTTTTTTTTTTTACGAGTAATGGCGGCGATCAGCGATTTTTATCATGACTGCGATACTGCGGCGGACACATCGGACACTTTTTACACATTTTTGGGACCATTCACATTTATACAGCGATTATTGCTATAAAAATGCACTGATTACTGTATAAATGTGACTGGCAGGGAAGGGGTTAACACTAGGGGGTGGGGAAGGGGTTAAATGTATGCCCTATGAGTGATTGCTACTGTGGGGGGAGGGGACTGACTGGGGGAGGTGACCGATCTGTGTCCCTATGTACAAGGGACACAGCATCGGTCTCCTCCTCTGACAGGACATGGATCTGTGTGTTTACACACACAGATCCATGTCCTTGTCTGTGTACAGGCCGATCGCGGGTGCCTGGCGGACATCGTGGCCGCCAGGCACGCGCATCGGCATCTCAGTGATGCGCCGGGCGCGCGTGCCGCCGGCGGCGCTCGCACGCCCCCCAGTGGCCGAAGGAGCGGAGGCCGTATAATGACGGCCTCCCGGCATTTAAGAACCACTTTGCGGCCGTCATAAGTCGTATGACGGGCGCGAAGTGGTTAATATCGCTTTAATGTAGACCTTTCAACACTTACTTTTTTTTTTTTTTTTCTTTTTTTTTTTTTTACACATCTGCATGAATAAATTCCTAACCTGTCGCAATATACAGCAACAGTATCGTAAAAAATGTTTTATTTTTTTTTAAACCAACATTTTTATCAGTAAATTGCTATCCTTGCGTTCCAATCCAGTGACTCCTGGAAAAGCTGTCTGCTTAAAATCCCCTTAACAAGCTTTACAAACTTTAGCCAATGCTGATGTTTTAAAATTCACATTACTGCATCCTAACCCCTTCAATACTCGCCTGTAATACCCCTTTGTCACCAAGCAGATTTTCAGTGCGGTGATAGTTTGATGGACAATAACAAGGTCACGCAATGTTATACCCACGTTAATTTTACATAATTTTTCAAGAGACTAAGCTTTCTTTTAGTGGTATTTAACCCCTTCCTGCCGAACACACACATACCGTATATGTGGTCTTTTTTCCGTGAGACCGCATATATGCGTATCTCCCTTTTGTGCTGGGAGCGCGCTCCCAACACAGAGACTGTGCTCTCAACGTCACTCTCTAATGACCCGTACACACGATCTGAATATCGTCCGAAGAATCGTACGATAATCGAATCGTTAGTACAGAGCTTTCGAGAACCGATCATGACAGTTCATCCGATATTATTTTATCGGACATGCACGAAAATTTTCCTCATACGATACCAGATCGTACGATTTTCGTTTAGTCAGCACATTTGACGTCCGAAAATACAATACAAATACACTACAACACATGACATCACTTTCGATTTTTTTTTTTTTTTTTTTTTTTTCTGTCGTACGAGAATTTTCGTGACTTTAATAACCTATTTAATTTTACTTGCGACTATTAAGCGAAAAAAGTCGTACGAGCTGTCGTACGATATTCGGATCGTGTGTACGGGGCATAAGGCTGCATTCACACTTCAGCGTTTTTAAATCGTGGGCAGATTTCCCGCGTATCTGCCCACGATTTGAAAGCGCTGATTGTGTGAATGGCAAATTGCGGGAGTCGCATTTGACACGCCATTCATTTGAATGACACCTCAAATCGCAGGGCAGGTCTGCCACGAGATGCAATCGCGGCAACACATCGCAGGAAGCCTTGTCGCCCTCAAAAAGTTCAGGAGCTACTTTTGGGCGACATGCTTCCCGCGATTCATGTTGCCGCGATTGCAGCGCGATTTATTGCGGCAGACCCACGCTGCGATTTTTGAGGTATAATTTAAATGAATGGCATCTCAAATGCGAGTCCCGTGATTTGCCATTCACACATCAGCGCTTTCAAATCGTGGGCAGATTCGTGGCAAATCTGCCTGCGATTCAAAACGCTGAAGTGTGAATGCAGCCTAACCATCGGGAGCCGGACTCTTGGTTGTGAGTCACCTGATCGCTGTGGTAGCCTCTGATTGGCTATCGCATTGATCAGTCACTGTGAGCCCGCCCCTGTGTTTAATTCCTCTTCTGAATGAAGAGAAACATACATTGTATCTCTTCCTCTTGTTACAGGAGAAGATGTACTGTAAGCAAACCAAAGTGTGTGTGTGTGTGTGCGTGTGTGTGTAAAAATAAAAAAATATATAAAATAAAAATATATAAATAAATAATAATAAATTAATAATAATAATAAATAATAAAAAAATAAATTAATGAAAAAATTAAAATAACCAGATCAGGGTTAGTGTTGGAGTCAGGGTCAGAAGTCATGGTCAGCATATTTTGGGTAGAATTAAAAAAAAAAGAAGCAAAATGCACACTATTGTTTCTGGGCTGTACTATGGGGTTGTAACATAGACATATGTTGTATCGCTGCAATCGTCAGGAGGAGGAGAATTTATTATGGGTTGTTCTATGTTGGAAAGTTATGATAATGGCAAGAAATATACAGTACAGCTTAATTTAAAAAAAAAAAAAAAATTGTTTTTTTTCACTATTTTGGGCCAATTTTCCTTTTTCTTTCTTGATTGGCTGACTGACTTTAACAGCAGCGGGAGCCAATGGTGCCACGCTGCGGTCACAGTCAATGAGGAGGTAAGTACAGTGGGGAAAATAATTATTTAATTTTGTAAGTTTACCCATTTGCAAAGAGATCTTCAATCTATTGCCAGGGAGGATCCGGTAAGGGTGCATGGGACCACATGGGCCTGACTGGTGCTGGCACCGAAAGGGTGAGAAGAGGGCCTCTGGCAGGGCTACATTTTTAATGCCGGAATGTACAGCGTGATGGTTGCAGACATTTATAGCCGCATACCTATACAGCCGTAGCTAATGAATGTCTCTGCCCTGATATAAACATTTAGGAGACAAGCCAGGCCTCTCCATAACTTCTCTTATTGTACGGTTATTGTAAATAGACTTTCAATCGGGTACTATGAACCATACCGCTCTGATGTCCCTTTGGGCCAAAAAGTAGGCCACTATCTCACAAACTTACATGTAGCCAATAAAGGAGTTGTAAAGTCTTGTTTTTTTTATCTTAATGCCCCCCCCCCCCCCTTTACTTGCCTGAACCTGATCCTTCCAGCACCAAGCACGAGCCCAGCGGCTCCAGCTGTAGTATCTGTCCTCATTGGATAGATTGATGGCAAAGGCCTTCTGAGCTGCAGCTGACCCCCAGAGCCCCCTGTCCTCATTGGCTCCCAACTCAGGAGCGTGCCCGCACGTGTGCCCCCCAGGGAATGTGGGTCTCCGTGGGGGCACCCGATGAAGAGGAGGAGCCAGGAATGCCGACGGGGCATCCCAGAAGAGGAGGAACAGGGCTGCTCCCTGCAAAACCTTTGCACAGAGCAGGTAAGTATAACATGTTTGTTTTAAAAAAAAAATAAAAAAAACCTTTACAAACAGTTTAAACTCCGCTATATTTTTGTAGTTCCATGGACCCCCACGAGGTTTCTACCATAATGTGCTGGATGCTCTGCATACAGTATATGGAAGACTTGCCTGTCAAACCATGCCCTCCAGTCATGTGCTGTCAGTGCTTCTGCTGGTCAGGGGCCCATCAATCTTTTCCCGGTTTACCTTCCCAGTTTGCTTTCAGCAGAGCACACTGCAAATGTAATTGCTCCAGAGCTTAGTAAATGAGGTGAAGCTTCACTTTGCAAAGAATACTCAATCACGTGCAAGGGGGGGAAAAAAAGGAAATTTTGCTTGCACATGATTGGATGGTGGAAATCGGCAGAGCTTCTGCTCCTTTACTAAACTCTGGAGTAACTGCAGCCGGCCAAAGTTTATGAACATTGCTCAGCGCTGAGATAACTATAAGGCTGCTTTCACACTGCCAGCGCGGGGGCATCGGTGGTAAAGCGCCGCTATTTTTAGTGGCGCTTTACTGTCATTTTTGCAGCGCTATTGGACCGCTAGCTGAATGCTTTTAACCCCCTCTAGCGGCCGAAAAAGAGTTAGAACCGCCCGCAAAGCACCACTGCAGCAGCGCTGCCCATTGATTTCAATGGGCAGGGGCGCTTTAGGAGCGTTTTATACACCACTCCTACTGCACCTCAAAGATGCGGCTAGCAGGACTTTTTTTACCGTCCTGCCAGCGCACCGCTCCAGTGTGAAAGCCCTTTACTTGCCTGAACGCTGTCGTCTAGGGCCGAAACAACTAATCGTTTACTATTTTCATAATCGATTAATCGGTCAGAAACCTAATGGGGTTAAAAAAACGAAAATTAGCCCTTTATAGCAGGGGTCCCCGGGCCGCGGCCCACTGCTGGGCCGTAGCCTGTTTGCAGCCGGGCCGCCGACAAGGCTGCACTTTCAGGGGTTTGGCGGTGGCGGGCGAGCAGAGAGATGACATCATCTCTCGCCGCCCGCCACACATTACAGCTGTTCTGCCCCCACAGCCGGCCACGAACACAACATTGTCTGAGGTGCTGCGTGTGAGCAGAGAGATGACGTCATCTCTCACCGCCCGCCCTGTATCACCACCGTCCAGTCCTTACAGCTGGCCGCGAACACTACACTGAGTTTCGGCGGTTCCACCCTCACTGGCAAGTGACCAGCCGCATCTGTTGGCAGGCTACAGTGGCAAGCTGAATTTGGTAGCAGGCGATGGTGGCAAAAGACACGCTGCATCTGGTGGTAGGCGACGGTGGCAATTGACACACTCGGGGCTCCCACTGATTCTGCATTATGGTGAGTTGAACTATTTTTTTTTTTATTACAATGTAATAATGGAAATTATGCGCTTCAATCATGGGATGATCGAAGCGCAAACACCAGCCATTGCCTCAACAAATCGCCCGCAAAATATCGCTTACCCCCCGCGGGCCTTGGCATAATTTTCTTTCATGCAGCTGGTCCCCAGTGTCAAAAAGGTTGGGGACCGCTGCTTTAGGCCTCATGCCCACGGACGTTTTTACAGACGCGTTTTTGAGCGTTTTTTACAGCTCAAAAACGCTTGTCCATGTTATTGTATAAATTTTTCAACCGTATTTTTTTCGAAAAAATTAATAAATAAAAAATAAACGCCGGAGCTCAAAAACGCAATTGCAGCGTTTTTGCACGTTTTTTTTAACGCTTTGCGTTTTTTTATGACTAACGCCGACGCCGCGGAACGCACTGGTCCTGTTTTTTTTTTTTTACAGCTTAAAAACGCCTATGCTATTTGCAGCTCAAAACCGCCTAGGTGGGCATGAAGCTATAGACTAACATGGACAGGCTTTTTAAGCTGTAAAAAATGCTCAAAAACGCGGCTGTAAAAACGTCCGTGGGCATGAGGCCTTATTGTACAAAAAGAGCAAATCGCTACTGTAAATATTACTTTCACTGTCCCACAGTAAAAAATTAACCCCTTACAGTAGCGATTATTTGCTCTTTTTGTACCAATTTTTAGTTTTTTTTTTTTTAACCCCATTATGTTACTAAACATCTCAGGCCTGGGTCACACCTGTGTGTTTTTTTTTTTTTTTGGTGATTTTTGCAGAAACACTACAGTTCATTTACATGGTTTCCTATGGGACACGTTCACATCCATGCTTTTTTCAGCTGCTGCGTATTTGGAAAGGGCAAGGACTTTTTTTTAATGCAAAACGGTGCAATTTAGTTTTTTTGGTTCAATATAATTCAATGTAGAAGCTGCAGAAAAGCATGTAATGCGGCAATTTTGTGTTTTTTTTTTTTTTTTTTATCTGGGCAAAAAAAAAAAAAAATGCAAATCGCCGCAAAATTCCTTTTTTTTTTTTTTTTTTTTTTTTTTTTTTTTTTTAAGGTTATTAACCAATTAGTTGGCCGATTATTGTTTTAGATTAATCGATTATGAAAATAATCATTTAGTTGCAGCCCTACTATCGTCCTCTGGCCGGGAAAAGGCATACCATC
This sequence comes from Rana muscosa, assembly GCA_029206835.1. NCBI lineage: Eukaryota > Metazoa > Chordata > Amphibia > Anura > Ranidae > Rana > Rana muscosa. Next base: position 1,065,788,917 of record CM055117.1, read on the forward strand.
TTGAGCCTTTATAACCACTTTAAAGTGTTACTAAACCCAGGAGCCTGCATTCACTATATCTGGTCTCCCACAGTGCACAGAAATGCAATTATTTTAGTGAATAGGAACTGCTGAATACCATTTCTCATCAGCAGTATATAGCAGTCTTGTGACTTCTATTAGTGTCTGGTTAAAGGTTGTAGGAGGAGTTTTCATACTGCCCTGGCTGTTCTGAGGCTGCAGGACCCCTGACCCTCTGTCTGGACAGTGCTGATTGGCCCTGTGCTGATACCATGCTTCCTTTTCAAGAAAAAAAAAAAAGACTCTCTAACAATACACTCCAAATTGAGCATGTGCAGCTTGTCCCCTGACTCTGTTCTATCAGGATATATATTGGAGACAGTGGAAGAATGGGAGGAACAGAGCAGATGGCATCAAGCAGCCTTTTTACACAATGCAGAGAATTAACCCCTTAAGTTCCACAGTGAGTATAACAAGCATGATTTACTGCAAATACAGACTGATTTTACTGTTGTGTGTTTAGTAACACTTTAACCACTTGCCGACCGCCTCCTTTACATTTTACGTCGGCAGAATTGCACGGCTGCGCAAAGTAACTTACCCGGGACTTGCGGACTCGATGTCCACCGGGTGCCCGCGATTGTGTCACGGAGCTGAAGAACGGGGAGATGCCAGTGTAAACACAGCATCTCCCCGTTCTGCCTAGTGACACTCAGTGTCCTGTCTGTTCCTTCTCATCGGGAGCAGCGATCAGTGTCGTGTCACTGCTAGCCCATCCCCCAGACAGTTAGAATCACTCCCTAGGACACACGTAACCCCTTCCCCGCCCCTACTGGTTAACCCCTTCCCTGCCAGTGTCATTTACACAGTAATCAGTGCATTTTTATAGTACTGATCGCTGTATAAATGTGAATGGTCCCAAAATGGCGCCAAAAGTGTCCGATGTGTCCCGCCATAATGTCGCAGTCATTATTAAAATCGCAGATCGCCGCCATTACTAGTAAAAAAAAAAAAATTATTAATAAAAATGCCATTAATCTATCCCCTATTTTGTAGACGCTATAACTTTTGCGCAAACCAATCAAACTCTTATTGCGGTTTTTATTTTATTTTTTTACCAAAAATATGTAGAAGAATATGTATCGGCCTAAACTGAGGAAAAAAATGTTTTATATATATTTTTGGGGGATATTTATTATAGCAAAAAGTAAAAAATATAGCTTCCTTGTTTTCTCTTATCATCCATGGACTGACACAGTGTCTCTTTACACTTTACACGTGGGTTTATGTCCCTGCTTGCAGGAGAAGACCTAGGCAGAATGTGAGATGTTATACATACATTCTAAAAGCCAGAGCTGAACAGCCCCACCCAGGGGGCGGTCCCTCCGGACATAACCCTCCCACTACAGTCAGCAGACTTCAGTTTTTTTCTGCCTAGCAGAAGGAGAAGACGTGGCTCTCTCAGGAGCCAGTCTCCTGACCTATTTTTTTTATTCCTTTTCTGGAATTCTTTTTTATTTTATATTTAAGAATCTTCTATCAACTGTCGGCTGGGCAACAGGTTGGGTACAAGATATCCTCGTAGTCTTCCCTGTCCGACCATCGAGCGTGCTGATCCTCGCCTTGTGTGCGTGAGACTCAGTTCACGACAGGCCCCATGACTCCAGGGGTGGCCGGGTTTGCTTTCATGCTCCCACGGTCCTCTCAAGACTGAACAGTTCCTGACTGACTGTATCTTTCGCGGTGGACCGGGCCGACAGCTACTCAGTACTGCACTGTGATAGTCCTGTCAGAAACACACCAGTGGGTCCCTCAGGGGACGGGTAAGTAGTCTCTCCTGCCTGCAGGTGAGTACAAAAAGCTGTGTGTCTCTCTGTGGGGGATTTTCCCTGTCTCCCCCTGTATTTCATTGTCACTCTCTATCATCATTGCTGTCGCTGTGCTGTGTGGGGTGCCTGGGGGTCACACTGTTCTTGGAGGGGCTCATGCTGGTCTGCAGATATGCTTTGGGCCTTTTTTTGTGAGTTTTGGGGCCTGAGCGCCGAGTGGCGCTGTGTGTGTGCTGTGGTTTCACTTTAGCTGCGTCATGGCAGCCATCTTGCCGCGGATCGCCTCAGTGAAGTGCGGCGGCCATTTTCTTGTAGCCTGCGCGCTCTTCAGCACTAGTTTTGGCCTCTAGCACTGCTGTAACAGCGCGAATCTCCTCACAATCTCCTCACAGCTCACCAGCGCTGACACTGCGCGGTACGGACAGCGGAACTGAGCTGTCCCTGGTCCGGTTTGGTGAGTCCCCTGGGCGCCCCCTCCTCAGTCAGCACAGCCTGTGGGTGGACTTTTTATCTGAGGAGTCTCAGAGGGGGGCAATGTGGAGTCTCGGTCACCAGCTTCCCTTAAATGTCAGTGGACAACAGGCAGTGCTTCAGCACCTGCGGTCCCTAGGGACCAGTTGTGGGCAGTCCTGGAATCATTTCTGACCAGAATGGGAGCTGTGTGCAAGCGCAAGGGAGCAAAAAAGCACCCCCTCCCCACTTTACTACATAAGGGCAGTTTGCTGATTCAGATATGGGCCTAGCCACTACCGCTCAGGACCCTAGTTCTGAATGTATTGGATGGTTTTGAACAGGACATTCCTTATGTGGAAAACTCCAGTTCTGAGTCAGTAAATGACAGGGCGCTTGTTAGTGTACTCATGACTGCGGTGAGGGACACTCTCAAGCTAAAGTGCTGCGGATGCAGAACCTCAGGCTGATACAGTCTCCTTTGGTTCTTTTAGGGCCAGGCCTTCTAAAGAGGTTTTTTTCCATATGTACTTTCTTTGACCAGCTCATTGATAAGGTCTGGGAAAAGCCGCAGAAGAATTTTTTTTTTATGGTCCCGCGGCGTTTGTCTATCAGATACCCCTTGAAGATGCCCTCCTTAAAAAGTGGGCTTCTCCCCCAGTGGTCGACCCTCCAGTCGCCCGGTTGAACAAGGCCATCACTCTCCCGATGGAGGGGACTCCTGCATTTGAGGACCCCACTGACAGGAGGTCAGAAGTGGTGAGCAGAGCCATGTTTGCCTTGTTGGGATCCGCCCTACGACCTGTGGTAGCGGCGACCCTTGTGTCTTAAACACTTACAGGTTGGGCAAAAATGTTGCACCTAGCTGTACAGGAGCATATTCTTCCTCCAGACACAGTTGCTCTGACCCACCAACTGGTTCGGGGCCTGGTTTCTGTGTGCGACGCCACGCTGAACGCGGCCCCTTTAATATCCAGGGCCTCTGCCTCGGCGGTGGTATTGCGTCGTCTTATCTGGTTGAAATGCTGGTCTGCTGACCTAGCCTTAGGAAGCTCCTGACGGATCTACCATTTAAAGGCGGTAGACCTTTCGGTGCTGCTCTGGATGACATCGTCATGGATGTCACGGGAGGTAAACGCACTCTTCTTCCTTAGACTAGCAAGGGTGAGGAGGCCCGCCGCAAACAGGGGCCTTCCTTTCCAGCAAAACGGGGTTTTTTCGTCAGTCAGAGTCCACAGGTAGGCCCTCTCAGACTGACGGCAGTGCGGATGGTGGGCACAAGTGCCCCTGGGTGCGTAAGCCAAACAAGTGGCTCCCAAGCCCGCCTCCGCGTGAAGTCTTGCCTCCGCCCGACTCTGGGGCGGGGGGACGACTTCGCAGGTTCACGGATCGGTGGACCTCCCGAATCTCCGACTGGTGGGTGTGCGAGGTGGTCACCTCAGGATATAGGATAGTATTCCGATCCTGGTCCCCACACAGATTCTTTCCCTTGAATCTTCCTCTCCTTCCTACCTGTCGGGCAGCCCTCTTGGGGGCTGTACAGGATTTGATCAGGTCCGGAGTGATTGTGCCGGTTCCGTCACAGGAGAGTTTTCAGGGATTCTACTCGAATCTGTTTGTCGTCCCAAAAATAGGACGTGGTTCGACCTATCCTGGAACTCAAGGCCCTGAAGGCCTTCGAGAAGGTGCAGGAATTCCGCATGGAATCCATTCGCACGGTGATCGCTACACTCCACCAAAGGGATTTTCTTCTGGCGTCCTTGGACTTCAAGGACGCCTACTTGCAGTTTCCGATCTGCGCAAGTCACCAGAAGTTTCTGCGCCTTGCGATCAGCGAAGTCCACTATCGATTGTGGCTCTTCCTTTCGGCCTTGCCTCGGCACCAAGGGTGGTCACCAAGGTGCTTGCTCCGGTTCTAGCCTTCTGTTACAGCGAGGTATTGCTGTCGTGGGCTATCTGGACGATCTTCTGCTATGAGCAGAAAGTGGCTCAGACTTAGAGGAAAGGTGACTATCGTCAATTAGACCCTCAGGGACTTTGGGTGGTTCCTGAACATTCAGGAGTCAGTCCTGGTCCCGACTCAGTGTCTGGAGTATTTAGTTCTGGTTCTGGACTCCTTGGAGGCAAAGGTATCCTACCTCCTGGAGAAGTTGCTGACACTTCAGTCTGCGGTGCGGGTGCTGGCATCCCGAAAATGGTTGTCAATCCGTTTTTTGTATGAGAGTCCCGAGACTCGTGGTGGCCTCCTTCGCGGCCATTCCGTATGCCCAATCACACACCAGGGCATTGCAGAAAGAGATCTTGTCCACCTGGGACAAATCCCTGTTGTCCTTGGATCTTCGGATCCAGGTGATTCACCTGGTCAGGGCGTCCCTGACATGGTGGTTGAGACCCTCGACTCTTCGGTCCGGTAAGTCGTTCCCCTCCCATTCAATGGACGGTACTCACGACGGACACCAGCCTGACGGGCTTGGGTGGAGTCTGGGGAGTCCTGTCGGCTCAAGGCCTTGGACTCCGGACGAGCCCGTTTACCAATCACTGTTCTGGAAGTACGGGCCATCAGACTGTGTCTCTCCTCAGGTCGGAGAGAGTACGGGGTCGCTCCATCAGGAGCCAGTCGGACAACGCCACGGCGGTGGCGTATGTAAACCATCACGGGGGGACTCGGAGCTCAGCTGCGGCTTCTGAGGTAGTCCGTATCCTGAAGTGGGCCGGAAGAAACGTGCCAGCTCTGTAGGGGCGGACTATCTGAGTCGCCAGTCGCCGGACCAGGAAGAGTGGTCCTTGCATATTTCAACTCCTTTGCCGACGGTGGGGCACGCCGGATGTGGACCTGATGGCCTCTCGACTCAGTCGCAAGGGTCGAGGTTGTGGCCAGATCCAGGGATCCTTGGGCGATGCCTCGGATGCGTTGGTGGCCCCATAGGGTCCTTATCGCCTGATATAAACTCCGGTGATCCTAATTGTTCCGGATTGGCCTCAGCGTCACTGGTACGCTGATCTGGTACGTCTCGTTGCGGACGTTCCCTGGCAGTTGCCGATGAGGGAGGACCTTCAGTCTCAAGGTCCTATGTTTCATCCGGCTTACAGTCTCTGGCTTTAACGGCAGGGCTGTTAAAAGCCAGGTGTTGAGGGACCGAGGTCTCTCGGACTCTGTCATTTTGACCATGTTAAGGACACGGAAGTCTTCCTCCAGGCAGATCTATCACCGTGCCTGGAATGCTTATATCGCCATATGCAAAGCGCTGGACTGGCGTCCTCGGACGTATTCCGTCCCCAGAATCCTGCGTCCTCTGCAGTGTGGAGTGACCCAAAAGCTTGCTTTAAGTACCATCAAGGATCAGATTTCGGCCTCGGCCGTCTTCTTTCAGCGACCTCTAGCGGGTTATTTCTTGGTTAGCACCTTGTGTTGGGGGTTCGCCATGTGCTCCCTCCTGTCAAGCCTTCTCTCCCACCGTGGGATCTGAATTTGGTGCTCTTGGTCCTCCAGGAACCTCCTTTTGGGAATATCTGGGATATTCCCCTCTTGTCTTGTCTCAGAAGGTGGCCTTTTAGTGGCAATCACTTCTGTTTGACGAGTGTCTGAGTTGGCGGCTTTGTCCTGCAAGTCGCCATATTTAGTCATCCATAAGGATAAGGCGGTGTTGCATCCGCGACCTTCCTTTTTGCCAAAGGTGGTGTCTACCTTTCACCTACATGAGGACATTGTCCTCCCGTCCTTGTGTCCTCACCCATCGCATCCCAGAGAGTTTGCGCTGCACATATTGGATGTGGTACGAGCCTTACGGGTGTACCTGTCTGCTACTGCTTCTATTCGGAAGTCCGACTCACTGTTTGTGACTGTCCCTGGTCCATAACAGGGCCAAGCGGTTTCGTCTGCCATCATTTCTAGGGGAATCAGACAAACCGTCATTCAAGCCTATGCTCTCAAAGGGCGGGCGCCTCCCTTTCCGGTTACGGCGCATTCCACCAGGGCAATTGGTGCTTCCTGGGTTTTCCGACATCAAGCGTCGGTTGCACAAGTGTGCAAGGCGGCGACCTGGTCGTCTGTTCATGCCTTTTAAGTTTTTTATAAGGTTGATGTGGCTGCATCTTCGGATGCTTCCTTCGGCCGCAGGGGGCTGCAGGCCGCTGTTTAAAGTTGCGACTCCTCCGTTGAGGAGATCTGCCTTCTTGGAGTGAAAGTTTTGGTTTTTCCATTTATACTGCTCCCATCCCTCTTGACACTGCTTTGGGACATCCCACGTGTAAAGTGTAAAGAGACACCGTGTCAGTCCATGGATGATAAGAGAAAATAGGATTTTTTGTACTCACCGTAAAATCCTTTTCTCTGACATCCATGGACTGACACGGCACCCACCCTTCCGTTTAAGTTTGTACTGCTTTGTTACGAACTGAAGTCTGCTGACTGTAGTGGGAGGGTTATGTCCGGAGGGACCGCCCCCTGGGTGGGGCTGTTCAGCTCTGGCTTTTAGAATGTATGTATAACATCTCACATTCTGCCTAGGTCTTCTCCTGCAAGCAGGGACATAAACCCACGTGTAAAGTGTAAAGAGACACCGTGTCAGTCCATGGATATCAGAGAAAAGGATTTTACAGTGAGTACAAAAAATCCTATTTTTTTTTTTTTTAAATTGTCGCTCCATTTTTGTTTGTAGCGCAGAAAAAAAAAGCAGAGGTGATCAAATACCACCAAAAGAAAGCTCGGTTTGTGGGGGAAAAAAGGACGTCAATTTTGTTTGGGAGCCACGTCGCACGACCGCGCAATTGTCAGTTAAAGCGACGCAGTGCCGAATCGCAAAAAGTGGCCTGGTCATTTGGCAGCCAAAACGGTCCAGGGCTGAAGTGGTTAACTGGTAAAAACTTATTGTAGAGGTAGAGAAAGCTGGTTGACACATTTCAGGTTGTGCTTACTCCTAACCAGGATTTTGATCCATCTATGGATGGTCCTGTTCGAGACAGTTAGTCTACTGATTTGATCATTTACGATTGGGCTTGCTGGAAAACTTTAGGTCGATCGGGGCTGCAGTGCTGCTCAGTGGTATTCTGTCGGAATACAATGACACAGCTGAAAGGATTCTCCCATCCACCTCCAGTGTGTGTGTGTGTGTGTGTGTGTGTGTGTGTGTGTGTGTGTATTGCTTCCGTTCTTTTCGATCAGCCCCCTGGGGGGACCCAAGAAAAGGAGGATTGGGGCTACTCTGTGCAAAACCATTGCAAACGGAGCAGGTAAGTTTGACATGTTTGTTATAAAAAAAAACAAGACTTTAAATATCACTTTCCAGGAATCCTATTATTTCTCCATCAAGACATAAAAAGGAATTCATTCCTTGGAAAAGATTGAAACGTTTCAATGCTGAAACACATCAATCTTTTACAAGGATTTGATTCCTTTTTATGTCTTGATGGAGAAATTAAAGGGATTCCTTTAAATGCCATGATGTTTATTGTACCGACAGGCAAGCCTTGTTGTAAGCCATGGGTGCTCAAAGCTGTGGCCCCCCACCTGTTGCAGAACTACAAGTCCCATAAGGCATTGCAAGGCTGACAGTTACAAGCATGACTCATAAAGGCAGAGGCATGATGGGACTTGTAGTTCCGCAACAGCTGGAGGGCCAAAGGTTGAGCACCCATGTTGTAAGCTTACCTGTAGGTACAAATAAAGCTAGCAAAAAATGGATCGAAATTTTCAATTCATTGATCGGCAGGCTGGTTGATCGATGTATCGATCGACTTCAGTACAACCAGCCTGTTTGTGTTTTTTTTTTTTTTCATGCGACTATAGCAGTGAAAGCTCACCACCGGCAGAACACAATATCGCTGTGGGAGGGATTCCTCCAACACTGACTGTGTTAATTGAAGAGTCTAAAAATTTATTTTACTTCAACCCATGGTTGAAGAAAAGAAAATTGCATAATATATGACCAGCCGCACGAATTGCAGTGTATCACTTTAGGTTTGTGATAGTAAAGAATTGGTGATCTTAAACCAGGGGTCTCCAAAATGCGTCCTTTGCTAGCTTTTATCCGGCCCTTAGGACACTATTCCTACCAATGACACCAACAATGGGGCACAGTTCCTCCCAATGACAACAAGAATGGTGCCAAATGACACCAACGATGGGGCCCAGTTCCTACCAATGACACCAACGATGGGGCCCAGTTCCTACCAATGACACCAACGATGGGGCCCAGTTCCTACCAATGACACCAACGATGGGGCCCAGTTCCTACCAATTAATACTCCATATTCCCATCGCACACGTTCCTGGATAAGCTCTCAAAAGTTTGGGTGCACTGCTGCAGCAACAACCAGCTGGATACTGGTTCAGAAAGTCACAAAGGAGATATTTGCCAGCACACCATGGATCAACGAAGTAGCGTCCAAAAAGATTGTTTATTGCATGATCACATCACAAGAACAGTGCAACGCTTCAGAGTCACGCAAGACCCCTTCATCAGCCATGTGATGATAATAAACAATCTGTTTGGATGCTACAGTTCCTACCAATGACGCCAATGAGGCACAGTTCCTCCCAATTACACCAATGATGGGGCCCAGTGACTCCAATGATGGGGCACAATTCTTCTCACCGACACCACAGATCAGGCATTTTTTACCCTCGAAGATGCTGGGCCGTTTTCTACTCCCGATGGCCACAGTCCGGCCTCCCTGAAGGCTGAAGGACAGTAAACTGGCCTTTTTTTTTTTAGGTTTGGAGACACCTGATCTAAGCAATGACTCCTCTCGGGATGGAGTTCAGCTCACTGAATGTTGGAAAGTATGTATAAGTACAATCATGAATGGCGCCCTTCTTCTCAGCTTTATGTAAATGTACTCTGTCTGAAGACCATACAGTGAGATGTACGAGGGCTGATTAGGAGGGAGAGTCTTTCTGGCAGGCTGCATACAGAACAATAAAAGGTCAAGGAGTTTGTAGGTCGTAAGATGTTCCCGGCATTTAAATGCAACTCCATGACCCTCTGTAATTGCATTCCATTTTATCCCCTTTTTACTTCTCGGATATCTGGCACAGGGCACTGGACTTCTTCCAGGACCTGCACACAGTCATAGGTTGGACATACCAGCTTTGTACAGCTTGCCCAAACACAAGCCGGGCAGTTATTAATAGAGGTCGACCGATATGGGTTTTTCTCTGGCCGATGCCGATTATTAGAAATTGGGGCGGCCGATATATGATGCCGATTTTTGCGGCTGATATTTTAGGTCGATGTATCTTTTTTTCTTTTGCCACTGGCAGGTTTCACACTGAGCTGATTTGTCAGTTTCACAGTTACACTATATGTAACTGAATGCAGAGAGAGACCAGCTGTCAGAATTTAGCAGTGATCTCAGGGGTGGGCGGGACACTGCAGCTATCAGACACCAGCCAATGATTGGGCTGCTTAAGAAAGGCCAAGCTGAATGTACCAAGTTGATCAACTTGGGCACAACCAGCCAGCCGATAGCAATAGTCGTTGTCTTCTCCCAGCGGGAATGGCTTAGCCCAGGAAAGAAATTTGCAGAGTCTATGATTGTACAGTTTTCTCCCACCATGGGTAGAAGGTAAGAAAAACGCTTGATTTCCCCATCAACACAATCTCTCCCTCAGCATTCAGGTGTTCTGCTGGTGGGGAGTCTTGCCTGCCAGCAGAACATGAAAGGTGGTGTCTTATCTTAATCATGCATTTTGGGAGGGATGCTGTAAATCACAGAAGTGGCTGAACAGAACTCCTCTAGCTGCGTATTTAGCTGTGTGCCCTGAGTTCCGGTTTTAAGGAAAGGCCAAGTTTGTTTATTTCAGTAGTATTGAGTGAAACATCTACAGCCTTGGCATCCATCATAATAGCATCATATTATCGGAACATTCTGTGCGCCATCTGTGTTCTTGTGCGCTCGGCTTTACTTTTACAATCTGTACTGGAGACAATACTTTCCAACCCCTGAGGGTGACTTCTTTATTATTTTTTTATATTTTTGCTGTGTCAGCCAGGGAAGCTTCTGTGGTTTTATGTCTGATGTGCTTTAATTGTTCTTGCCTTGCATGGGGCAGTTCATTTTATGCATGTAAATTTTTATTTATTTTTTCTTATTCTATCTAAAGTGTGCTGATGGGGGTAAGGAGAGTGAGTGCCATGCTCTTACCAATCAAGTCCTAAATGTCTATTTTAAATGTTTCTTTTGGAAACTAGACCAAATAACTTGGGTTCTGTGGACTTATTTTAAAGAAAACCCTTGGTTTTGTTTCATGTACGGGTCCGTTTTCTCTCTGGAGGTCATATATATATTGTGGGAAGAATGTCCCTTTCATTGGTGGCCAGTTGGAAGAATGTCCCTTACATTGGTGGGACGAATGCCCCTTACATTGACAGCCAGTGGGAAGAAATGACCCTTACATTGGCGGCCAGTGGGAAGAATGTCCCTTTACATTATTATTATTATTATTATTATTATTATTATTATTATTATTATTATACAGGATTTATATAGCGCCAACAGCCTACTCGGCTCTTTACAACTTGAGGGAAGACAGCACAACTACAATACACTTTCTTACAGTAGGAATCGTGGAGCCTTGCTCGTTAAAGCTTACAATCTAAGAGGAAGGGTCAAGAGATACAAGGGTTAATACCTGTGGGGAATGGGTAGATGGAGAAAATAAATGTACAGTTGTTAGGTGAGGGCAGGATAGGTTTCTCTGAAGAGATGAGTTTTCAGGGATCGTCCTGAAAGTGGACAAAGTAGGAGATAATCGGACAGATTGGGGTAGAGCATTCCAGAGGATAGGAGAGGCTGGGGAGAAGTCCTGAAGGCGAGCATGGGATGAGGTGACAAGGGAACTAGAGAGCGGGGAGGTCTTGGTAGGTGTGAAAGGAGGATTTGGTTGGTATTTTGAGGCCAGGTTAGAGATGTAGCTGGGGGCTAGATTGTGGATGGCTTTGTAAGTTATTGTTAGCATCTTGAATTTACTTGGTTGGTTGAGTGGCAGCCAATGGAGGGATTGCAGAGAGGGGTAGCAGAAGCCGAGCGGTTTGTAAGGTGGATGAGCCTGGCAGCAGTTTTCATAATGGACTGAAGGGGGATATCCTATTTAAAGGTAAGCTAATGAGGAGGGAGTTGCAGTAGTCGAGGTGAGAGATGATGAGGGAGTGGATTGGAAGCTTTGCGGTGTCATTGGTAAGAAAGGGGCGTATCTTGGAGATGTTAGAGGTTCAGGTGGCAAGCTTTGGACAGCGATTGGATGTGGGGCCGAAAGGATAGTTCAGAGTCCAGAATTACACCTAGGACCTTGGCGTGGGGGAGGAAATATCATGAGCTTTGTTTTAGATAGGTTGAGTTTGAGGAAGTGATATGACATCCAGGCTATATCTCTTAGTAAGTTGGTGATGTGTGATGAGACAGATAAAGTGAGCTGGGGGGGTGGAGAGATATAGATTTGGGTGTCGTCGGCGTAAAGATGATATTGAAAGCCATGAGATGCTATCAACTGACCCAGGGAGGAGGTGTAGCTTAAGAAAAGGAGAGGTTCAAGAACAGAACCTTGGGGGACCCCGATAGAAAGGAAGGGGAGAGAAGAGGAAGTAGAATTGTAAGTGACAGTGCGGTGGGATAGGTAGGATGAGAACCAGCGAAGAGTACAGTCACAGAGACCAAAGGTCATTGGCGGCCAGTGTGAAGACTGCCCCCTTACGTTGGCGGCCAGTGTGAAGACTGCCCCCTTACGTTGGCGGCCAGTGTGAAGACTGCCCCCTTACGTTGGCGGCCAGTGTGAAGACTGCCCCCTTACGTTGGCGGCCAGTGTGAAGACTGCCCCCTTACGTTGGCGGCCAGTGTGAAGACTGCCCCCTTACGTTGGCGGCCAGTGTGAAGACTGCCCCCTTACGTTGGCGGCCAGTGTGAAGACTGCCCCCTTACGTTGGCGGCCAGTGTGACTTTTGGCCAACAAACTTCATTTTGAGCAAGTTGGACCAACAATCCGACCGTGTGTACGCTCCATCGGACAAACTTTTTTTGCTTTTTTTCTTGTTTTCATCGGACAAAAATTGGGTCTGCAAACGGACAAACTTTTGCCCAACAAAAGTCCGATGGAGCAAAGTCCGACCGTGTGTACAGAAAACCATCAGACTTTTGTCCGATGGACAAAACAACTTAATTTTAAAATCAACCAACAATAGCAGAAGTTGACCAAAGGGTGGCGGTAAAGAGCAGAAAAAACACGTGATGTTGCAAAAAGTTTTGGGAAAGTTTGCAGAAAAGTCCGAGCGTGTGTATGCGATGGGTGTTTCCGACCAACTCCGTTCGGACAAAAAAACATGGAAAAGTCTGATGGAAGTCCGACCGTGTGTACGAGGCTTAAGAAATATCGGATTTTTCTGTCCTTATACCTGCATTTTTTTTTAAAGCTGGTGACAGGTTCTCTTTAAGTTGCACATACTTTATTTATTTTTTATGAAGCGATCAAGTGCTTTCCGTTCAGCTCACGAGTTGCCGTTCCCACAATGCTGACCATTGTACTGTGCGTTGTTTTGTGTCATTTCACATTCTTGGTTGCCAAATAAGGATTTATTTCTTCTTTCTGGCACTTGTAAATGAAGCGCTCAGAATTAAGTGGAACTGACTGTGATGTTTGCCTATACATTAGCGTTGTCAGATGAAGTCTACAGTTTTTTATTCGCTTTGTCAGCACAGGAAAACCTTGTAGCATTTTGTGACTTCCCATTTTTTTGATTTCACAATAGTCGTGGGAAGGGGGGGGGGGGGCTGCTCTAGAGAAGGAGCTAAATCAGCGATAGACTTGCATATGACGGAGCCGTTATACATGCCAAAGGATTTATAAACTGATGTAGGTGATCGTATCATAATAAAAATGAATACAATTTCTATTTAAAAAAATAAAATGTGTGTGTAATAAATAAATACATTTGTGTGTATATGTGTGTGTGTGTGTGTGTGTGTGTGTGTGTGTATATATATATATATATATATATATATATATATATATATATATATATATATATATATATATATATATATATATATATATAATTTTACACTATTGCACACGTCACCATTTTCCTAGGTAAATATATTTCTAACGGTGCTATTGACATGAAATGTTCACCATATGTCAGTAACAACCCATGCAGTCCACACATACAAACACACCAAAACAAGTTAAGTTCAGAAATGTAAGTTTTATGTGTAATAAAATAGAATGACACAGAAAAAGTATTGCACACATGAAGAAAGGGAGGTGCAAAAAAGCATGGACAGCCAAGACGCCAGCTGAAATCTATCTGTAATTTAGAAAGCTGTCCTGCCCCTTGTCAGTGCAAATTAATATTTGCTGGTCAGAGGCGTATCTAGTGAAAATGGCGCCTATGGCAAGCACTGAACCTGCACCCCTGTCAAAACATTTGAAACCCATCTTTCTGATAACCAGGGTCAGGGAGGGACACCGACAGACAGAGGGACGCAGTGTTATGAGGACAGAGAGGGATGCAGTGCGAACAGGGGACACGGGGGGATGCAAGTGGGGGGGACCAGGAGAGTATCATAGGGCCTCCTGCAGTCCTGTTGGAGCCCAGGCCCCCTACATCTGTACTGGCTGCCGATGGTGTCTCTAGACTCCTGTAAAAAATAAAAAGTACACAGCCTCACCTAATGCCTGTAATAATTTGACCTCTCATGGCACCCTGCTCCCCGCCAGCCCCTCCTCTCTTCTCGTTCATCCCAGGTGATGTAACGTACAATACAAGCACCTGGGGTGGACAGGAGGGAAGGGGGGCCTGGCGAGGAGCAGTGCCCGGGGTCCTATTACAGCCAATGCTAGACTGTATGTGTTGCAGTCTTGCAGAGCCTCTTATGGGGCCCCTCTAATGGCCCCAGGCACTTGGGCAGTGCAGGAGGTGGCCACGGGAGGACAGGTGAAGGTTTGTTCGGGCGGGTTAGCTTTTTGCCCCCCCCCCCATGGCACCCATGGCACTTGGCATGGCTGCCATACCCCAGATACGCCACTGTAGCTGGTTCAGTCTCAACTGATGGCCTCTAAAAAGGTGTCTTATTACCAAGATGTCACGCAAGAAGCCTTTTCATGATGGATAAAAGCAAAGAGCTCTCCCAAGACCTTCGCAAACCTTATTGTTTCAAAAGATACTGATGGCATCGATTACAGAAGGATTTCTAAACTTTTCAGCACTGTCCAGTAAACCATAATCCGGAAGTGGAAAGAACATTGTTTCCCCATAAACCGGCCACGACCAGGTGCTCCTCGCAAGATTTCTGACCAGGTGCCAAGGACCACACGTGAAGAGCTTCGGAAAGACTTGGAATTGGCATGTACAATTGTTTCAAAGAAAACCAATAATTAATACATATATTTATATAAAGGGGAAAGTGTGGGACTTTAAATGAGACACCTTAGATCAGGGCTCGACAATCCCCGGGCGCCAGGTCGCCATTGCGACCAGAATTAGCGACCCCCCCGCACGATCGTGTCAGGCCGGCCGGTAATTGAGGCCGCGGCTTTGCTGCCTTCTGCAGGCCTATGCTTCCTTCTGTGATCAGGCGCCATCTTGTGTACAACCAGCAATGCTAATGGAGCTTCCCCTGTCTGTTTCCACTGCCCCATCTCCTTCCCTCTAATTACAACCCCCAAACATTATATATATTTTTTATAAACGACGTTTAAAAAATTCTACAGGTTGCATGTTTTGAGCTACAGAGGAGGTCTAGGGCTAGAATTATTGCTCTCGATCTACCAATCGCGGCGATACCTCGTGTGTGGTTTTAACACCGCTTTCATATGCGGGCTCTACTCATGTATGCGTTCGCTTCTGTGCG
The DNA here is from genome assembly GCA_029206835.1 of Rana muscosa. NCBI lineage: Eukaryota > Metazoa > Chordata > Amphibia > Anura > Ranidae > Rana > Rana muscosa. Next base: position 1,065,804,039 of record CM055117.1, read on the forward strand.
CAAGCTCGGCGGTACGGTGCGCGTTCCTGGCTCCTAACTTTTTTAGCTGGCTCCTAGATTCCAAGCAAATTTTGTCAAGCCCTGCCTTAGATGAGGTGTCTCCATCCCTGTTCAATTGAGTAAAAAAGAGAAGGGGGGAGTTTTTGGACTTTAAATGAGGCACGTAAGTGGAACTGTTAAACTGATATATTGTTCCACTTATGTGCCTCATTTAAAGTCCCAAAACTTCCCCCTTCTCTTTCTTACTCAATAATTAATACACTTAACCGCCATGACCTGTATGCACGCTCACCACGCAAAACTCCATTGCTGAAGGAAAATCATGTTGAAACTCGTTTAAAGTTTTCTGCACAACATTTAGACAAGTCTGTGAAATACTGGGAGAATATAATCGGGTCAGATGAGACCAAAGTGGAACTCTTTGGATGCCATAATACACCCCATGTTTGGAGGTCAAATGGCACATCACCCCAAAAACACCCCTATACCAACAGTGACATTTGTAGGTGGGAACGTCATGGTGTGGGGCTGTTTTTCAGCATATTGTACTGGCAAACTTCATATCATTGAAGGAAGGATGAATGGAAAAATGTACCAAGACATTCTTGATAAAAAATCTGCTGCTGTCTACCAGGATGATGAAGATGAAACGAGGGAGGACATTTCAGCAAGATAATGATCCCAAACACAAAGCCAAAGAAACTCTCAACTGGTTTTAAAAAAAGGAAAACAAAATAAAGCTGCTAGAATGGCCCACCCAATCACCTGACTTGAATCCAATAGAAAATCTATGGAAAGAACTAAAGATCAGAGTTCATAGAAGAGGCCCGCAGGACCTTCAAGATTTGAAAACTGTGTGAGAAGAATGGACCAAAATCACACCTGAGCAATGCATGCGACTAGTTTCTCCATACAGGAGGCGTCTTGAAGCTGTCATCAAGTATTAACCACTTGCCGACCGCAGATGTACGTCGACAGAATGGCACGGGCAGGCAGATTGGCGTACAGGTACGTCCCTTTAAATCTGCCGCCCGCCTTGCGAGTGCGGCCGCGGGTCCCGGGAACTCTATGTTCCAGGGCGGCCCACGATTGCGGCCAGCAAGGGCAGAACAAGGGATTTCCTTTTGTAAAAAGGCATTCCCCTATTCTGCCTAGTGACACTGTCACTGATGACCGTTCCCCGTGATCGGGAACGGTCATCAGTGACGGGTCACGTGTAGCCACGCCCCCTAACAGTAAGAATCACTCACTAGGTCACACTTAACCCCTTCAGCGCCCCCTACAGGTTAACCCCCCTTCACTGGCAGTGTCATTTTTACAGTAATCAGTGCATTTTTATAGCAAAAGTGTGTGTCAAAAGTGTCCGATGTGTCTGCCATAATGTCGCAGTCACGATAAAAATCGCTGATCGCCGCCATAACTAGTAAAAAAAAAATTATAAAAAAAAATCCTATAAAACAGTCTCCTATTTTGCACAAACCAATCAATAAACACTTATTGACATTTTTTTTTTAACCAAAAATATGTAGAAGAATACGTATCGGCCTAAACTGGGGGAAAAAAAAGTAATTTTTTGGGGGATATTTATTCTAGCAAAATATAGAATTGTTTTCAAAATTGTCGCTCTATTTTTTTGTTTATGGCGCAAAAAATAAAAACCGCAGAGGTGATCAAATACCGCCAAAAGAAAGCTTTATTTGGGGGAAAAAAAGGACGCCAATTTTGTTTGGGAGCCATGTCGCACGACCGCACAATTGTCAGTTAAAGCGACGCAGTGCCGAATCGCAAAAAGTGGCCTGGTCATTGACCACCAAAATGGTCCGGGCTTAAGTGGTTAAATGAATTTCAGTTAGCATGTTCAATAATTTTTCCCTGTGTCATTCCATTTTATTACACATTGCTTAATTTGTGAATGCATTTGTTTTGGTGTCTTTTTTGTATGTATGGGTTGTGACCGACATGTGGTGAAAATTTCATGTTAATGGCATCTTTTTAGAAATATATTTACCTAGAAAAATGGTCACCTGTTGAAAACTTAATTATTTTGTCCAATGTAAATATAAAATAATTATCTCAAACATGAACAACTTGTCTGAGCTTTAACGTGAACAACTTAAAGGGGTTGTAAACCCTTGTGTTTTTTTCACCTTTTTAATGCATCCTATGCATTAAGGTGAAAAAACACCTGACAATGACAGCCCCCCCGTTTTTACTTACCTGAGCCCGTTCACCTGCTCGACTCGTCCCCGGCGTCCTCTTCTCCACTGCTTCTGGGCATTGATTGGATAGATTGATAGCAGCGCAGCCATTGGCTCGCGCTGCTGTCGATCAAATCCAATGACGCGGCCGCCGAGGGGCAGGACCGAGACATGCACTCTGTGTCTGTGTACGGCGAGAGTATGAGATGGGAGAGCGCCCACAAGGTAATCCCTCTCCTGAGGGGGTTATCTATTGCAGGGAGGAGCCGAGGGAGCCGCCGTGGGACCCCAGAACAGGAGGATCGGGGCAACTCTGCAAAACGAACAGCACAGTGGAGGCAAGTATGACATGTTTGTTTTAAAAAATAAAAAAAATTAAAAATGAAGCTTTACAACCCCTTTTAGTGCCCGTTCACACTACAGCCACTTGGGATCCGACTTGTATCGCCCCAAGTCATGTGACATGAGGAATTCCATTGAAGTGAATGAGAGCCGTCTTAATGTACACTACTGAAGTCGCTCCGACTTCAGAAAAGGTTCCTGTACTACTTCAAGGCGACTTGTACCCATTGATTTCAATGGAAGTCGCCTGTCGGATCTCCATCTTAGTGCAAGCAACTACAGGAAGAGAAAATAGTTAACTCGGGCAAAGCCCTCCCTCCCACAGAGCTGATTATTCTGTGACTGGCCACAGCCAAAGTCGCCTGTCTTGGAAGCGTTGTAAGTCGCGCTGAAGTCGCCTTGCAAAGTCACGCTGTAAGTCGGGTTGCCCCTGTGTGAACCGGCACTTAAGGTCTAACCTCTGATGACACCACCACAGACTATGAGTGAGTCAGCCAGTCATTTCCCTCTTGTCTGCCCGATCATCATTGAATCACTTTAAAAAAAAAATCGGAAGCGATTCTCCTGTGTTGGGGCCAGAGTTGCCGAATGTCAGTAAATTTACAAACAGTTGGTAAAATCCGTAATTTTTGCATCTGTCCGTTACGGATATGCAGTCTGGATGTCCATAACTGACTTTCACTGACAGTTGGCAACTCTGGTTGGGGCCCATTCAAAAAGAACTGTCTGCGGTAATATACGGTAAAGCCTGTTGTGGTGCATGCGTTTCTGCAGTGCAACAAGCCCTAATGATTCACCTAGATCAGAAGGTCCACCACACATTCTCTCACCTTCTGATGGTAAACTTTTGCTGACATTGAAGTGCCACTTTTACCAAATGCTGGATAAATGTGGCTGCTGTGTCTGTTTCCCCATCTCCCCTGCATCATCCTGATAAGAGCTCACAGCTTCCATAGACCAGCTTAGACGTTTGTTTAGGCCCCAGTTCTGTGCAGCGTTACCAGCGGGCACTCTGGGAGAAGTCCAGGAAGTGGATGGGGAGGTTTGGCTCTCAGGATAACTCTACTATGGACAGATAAGGACTGCTGATCTTTCCTTTAGAGTCCTCATTCTGCTCTCCGCTGTAGAGTAGATCAGGGAAGTAGGAGTACATCGTGGTCAAATATTAATCCGGATAGCCTGTCATCCAAACCTCCCTGATAAGCCGCGTCCAATGTGTGCCACTTCCAGTACAAGTGTCTGTTTATCCTTCACCCACAGTGGCTGAAGCCAGAACGCTTATTGTCCTCTTGTTTAGTTGTCGTGTATCTGTAACGACCCCTCGGCCCACAAAGGTGCCCATAACTGTTGCTCAACCTAGTCAAGGCCTGCATGTATGGACTTTCATTACTGTCACCATACAAGTCATTGGGAATTAACCACTTCACAGCATATATACACGTTGGCAGAATGTCACGTACAGGCACAATCGCGTACCTGTACGTCCCCTTTAACTGCCTGCCATGTGGTGGCGTTCGCAACCCTGCAGTCATCCCCGTGAGTCGGACCGCGGGTCCCGCGGACTCAATCGCCGCGGGATCCCAGCGATCGTCTCACGGAGGGATGGAGCGGGAAGATGTTAGTGTAAACACAACATCTCCCCGCTCACCTACTGACACTGTCCCCGATCTCCGCTCTGTGTAATCGGAACGGAGATCGGTGATGTGTCACTACTAGCCACGCCCCCCCTCAGTTAGAAACACGCCCCTAGGCACACTTAACCCCTTCAGCGCCCCCTAGTGGTTAACTGCCAGTGTCATTTTTTACAGTAACCAGTGCATTTTTATTGCACTGATCGCTGTAAAAATGACTGGTCCCCAAAATGTGTCAAAAGTGTCCGATGTGTCCGCCATAATGTCGCAGTCACGAAAAAAAAAAACGCTGATCGTCGCCATTACTAGTATATTAAAAAAACCTAATAAAAATGCCATAAAACTATCCCCATTTTGTAAACGCTATAATTTTTCCGCAAACCAATGAATAAACGGCAATTGCGTTTTTTTTTGTTGTTTTTTTTTACCAAAAATATGTAGAAAAATACGTATCGGCCTAAACTGAGGAAAAAAAACGTTTTTTTATCTATTTTTTGGGGATATTTATTATAGCAAAAAGTTAAAAATATTGCATTTTTTTTCAAAATTGTCGCTCTATTTTTGTTTATAGCGCAAAAAATAAAAACCGCAGAGGTAAATACCACCAAAAGAAAGCTCTATTTGTGGGGGGAAAAAAGGACGTCAAGTTTGTTAGGGAGCCATGTCCGCACAATTGTCAGTTAAAGCGACGCAGTGCCGAATCGCAAAAAGGGGCCTGGTCTTTATACTGCGTATTGGTTCGGGGCTTAAGTGGTTAAAAAGCATTATAAAGGCCAGTGTTGATGGGCTTGTGTCGATGGTATCGTTTTGAGATACTTCAGAATCCATTGACAGGTGCATTTGACCTTCAGTTGACCTCCCTCTGACTTGCATTTCGCCTACTTCTGATTTGCAGGCACCCCATTGTTGGTGCCTGTGGGAGGAATAGTGCCTTGGAACAGTGCTACTAGGGCTGCATACAGGCGAGTACAGAGCCGCATTCGGCCCACAGTTTGGAGACCACTGGCCTATAGTTTGGGCAAGTCTTAAGCTGGCCATACACTACACAACCTGATTGTACAATTTTACATTGTAAAATCTCCTTTAGCCCTGGCTCACATTGATGCTATTTTGAAATCGCGCTACTTCACTTGAAGTAGCGCGATTCCAAAGTAGCAAGGTCAGCGCGATTTCAGCTGCTACTTGATAGACATCTGCGTGGATTAATGCATAGAAGTCTATTGAAATTGCACCTGAAATCAGCAAAAGTAGTGCAGGAACTACTTTTGCAAATCGGTGCTGCACCGCAAAATTGGTGTCGCACCGATTGGAACAGTGCCATTCTCTCCAATAGGCTCCGACTTGTCATGCGATTTGATCTCTCAAATCGCATGACAAATCGCTCCAATGTGAGGCTGAACCTAGGCTTAGACAGGGACATCTATGCATTAAGGTGAAAAACCTTCAGCTTTTCACCCCCCCCAGAGCCCCCCCCCCTTTTACTTACCTGAACCCAATCGTTTCAGCGACGGGGACGAGCACAGCAGCTTCAGCCGCTGTCTCGCGTCCTCATTGGATAAATTAATAGCAGCAGGAGCCATTGGCTCCGGCTGCTGTCAATCAAATCCAGTGACACGGGGGGCAGAGCAGAATCCTGCGGTCTCTCAATGAACGCAGCAGCAGGAGTCGGGAGCGCACCCACACGGGTGCCCCCATGGAATGCAGCTCTCTGGGGGGGGCACTCGATGCAGGGAGGACCCGGGAGTGCCGCCGGGGGACCCCAGAAGAGGAGGATCAGGCCGCTCTGTGCAAAACCCTTGCACAGAGGAGGAAAGTAAAACATGTTTGTTTTAAAAAGAAAAAAAAATGACCTTTACACAACCCCTTTTAGAGACTAAAGCCTCGTACACACGATCGGATATCCTATGGATTCTAATCCGATGTTTTTTTCCATCGGAAATCTGATGAAGCTGACTTCCATCAGTCTTGCCTACACACCATCAGTCAAAAAACCGACCGTTCCAAACGCCGTGACGTAAAACACTCTGAGCCGAGAAAAATGAAGTTCAATGCTTCTGAGCATGCGTCGGCTTGATTCTGAGCATGCGTGGGTTTTTTGTTCGATGGAGTTCCCCACAGACGATATTAATTTGCTATCGGAAAAAAGACCGATGGGGCCCATACACGATCGGTTTGTCTGATGAAAAAAGTCCATCGGACTGTTTTCATCAGTAAAACCGATCGTGTGTACACGGCTTAAACCTTTTTCTGACACTTGTTGCTAACATGTTTAAAATATGTATTTTCTCTTATCGTCCATGGACTGACACAGCTGGATACTGTAAACGTGTGGGTATATGTCCCTGCTCGCAGGAGAAGATCTAGGCAGAATGTTAGATGTTAAAACATTCTAGAACAAACCAGAGCTGAACAGCCCCGCCCAGGGGGGCGGTCCCTCCGGACACTACCCTCCCACCTGCAGCTAGCAGACCCCAGTTTTTTTCTGCCTAGCAGAAGGAGAAGACGTGGCTCTCTCAGGAGCCAGTCTCCTGGAAGATTTTACTTTTAAATTTTATTCCTTTGGGAATTTTATTTTATTTTTGAGACCTTCAATCAACTGTCGGCTGGGCAACAGGTTGGGTACACTAGTATCCTCGTAGTCTTCCCTGTCCGACCATCGAGCGTGCTGATCCTCGCCTTGTGTGCGTGAGACTCAGTTCACGACATACCCCATGACTCCAGGGGTGGCCGGGTTGCTTTCATGCTCCCGCGGTCCTCTCAAGATTGAACAGTACTTGACTGACTGTATCTCTCGCGGTGGACCGGGCCGACAGCTACGCAGTACGACTCTGTGATAGGTCTGTCTGAAACAAGCCAGTGGGTCCCTGAAAGGGACGGGTAAGTAGTCTCTCCTACTGCAGGTGAGTACATGCTGGCTGTGTTTCTGTGTGTGGGGGTTTCTCCCTGTCTCCCCCCTGTTATGCTGCTCTCTGCACCCTGTACTGGTGCTGTGCTGTGGGGTGCTTGGGGGGTCACTCTGGCCTGGCTGGGCGCTCATGTCTGCAGTTTTTTCTGGTGTGTGAGGTGATTATTGCGTGCGCCATTGGCGCGCATTAGAGCTTTGAATTTCGCGCTCGGTGGCCATCTTGGCGTTCAGTGGCGCAGTTATAGCTGCGGCCATTTTCTTGTGGCCGCCACGCATTTATTTCTGGCGGCGGCGCGAATCCCCTCACAATCTCCTCACAGACTGAGCGGTCCTTAAGGGTTGGTGGGTCCTCCCGGGTATCCCCTCCTCAGCGTAGCCAGTGGGTGGACTGTATATTCACTGTATAGTGTATAAGTTCTCAGAGGGTGGCGTTATGGAGTCTGATACACTTGCCTGGGGCAACTGGCAGTGCTGCACAGTTAAACATGTTCATATGTTTCCTGCACCTGCGGTCCTTATGGACCAGTTGTCAGCAGTCCTGGAATAATTCCTGTCAGAATGGAAGCGGTGTGCGAGCAAAAGGAGCTATAAGCCCCCTCCCCCCCACAAAAATCTTTACTGAAGGGGTGCTCTGAGTCCGATATGGGCCTAGCTACTATGCTCAGGACCCGACCTCTGAATATTTAATGTTTATGAACAGGACATTCCCTTGTGAGGAAGACTCCAGTTCTGTGTCAGTGAATGACAGGGCGCTTGTAAGTGATCTCATTGATGTGACAAACACTCTCAGGCTGGAATTGCTGTGACAAGCTTTTCTTTTACACTGTTTTCCTCACACTGCCTCAAGAGCAGCATGGATGAGGGAGGACTTTATTCATTTATGTCTGTAGTCCCTGTGAGCCTTATGTGTGATACCTGAGGTAACATTTCCCGCCATTTCCTGGGGAATGATTTGAGCTCTGACAGACACACGGTCTGAGGATCAGAGGTTACCTGTTACCTGCATGCTGCTTCGGCAGCACAGTCAAGCAGGTTGGAATGATACAGAGAAGATTATGTGCCTCTGCGCCATAACTTAAACTCATCCTATACCTCTACACTGCATACATTCACAGTGTATGTATGTGTTATTGGTCTCTGTGTCTGCGTGGCTGTCCCCACGTTCCAATGCTGTGTTTCAGTGCCATACATGATATAAACGTACAAAATATGTTTATGCACGACTCCAGATACATTCACAGTATATGTATGTATTATACTCTCTGGGTTGGCGGGGGCTCCGGTGTCCTCCCGCACTCATGGTATGTGCGCTTCAGCTTTCTGCACAGTATAGACATGTTCAATATGTTTATTGCACATATTATACATGTTTACAGTATGGGTATACTGTTTGCGTGGGGTTCCTCCGGGTACTCCGGTTTCCCCCCACGCTCCAATGGAAATGCACAGCATAAACCTGTGCAATATGTTGATTCACATGCTATCATTCCTACACGGTATCTGTGTGCTGTCTGCGTGGAGTTCTTCCGAGTGTTCCGGTTTCCTCCCACGTGCTGACGGTATGTGCGCCTTTGGCCTTCTGCACAGTTAAACATGTTCAATGTTTATCACGCATGCTATGATACCTACACGATATGTGTAGGCAGTCTGTGTGGTTTTCTTTCGGGTACTCCGGTTTCCTCCCACACTCCATTGGTATGGGCGCTTCGGCGCTATGCACAGTCTAAATTTGTGAGATTGGATATCCACATACTAACATACCTACCCGGTATGTCTTTGCACTCTGCGTGGGTTTCCGCCCACGCTACATGACATGCATGCCTTTGGTGCAATACACAATGTAAACATACACATTATGTTTATACACTACACTAAATACATTCACAGTAGTTGTAGGTATTGCATTCTCTGAGTATGTGTGGGGTACTTCAGTACCTCCCACGCGCCAACGGTGTGCGCGCCTTCGGTGCTATGCACACATGAGCTTGTGCAAAATGTTTAGCACACATACTATAATACCATACACGGTATGCGCATGCAGTCTGCATGGGTTTCGTCCGGGTGCTCAGGTTTCTCCCCTGCGTTCCAATGGTGTGCGCATTCTCAGCGCTATGCACAGTATAAACATGTGCAATTTGTTTATTCGCAGGCTAACATACCTACACGGTTGTGTACGCAATCTGCGTGGCTGGTTTACGTCCAGGCCCCGATGATGTGCGCGCCTTCGTCGCTGGCACAGTATATACATGTTTAATCGTTTTATCCACAAATACTAAACTACATACGCCGTATGTGGTGGTATTATGCTCTTTGTGGCTGGGTGGGTTTCCTCCCACACTCTCCATTTGTGCGTTTGACGCAATACATAGTATAAACTGTGTTTGCACAATCGGCACCTATCCATGGGTAGCTGCTGGATGGAGCATTGTCACAAGGATCCCTGGTTTCAGGGGTATCACTTTCCACCTGCTTTCAGTGGTGATCAGAAGCGCTGGCTTGGACTGTGTTCGCCAGGTTGGGGTTAGCGTTACGCCCGTTAGTGGCTGCGTCTCTGGCATTTTTTATAGCTCAATGACTGGGCAAAAGCCTCTGCTTCATCCATCAGTTGTCTAGTAGGTGCACTACAACTGCTTTAGCCTTTAGGGTCTCTGTGCCCGGGGTGGGTTTGCGCCACCTGTGGAGGCTGAGGTACTAGTCCTCTGACCGAGTTTCTAGGGAAGTTCCGTCAAGTTGCCTTTATTGGCCAACATTTGAGGCACATACACTGTACACTGGGGCCTCCCTTCTCCGATACATTGCAGAGTCTCTTTGGGATTTTCATACATCTCGCTGCAAGACGGTCCTGTCGGCCATGTGCATTGCAGGCAAAGGGTCCTTGCATCCGGAGGTGTTTCCACCTTCTTTACCAGAGGTGGGGCACCGGAAGTGGACCTTGTGGCCTCTCGACTCACTCGCAAGGTGGCAAGATCGTGGTTAGGTCCAGGGACCCCTGGGCGGACGCGTCAGACGCGTTGGAAGCCCGTGGGGGCAGTATCACCTGATATATGCTTACCCTCCGCTACTGTTGTTGCCTCGCCGGCTTCGCAGAGTAGGGGCTGAGGCCATTCCAGTGCTCCGGAACGGCGACATTGGTACGCCGATCTACTTCGGCTAGTCGCAGACATTCCTGGCGACGGCCTATTGGGGTGGACCTTCTGTCTCATGATCCCATACTTCATCCTGCTTTACAGTCCTTGGCTTTAATGGCATGGCTGTTTAAAGCCAGGTGCTGAAGGACCGAGTTCTCTCGTATTCGGTCATCTCTTCTATGTTGTTGACACGGGAATCTTCCTCCAGAAAGATATCTCACCGTACCTGGAAGGCTTACATCGCTATGTGCGAGGAACTTGAGTGGCATCCTCGGATGTATTCCGTTCCCAGGATTTTGCTGTTCTTACAGCGTGGTGTGACCCAAAAGCTGGCCTTGCATACCTTTTTTGAGGGTCGGATTTCAGCCCGGGCTGTCTTTTTCAACGACCGCTACCGGGCCATTCCTTGATTAGCACCTTTTGTGCAGGGGGTTCGCCATGTGATTCCCCCCCTGTCAAGCCTCCTCTCCCTACTTGGGATCTGATTTTGATGCATCTCGGTTCTCCAAGAACATCCCTTTGAGAATATCAGAGAGATTCCTCTCTTGACCTTGTCCCGGAAGTTGGCCTTAGTGGCCATTGCTTCGGTTAGACGGGTGTCTGAGTTGGTGGCCTTGTCCGGCAAGTCGCCTTACTTGGTCCTCCATAAGGATATGTTGGTGTTGCACCCACGACCATCCTTCTTTTCTAAGGATGGTCTTGGCCTTTCACCTTAAGAAGGACATTGTTCTTCCGTCCTTGTGTCCTCACCAATCGCACCCCTGAGAGTTTGCGCTTCATACATTAAGATGGGTACAAGCCTTACGAGTGTACCTGTCTGCTACTCTTTCCATTCGGAAATCTGTGTCTGGTCCAAAACAGGGCCGAGCGGTGTCGTCTGCCACCGTCTTTAGGTGGATCAGGCAGACCGTCATACAGGCCTATGCCCTTAATGGGCGGGCGCCTCTCTTTCCGGTTGCGGCGCATTCCACCAAGGCAATTGGTGCTTCCCGGGCCCTCCGACATAAAGCGTCGGTTGCACAAGTGTGCAAGGCGACGACCTGGTCGTCCGTTCATACCTTTTCAAGATTCTATAAGGTTGATGTGGCTGCATCTTCGGATGCTCCCTTCGGCCGAAAAGCATTGCAGGCCGCTGTTTAATGTCGCAACTCCTCCGTTGAGGAGCTCTGCTTGTTTGGAGTGAAGTTTTGGTTGTTCCTTTGCTACCGCTCCCACCTTTCTGATACTGCTTTGGGACGTCCCACACGTTTACAGTATCCAGCTGTGTCAGTCCATGGACGATAAGAGAAAATAGGATTTTTGTACTCACCGTAAAATCCATTTCTCTGACGTCCATGGACTGACACAGCACCCACCCTTCCTTTTAAGGTTTGTACTGCTTTGTTACAAACTGAGGTCTGCTAGCTGCAGGTGGGAGGGTAGTGTCCAGAGGGACCGCCCCCCTGGGCGGGGCTGTTCAGCTCTGGTTTGTTCTAGAATGTTTTAACATCTAACATTCTGCCTAGATCTTCTCCTGCGAGCAGGGACATATACCCACACGTTTACAGTATCCAGCTGTGCCAGTCCATGGACGTCAGAGAAATGGATTTTACGGTGAGTACAAAAATCCAATTTTTTTTTTTTTTTACTAGTAAATTTTTTAAACAGAGTTCCTAGAGCAGGGGTAGGCAGCCTGGGGCCCTCCAGCTGTTGTGGAACTAAATTTCCCATGAGGCATTGCAAGTCTGGCAGTTACGATTTACTCCCAAAGGCATGATGGGACTGGTAGTTCTGCAACAGCTGGAGGGCACCAGGTTGCCTCCCCCTGCCCTAGAGAATAAAATGGCGGGTGTTGCAATATTTTATGTCACACTATATTTGCGCACCGGTCTTTCAAACGCAATTTTTGGGGGGAAAGAAATATACTTTAATGAACTTAAAAAAAAAAACACTAAACCATAAAGTTTGCCGAATTCTTTTGTATAATGTGAAAGATGATGTTACGCCGCGAGAATCGTGACCCTTCTTCCCTTTTTTTTTTTTTTTTTTTTTTTTTTTTTTTTGGAGGGGATAAAAAATAGAAATTCTCATTTCAGGCAGAATCGTGCAGCTCGAGGGGAAAAAAAGTGTGCGCGTGTGTGTGTGCGCGCGTGTGGAGAGGGAGAGACTGTAAATTGACGGCACTTTAGGGCCATTTCACACAGGTGGATCCCGTGAGGATCCGTTCCTTAAACATCTGCTTGCTCAGCGGGAATCGCTCCGTTGATCCCCGCTGAGCCGGCGGATGACTAGCCCGTCTCTTCACATTGTGCAGAGATGGACCAGTCAGATCTCCGCTCTCCCCTATGGGGGATCTGAGGAACACGGACCGTCTGTCCGTGTTCATCCCATCTGCAGACGGATGGAAAAATAGGATTTACCTCCGTCTGCAGAAACGGAGCATAGCGGACACAGATGAGATCGGATGTCAGCGGATGTTCATCCCCTGACACCCGCTATCCCATAGGGATACATGTATGTCCGTTTTTCATCCGAAAACAGATGGATGAAAAACGGACATACGGTCCACATGTGTGAAAGGGCCCTTATAAGGACCTGTAATAATAATAAAGCAACGATCTGGTGACGAGCCTGAGACACCACCACACCGGAGGAATTTTGCCCGTCTGTTGACATTCATCCCACACAACATATCACTTTGCTCCAATCCAAGCCATCTATCCCTGAGGGATGTGCCCACACACGGCTCCCACCAGTTCTTGTAAAATGCTGATAATAAAACAGCAAGCAGGAATAAGCAGCAGATCTCTGGGGAACATGCCCCATGTGTGCCGGTCACTGATCCCTGCTTTGTGCAATGTATGTACACGATGGGAGGCGATAGACCGGGCAGCCTGCATTGTGATAAATAAGCGCTGGCCTGGTTAGTGCTGGAAGTGCTCAGTAAGCTCAACTACAGAAATGTTTGATCGTGAGCCAAGGGATTTTTTTTTTATTTGTATGCAGCTTTGCAAGGATCTGTGTCATGCTATGAGAGCAATTGTGTGCATTCATGTTGGACATAATACTATAACCAAAGACAACAAACCAGGTCATGGCAGGTAGGAGGAGGTGACTCTCCCTAAGTCTACATACAGTATGTGTAATAATCTTAAAGTAGCTGTAAAGGGTAAAAGTCTTTACTCTTTCGTCCATGGACCGACACAGCTTCTCTATTGACAAAGTGGGTATTATCCGTTAATTAGGAGTGACTAGGCAGAAAAACTTGTAAAAAGTGTTGCATCACACCTTCTACAGTACCGCCCAGGGGGCGGACCCCCTCTGGGTATACCCTCTCAGTCTGCATCTTCGCAGATCAGTTTTTTTCTGTCTAGCAAGGAGTAGGACATGGCTCCCTTCGGGCCCATTGGTCCGGGGAAAAAAGATATATATATTTTTATTTTTTTTGCTACATTTGTTGTTTCCTGCGATCTTCGATCAACTGCCGACTGGGTGACAGGCTGGATCCTTGATCCTTGTAGTCTCCCCAGTTTCGGCCATCGAGCGTGTGCCGACCCTAGCTACGCGCTGGGTTTTCCACGACATGCCCGTCGCTCCACGGGTGGCCGGTGAGCTTACGCTCCAGGGCCTGCATCGGACCGCTCAGCTTCGGCTGACCTTACGGCCGAGTCGCAGCAGCCTGGCCGGTGAGCTTACGCTCCAAGGCTTGCATCGGACCGCTCAGCTTCGGCTGACCTTACGGCCGAGTCGCAGCAGCCTGTCCGGTGAGCGTCATGCTCCAGGGCATACATATGATCGTCCCTCCTGGGTCCAATCACAGCATGCCTGGCCAACAGTCACCTTCCGTGCGCGGACGATGATCTGTTTGGAATGTCTTCCAGCAGAATACATGCAGGATAGGTAAGTAAAACTCCCCTGCCTCGGCTGGGTGATTTAGCTGGACATTTCTGGAGAGATCAAGTAAGTGGTTGTGGCCCCTTTCTTCCCTCTCTCCCTGCCTTTCCCTCCTCCCTGGGCTTCTAGCTAAAGGTTGCTGGGTGCTGGGGGTCACCTAGGGGGTCCCACTGGAGCGGGGCTGGCTGTAACTAACATTTAAAAGAAATGTCATTTTTTCTTACCTGTGTTTGTGTCCTTCCTCCTCCATGCTGTCGGCGGCCATTTTGAGGTGGTCCATGCCAAGTTTGGCCTCTTGTGACTGCCCGGCGGCCATCTTCCTGTGGTTTGGCCACACCCACTGGCCCCTATCAGCTGATCGGCGGCCATGTTTGTCCACCCTGTATGCAGATATTGCCGTTCGGCGGCCATCTTTTTGTGGGCTATGGCTGCTTGACCTCTATCTTCTGTCGGCGGCCATTTTCTTAGAGCCCACATTATCTTCCATACAGACGTTTTTGGCAACCATTTTTCGAGAGCCTCCGGCCTCTAGGGTGCATTACACTGGCGCGAAAATTCACACAGGAAGTGCTGATAAAAGAAGCAGACTGACACAGCAGCAGGGGGGACAGCATCACAGGCGCAGCATAGCAGTACCTATCCAGGGTGGTGAGTCCTCTGGGTGACCCGGCCTCTCTGCAGCACAGGAGGGTGGCCTATTGATATCTTGCCTGGAGCCCTGTGAGTGTCAGCGTGTGGTCAGCATGGCATCTGAGCCAGATGTCTTCTCCCCTGAAACACCAGATTTAGCAGCTGGTGCCCCTGAGGTGTCTATGAACGCTATGACTGCAATCCTAGAGGCGTTTGCTGCCAGGGTGGAAGCAGCACACGGGAATACAGGGGGTAGTAAACGCCCCATCCCCTGCAAGCTTCTGGGGATAATTCTGGTGCAGAACCAGGTCCAGCTACGGCTCGGGGCCCAGATTCTGACGCATCAGAGACTGCAGACCGTGACCAGACAGTGAGAATGACTCAAAGTCCAGGTCAGTACGCGAGACGGCTTTGGTATCTGACCTTATTACTACAGTGCGGGATATGCTAAAATTGCAAAATACTGCAGAAGCAGCAGAGACTCCGGTCCACATGGGTTTCATAGACCTGCCCGCACTGCTAAGGTGTTTCCTTGTGTGTCTTTTGATAAACTCTTATACAAGGAATGGGAGAACCCACTGAGGGTCTTTACAGCCCCAAAGAGGTTTGCGGTACGGTACCCCTTTTGAGGAGAGTTTTCTGAAGAAATGGACCTCTCCCCCCTATAGTGGACCCTCCGGTGTCCAGACTTAATAGAGCCACCACAATTCCTGTAGAAGGGGCTCCTGTTTTCTAGGACCCTGTGGATAAGAAGGCTGAAGCACTCGCTTGCTACCTATACTCAGTGGTAGGCTCGGCAGTACGCCCGGCATTGGCGGGGGCCCTAGTGTCTCACACACTTACTGAATGGGCAAGATTGCTACTCCAGGGGTTAAGGAGCGAGATGCTCCTCCTGATGAGATAACATTGGCCGACCTGTTGGTCCAGGGCCTTAGGTTTGTCTGCGAGTCAGACATGAATACTATTCCCCTGCTGTCTAAAACTTCGGTTTATGCAGTAGCAATACGCCGCCTGATCTGGCTAAAAGGCTGGTCTGCGGACCAGACTTCCAAGAAAGCCCTGTTGGATCTGCCTTTTAAGGGCGACGGACTTTTTGGGGCTTCTCTGGATGACATCATCAAGGATGCCACAGGAAGTAAAAGCACTTTGCTTCCCCAAATTAGCAAGGGTAAGGGGCCACGCCAAGGGCAAGAGCCCTCCTTTACTGCACACAAGTGGTTTTTTCGTCCCCCTAGGGAGACAGGGAAAAGACCCCAGGCCGATAAAGCGCCTGCCCAAGGACAAAAGCGTCCCTGGTCCCGCATACCCAATAAGCCTGCGGACAAATTTGCGTCCGCATGAAGGTCCACCCCCACCCAGCTCTCGGGTGGGGAGACGTCTTCGCAAATTCACGACTCAGTGGACAGCACTAATCTCCGACAGGTGGGTTTGCGAAGTAATCTCCTCAGGCTACAAGATAGAGTTTCTCTCTTGTCCACCGGACAGATTCAACACCTCCAATCTCCAGCTACTACCGACCCGTCGGGAGGCCCTGTATGGGGCGGTCCAGAGTCTACTGGAACGCGGGGTAGTTATTCCAGTTCCAGAACTGGAACGGGGTTTTTACTCAAATCTGTTCATTGTGCCGAAGAAGGAGGGGGTTCGTCCAAGCTTGGATCTCAGAGCCCTCAATTGCTTTGTGAAGGTACAAAGATTTCGGATGGAGTCGGTTCGATCTGTAGTCACGGCTCTCCATCCGGGGGACTTTCTGGCCTCCTTGGACATCAAGGACGCATACCTGCATGTCCCCATATACTCCAGACACCAGAGGTTTCTGCGATTTGCTATCGGGAAGGACCACTACCAGTTTGTGGCCCTCCCGTTGGGCCTTGCCTCAGCACCCAGGACGTTCACCAAGGTGCTCGCTCCGATTCTGGCACTTCTAAGACAGCGGGGTATCGCTATCACAGGCTACTTATAAGACCTTCTGCTGAAGGCCCCTTCAAGCTCAGAATTAGAGGTAAGCGTGTCCATTACCTGTCAGACTCTTCGAGACTGTGGTTGGATACTAAACACGCAAAAGTCAGTATTGGTGCCCACTCAACGCCTAGGGTACCTGGGGTTGATTCTGGATTCTTCAGAGGCAAAGGTATTCCTCCCTGTGGAGAAGTTGCAGACCCTCCGGGCTGCAGTATGGCAGCTGACTTCCAGGAATTGGTCGTCACTCTGTTTTTTGCATGCGAGTGTTGGGCCTCAGGGTAGCCTCCTTCGAGGCGGTTCCATATGCTCAATACAACACTCGAGTGTTACAGAAGGAAGTTCTGTCCAGATGGAACAGATGCCCTTCATCTCTGGATTATCAAATCCGAGTGAGCCACATAGTCAGGAGATCCCTGGTATGGTGGCTGACAGCACCGGCTCTAATGGCCGGGAAGTCATTTCTTCCGGTTTACTGGATAGTGATCACGACGGACGCCAGCCTTACAGGTTGGGGGGGAGTCTGGGGTGTTCAGTCGGCGCAAGGTTGCTGGACCCCAGAGGAAGCCCTCCTGCCGATCAATGTCCTGGTAATCCGGGCGATCAGGCTGTGCCTCTTCAAATGGTCTCAGAGGCTGCAAGGGCGTCCAGTCAGGATCCAGTCAGACAACGCCACAGCAGTGGCATATGTCAATCATCAAGGAGGAACAAGAAGCTCAGCTGCAACATCGGAGATCGCTCGCATCCTGAAGTGGGCAGAGAGGAGCGTACCGGCACTGTCGGCCGTGTACATTCCGGGTGTGGAAAACTGGCAGGCGGACTACCTGAGCCGCCAGATGCTGGACCAGGGAGAAGGGTCCTTACACCCGGA
Organism: Rana muscosa; assembly: GCA_029206835.1. Taxonomy (NCBI): domain Eukaryota; kingdom Metazoa; phylum Chordata; class Amphibia; order Anura; family Ranidae; genus Rana; species Rana muscosa. The sequence goes on from CM055117.1 coordinate 1,065,821,573, forward strand.
GGTGTTCCAACTCCTCTGCCAAAGATGGGGCACACCAGACGTAGATCTTCTGGCTTCCCGACTCAATCGGAAGGTATTGAGATTTGTGGCCCGGTCAAGAGACCCATGGGCAGACGCAACGGACGCGTTGGTAGCATCGTGGGGTCAGTATCGGCTAATCTATGCCTTCCCTCCCTTAAGGCTTCTTCCTCGTCTGCTCCGCAGAGTGGAGGCAGAGGGAATTCCAATGATCCTAATCGCTCCAGATTGGCCTCAGCGTCCTTGGTACGCCGATCTAGTACGTCTGGTAGCAGACGTCCCCTGGCGCCTACCACTACAGAAGGACCTGCTATCGCAAGGTCCCATATTCCATCCTGCTTTACAGTCATTGGCTTTAACGGCATGGCTGTTGAGAACCAGGTACTGAGAGACTGGGGCCTGTCAGACTCAGTAATCTCTACTATGAGAAGTGCTCGAAAACCGTCCTCTAGGAAGGTCTATCACCGCACTTGGTGGGCCTACATCTCCATGTGTGAGGAAATGAAATGGCATCCGCGTACCTATTTGGTTTCCAGAATCCTGCTGTTTTTACAGCATGGGGTGGACCAAGGGCTTGCCCTAAGTACGATTTAAGGGACAGATATCTGCCCTGGCTGTCTTTTTTCAGCGACCCCTGGCGACTCACTCTCTCGTGAGTACATTTGTGCAGGGGGTCCGACAGGTGGCCCCTCCGGTCCGTCCCCCGTTACCTCCGTGGGACTTGAACCTGGTCCTCTCGGTGCTTCAGAAGGCACCGTTTGAGAATATTAGAGATATTCCCCTGTTGACACTTTCTCAGAAAGTGGTCTTTTTGGTGGCTGTTACGTCAGTTAGACGAGTCTCTGAGCTGGCAGCCTTGTCCTGCAAGGCTCCCTATTTGATTTTCCACAAGGATAAGGTGGTGCTGCGGCCGCAGCCTTCCTTTCTTCCGAAAGTCGTTTCGGCTTTTCATCTCAACGAAGACATTGTACTTCCATCCTTGTGTCCTCAGCCGTCGAATCCTAAGGAGTCGGCGTTGCATTCCTTGGACGTTGTGCGAGCTTTGAGAGTATACCTATCTGCTACTTCCCTGTTCCGGAAGTCAGACTCACTGTTTGTTTCGGTGGCTGGTCCCAAGAAGGGCCAAGCAGTCTCATCGGCCACCATCTCTAGGTGGATCCAACCGATAGTAATCCAGGCTTACGCCTTAAAGGGTCAGGTGCCCCCCTTTCCTGTCACGGCGCATTCGACCACGGCAATAGGTGCCTCTTGGGCTTTCCGACATCAAGCGTCTGTTTCCCAATTATGTAAAGCGGCGACTTGGTCGTCCGCTCACACTTTCACAAAATTCTACAAAATTGATGTAGGTGCATCTTCGGATGCCTCTTTTGGCCGCAAGGTTTTGCAAGCGGCTGTTTAGAGTTGCAACTCCTCCGTTGGAGGAGTGCTGTTTTGTGTTTGGGGTGAAGTTTATTTTTATGCTGTTGCCACCCCTCGTTTTTTTCTCTGACACTGCTTTGGGACGTCCCACTTTGTCAATAGAGAAGCTGTGTCGGTCCATGGACGAAAGAGTAAATAGGATTTTTTACTCACCGTAAAATCCTTTTCTCTGAGTCCATGGACCGACACAGCACCCACCCCTCCTTTTAAGTTTGTACTGCTTTTTGACGAACTGATCTGCGAAGATGCAGACTGAGAGGGTATACCCAGAGGGGGTCCGCCCCCTGGGCGGTACTGTAGAAGGTGTGATGCAACACTTTTTACAAGTTTTTCTGCCTAGTCACTCCTAATTAACGGATAATACCCACTTTGTCAATAGAGAAGCTGTGTCGGTCCATGGACTCAGAGAAAAGGATTTTACGGTGAGTAAAAAATCCTATTTTACCTGAATGCATTCTCTGCCTCCCTAAGTCTATTGGTTATGATTGTTTGTTTTATTGTTATGGTGGGGGTCACTGATATATCTATAGCCTATCATTTTTTTCCTGGTGTTTTGGTGCATTCACACCTCTGTGTTGTGGTGCATTATGGTTTCAGTTTAAAGAAAAAAAAAGCTGCATCTTTGACAAACCTTTTAGGCCCCGTGCACACGAGACGCTGTTATTTGCTGTTAAACGCGCATTGAGAGGCAGTTGGACGCTTTTTTCAACTGCCCCTGAACCCATTCAATGTTATCCTATGTGTCCATGCACACACTCTCGTTTTTTGGCGTTTACAAGCAGTTGCGTTTAACCTCGTTTTTCCAGAAGCAAAAAAAAGGGTTTAGACGCAAAAGTTTTCCACGTTTCAGACGCTAAACGCTTGCGTTTTATAAGCGTTTTTAAAGGTGACCTATTTTTTTACATTAGAAATCTCAAAAATGATGGCAAATGATGAAAAACCATTAAAAAAAAACTGTAATTGCTTGCATTGCACTGTAGACAATCCACAACTTGTGGCAAGTGGACAATCCACAACTTGTAGCAGGTGATGTTGCCAGGTGACGTGGCAGGTGGACAATCCACAAATTGTGGCAGGTGACGTGGCTAGGTGACGTGGCAAGTGGACAATGCACAACTTGTGGCAGGTGACATGGCCAGGTGACGTGCTCCCCATAACTAGAAGCATTGTTTATTGCTGGAGACTGCAAAGGAGACAGGTGTGGCAAGGGAGCTCTGTTATGGCAGTATAACTAATGTGTGAGATGGGGGTGGGGGGCACTTTCTAAAGGCACTGTCTCTGCCCAAGACTTGCTAGGCGACAGTGAGGGACCGCAGCAGGAAAAACCTAGCAGATGTCATGTGATGAGCAGCATGGGAGGAATATAGTGGGAGGTGAGGGGGACAAGAGAGAGAGCATAGATGGGGGTTACTACTAAGTGGGGGAATTGACAGAGCTGAGGGTACTACTTGGTGGGGCATCAGCAGAGCTGGGTGATCTGCTGAACAACAAGGGTACTGATGAGCTGGGGATCTGCTAAGTGGCGGTGCTAATGAGGTGGGGATCTGCTGAGCAGGGGTATTACTGAGCTTGTCATACTAATGAGCCAGGGTTCTACTGAGCACCTTTTAAATCAAATTGAAAATCAGCACATAGGCATTTGCCAAGCTTCTTTTAAGCTTCAAAAAAGCATCACAGAAGCTTCCAAAATCTATATAAAAAAAAAGAAGCATGTTGAAGTAGTAGGCACTTTAATGCGTGTTAAAATCAAAGTACCGTAAGTGTGCATTGAGCCCTTAGGGATGTAGCAGGCACTTTTAAATGGGAACAGTTAGTAACTGACAGAATTTGGGAGTGGTCATTGCTGACCATGTTCCGCCAGGTTCTAGGGTTGGGTGGACTGACCTTCTCTACATGCAGCATAAAGTCATCTAGAAATGTCTAAACTATTTGATCTTCCTGACTTTTCCAGCTCTTTATCATGTATCTGGTATAGGAATATTGCTCCTGGGAAAAGTTTAATTGGGTAACGTGATTAGCTACAACATTGCAGCACGTCTTCCTCATGGAGCTCTCCCTGTGAATAATGGTTTGTTTAGCAGGACGGAGTGCTGTGTTTGTGGTCAGCGATGCAAGTAATGGGATTGATGTGACCTTGTGCACTCAAGCGTATAGCTGCTGTTATAATTTTACACCCTGTAGGACCCGCTGTTTCTTGTACAGGAGGGGAGCAGATTGCTGAAAAGTTTTTATCCTGAGGGCAACTTGCAGGCTTGCAAACTTTCTGAAATGGAAAACTGGACCTCTTTTACTATTAGGACTTCCATCAATGCATTTATTACATGTTAAGTTAATAGGTGACTAGGCTAAAACTGTAACACTTGGAGGCGTGTTTTCCTTCTACATCTCAATTTGCCAATTTCTTTGGTGCAAATGTCTTTGCTTAGCTTAGTGGCACTTTTCCTGTGTCTGGGAGTTCCTGCTTAGCCCAGTGACATATGTCTCTTGTCCAGAGGTTCCTGCTTGGCCCCGCAGGCACCTTTCCCCTCGAGTTCGGTTTGGCCCCGCAGGCACCTTTCCCCTCGCGTTCGGTTTGGCCCCGCAGGCACCTTTCCCCTCGCGTTCGGTTTGGCCCCGCAGGCACCTTTCCCCTCGCGTTCGGTTTGGCCCCGCAGGCACCTTTCCCCTCGAGTTCGGTTTGGCCCCGCAGGCACCTTTCCCCTCGAGTTCGGTTTGGCCCCGCAGGCACCTTTCCCCTCGAGTTCGGTTTGGCCCCGCAGGCACCTTTCCCCTCGAGTTCGGTTTGGCCCCGCAGGCACCTTTCCCCTCGAGTTCGGTTTGGCCCCGCAGGCACCTTTCCCCTCGAGTTCGGTTTGGCCCCGCAGGCACCTTTCCCCTCGAGTTCGGTTTGGCCCCGCAGGCACCTTTCCCCTCGAGTTCGGTTTGGCCCCGCAGGCACCTTTCCCCTCGAGTTCGGTTTGGCCCCGCAGGCACCTTTCCCCTCGAGTTCGGTTTGGCCCCGCAGGCACCTTTCCCCTCGAGTTCGGTTTGGCCCCGCAGGCACCTTTCCCCTCGAGTTCGGTTTGGCCCCGCAGGCACCTTTCCCCTCGAGTTCGGTTTGGCCCCGCAGGCACCTTTCCCCTCGAGTTCGGTTTGGCCCCGCAGGCACCTTTCCCCTCGAGTTCGGTTTGGCCCCGCAGGCACCTTTCTCCCCTCAGAGGCTTCATTGCCTTATCTGACAGCCCCCACTAGACTGAGAGGCTCCTTTTCTATGTCCAGGAACACCCTCTTGGCCCAGAGGTTTTCTCTTGCCTAGAAACCCCTGCTTGCTTCAGAGGCTCCTTTCCCGTCAAGGATTTCCAGGCTTGGCTTGGGTGCTCTTTCCATTGTTCAAGAGTCCCTGTCTGGCCATGCGCAGATCGTCGGAGGCATTATCTGACAATATGCAAAGTGCGGAGGCAGAATCTAATCATCAGATTTTGCCTCGCTCCATGCAGTGTACTGTATAGTTTGAGTGGCGGTGGTCACATGTCGCTGCAAGGAAGACTGAGGTGGCAGGAAAGGTTTAAGGTTCGCAAGGAAATGTGGGGAGTAAGTAGAAATAAAAACTAAAATGGTGTGGTTGCATAAATGTGCACACCCTCTTATAACTGGGGATGTAGCTGTGTTCAGAATTAAGTAATCGCATTCAAACTCATGTTAAATAGGAGTCCGTACACACCTACCATGATTTTTAAAGTGCCTCGGATTAACCCCAAATAAATACAGTTCAGCTGTTCTAGTAGGTCTTTCCTGACATTTTCTTAGTCTCATCCTACAGCAAAAGCCATGGTCTGCAGATGGCTTCCAAAGCATCAGAGGGATCTCATTGTTAAGTTATCAGTCAGGAAAAGGGTACAAAAGAATTTCCAAGGCATTAGATATACCATGGAACACAGTGAAGACCGTCATCATCAAGTGGAGAAAATTTGGCACAACCGTGACATTACCAAGAACTGGACATCCCTCCAAAATTTATGAAAAGACGGGAAGAAAACTGGTCAGGGAGGGCGCTAAGAGGCCTACAGCAACATTGAAGAGGAAGTAAACCCACTTAAAAAAATAATTAAAACGCCACCTGCAAGACAAAAGCATAATGAGCTAGTATGCATAGCATACTAGCTCATTATGTAATACTCGTCTCAGATCGAAGCCCCTGCAGCCGTCCTCGTACACCGCTCGGGCGGCCGACATCTCTCCCGGGTGTTACTTCCGGATATCGCGGCTCCGGAACTGTGATTGGCCAGAGCCGCGATGACGTCCCTCCCGCGCGGGAGCCGCCAGTCACGGCCCGGCCTCCTTTTTAGGAATGGCACGATCGCCATTGCTAAAGTGCGCTTGCGCCGTAGACATTGGTGATTTTTGTAAATATCTCCTACACCGTGGAGGTTCAGGAGATCTTTCCTGCACCTACAGGTAAGCTATAATCTAGCCCCAAAAGATATGTTTGGCGCAAAAACAGCACTGCACAAAGCTAACGAACACCATACTCATTGTGAAGCATCATTCTTTGGGGCTGTTTTTCTTCAGCTGGAACAGGGGCTTTAGACAAGGTAGAGGGAATTACGAACAGTTCCAAATACCAGTCAGTCAATATTGGCACAAAACCTTCAGGCTTCTGCTAGAAAGCTGAACATAAAGAGGAACTTCATCTTTCAGCATGACAACGACCCAAAGCATTCATCCAAATCAACAAAGGATTGACTTCACTGGAAGAAGATTAAAGTTTTTTGAAATGGCCCAGCCAGAGCCCAGACCTGAATCCCATTGAAAATCTGTGGGGTGATCTGAAGAGGGCTGTGCACAGGAGATGCCCTCGCAATCTGACAGGCTTGAAGTGTTTTTGCAAAGAAGAGTGGGCAAATATTGCCAAGTCCAGATGTGCCATGTTGATAGACTCATACCCAAAAAGACTGAGTGCTGTAATAAAATCAAAAGGTGCTTCAAAAAAGTATTAGTTTAAGGGTGTGCACACTTATGCAACCAGATTATTTTATTTTTACTTCCCTCCACCTAAAATATTTCAGTTTGTTTTTCAACTGAGTTGTAAAGTTTTTTAGGTCACATTAAAGGTGGAAAAAGTTCTGAAATCATTTCTTTGTATCTTTCTTTCTTTCTTTTTTTTTTTTTAACATTAGATACCTGACTTTTTTAACGGGTGTGTAGACTTTTTATATGCACTGAACATGGTCACATGTTTTTAAATCACTTTTTTTTTTTTTTTTTTTTTTTAAGCAAAAAGCAGAAGTAAAAAGACATTGCGGGAAAGTGCCACTATTTTTATTTCTTCACGGTTTCTGCTTGTGGATTAAGTCAGTGCTTGACACTATAGTTCTGCTTTTGGCACAAGGCATTGCTGTTTCTGCAGTCCTGGCTGCTGGGTCCTCTTCGTCACGCAGTTGAATTCAAGGGACAATACATATTTAGTCCGACAACTAATTAGCTCAGCCATTATCCTTCAATAAACTTTAATTACAATTGTAAAACCTGATTAAAAAGGGGAATGGATGTAATGATTTTTATTGGCTCACGTCGTCCTAGTTATACAGCTTTGTATCTCCGTTATTACATTTTTATGGTATTCTCGCATTTGACTTTGCAGCAGGATTTAAAAAGTATAACTCGGTGGAGGAAACTTTCCAAACAATGTCTGCATGCAAAGAGGATTTCTGAGATCGGAACAAAACCATGCAGTCCGTCTACCAAGGAAAGGAGTTGGAACCCGGGAACACGGAGTCTGTATTTTAGAACTCCAGATTCAGGGCTGATGGTGGCAACTCCAGCAATGGGGCTGGAAAAGTTCTCAGAGTAGGGCTGCAACCAACAATTATTTTTATAATCGATTAGTTGGCAGATTTATTGTTTAGATATTTGGATAAAATCATTAAAAAAAGCGTAAAATTACATTTATTTGTTTAAGTAATGATGAAGCACTATTCCTCCCGGGAACGCCAATGATGGGGCAATATTCCCCCCCCCACCCTCCCAGGAACACCAATGCGGGGGCTGTGTAATGGAAAGGGGGCCGGAGGTGCGTGGGCTGTGTAATGGAAAGGGGGCCGGAGGTGCGGGGGCTGTGTAATGGAAAGGGGGCCGGAGGTGCGGGGGCTGTGTAATGGAAAGGGGGCCGGAGGTGCGGGGGCTGTGTAATGGAAAGGGGGCAGGAGGTGCGGGGGCTGTGTAATGGAAAGGGGGCCGGAGGTGCGGGGGCTGTGTAATGGAAAGGGGGCAGGAGGTGCGGGGGCTGTGTAATGGAAAGGGGGCCGGAGGTGCGGGGGCTGTGTAATGGAAAGGGGGCCGGCGGTGCGGCGGCTGTGTAATGGAAAGGGGGCCGGCGGTGCGGCGGCTGTGTAATGGAAAGGGGGCCGGCGGTGCGGCGGCTGTGTAATGGAAAGGGGGCCGGCGGTGCGGCAGGTGTGTAATGGAAAGGGGGTTGGCGGTGCGGGGGCTGTGTAATGGAAAGGGGGCCGGCGGTGCGGCGGCTGTGTAATGGAAAGGGGGCCGGCGGTGCGGCGGCTGTGTAATGGAAAGGGGGCCGGCAGTGCGGCGGCTGTGTAATGGAAAGGGGGCCGGCGGTGCGGCGGCTGTGTAATGGAAAGGGGGCCGGCGGTGCGGCGGCTGTGTAATGGAAAGGGGGCCGGCGGTGCGGCGGCTGTGTAATGGAAAGGGGGCCGGCGGTGCGGGGGCTGTGTAATGGAAAGGGGGCCGGCGGTGCGGGGGCTGTGTAATGGAAAGGGGGCCGGCGGTGCGGGGGCTGTGTAATGGAAAGGGGGCCGGCGGTGCGGGGGCTGTGTAATGGAAAGGGGGCCGGCGGTGCGGGGGCTGTGTAATGGAAAGGGGGCCGGAGGTGCGAGGGCTGTGTAATGGAAAGGGGGCCGGCGGTGCGGGGGCTGTGTAATGGAAAGGGGTTGGCGGTGCGGGGGCTGTGTAATGGAAAGGGGGCCGGCGGTGCGGCGGCTGTGTAATGGAAAGGGGGCCGGCGGTGCGGCGGCTGTGTAATGGAAAGGGGGCCGGCGGTGCGGGGGCTGTGTAATGGAAAGGGGGCCGGCGGTGCGGCGGCTGTGTAATGGAAAGGGGGCCGGCGGTGCGGCGGCTGTGTAATGGAAAGGGGGCCGGCGGTGCGGCGGCTGTGTAATGGAAAGGGGGCCGGCGGTGCGGCGGCTGTGTAATGGAAAGGGGGCCGGCGGTGCGGCGGCTGTGTAATGGAAAGGGGGCCGGCGGTGCGGGGGCTGTGTAATGGAAAGGGGGCCGGCGGCTGTGTAATGGAAAGGGGGCCGGCGGTGCGGGGGCTGTGGGCTTCAGCAAAATGGCAGCCTCCAGCAAAAAGAAACAGGAGCAATACTGGAGGCAATTTACACACACTCATTTTGGTAGCAGAATTATTAATGTGGAATGTGTGTTCCTTGCTAAAGAACATTCGTTTTTATCAAGTTGTTACGGGTAATGTTCCGCTTTAAGCTATTTTCCAATAATAAAAAAAAAACCTGTAAAATTCTCTAGAGGCTCTTAGATTTCTCGAACTTTGAACAAACAAAAAACTTTTTTGCTTACAATGGCTCTCTGCTGCTTTTCATGTCAGTGTGACATTTTTACCTTTTTTTTTAGCGGAGCGCTCGGTCACATCACTTTCATGTTCGCCTTAATAAAAGGGATGACGGGGGATGGAGACGTCCTTTGTAGTTGTCAGAGCCGGCGTAGGTTCAGGAAAGGCCAGCGCACGTATCCCTCCCTCTTCCTATGTGTAACATTTTTTTTCAGGCCCTCTTCATAAGGGGATCGAATACGAGGCGTCCCATCGGTCATGTTTATACCGTGCGCGGTGATTGATGGCGGAGCTGAGTGTTCCTGGCACTTAATTGCACGCTCCGTCCATGGGGAGACGGGGACGGGATTTAGCGATGCGCTCTGCTAGAGTGAACCGGGGGCACCGCTCTTCTCTTGTTTGACTTGTCAAAAAATCCTGTAGCATATTATTAGTGAGGACACATTTCCATTTATTGTAATAATTGCCTGAAAGTACTTTTTTGACAAAACTTTAAAAAAAAAAAAATTTTGCCTGCTGTTCCATATTTTGATTACTGTATTTTTATAGAAAGGATTTTTAAATGATCTTCTCTGTCTTAGGATATGGGGTTTAGGCTGCTTTCACAATGTTTCAGCTCAAAAACGTATTGCGTTTTCTGGGTGCCTATTGCCCAGCATGCACCTGTGAAACTTGGATATGCGACTCAAAAAAAAAAAAACGCTGGTGCGTTTTTGACAGGTTTTTTATTCATTTCAGTGGGGATCTGCTTTTGATGCAACATGCAGGACTTTTTGAAATGCACTGTACCCACAGCGAGAAGAGTCCCATAGGATTTAAAGGAGTTGTAAAGGCCGTTTTTTTTTTATCTTGGTGTTTGTGAAGGTAAAACCTTTTCTGCTATAGTTCCCTCTGATATAGAACAGTAAGCTCCCCAGTGGATGTCCTTCTTCTTTTTTAAAAATATGCGGTATGCCATTAGGCTTACTTCAGAGCGCCGTGCTGCAATCGGCTGACTGCCCGCTGGTCTCCTGTCCCGATGCGATAGCTGCAGGGGGAGGTGCTGGGTTTGAGGAGGAGACTGGTGGGCAGTCGCGTGAGCAACAAACGGCGCTCTGAAGTAAAACTATACCACATAATTTTTTAAAGGACGTCCACTGGGGAGCTTACTGTTATATATCAGAGGCAACTATAAAAGAAAATCGCTGTTATTTTTAGTGCGGGAGGGGAGGATCGGGGAGCTGACAAGCAAGGAGGGGAGGGGAGAGGAGTTTAGAGGGAGATGCAGACACAGGAGTGCAGGCTGGGGCTGACGGAGGCACGTACTCTGACCACGGTGTCAGGGCTCAGCAGCCCTGAATATCGTGGTCAGTTTACAGGGGGGAGCGCATAGCAAGGCAGGATCAGCCAGGTGTTACAGGGGGCCAAATTACACAGCACAAGCACTGTGCTGTATAACATGCTTTAAAGAAACTGTGTGTGTGTGTGTGTGTGTGTGTGTGTGTGTGTGTGTGTGTGTGTGTGTGTGTGTGTGTATATATATATATATATAATTTTTTTTTTTTTTTTTTGTTAACAAACCCTTTAACGCACGTCCCTCGGCCATCTGGGACTCTACTCCTGATTGGCTGAGACACAACAGTGGCACCATTGGCTCCCACTGCTGTCAATCAGTCAGCCAATCAGGAGAGGCAGGGCCAAATGGCAGCTCCATGTCTGAATGGACACACGGAGCTCGGCTCGGGTGCCCCCCATAGCAAGCTGCTTGCTGTAGGGGCACTTGACAGGAGGGAGGGGCCAGGAGCACAGAAGATGGACCCAAGAAAAGGATCTGGGCTGCTGTGTGCAAATCCAACTGCACAGAGGACGGAAGTATAACATGTTTGTAAAGTCTCAAGTGTTTGTTTTTGTGTTTTTTTTTTTTTTTTTTTTTTTTTTTTTAAAGGGAAACTCATCCATGTGAAAGCAGCCTCCGTTTTCTTGCTGAACTTGGACTTGACAAGTCTGAATGAATACGTTTCTGACTGAAAATATACAGTAACGGGATAATTTTCCCAAAAAGCTTCACTTTGTCATTAAAGTGTTACTAAACCCAGTATCCTGCATTCACTATATCTGATCTCCCACATTACACAGAACATGGAAATACAATTATTTTAGTAAAAATAAACTGCTGGATACCATTTCTCATCAGCAATATATAGCAGTCTTGTGACTTCTATCAGTGTCTGGGTAAAGCTTGTAGGAGTTTTCATTTTCCTCTGACTGTCCTATAAGGCTGCAGGACCCCTGACCCTCTGTCTGGACAGTGCTGATTGGCCCTGTGCTGATTACATGCACCCTCCCCAAAAAACTCTCTAGCAATACACACCAAACTGAGCATGTGCAGAGTGCCCCCAATGCTTTGTACCATCAGTAGATGAGGACAGTGGAAGAAGGGGAGGATCAGAGAAGACAGGATCAAACAGCCTTTTTACACAATGCAGAGGATTAACCCCTTAGATTCCACAGTGAGTATAACAAGTATGCTTTACTACATATACAGACTGATTTTACTGTTGTGGGTTTAGTAACACTTTAAAGCGGAGGTCCACCCAGAAATTTTTTGAGCACTAAAAATCCTCAAAAAAATTGAAAAAAATTTATAGAAAAAAAGAAAAATTTATACTCACCCGAAGTTACCGTTGCTATGCGTAAATCCCTAATCTGCGTCTTCCTTTTGTCTCGGTGGGTCTCCTTCCGCTTCCTCTTCTAGTGAATGGGGCGCGCTGCCTTCTGGGAACTGTGTGTATCCCAGAGAGCAGCCGCCCATTCACAAGTCGGCGTGAGACTCGCGCATGCGCAGTAGGAAACGGGCAGTGAAGCCGTAAGGCTTTAATGCCTGATTCCCTTTAGTGTGGATGCTGGCGCGGGACCTGCACTGATCGAATCGAGGAATCGGCATCGGGGGGGCCATCAGCGCGGGAGAGTAGGACAGGTAAGTGTCCTTATTAAAAGTCAGCAGCTACACTGTTAGTAGCTGCTGATGTAAACAAAAAAAAAATTTGCTGGTGGAGCTCCGCTTTAAAGTGATTTGTAAAGTCTTGTTTGTTATTTTTAATGGGAAGAAAACATGTTATACTTGCCTCCTCTGTGCAGTTGGATTTGCACAGAGCAGCCCCGATCCTCCTCTTCTGGGGTCCCTCTTCTGTGCTCCTGGCCCCTCCCCCCCTGTTGAATGCCCCCACAACAAGCAGCTTGCTATGGGGCACCCGACCCGCAGTTCCCTGTGTCCATTCAGACACAGAGCCTTGCCCCGCCTTCTTTCCCTCCTCATTGGCTGAGTGACTTTGAAAGCAGCGGGAGCCAATGGCGCCTCGCTGCTGTCTCAGCCAATGAGGAGGGGCGTCCCGGGCAGCTGAGATGCTCCTGCAAATTCGCTGGATAGAAAGGGGGCTCAGGTAAGTATTAGGGGGGGCTGCTACACACAGAAGGTTTTTTTATCCTAATGCATTAAGATAAAAAAAAAAAAAAACTTTCTGCCTTTACAACCACTTTAAGGCTTCATCCTCACTGTGCTCCTTTTAGGTGCCCTTTCTCTTTAAAAACGGTAAAAGCCAGCTTTTTCACAAGTATTTATATCTATTTGCATGTTTAACACATTCTATTATCCAGAATATTAATTTTTCTTAACAATTGAATGCATAAACGTGTGGGTTGGTGGGGGAATCGATCGCTTTTTCCATCTCCTGGCTGAAAACCTGCTGATCCTTCCATGGAAGTTCTTGGTAAGGCACTTCCTGTTAGGTGACAACACTCTCTGGCCCTGTCTCCTGATTGGGTTCCTGTGTTGTTACCCCGTCACATGGGTTTCCAATGGAGACTATAAGTGGCCTTTACAACACACATTACACAGACCTGGTCTACTGTTGTCACCATCAGGAAACCACGACCGTCCTCGTCTGCAGATATGAAAAGTAGTCAGGATTCAGGACATCCGCTATACAAGCACCTGTGTAATCCACGCCGGTCCCATCAACCTGCACACATCAGCCACATATCATAATAGTCAAATTCTGTACCCGAGATATGGAAATGTGTCCCTATCCTCTTCCTGTAGATCAGACAGTGCTGGCTTCTACGTGAGCAAACATTTCGGGTCAAAGCAGGCCTTGCAGTACAATGACCACACCCACTGTCCGGGGCCCTCCCCCTTTAAATTGATCTGATGTTAGTAGGTAGATGCAAAATGTACCAGTAAATTAAAAAGTGTATATAGTTTTGTTTATTTTTTTTTATTTATATGTTCTTTCTAGAAGAACGGAGCCATCTTTGTTCAGGCATCATCCTGCCGACCTGGGATGCTGGCTCAGAGAAGTCATGTAAAGCAAGCATCACTAAATGTGACATTTTATGTCCAAATCGTCAGCTTGTTAGCCCCTCCCCAGAACAGGTTCCCTCCTTCTCTGTAGTGATTGGATGTCCCAGCTCTCATCCTCTGCCTGCCTGATGCTAAAAGGTATAGGGGCGCTCTGATGGGAACACGTGATGTAAGGGGGCGCTCTGATGGGAACACGTGATGTAAGGGGGCGCTCTGATGGGAACACGTGATGTAAGGGGGCGCTCTGATGGGAACACGTGATGTAAGGGGGCGCTCTGAGGACACGTGATGTAAGGGGGCGCTCTGATGGGGACACGTGATGTAAGGGGGCGCTCTGATGGGGACACGTGATGTAAGGGGGCGCTCTGATGGGGACACGTGATGTAAGGGGGCGCTCTGATGGGGACACGTGATGTAAGGGGGCGCTCTGATGGGGACACGTGATGTAAGGGGGCGCTCTGGTGTGTGTGTGTGTGTATATATATATATATATATATATATATATATATATATATATATATATATGTGTACCTCCGCTGGAAGAAAAATGTACTGACCGAACCGCCTTGAATTCCTAATTCCATACACCAGTGTAAATCCGTGTTCACAAATGTTTCACACAGGTCAGCCTCTTACTTTGTGACTTGCAAAATTACTTTGTCCAGTCTTCTTACTGGGGGAGGGGAGACTAAGGAAATGCTTCCTTCTGCCTGCAGCAGACTGGGCCTAGACAAATTCGCTGAATTGGGCCTCAAGGACGGTTTGCGTTGGAACTTTTTTTTTTGAAGAATGATATTGTTGCTGAAACTTGTGACATGTCAGGAATTTACTCATCCGGACGTATACTGTAAAGGTACTAGAAGGTCCACTTTCCTGTGTGTTTGTAGGGAGATTTACATGAAGCGTGTTACATGTATTTGTTGTATCTGAAATTGAGATGTAAATCTTGCACTGACCATAGGAGGGATGACGCGGAGGTGACAGGCATTCTGTCTCCCTATTGGATGGGTTGTGTTTTATGTCCGGAGTAATAATCTTCCTCTCCGTATCTCTTCCAGGGAACACCGTCAGTAATCTGATCATGATTATCCCTCCGTTATATGGAGCCGTGCGGACCACCAAGGACGGTCTGGAGACCAGATACTTAGTTGCCTATCTGGGATTAGCAGGTGAGCGATCTCTTCATTCTGTGGAAGGAAAGTGAATTTCAACCCAAAAATAAAAATGGTCACTTTATTAGGTACACCTTGCTAGTACCAGGTCGGACCCCCTTTTTCCTTCAAAACTGCCTTCATTCTTGGTGGCATTGATTCAATGAGGTGTTGGAGACATTCCTCAGATTTTGCTCCATAGTGACATGAGAGCATCACGCAGTTGCTGCAGATTTTTCGGCTGCACATTCATGATGAGAATCTCCCATTCCACCACATCCCAAAGGTGCTCTTTTGGATGAGATGTGGTGACTGTGGAGATCATTGGAGTCCAGTGACCTCATTTTCCAGTGGTGAGATGATTGGAGCTTTGTGACATGGTGCATTATCCTGCTTGAAGGAGCCATCGGAAGATGGGGACACTGTAGTCATAGAGGGATGGGCATGATCAGCAAAAATACTCAGGTAGGCCGTGGTGTTTACACGATGCTCAGTTGGTACTAAGGGGCCCAAAGTGTGCCAAGAAAATATCCCCCACACCATTACACCACCACCAGCCTGAACCGGTGATACAAGACAGGATGGATAAATGATTTCATGTTGTTTACACCAGGGCTCGACAATCCCCGGGCGCCAGGTCGCAAATGCAACTAGAATTAGCGACCTGGCGCCTGGGGCAGCACAGCTGAGGTTACCTGTATCTCCGTGCATCCCCCCCCCCCGCGTGATCTCGTCGGGCCGCGCCGGCCGGTAATTTAGGCCGCGGCCTTCTGCAGGCCTGGGCTTCATTCTGTAATCTGGCGCCATCTTGTGGTGGCCGTTGGTATGTCACTGCCCGCCCATCTCCTTCCCTTTACTTAGAAGTTAACCCCCAAACATTTATATATTTTTTATATTCTAATACCCTAGAGAATAAAATGGCGGTCGTTGCAATACTTTCTGTCACACCGTATTTGCGCAGCGGTCTTACAAGCGCACTTTTTTGAGGAAAAAAATACACTTTTTTAAATTAAAAAATAAGACAACAGTAAAGTTAGCCAAATTTTTTTTTATATTGTGAAAGATAATGTTACGCTGAGTAAATTTGATACCCAACATGTCACGCTTCAAAATTGTGTCCGCTCGTGGAATGGCGACAAACTTTTACCCTTTAAAATCTCGTTAGGCGACATTTAAAAAATTCTACAGGTTGCATGTTTTGAGTTACAGAGGATGTCTAGGGCTAGAATTATTGCTCTCGCTCTACCGATCGCGTCGATACCTCACATGTGTGGTTTAAACGCTGCTTTCATATGCGGGCGCTACTCGCGTATGCGTTCGCTTCTTCACGCATTGGTCGTTAAAAAAAATAACTGGCTCCTAACTTTTTTAGCTGGCTCCTAGATTCCAAGGAAATTTGTCAAGCCCTGGATTACACCAAATTCTGACCCCTATACAGAAAAAGAGTCGCCCTTTGGGACTTTGAATGAGGTGGTCACAGTTTGCCACTGAGTAACAAAAGTAGTAGCAGTATAAATGTTTATTAAAATTGACGTACATACATGAATAATATAGCATAATAGCTCAGCCAATGGATTTGCACATGATAAAGGGAATAATTAAAATTGATACAAACGTTATACAATGCAGTATATACAAATGCACGCATCAGAAAACCCTGATCTAATTTTTCTTAGCTGGCTCCTAGATGCTAAGCAAATTTGCCCTGAGATAGGAAAGTATATTTTATATTTGTTTTTTGTTTTTTTGTTTTTTTTTACATTTCTTCAGTTACTTCCTGGTTTTTTACCTAAGCAAATTATGTCATACGTCCCAGGAGTCTTCAGGAGGGGAGGGAGAGGCGTGGCTTTCTCAGCTAAGCACACCCCCCTACCTGCATTCTTGATCTAAGGACAGCTAGATTTAAAGGAGTTGTAAAGGTTCATGTTTTTTCACCTTAATGTATTCTATGCATTAAGGTGAAAAAACATCTGATGTTTGCCGCCCCCCCCCCCCCCCCACCTGAGCCCTCGAAAGTCCCGCATCGTGAACGAGCAGGCTTCTCGACCGGGCTTTTTGGCTTTTCTCATTCATTGGATGATTGATAGCAGCGCAGCCAATGACGTGGCGCGCCAGGGGGCGGGGCCGAGTGATATAGTTGGCGGCTATAGCGGTCATCTGTATCACGGGAGCGCGTCCGCAAGCTAACTCCCTTGGGAGAGCGCTTCCCATGAGGGAGGTTAGCTGATGCAGGGAGGAGCCGAGACAGCCGCCGAGGGACCCCAGAAGACCAGGATCGGTGCCACTCTGTGCAAAACGAGCTGCACAGTGGAGGTATGTATGACATGTTTGTTTGTTTTTTTTTGTTTTTTTTTTATTTGATCCTTTACAACCCCTTTTAAGGAAGCAAATTCTACATGGATCATTTGCCCTTATTCAAGATGGCCACAAGTGACTTCTCAACCAAATAAAGCATGGAGACATGGATGGATGGGGGAAATTTGCTGTTTTTTTTAAACTACGATATTAAAGGCAACAGAAGGGTTTGGAAATAATGGGACTTTTAAGGTGCATGAACCACACAGTTAATTATCAAAAATATAAATTTTAATTACAAAAAGTAGAAAAATATATAAAATATAAAAACCATCATATGAAATACAGTTTCAGATGAGCATGAAGACAAGTTTCTCTACATGTTTCGCCATTATAGTTTGGCTTCTTCAGGAGTTTTTGTCGCGCAAATACTGAAACAGAAAAACGGGGAATATAAACACATGATAATTGAACACATTTACAATAGAAATAAACAAAAATGTACACAGGATTTTTAAATGACTGAAAAAACGATATCATAATACAAAAGGCTCATGTATCAACAACAATAAAGGAAAAAAGGAGAAAAATAAATATGAAAAAATAGATGAGGAATACCGAAATTGATTGAATCATTACCTGTAAATTAATGATGGAAAAGCCTAAAAAGGGGGCTTTAAATTGGCCAACCTCAGGAAAAGCACCTTAGAACAGAGGGTTATACGGTGTATCATAGAGGGGGGAATATTAGCAAAAAACAAACAAAAGGAGAATGCAAAGAGGCAGAGGGCCTTCTGGGGAGGCAAAAAATAAAATCCATTAAATTACGATATTAAAGGAGGGGAAGACCAGCCAAATAGGATAAACTGACTGAAGGTCCACTTTAAGGATCGCTTGTGCCTCCCCATACAGGAAAATGCAGCCCCCACATAAGTAAACCAAGGCCTTTGAGATCAATAAGCAGGGCCTGACTTCATGGTATGATAGAAATATTAGGAGTTATGACAGCAAAATGATGGGGCGCTATGCCTCCCACTGACACCAATGATGGGGCGCTATGCCTCCCACTGACGCCAATGATGGGGTCGCTATGCCTCCCACTGACGCCAATGATGGGGTCGCTATGCCTCCCACTGACGCCAATGATGGGGTCGCTATGCCTCCCACTGACGCCAATGATGGGGTCGCTATGCCTCCCACTGACGCCAATGATGGGGTCGCTATGCCTCCCACTGACGCCAATGATGGGGTCGCTATGCCTCCCACTGACGCCAATGATGGGGTCGCTATGCCTCCCACTGACGCCAATGATGGGGTCGCTATGCCTCCCACTGACGCCAATGATGGGGTCGCTATGCCTCCCACTGACGCCAATGATGGGGTCGCTATGCCTCCCACTGACGCCAATGATGGGGTCGCTATGCCTCCCACTGACGCCAATGATGGGGTCGCTATGCCTCCCACTGACGCCAATGATGGGGTCGCTATGCCTCCCACTGACGCCAATGATGGGGTCGCTATGCCTCCCACTGACGCCAATGATGGGGTCGCTATGCCTCCCACTGACGCCAATGATGGGGTCGCTATGCCTCCCACTGACGCCAATGATGGGGTCGCTATGCCTCCCACTGACGGGGTCGCTATGCCTCCCAATGACGGGGTCGCTATGCCTCCCAATGACGGGGTCGCTATGCCTCCCAATGACGGGGTCGCTATGCCTCCCAATGACGGGGTCGCTATGCCTCCCAATGACGGGGTCGCTATGCCTCCCAATGACGGGGTCGCTATGCCTCCCAATGATGGGGTCGCTATGCCTCCCAATGATGGGGTCGCTATGCCTGCCAATGATGGGGTCGCTATGCCTGCCAATGATGGGGTCGCTATGCCTCCCACTGACGCCAATGATGGGGTCGCTATGCCTCCCACTGACGCCAATGATGGGGTCGCTATGCCTCCCACTGACGCCAATGATGGGGTCGCTATGCCTCCCACTGACGCCAATGATGGGGTCGCTATGCCTCCCACTGACGCCAATGATGGGGTCGCTATGCCTCCCACTGACGCCAATGATGGGGTCGCTATGCCTCCCACTGACGCCAATGATGGGGTCGCTATGCCTCCCACTGACGCCAATGATGGGGTCGCTATGCCTCCCACTGACGCCAATGATGGGGTCGCTATGCCTCCCACTGACGCCAATGATGGGGTCGCTATGCCTCCCACTGACGCCAATGATGGGGTCGCTATGCCTCCCACTGACGCCAATGATGGGGTCGCTATGCCTCCCACTGACGCCAATGATGGGGTCGCTATGCCTCCCACTGACGCCAATGATGGGGTCGCTATGCCTCCCACTGACGCCAATGATGGGGTCGCTATGCCTCCCACTGACGCCAATGATGGGGTCGCTATGCCTCCCACTGACGCCAATGATGGGGTCGCTATGCCTCCCACTGACGCCAATGATGGGGTCGCTATGCCTCCCACTGACGCCAATGATGGGGTCGCTATGCCTCCCACTGACGCCAATGATGGGGTCGCTATGCCTCCCACTGACGGGGTCGCTATGCCTCCCACTGACGGGGTCGCTATGCCTCCCACTGACGGGGTCGCTATGCCTCCCACTGACGGGGTCGCTATGCCTCCCACTGACGGGGTCGCTATGCCTCCCAATGACGGGGTCGCTATGCCTCCCAATGACGGGGTCGCTATGCCTCCCAATGACGGGGTCGCTATGCCTCCCAATGACGGGGTCGCTATGCCTCCCAATGACGGGGTCGCTATGCCTCCCAATGACGGGGTCGCTATGCCTGCCAATGATGGGGTCGCTATGCCTCCCACTGACGCCAATGATGGGGTCGCTATGCCTCCCACTGACGCCAATGATGGGGTCGCTATGCCTCCCACTGACGCCAATGATGGGGTCGCTATGCCTCCCACTGACGCCAATGATGGGGTCGCTATGCCTCCCACTGACGCCAATGATGGGGTCGCTATGCCTCCCACTGACGCCAATGATGGGGTCGCTATGCCTCCCACTGACGCCAATGATGGGGTCGCTATGCCTCCCACTGACGCCAATGATGGGGTCGCTATGCCTCCCACTGACGCCAATGATGGGGTCGCTATGCCTCCCACTGACGCCAATGATGGGGTCGCTATGCCTCCCACTGACGCCAATGATGGGGTCGCTATGCCTCCCACTGACGCCAATGATGGGGTCGCTATGCCTCCCACTGACGCCAATGATGGGGTCGCTATGCCTCCCACTGACGCCAATGATGGGGTCGCTATGCCTCCCACTGACGCCAATGATGGGGTCGCTATGCCTCCCACTGACGCCAATGATGGGGTCGCTATGCCTCCCACTGACGCCAATGATGGGGTCGCTATGCCTCCCACTGACGCCAATGATGGGGTCGCTATGCCTCCCACTGACGCCAATGATGGGGTCGCTATGCCTCCCACTGACGCCAATGATGGGGTCGCTATGCCTCCCACTGACGCCAATGATGGGGTCGCTATGCCTCCCACTGACGGGGTCGCTATGCCTCCCACTGACGGGGTCGCTATGCCTCCCACTGACGGGGTCGCTATGCCTCCCACTGACGGGGTCGCTATGCCTCCCACTGACGGGGTCGCTATGCCTCCCACTGACGGGGTCGCTATGCCTCCCACTGACGGGGTCGCTATGCCTCCCAATGACGGGGTCGCTATGCCTCCCAATGACGGGGTCGCTATGCCTCCCAATGACGGGGTCGCTATGCCTCCCAATGACGGGGTCGCTATGCCTCCCAATGACGGGGTCGCTATGCCTCCCAATGACGGGGTCGCTATGCCTCCCACTGACGGGGTCGCTATGCCTCCCACTGACGCCAATGATGGGGTCGCTATGCCTCCCACTGACGCCAATGATGGGGTCGCTATGCCTCCCACTGACGCCAATGGTTGGGGTCGCTATGCCTCCCACTGACGCCAATGGTTGGGGTCGCTATGCCTCCCACTGACGCCAATGGTTGGGGTCGCTATGCCTCCCACTGACGCCAATGGTTGGGGTCGCTATGCCTCCCACTGACGCCAAAGGTTGGGGTCGCTATGCCTCCCACTGACGCCAAAGGTTGGGGTCGCTATGCCTCCCACTGACGCCAAAGGTTGGGGTCGCTATGCCTCCCACTGACGCCAAAGGTTGGGGTCGCTATGCCTCCCACTGACGCCAAAGGTTGGGGTCGCTATGCCTCCCACTGACGCCAAAGTCTGGACCCCTAATGTCTGAAGGACACTAAACCTGGCCCTTTGTTTAGAAAGTTTGGAGACAAATGACATGGATGTAAGCCAGACATAAGGGATTTATAGATGGATAAATGTAATGTTTTTTAAACTACGATATTAGAGGGGAAGAGCAGCCAAATGGAATAAACTTTTTATAAACTGACTGAAGGACCACTTTAAGGATGGCCTGTGCCTCCCCATACTGAAAAACGCAGCCCCCACACAGGTGAACAAGGCCTTTGAGATCAATAAGCAGGACCTGACTTCATGGTATGATAGAAATATTAGGAACTATGACAGCACTTAGGGATACGTCTTGATGATGAATTACCTCCATTTCAAAGGAGTGGTGATTATAGCGGGTATGATCTCCTAGAGATGCGAGGGAGGGTGTGGGATAGTGAAAATCGGCGTATGTGTCAAAATATATACATACAAATATATCTACTGGCCTAAAATCACCCCATTTGGGAACCAGTTTTTCTGGAAGATCACAAAGGACAAAGAAAATCTACTTGGGGCCTCTAAGTAGTGACGTCACACACAGTTATTGTAAGGAAATATTTTCCGTTACACTCCTAGGAAGCACGGCAACAATTGGGTGCAACCTTTTCTATAAATAAAAAGTACCATTCTGCTCTTATCTGGTGACTCAATGAGAACAGCTATATGAGTGCTTTTTATGACACTTGTCTGCAGTTATGTGTCCTGAAAAAGTATTCATACCCCATGACATTTTCCACATTTTGTCATGTTACAACCAAAAACGTAAATGTATTTTATTGGGATTTTATGTGATAGACCAACACAAAGTGGCACATAATTGTCAAGTGGAAGGAAAATGATAAATGGTTTTCAATTTTTTTAAATTTTTTTTTACAAATTAAATATGTGAAAAGTGTGGTGTGCATTTGTATTCAGCCCCCTGGAGTCAATACTTTGTAGAACCATCTTTTCCTGCAATTCCAGCTGCAAGTCTTTTTGGGGATGTCTCTACCAGCTTTGCACATCTAGAGAGTGAACTTTTTGCCCATTCTTCTTTGCAAAATAGCTCAAGCTCTGTCAGATTGGATGGAGAGCGTCTGTGAACAGCAATTTTCAAGTCTTGCAACAGATTCTCAATTGGATTTAGGTCTGGACTTTGGGCCATTCTAACACATGAAAATGCTTTGATCTAAACCATTCCATTGTAGCTCTGGCTGTATGTTTAGGGTCGTTGTCCTGCTGGAAGGTAAACCTCCGCCCAAGTCTTAAGTCTTTTGTAGACTCTTAATAGGTTTTCTTCTAAGATTGCCCTGTATTTGGCTCCATCCATCATCCCATCAACTCTGATCAGCTTCCCTGTCCCTGCTGAAAAAAAGCATCCCCACAACTTGATGCTGACACCACCATGTTTCACGGTGGGGATTGTGGGTTCAGGGTGATGTGCAGTGTTAGTTTTCCGCCACACATAGCATTTTACTTTTAGGCCAGAGTTCAGTTTCGGTCTCATCTGACCAGAGCACCTTCTTCCACATGTTTGCTGTGTCCCCAACATGGCTTCTCGCAAACTGCAAATGGGACTTCTTATGACTTTCTTTCAACAATGGCTTTCTTCTTGTCACTCTTCCATAAAGACCAGGTTTGTGGAGAGCACGACTAATAGTTGTCCTGTGGACAGATTCTTCCACCTGAGCTGTGGATCTCTGCAGCTCCTCCAGAGTTACCATAGGCCTCTTGGCTGCTTCTCTGATTAATGCTCTTCTTGCCCGGCCTGTCAGTTTAGGTGGACGGCCATGTCTTGGTAGGTTTGCAGTTGTGCCATACTCTTTCCATTTTCATTCCAAAATGATGCACTTACATTGCACTTTGGTTTTAAAATCACACATAAAACAGATCCAGCCGGCTCTCAACAAACGCCCTAGTACGACAGCGTGGTGACATCAACACATACCCTCCTCCAGATGCGTTTAGTCATACGTGACATTGTCAATGGGGTTCCATTTCCTTATCCCCTGATGAAGACTTTATATAAGTTGAAACGTGTTGGGTTGAATGGTGGATATGCAATTTATTTTAATAATTTCATGTATCCCTGCAGTATATGTATATTGTAGGAATCGTGTAAGATCAAGACATGTAGTGTCTAGCCCAGCCGATTTTTAAACCTGTTTGTTCAATAAATGTTGTTTTTTGTTTTTCTTTATTTTTTATTTCTTACTTTTTTACACCAATTTGTAATTGTGTGATTTCTATTGCTGCAACAAAGTCCCATGGGAGATATCTTTTTGTCTATTGATTACTGTATAAATGACACTGGCAGGGAAGGGGTTAACACTTGGATTGCGACCAAGGGGTTAAGTGTGTCCTAGGGAGGTGTTTCTAACTGTGGGGGGATGGGACTGGGAGTACAGAGAGATCGCTGTTCCTAATCGCTAGGAAAAGACGATCACACTGTACTCCCCTAACAGAGCAGAGATCTGCTTTTGTTTACACTGGCAGATCCCCGTTCTGCCGCTTTGTGGAGCGATCATGGATGGCAGGCGGACATCGCGGCCGCCTGCCACGTGCATTGGCGCCATGCGTGTGCCCACTGTACCTAATACACAAAGCGCCGTACCAGTACGGGGATTCGTGCAATAGAGCCGCCCTGCTGCAGTATAACTGCGGCGGCTGGTCGGCAAGTGGTTTAAAAAAAACACTTGGGCCTCATGCACAAAGGGCATTCGAAAAACGAGCTGCAAAGTCACTATCAACGGCAGGAAAAAGCGGCTGTAAAAACGTGCTTTTTGCATTGGCGTTAATGCACGTTTAGCCGCACTAGCTTTTAGCGGCGTTTCTCTGCCTCCTATTTAAAATCAATGGTTCCCTATGAAAGCCCATTAATTTTTAAGTCGCACCATAAGTCGGATCATGATGATCCGACTTGCGGTGAGGCTTGTGCACTGAGGGTCTTGAAGGGGAACACTCGCCAAAATGGAAAAAAAAAAAACTGGCATGGGGTTCGCCCCCAAGAGCATATCAGTCCCTTTTGGTCTGGTATGGATTTTAAGGGGAACCCCACGCCGAACATATTGGTGTGGGGTCCCTCCCTCAAGATGCATACCAGACTCAAATGGGACTGGTAGGGTCGGATCCCGTTCATTGCAGGCACATGGAAGTCGGACATGAAGTCGTAGGGCAAAGTCTGATCTGAAGCTGTCCGACTGTCCGATGTTTGAGCATTGTGCACCCGGCCTTCTTGTCAAAGCCTAATTGAACACTATGAAGTTAGAAGCTGATTGGTTACTATGCACAGCTGCACCAGATTTTGAGGGCTTCACTCTTAGTAAATTCCCCCCCACCACTGCATTTCCCAGACTAAAGTAATCCACTTCCTTAGGAGTAGATTGGGGTCGATACGGAAATAAGATTAAAACCTGTGTCTAGGGGGTTTGATTAGTGCAGATGCTATCACTTTGCCCAATCGGTGAGAAGACGAACACTAACAAAACCAGACAGAATTTTGAGTGGGAAGAAACTCCCAAGCAATAATTGTACTTGTACTTATAGGTAAGCCTATAATGAAGCTTACCTATAGATTCTGTAAATATCTCCTAAACTTGCACCGTTTAGGAGATATTTACTGTACATGCAGCTGGTGACATCATCGTCGCATGCACTCTGAAGGCTTTGTTCTAAGGTAAGTTTCACATAATGTGCTAGTATGCGACGCATACTAGCACATTATGACTTTGCCTTGCAGGTTAGAGAAAAATAAATTTAAAAATTGCCGGCAGTTTTTACTAACGCTGTTTAGACCTTTTTTCCACTGCCGCAAGCTTTATATGTTTGACATGACACTGTATTCACAGCATTGCATTACTGGATGCCCTAACCATTCCCTCTTTCTTTCCTTTCATTTCAGCTGTGGGATTGGGATCTTGGTGCTTCCACATGACACTGCAATACGAAATGCAGGTAACTTTTAAAGAAAACTGATAAGATTAGTTCCCATCTGTCAAAGCGGAGGCTTCCCTGTAGCGTTGAAGGTTTTCTATGCTGGATTGTGCTGGGGCCTCTCTCGTGACCCCATTCAATTGCTTAGAGCACTGCTTCAAGTATCCATTCTTCTGCTCCCGTGAACCACTAGATCTGGGTACCGGGTCTGTAGTGTTCATCCAAGTACACTGTGTAATAAGTTTAGAGACGCCACACTCCTAACAGCCCATGTACAAGGTACGAATGGAAAACGGCCTCAGCCTAGGCTCTTCCCAGGCCACTGCCACTAACATGTTTTGCCTCGCCCACAGGGCTTGGTTATAGAGCCCTGATGACTAAAGCCTGGTACACACTATTAGTTTAAGTGATTGTAAAGGCAGAAGGTTTTTTATCTTCATGCATTCTATGCATGAAGATAAAA
Organism: Rana muscosa; assembly: GCA_029206835.1. Taxonomy (NCBI): domain Eukaryota; kingdom Metazoa; phylum Chordata; class Amphibia; order Anura; family Ranidae; genus Rana; species Rana muscosa. Next base: position 1,065,847,006 of record CM055117.1, read on the forward strand.
AGCCTTCTGTGTGCAGCAGCCCACCTCAGCCCCCCCTAATATTTACCTGAACCGCATTTAGATCCAGCAGGAATGTCTCGGCTGCCCAAGACTCTCCCTCATTGGCTAAGACCACACTGCGGCGCCATTGGCTTCCACTACAAAGTCAGTCAGCCAATGAGGAGAGAAAGGGGTCAGGGCCATGCCGTGGCTCTGTGTCTGCATGGACACAGGGAGGTGTGGCTCGGGTGCCCCCATAGCAAGCTGCTTGCTGTGGGGGGCACTCAACAGGAGGGAGGGACCAGGAGCACCAAAGAGTGACCCGAGAAGAGGAGGATCCAGGCTGCTCTGTGCAAAACCACTACACAGAGCAGGTAAGTATAACATGTTTATTATTTTTAACTAAAAAAAGTTACCTTACAATTTATCAAGCCCGCTGGGTTTAAAAAAAAAAAAGATCATGTACTAACTATGCAATGTTAGTACAGCGATCTCTCCCCACCCCCCCGCTGATCTATTGTGTTCTGACAGGGGGACAGCCACTCCCCTCAGCCATTGGCTAAGAGCGCTGATCGGCAGACCTTTTTCGGTCATGTCCCTTCGACAGAAGCCGGACACTCGGTTGGCTTCTGTTTGACTGGCTGAACAGTCAAAATGTCTGCTGGTTTCTATTGAACCGGCTGATACCACCCGATATTCGGCCTGTGTGTGTGCGGCCCTTAAGACTATGACTAAGTCTTGTGGGAGAGGTGAAATGTGTCAGTGGGCGTGGTTTGGGAGGAGCCTAGACTGTGGCCACTTTCCATCCTTGCCTAGTACAATGGACTGTTATGAGTGCGGCATCACTACACTTGGTATTACACTGGTGGGGGGGGGGCTGTAGCTATCCTAAAGGAATGCCAAAAATTTGGGCTTTTACTTGGGGTGGCATTACAGCCAGCACAAACCAAATACAAAGTGGGCTTTTAACACACAATAAAGACAAACTGCAATCTGCTCACTTAATTGGTAATAAAAACATCTTTGTTATTCTGAAGCTTCCCTCCAACCACTTTTCATATTATTTTATATATACTGTGATTTCTCTACTTGCCAAATATGCTGCAGGAATCTCCCTCCAAGTCTGGTTGCAGCCATTTTAACTGTGGGCAGTTGAAGCTGCTGCCTGTTCACTTCCTGGATTTACACAGAGGCACACCTCCAGCTCTGCAGCTATCATTGGCCCTTTTATGCCTCATCCCCCCTCCCTTACTGGCAAACTCTTACAAGAGTGAAAGAGCTGTGCATGATGTCATAAGCCTAGGCTTTTTACCAGACAAACATGAAGTGGGCTGTATAAGGTTTTTACTGGCAGAAAAAAATATATTTTACTATCCAAAGTTAAAACACAGAGGGCAGAAGATTTAATAGATGGAAAGTTGGAAAATAAAAAGACTGAAGGTCCACTTTAATGACACAGATCAAAACAGGACCAAGTGCTACTTGCATTTGGTCCCTTGGGGGATTCAGCTCCTTTAAATGATATTAAAGGCAGATTTTTTTTTTTCTTGTTTAAAAATAACTAACATGTTATACTTACCAGCTTTGTGCAATAGTTTTGCGCAGAGCAGGCCCGATCCTCCTCTTCTTGGGTCCCTCTTCAGTGCTCCTGGCCCCTCCCTCCTGTCTAGTTCCCCTAGACCAAGCAGCTTTATCTGGGGGCACCCAAGCAGGTTTACTCCTGAGCCACTGCTCTGTGTGTCCATTCACACATGGAGCGCAGCTTGGCCCCACCCCTGCTCTCTCCTCATTGGCTCACTGGCTGTGATTGACAATAGCGCGTGACAATGGCTGCCACTGCTGTCACAGCCAATGAGGCGGAAGATACCTGGAACAGCTGAGGCTCTCGTGCACATCGCTGAATCAGGAGTGGGCTCGGGTAAATATTGGGGGGGCTGCTGCACACAGAAGGGTTTTTACCTTCATGCATAGAATAGGATAGGGATGATGGCTCTCCAGTGTGAAGCTTCAAAAATTAGCCAATAGAAACTCCCATATCCCCATCCTGACTGGTTCCTTTTGGTTGAGCATAGTCTCTACATTAGCTCACAGGTCCCCGGCAGGGAGCATGTATGTCTAGGAGGATTCTGTTGTGTAATAATGGTTGTGTTTTCTTTTTTTCTTCTGTTTAGCTGCTGGATGAATTGCCCATGATCTACAGCTGTAGTGTCTTCGTCTACTGCCTGTAAGTAACTTTTTTTTTTTTTTTTTTTAAAGCTTAGCTTCAGACAGACAGCTAAATATACAAACAATACAGATTCATGAACTGTTGCACAAGACAAATTTTTTTTTTTTATTTCCTTTCGTCCAGTCTTGTGATCCGGACATCTATGCCAGATGGCACAGTCAGGTTGGCATACTTCACTACAGTAAAGCTAGCCCTACTGTTGCATGTAAAAAAAAAAACTGGACCAATTTCCCCATGCAAATATTAAAGGGGTCGTAAAGGTGCATGTTTTTTCACCTTAATGCATTAAGGTGAAAAAACATCCGAGCATTAGCGAGCCCCCGTTTATTTACCTGACCCCTCAAAAGTCCGGTGGCCGTGAACGCGCTGGCTTCTTGGCCGGGCTTTTTGCTCATTCATTGGTTGATTGAAAGCAGCGCAGCCATTGGCTCGCCCTGCTATCAATCGCATCTAATGACGCAGGGGGGGGGGCGGGGCCGAGTGATACAGTGAGAGGCTATGGCCGCCGGCTGTATCACGGGAGCGCGCCCGCAAGAACTTTCCACCATGCGAGAGAGCTCACATGAAGGAGAAAAGTTCTTGTGAGGGGGAGCCGAGACAGCCGCCGAGGGACCCCAGAAGACGAGGATCGGGGCCACTCTGTGCAAAACGAGCTGCACAGTGGAGGTAAGTAGAACATGTTTTTTGTTTTACAAAAAAATATTTTTTTCCTTTTTAGTGTTCCTTTTTAAAGTGATTTGTGTAGGTTCAGTTTTTTTTTTAATAAACATGTCATACTTGCCTGCTCTGTGTGCTTTACATCCTCCTCCTTTTCTGGGGTCCCCCGGCTGCGCTCCTCCTCTTCATCGAGTGCCCCCACGGAAAGCTGCATTCCAATGGGGGTGTTCCGTCAGATTAGGCGACCCGGCAGAATTGGTAACGGAAGTGACGTTCTGTCGCCGCCATCTTGCTACACCCCGCACTCCTACGCAGTATTGATGCACCGAGAAGGGGGCAAGCGGACATCTTGTTACTCCCGCCGGAGCTTTGGACTTCACAGTTATTTTTAACAGGAAACAAAGCTTATATGGTTAAATACATTATTTGGAAATCCGACGGACTGTTTAAATGTTAAATTTTAAAAGCAGCGGCAAACTTGCTGACCTCACAGGTTTGCTAATGTGACAGAACACCTCTGATTTTAAAATTCAACATCTAAACTGTCTGATTCTCCTGCTGAACTGGACAAATTTTGATCCATGTAAGGCCAGCTTTAGGTAGTACAGCTTGGTTAGGGACACTGCCCCCAGTCTGCTGATTGGCCAATGAAGGAACAGCAGAAGCAGATGAGGTCATGCCTCCTGTAAACAAGTTCAAGCTGTTAGACTGACAACCTTGTGCAGGCAGTACTGCTGTAAAATGAGACCCCGTGGCACAGTGCTGAGCGCTTTCTAAAGGTTAAAAAATTTAAGTTGAACCACTTGCCGACCGCCGCACACCGATATACGTCGGCAGAATGGCACGGGCAGGCAAATGGGCGTACCTGTATGTGCCTTTGAATTTGCCACCCAGCGGGTGCACACGCCTCGTGAGTGCGCCAGCGGGTCCCGGGAACTCTATGTTCCCGGGCGCCCCGCTATTGCGGTCGGGAGAGAGAACGGGGAGATGCCAATGTAAACATGGCATTTTCCTGTTCTTCCTAGTGATAGGACAGTGATATACTGCTCCCTGTGATCGCGAGCAGAGATCACTGACGTGTCACTCGTAGCCACGCCCCCTCACAGTTAGAATCACTCCCTAGGACACACTTAACCCCTTCAGCGCCCCCTAATGGTTAACCCCTTCCCTGCCAGTGTCATTTTCACAGTAATCAGTGAATTTTTATAGCTGTATAAATGACAATGGTCGCAAAAATGTGTCAAAAGTGTCCGATGAATCCGCCATAAATTCGCAGTCACGATAAAAATCGCAGATCGCCGGCATTACTAGTGAAAAAAAAAAAAATGCCATAAAACTACCCCCTATTTTGTAGACGCTATAACTTTTGTGCAAACCAATCAATATACGTTTATTGCGATTTTTATATTTTTTTTACCAAGAATATGTAGAAGAAACTGAGGAAAAAATTAGTTAAATATCCTAATTTTTTTTTTTTTTTTTTTTTATTATAGCAAAAAGTAAAACATATTGTGTTGGTTTTATTCCACACTGAAATATCACTTCTTGCCTTGACACTTTTTCTATAATGCATATATGGAAATCGGCCACATTTGTAGCCGCATAGTGCAAAATGTGTTGGTAGGACACTGGGCAACTGGGTAGATTTTGAAGAAAAGGCAGCGCGGTCATAGACTTTGTGTTTTATATGCTACCACTGAAAAAAACAAACGGCAACTGTGAAGTCCAGATGTAAATGAGAGCTGAAGATTACCAGCACTCCACATGTCCACATGTGAGAAGTCTCTACTAATTAATTGTGTTGGAATGATCAACTGCTAGATATGCTCCTACACTGCCATCTAGTGGCTACTTTTAGGTGTGTTAGTTTATAAAACGATAAATATGCTCTATATTAGGGGTCTCCAAACTTTCTACAAAAAGGGCCAGTTTACTGTCCATCAGACTTTAGGGGGCCAGTCTGTGCCCAGTGGGAGTAAACCATGCCTCATCTTTGGTATTAGGGGAAGAAATAGTGCCCCGTCGGTGTCTGTGGAAGGAATAGTGTCTGTGGAAGGAATAGTGTCTGTGGGAGGAATGGTGCCCCGTCGGTGTCTGTGGGAGGAATGGTGCCCCGTCGGTGTCTGTGGGAGGAATAGTGCCCCGTCGGTGTCTGTGGGAGGAATAGTGCCCCGTCGGTGTCTGTGGGAGGAATAGTGCCCCGTCGGTGTCTGTGGGAGGAATAGTGCCCCGTCGGTGTCTGTGGGAGGAATAGTGCCCCGTCGGTGTCTGTGGGAGGAATAGTGCCCCGTCGGTGTCTGTGGGAGGAATAGTGCCCCGTCGGTGTCTGTGGGAGGAATAGTGCCCCGTCGGTGTCTGTGGGAGGAATAGTGCCCCGTCGGTGTCTGTGGGAGGAATAGTGCCCCGTCGGTGTCTGTGGGAGGAATAGTGCCCCGTCGGTGTCTGTGGGAGGAATAGTGCCCCGTCGGTGTCTGTGGGAGGAATAGTGCCCCGTCGGTGTCTGTGGGAGGAATAGTGCCCCGTCGGTGTCTGTGGGAGGAATAGTGCCCCGTCGGTGTCTGTGGGAGCAATAGTGCCCCGTCGGTGTCTGTGGGAGCAATAGTGCCCCGTCGGTGTCTGTGGGAGCAATAGTGCCCCGTCGGTGTCTGTGGCAGCAATAGTGCCCCGTCGGTGGCAGCAATAGTGCCCCGTCGGTGGCAGCAATAGTGCCCCGTCGGTGGCAGGAATAATGCAGACATCACTTGTGTGTTTTATGCCTGTGCTCTGCTTTCTTGTAAAAGCAATCCTAATGGCTAATTAGCCCCTGGATTGCTTTTACAAGCAGCGGGATGGAACCTGAGTGTTCTGCCAGAGTTTCCACCGGCTGACCATAGAGCTGTTCGTGGATCGGAGCGGCTCCAATCATCTCTATGGTATAGGGAATGGGAAGCTATGAGCATTTAATCGCTTCCAGCTTCGCAGTCGTAAACTATCCCTTAGTGCTTTGAAAAAAGCATCATATCATCCCAATCTTGGTATGATCCGAAGCTATCAAGGGCAGCGAAGGGATCTGGGGCCGAAGAGACCCCAAATCTCTGGGGGAAGAAAGAGAGTACCGATCACTGCCTATTGCTATCACAAGGGATATTTTATAATTCCCTGTGATAATAAAAGTGATCAAAGAACCTGTCGGCCAAATGTTGCGGCCATTGTTCTTGGTAATTGCATTCTCACAATAAAATGTAATAAAAAAAAAAGTGATTACAAAAAAAAAAAATATTTGGTGTTTAGGGATGTGGGGGGGGGGGGGGGAGGTGATCGGGGTGTTTTTCTTTTTTTAACCATAATGCAGGAAATGCATTAAGGTAGAAAATATTTTGATGTCTGGAGCAATAGCTTTCATTTTCATAGCAAGAAAGAGGTCCCTTTAATTCATAGAATTATTTGACAATGCTGATTTTGCTCTGTTGATTTAATGTGAAGTGTGATTTTCAAGAAGTCGACCTTAATTTTGCTTTTTTGTTGCAGATATGAATGTTTCAAGGGCAGAAATTCATATAATTACGTGTTGCTATTTCTGTTAGGACTTTTCAGCTTAACAGTAACACTAGTAAGTGATTTTAATTCTTTATCGTTTTGCTATATTGTGTGCAAATTAAATTCAATATGCTGTCTGTCACTTTGTCTCAATAACTGAATGTGATGCATAAAGAAGTAAACGGCAGAAAAAGTGGTGCATTAAGTCTGACCCCCCCCCCGGTACGGTTTTGAATATACAGTAAATCTGTGTTTGTCCAAACATGTTTCAATTCACTTACTATTCGCTGACTTACTACCTCTTCTGGGAGTTTGCTTAAACTTCAACTACTCTTTTAGTAAAATAATACTCTCTAAAGTTAGTTTTGAGTTCTCCTCCCTCTAGATTGAAATCATGTCCCCGTATTTTTTGTGCAGTCTTAAGCCTCGTACACACGATCAGATATCCTATGGATTCTAATCCGATGGTTTTGTCCATCGGAAATCCGATGAAGCTGACTTCCATCAGTCTTGCCTACACACCATCAGTCAAAAAACCGACCGTTCCAAACGCGGTGACATAAAGCACTCCGATGAGCCGAGAAAAATGAAGTTCAATGCTTCTGAGCATGCGTGGGTTTTTTAACCGATGGATTTGCCCATAGACGATCAGAATTTGCTATCGGTTTTTGATCCATCGGAAAAATTTAAAACATGTTCTATTTTTTAAAACCGATGGAAAAAAGACCGATGGGTCCCATACACGATCGGTTTGTCTGATGAAAACAATCCATCGGACGGTTTTCATCGGTTAAACCGATCGTGTGTACAGGGCTTTAGCGTTTTACTGAAAATACGGCCCTCCTGAACCTCCTCGCAGGAGGTTTTCCTCATATTCTTCTCTTCCTTTCTTTCCTCCAGACTGTTACGGTACATATCAAAAGAGACCGCAGGATCTTAATATGTTTTATCCCTAATGCCCCATACACACAATCATTTTTCATGCCGTTAAAAATGCCATTTTTAAAAATGGCCATTAAAAATGATCGTGTGTAGGCTCCAGAGAATTTTTAACTACGTGAAAAACGGTCATTAAAAATTTCGAACATGCTCTCTTTTTTCACGTCGTTTTTCATGTCGTTTTTTTTAACGACGTGAAAAACGATAGTGTGTATGCTTTAACGACGTGAAAAAAAACGCGCATGCTCAGAATCAAGTATGAGACGGGAGCGCTCGTTCTGGTAAAACTAGCGTTCGTAATGGAGATAGCACATTCGTCACGCAGTAACGGACTGAAAAGCACGAGGCTGAAAAGCGCGAATCGTTGCTCAACAAACTTTACTAACATGAAGGGTGGCGCCATTCGAGCGGAACTTCCCCTTTATAGTGCCGTCGTACGTGGTATACGTCACTGCGCTTTGCTTGATCGTTTTTTTAAATGATCGTGTGTACGCAAGACAGGCTTGAGAGGAAACATGAAAAAAAACGACGTGAAAAACGGCAAGAAAAAAAATGGCAAGAAAAACGATCGTGTGTATGGGGCATTAGACTTTTTTAAGTAAAATCACCAGACACAGTATTCTAAATGAAGTCTAACTAAAGATCTATATTGGGAAATCGGGACCTCCTTCCTCCTGCTGGTGACCCCTCTAGTGATAACTAAAGATCTATATAGAGGAATTAGGACCTCCTTCCTCCGGCTGGTGACCCCTCTAGTGGTAACTAAAGCTCTATATTGGAAAATCGGGACCTCCTTCCTCCGGCTGGTGACCCCTCTAGTGGGAACTAAAGATCTATATTGGAAAATCGGGACCTCCTTCCTCCGGCTGGTGACCCCTCTAGTGGTAACTAAGGATCTATATAGAGGAATTAGGACCTCCTTCCTCCGGCTGGTGACCCCTCTAGTGGTAACTAAAGCTCTATATTGGTGAATCGGGACCTCCTTCCTCCGGCTGGTGACCCCTCTAGTGGTAACTAAGGATCTATATAGAGGAATTAGGACCTCCTTCCTCCGGCTGGTGACCCCTCTAGTGGGAACTAAAGATCTATATTGGGAAATCGGGACCTCCTTCCTCCGGCTGGTGACCCCTCTAGTGGTAACTAAGGATCTATATAGAGGAATTAGGACCTCCTTCCTCCGGCTGGTGACCCCTCTAGTGGTAACTAAAGCTCTATATTGGGGAATCGGGACCTCCTTCCTCCGGCTGGTGACCCCTCTAGTGGTAACTAAGGATCTATATAGAGGAATTAGGACCTCCTTCTTCCGGCTGGTGACCCCTCTAGTGGTAACTAAGGATCTATATTGGGGAATCGGGACCTCATTTGATCCCTCTTGTGATGCACCCCAGAATTCTATTTACATTTCCCCACTGTACATCAGAATATGTAGGGTTTGGTCCACTGTTAATTCTTGTAATTTTTCTTCTTCTCAGGTCTACTTAAATTGGAAGGAACCGGTATTCCACCAGGTACATTGGCTGCATGTCTTGTAATCTTTAAGTTGTTTTTGTGTTGCTACATTCATGGATCAGAAGATTTCTCAAACTTCAGTTTAATAACCAAAACTTGGATATTGTTTTAGAAATGTGCAGGAACCATTACATGCGTTCTTGCCCATGTAAGAACTGCTTTTCTGTACATGGTAGACAATGGGAATACAAAATAAAATCTGTGCTTGGTGTCCAAAACTATGAAATCACGGATCAAAAAATAAAGAATTACTCAAATCTACCCAATAAGAACAGCAGCACTCATTGATATAAGGATACATATATCATGCACTTAAAAAAATAATAGCCCTGGTTCACAGCGGTGCGGCTTTGAAATCGCGCCACTTCAGCGTGACTTCAAAAACGCAATTTGCACTATCGATTTCATTGCAGCTTGCAACTTCATTTAACAAACATCTATGCAAATCGTAATGAAATCCATAAAAAATAGTGCAGGAATATTTTTCGACGTGAGTCTCAGTGATATGAACGGTTCAATTGCCGGCAATTGGGTGCAACTTGTCATGCGCTTTGGAACTGTCAAATCGCATGACAAGTCGCACCGGTGTGAACTGGGGCTTAAATGAATTTTCACAATCTATAGTGCTAAAGGCACAAATATCCATAAACACAAAATTGTGTGTGTGTGTGTGTGTGTAAGGAGTGCTCAAACACAATGTGACTAAATTAGGTCCGTTAAAGCCAGTATAATCCTCAGTGTAAGGTGTTTCTTCCTTCACCACATTAAAACAGAACCGCTTACCAGAAACCAAGGCCCCATAATATAAGAGGTCTAAATGCTCTTGATTATAATGGCATTCTAACAGGCAGCAAGGATTTAGCTCCTCTCACACATGGACGCCGATCAGATCGGGCCCAATAATATTGCACCAAAGAGAAAAACTCCATAGTGTAGTAAAGTATGAACTTTTTTTTTTATTAAAAAAAAAAAGTGAGGTGCTCACAAAATATGGCAACTTACCACATAGGATATATGGCAAGTGAGCGTGATGACGTCACCGGATGAGGCTTCGGTCTGGTTGGAAGTACCATTTCTAAAGTTTATGTGAAGCCAAAACCTTTTCCCTTTTTTTGATTGAATGGGGAAGTGTTAAAACTCCTGTCATGTATTCAATTTTTTTTTTTTTTTTTTGCTGTCAATGTCCCTGTTGGGGAGATACCTGCCCCCCCCTCTCTATTTGTCCTGGTGACCATTGTCTCTGACACAGCTATATCCAAAACTAAAAAGCATTTTGGTTTTATACACACTTTAAACTCTGATAACAACATAAAAGGCAACAGGGAATGGGCTTTTCTGCCGTGCAGCCAGGGATGGAGGATTGGGATTTATAGGACTTATAATAACATTTTAATTAGAAAAAAAAATTCCCTGTGTAGAAAATGACTATTTGCCTCTAATGTAAAAAAAATAATAATTTGATGCTAGTCTTGATTTCATCAGACCTTCATTATAATTGAGCTACTTTAGTTCAGGCTGCTGCAGTAAGATGGAACTGTGATCACTTATGAAGGAGCATGCTTGGCCAGAAACTGAGCACTGAGATTGGAAGGACACAGCAGTGCTGGAAAGTGGAAGACATTTAGTACATATGGAATGTTTAATAGCAGCGCAGGGAGCAGAGAGCCCCTGTGATGTGCTAAGCACAGCTGATAGCTGGTGTACAACAATGGGCCCGCTCTCCAGCTGAGCGGCTGACCTTTTCTACATACGCTTGCTCTGTTCCTGATGAAGCTGCATCTGAAGGGTGGAGGATTCTGGGAAATCTCTCTTGACTCATTACTTGTCCACATCTGGTTCCCATTGCAAGAGCTGACAGGATCCCTCTCCACAGCTTTGATGGCAATCTTCTGGAAAAAAAAAAATTCCTCAACTGTTATAGCTTCTTCAAAATGTAACCCTTTAGCACTAACCATGTGAAAATATAGAAAACAAAATATGAACACTTCTCTTCATTCTAAGCCATGTCATTGGTCTGCAGTGAAGGGATAGGCTGCATTCTCAGTGAGGTCACTGGTCTCTAGTGAAGGGATAGATTACATTCTCTGTGATGTCACTGGTTTGCAGTGAATGGATAGGCTGCATTCTCTGTGATGTCACTGGTCTCTAGTGAATGGATAGGCTGCATTCTCTCTGATGCCACTGGTCTCTAGTGAAGGGATAGACTGCATTCTCAGTGATGTCACTGGTCTCTAGTGAATGGATAGGCTGCATTCTCTCTGATGCCACTGGTCTCTAGTGAAGGGATAGACTGCATTCTCAGTGATGTCACTGGTCTCTAGTGAAGGGATAGGCTGCATTCTCAGTGATGTCACTGGTCTCCAATGAATGGATAGGCTGCATTCTCAGTGATGTCACTGGTCTCTAGTGAAGGGATAGGCTGCATTCTCAGTGATGTCACTGGTCTCCAATGAATGGATAGGCTGCATTCTCAGTGATGTCACTGGTCTCTAGTGAAGGGATAGACTACATTCTCAGTGATGTCACTGGTCTGCAGTGAATGGATGGACTGCATTCTCATTGAGGTCACTGGTCTCTAGTGAAGGGAAGGGATAGGCTGCCTTCTCTGTGATGTCACTGGTCTCTAGTGAAGGGATAGACTACATTCTCTGTGATGTCACTGGTCTCTAGTGAATGGATAGGCTGCATTCTCTCTGATGCCACTGGTCTCTAGTGAAGGGATAGACTACATTCTCTGTGATGTCACTGCTTTGCAGTGAATGGATATGCTGCATTCTCAGTGATGTCACTGGTCTCTAGTGAATGGATAGGCTACATTCTCAGTGATGTCACTGGTCTCTAGAGAATGGATAAGCTACAGTGCCCAGCATAACTTCTATTACTTTAGGAGCCTCTGCTAACTGTCTGTCTTTCCCCACTCCTAGGTCATGTACGGCTTTTTGGTGGCTTTGCTGGTCCTCCGATCTGTGTATATAGTTACCTGGTACGTCTTCAAGATTCTAAAAGAAAGAAAAATGTCAATCTTTAGTTATATTGGGCCAATTAGTGTAGTCATATGATGGGGCCTTTTTTAAAAGATTTTTTTCAGTTGCAGGACATTTGATCACTTTGACAGATTCCTGGATACAGAGGGAAATGGTTCCTGTAAAGAATCTTTTTTCATTTAGAGTTCTTGGTGCAATACCTGACTTTACCTCCAGGTGGTGCAGGTGAAATCTGTCATTTTTAGAGTATGGTCCTTATAAAAAAAAAAATACGAAAAGTAAGGGTGGGACTGGACGCCTGCACTTCTACATAGAATTGGGGCTTTGCTTTTGTTTTGTTTTTTTTCTGTTTATAAATCTTTTGGAGCTTAAAGCTGAAATGTTATTTATTTTATTTATTTTTACAGCTCACCTCTAACAAAGGGTGTTCTATGGCCTGCTGGCTGCTGCTTACTGTAAGGCTGCTTTCACACTGCTCAGTTGCAAAAACACAGTAAAATGCATATGCGCATAGTCTTTTCCTGGTTGCCTGACATCAGCATGCCCCTGTGAAACATTGACATGTGACTAAAAAACACACCAAAAACAGTTTAAGTGCTTTCAATGGGAAGGTGCGTTTTTTTTTTTTTTAAACACGCACCAAAAATGCAGCATGCAGCACTTTTAAAAATGCCCCAAGCCCCACCCCCCTTTTTACTCACCTGAGCCCGTTCGTTCCCACGGCAGAGACGCACTCTAGCTCTCTGCCCCGGGGTTCTCGGCTCTTGATTGGATAGATTGATGGCTCCCGCTGCTGTCAATCAAATCCAATGACGCAGGCGCCGTGGGGCGGGGCCGAGTCAGGCATTCTGTATCTATAGACGCAAATGCTGGACTCGGGAGCGCGCCCGCAAGGTAACCCCCAGGGAGAGCGCTTCTCCTAGGGGGTTTATAGATGTAAGGAGGGGCCGCAAGCGCCGCCAAGGGCCCCCCCAGAAGACGATGATCGGGGCCACACTGTGCAAAACGAACTGCACAGTGGAGGTAAGTATGACATGTTTGTTATTTAAAAGAAAAAAAAGAGTCTTTACAAACCCTTTAATTGGAGGATTTTTACAGTAAGCAGCCACCAGCAAGGACATAGGACACCTTTCATTAGAGGTAAGATATGTGACTGAAGCTGTACACATTTTTATTTTTTTTACCTGACCAGGCTATTTTTTTGCGATAGGGCACTGCGTTACTTTAACTGACAATTGCGCGGTCGTGCGACGCTGTACACAAATAAAATTTATGTCCCCTTTTTTCCCGAAAATAGAACTTTCTTTTGGTGGTATTTGATCACCTTCTGCGGTTTTTATTTTTTGCTCTATAAACAAAAAACTTTTGGAAAAAAAAAATATATTTTTACTTTCTGCTATAAAACGCATCCAATAAAAAAAAATGTAAAAAAATGTATTCATAAATTTAGGCCAATATGTATTCTGCTACATATTTTTGGTAAAACAAAAAAAAAAAAAGTGTATTGATTTGTGCAAAAGTTATAGCGTCTACAAACTGTTTTTTTTTGTGTGTGTGCGCGTGTAAAGGCAGGTGTCTCAATACTTTTGGTAATATAGTGTATCTGCTGTAGCTGGTGCAAAATTACATTTTTAGGTAACAGCTATTGGTCAAATTATTATTATTATTTTTTTTTCTGGGAGTAACTTTTATAGCTTTATTCCATTTTTAGTACTTCTAAGCAGAGAAGGTGACATGGGGCAGACTTGATTGCGCCAAATACAAGGCTCCCAACAACGATAACAAATGGTTATTTGTTATTGTAATGTACTCCCAGCCTATATCTCTTTATAGCTTAACCACTTAAGCACCGCCTCACGCCGATACACAACGGCAGAATGGCACGGCTGGGCACATCAACGTACAGATACGTTGCCATTTAAGAGCCCAGCCGTGGGTCGCGCGCCACCGGCGGCGGCGTGCTTGCGACCCGGTACTCCGCTTCGTGCCCGCGGACCCGATCGCCGCCGTTGTCCCGCGATCGGGTCACAGAGCTGAAGAACGGGGAGAGGTGAGTGTAAACAAACCTTACTCTTTCGTCCATGGACCGACACAGCTTCTCTATTGACAAAGTGGGTATTATCCGTTAATTAGGAGTGACTAGGCAGAAAAACTTGTAAAAAGTGTTGCATCACACCTTCTACAGTACCGCCCAGGGGGCGGACCCTCTGGGTATACCCTCTCAGTCTGCATCTTCGCAGATCAGTTTTTTTCTGTCTAGCAAGGAGTAGGACATGGCTCCCTTCGGGCCCATTGGTCCGGGGAAAAAAAGATATATATATATATATATATATATATATATATATATATTTTTTGCTACATTTGTTGTTTCCTGCGATCTTCGATCAACTGCCGACTGGGTGACAGGCTGGATCCTCGATCCTTGTAGTCTCCCCAGTTTCGGCCATCGAGCGTGTGCCGACCCTAGCTACGCGCTGGGTTTTCCACGACATGCCCGTCGCTCCACGGGTGGCCGGTGAGCTTACGCTCCAGGGCCTGCATCGGACCGCTCAGCTTCGGCTGACCTTACGGCCGAGTCACAGCAGCCTGTCTGGTGAGCGTCATGCTCCAGGGCATACATATGATCGTCCCTTCTGGGTCCAATCACAGCATGCCTGGCCAACAGTCACCTTCCGTGCGCGGACGATGATCTGTTTGGAATGTCTTCCAGCAGAATACATGCAGGATAGGTAAGTAAAACTCCCCTGCCTCGGCTGGGTGATTTAGCTGGACATTCCTGGAGAGATCAAGTAAGTGGTTGTGGCCCCTTTCTTCCCTCTCTCCCTGCCTTTCCCTCCTCCCTGGGCTTCTAGCTAAAGGTTGCTGGGTGCTGGGGGTCACCTAGGGGGTCCCACTGGAGCGGGGCTGGCTGTAACTAACATTTAAAAGAAATGTAATTTTTTCTTACCTGTGTTTGTGTCCTTCCTCCTCCATGCTGTCGGTGGCCATTTTGAGGTGGTCCATGCCAAGTTTGGCCTCTTGTGACTGCCCGGCGGCCATCTTCCTGTGGTTCGGCCACACCCACTGGCCCCTATCAGCTGATCGGCGGCCATGTTTGTCCACCCTGTATGCAGATATTGCCGTTCGGCGGCCATCTTTTTGTGGGCTATGGCTGCTTGACCTCTATCTTCTGTCGGCGGCCATTTTCTTAGAGCCCACATTATCTTCCATACAGACGTTTTTGGCAACCATTTTGCGAGAGCCTCCGGCCTCTAGGGTGCATTACACTGGCGCGAAAATTCACACAGGAAGTGCTGATAAAAGAAGCAGACTGACACAGCAGCAGGGGGACAGCATCACAGGCGCAGCATAGCAGTACCTATCCAGGGTGGTGAGTCCTCTGGGTGACCCAGCCTCTCTGCAGCACAGGAGGGTGGCCTATTGATATCTTGCCTGGAGCCCTGTGGGTGTCAGCGTGTGGTCAGCATGGCATCTGAGCCAGATGTCTTCTCCCCTGAAACACCAGATTTAGCAGCTGGTATCCCTGAGGTGTCTATGGACGCTATGTCGGCAATCCTAGAGGCGTTTGCTGCCAGGGTGGAAGCAGCACACGGGAATACAGGGGGTAATAAACGCCCCGTCCCCTGCAATCTTCTGGGGATATTTCTGATGCAGAACCAGGTCCAGCTACGGCTCATGGCCCAGATTCTGATGCATCAGAGACTGCAGAACGTGACCGAGCGGACAGTGAGGAGGACTCAAAGTCCAGGTCAGTACGCGAGACGGCTTTGGTATCTGACCTTATTACTGCAGTGCGGGATACGCTAAAGTTGGAAAAGACTGCAGAAGTAGCAGATACTCCAGTCCCCTTTGGGTTTCGTAAACCTGCCCGCACTGCTAAGGTGTTCACTTGTGTGTCTTATTTTGACAAACTCTTATACAAGGAATGGGAGAACCCACTGAGGGTCTTTACAGCCCCAAAGAGGTTTGCAGTACGGTACCCCTTTGAGGAGAGTTTTCTGAAGATATGGACCTCTCCCCCTAAAGTGGACCCTTCAGTGTCCAGACTTAATAGAGCCACCACTATTCCAGTAGAAGGGGCTCCTGTTTTCAAGGACCCTGTGGATAAGAAGGCTGAAGCGCTCGCTCGCTACCTATACTCAGTGGTAGGCTCGGCAGTACGCCCGGCATTGGCGGGGGCCCTAGTGTCTCAGACACTTACTGAATGGGCAAAATTGCTACTCCAGGGGTTAAAGGAGCGAGATGCTCCTCCTAATGAGATAACTTTGGCCGACCAGTTGGTCCAGGGCCTTAAGTTTGTCTGCGAGTCAGACATGGATACTATTCCCCTGCTGTCAAGAGCTTCGGTTTATGCAGTAGCAATACGCCGCCTGATCTGGCTAAAGGGCTGGTCTGCGGACCAGACTTCCAAGAAAGCCCTGTTGGATCTGCCTTTTAAGGGCGACAGACTTTTTTTGGGGCTTCTCTGGATGACATCATCAAGGATGCCACAGGAGGTAAAAGCACTTTGCTTCCCCAAACTAGCAAGGGTAAGGTACCACGCCAAGGGCCCTCCTTTACTGCACGTAAGCGTTTTTTTCGCCCCCTTAAGGCGACAGGGAAAAGACCCCAGGCCGATAAAGCACCTGCCCAAGGACAGAAGCGTCCTTGGTCCCGCAGACCCAACAAGCCTGCGGACAAATCTGCGTCCACATGAAGGTCCGCCCCCACCCAGCTCTCGGGTGGGGGGACGTTTTCGCAAATTCGCGACTCAGTGGACTGCTCTAGTCTCCGACAGGTGGGTTTGCGAAGTAATCTCCTCAGGCTACAAGATAGAATTTCTCTCTTGTCCACCAGACAGATTCATCACCTCCAATCTCCAGCTACTACCGACCCGTCGGGAGGCCCTGTATGGGGCGGTCCAGGGTCTACTGGAACGCGGGGTAGTTATTCCAGTTCCAGAACAGGAACGGGGTCAGGGTTTTTACTCAAATCTGTTCATTGTGCCGAAGAAGGAGGGGGTTCGTCCAATCTTGGATCTCAGAGCCCTCAATTGCTTTGTGAAGGTACAAAGATTTCGGATGGAGTCGGTTCGATCTGTAGTCACGGCTCTCCATCCGGGGGACTTTCTGGCCTCCTTGGACATCAAGGGCGCATACCTGCATGTCCCCATATACTCCAGACACCAGAGGTTTCTGCGATTTGCTATCGGGAAGAACCACTACCAGTTTATGGCCCTCCCGTTTGGCCTTGCCTCAGCACCCAGAACGTTCACCAAGGTGCTCGCTCCGATTCTGGCACTTCTAAGACAGCGGGGTATCGCTATCACAGGTTACTTGGACGACCTTCTGCTGAAGGCCCCTTCAAGCTCAGAATTAGAGGTAAGCGTGTCCATTACCTGTCAGACTCTTCGAGACTGTGGTTGGATACTAAACACGCAAAAGTCAGTATTGGTGCCGACTCAACGCCTAGTGTACCTGGGGTTGATTCTGGATTCCTCAGAGGCAAAGGTGTTCCTCCCTGTGGAGAAGTTGCAGACCCTCCGGGCTGCAGTACGGCAGCTGACTTCCAGGAATTGGTCGTCACTCCGTTTTTGCATGCGAGTGTTGGGCCTCATGGTAGCCTCCTTCGAGGCGGTCCCATATGCTCAATACCACACTCGAGTGTTACAGAAGGAAGTTCTGTCCAGATGGAACAGATGCCCTTCATCTCTGGATTATCAAATCCGAGTGAGCCACCTATCAGAAGATCCCTGGTATGGTGGCTGACAGCACCGGCTCTAATGGCCGGGAAGTCATTTCTTCCGGTTTACTGGATAGTGATCACGACGGACGCCAGTCTTACAGGTTGGTGGGGGGGGAGTCTGGGGTGTCCAGTCGGCGCAAGGTCGCTGGACCCCAGAGGAAGCCCTCCTGCCGATCAATGTCCTGGAGATCCGGGCGATCAAGCTGTGCCTCTTCAAGTGGTCTCAGAGGCTGCAAGGGCGTCCAGTCAGGATCCAGTCAGACAACGCCACAGCAGTGGCATATGTCAATCATCAGGGAGGAACAAGAAGCTCAGCTGCAGCATCGGAGATCGCTCGCATCCTGAAGTGGGCAGAGAGGAGCGTACCGGCACTGTCGGCCGTGTACATTCCGGGTGTGGAAAACTGGCAGGCGGACTACCTGAGCCGCCAGATGCTGGACCAGGGAGAATGGTCCTTACACCCGGAGGTGTTCCAACTCCTCTGCCAAAGATGGGGCACGCCAGACGTAGATCTTCTGGCTTCCCGACTCAATCGGAAGGTATTGAGATTTGTGGCCCGGTCAAGAGACCCATGGGCAGACGCAACGGACGCGTTGGTGGCATCGTGGGGTCAGTATCGGCTAATCTATGTCTTCCCTCCCTTAAGGCTTCTTCCTCTTCTGCTCCGCAGAGTGGAGGCAGAGGGAATTCCAATGATCCTAATCGCTCCAGATTGGCCTCAGCGTCCTTGGTACGCCGATCTAGTACGTCTGGTAGCAGACGTCCCCTGGCGCCTACCACTACGGAAGGACCTGCTATCGCAAGGTCCCATATTCCATCCTGCTTTACATTGGCTTTAACGGCATGGCTGTTGAGAACCAGGTACTGAGAGACCGGGGCCTGTCAGACTCAGTAATCTCTACTATGAGAAGTGCTCGAAAACCGTCCTCTAGGAAGGTCTATCACCGCACTTGGAGGGCCTACATCTCCATGTGTGAGGAAATGAAATGGCATCTGCGTACCTATTTGGTTTCCAGAATCCTGCTGTTTTTACAGCATGGGGTGGACCAAAGGCTTGCCCTAAGTACGATTAAGGGACAGATATCTGCCCTGGCTGTCTTTTTTCAGCGACCCCTGGCGACTCACTCTCTCGTGAGTACATTTGTGCAGGGGGTCCGACATGTGGCCCCTCCGGTCCGTCCCCCGTTACCTCCGTGGGACTTGAACCTGGTCCTCTCGGTGCTCCAGACGGCACCGTTTGAGAATATTAGAGATATTCCCCTGTTGACACTTTCTCAGAAAGTGGTCTTTTTGGTGGCTGTTACGTCAGTTAGACGAGTCTCTGAGCTGGCAGCCTTGTCCTGCAAGGCTCCCTATTTGATTTTCCACAAGGATAAGGTGGTGCTGCAGCCGCAGCCTTCCTTTCTTCCGAAAGTCGTTTCGGCTTTTCATCTCAACAAAGACATTGTACTTCCATCCTTGTGTCCTCAGCCGTCGAATCCTAAGGAGTCGGCGTTGCATTCCTTGGACGTTGTCCGAGCTTTGAGAGTATACCTATCTGCTACTTCCCTGTTCCGGAAGTCAGACTCACTGTTTGTTTCGGTGGCTGGTCCCAAGAAGGGCCAAGCAGTCTCATCGGCCACCATCTCTAGGTGGATCCGACAGATAGTAATCCAGGCTTACGCCTTAAAGGGTCAGGCGCCCCCCTTTCCTGTCACGGCGCATTCGACCAGGGCAATAGGTGCCTCTTGGGCTTTCCGACATCAAGCGTCTGTTTCCCAATTATGTAAAGCGGCGACTTGGTCGTCCGCTCACACTTTAACAAAATTCTACAAGGTTGATGTAGGTGCATCTTCGGATGCCTCTTTCGGCCGCAAGGTTTTGCAAGCGGCTGTTTAGAGTTGCAACTCCTCCGTTGGAGGAGTGCTGTTTTTGTGTTTTGGGGTGAAGTTTGTTTTTATGCTGTTACCACCCCTCGTTTTTTTCTCTGACACTGCTTTGGGACGTCCCACTTTGTCAATAGAGAAGCTGTGTCGGTCCTTGGACGAAAGAGTAAATAGGATTTCTTTCTCGTACATCACGGGACACAGAGCGACATAGTCATTACTAATGGGTTATATAGATACCTTCAGGTGCTGGCACTGGCAACTTCCAAAACCGGAAGTACCCTCCCCTATATAAGCCCCTCCCATCCGGGAGCACCTCAGTTTTTTGCCAGTGTCTAAGGTGTTGGCCAAGAAGAAACATGTGTTTTTCACTGAGCTTGCGTACAGGTTCTTTTAGGCCTCAGTAAGCTATTCCGGATCCGACCAAAAAAGCTTCATAGCTAAACGGTCTGTACCCGGGCCTTGCAGAGAAGAGCAAGGTTTTGCCTGTAATGCTTCTCTTAGGAGAGCTGGACCCTGGGATCCAGAGCTCTGGTCATACCCATGACCAAGATGTTTTCTGTGCAGGGTGCTATACAGGTCCAGGGGAGTGGAATCCTTGGGAACCCGGTCCCTGAAGGTTTGATTACAATGCCTGCCGTGATAGGTGAAGTTTGGGCTTCTGTGGCCAAACAGAGTCCTGCGGCGGGGAAAAGGTAAGTGGGGGCCCCCAGGAACTTGGTTCTATTGAGGGGACCCCCAAGCCTAATATGTCTTTCTGCCTGTTACCTAACGGTATTCCCGCTAAATATTATGCATGCCTGTAACTACTAAAAAATGTAATAAGTTTAATAGTGGTCAAGAAAAATATATATATATATATATATATATATATATATATATATATATATATATATACTGCGGTACCTGTGTTAATCCACTAGAGGCCGCTGTGGAACGTTTCTTGTCATGTGGACTAGTTTCTTTTTATCAGAGCAAGTCCAGGCAGATGGTGAGTTCTCTTGTGGGAAACTGCTTCCTCTGCCATGTTGCAATGCTCGTCCATCCCCCGGCCTGCGGCAAAAGGGGCCCTGGCTCTTGTCCCTAGTTTCCCTTTTCAAAATTAGCGCCGAAGGCGCACGTGGCCGCGCGCGTGCACGCGCCTCTATATATAGAGGTGAGCCGGGAAAGGGGGCGGAGCTTGGGGGATGACGCTCTGTGCGCGCCGCAGCGCTTCTGCGCATGTGCGGGCGTCCCAGCATGTTAAAAACCACAATTATGTGTTGTGAGCTGGCTCTTGAGTGCAGAGACAGAGCTGGCAACTTTTAAAAAAGGCATACAGCAAGCGGTTGATGCAGGCATACCCATAGAAAGGCACATTAGTAGACACCAACTGTTTTTATAGCAGCATTTGTGCTAGACTATTGTCAGTAAGTGGTGTATTTCGGCTGGAATACCTCAGCTTTGGGCTTAGGAATAATGCCGTCTAAAAACTCCGGGACTAAAAATCCCAGGAAGCATAGGGGGTCTCCATCGGGCTCTGAGGATCTTGGGCATGCTTCGGCTGCACCAGTCTCCCCTGAAGAATCAGAGGTTAGTGACCGTAGAGCACCCTCAGGAGTACCTGGTACTGTGGCTGTCCTCAGTTCACCTGCTCCTGTGTATGTAACAGAGGAGGTTTTTTCCTCAGCTCTGGGAGGGCTGGAAGAGAGATTGTCAGCATTGATCGCTGCTTCCCTGTCACAGGGAAAAAGCGCTCGATCTCCGTCTCCTCCCTCAGAGTGCCTGTTAGCGGAGCAACAGTCCCATACAGGGATCGACCTACCTGAAGGGGATCAGGATGAGGTCGATTCTGTTGTAGAGGAATCAACAGTGGAAGAGCCATTCTCAGCATCACATGCTGAAAGATTAT
Organism: Rana muscosa; assembly: GCA_029206835.1. Classification (NCBI taxonomy): domain Eukaryota; kingdom Metazoa; phylum Chordata; class Amphibia; order Anura; family Ranidae; genus Rana; species Rana muscosa. The sequence goes on from CM055117.1 coordinate 1,065,868,297, forward strand.
GGGTTCAGTCCCTGACTAACATGGTCCGTTCAGCATTTAAAATGCCCCTTGCGGAGCCATCATCCACTTCTGTCTCCTCGTTGGGGTCACTAAAAGCTCCCCAGACTGTTTGTTCCTTTCCGATCCATCCTTTACTGGAAGGGCTCATTTACCAGGATTGGGAGCATCCTGATAAAATATTTACTCCTCCCAAGAGATTTCAAGTGGTCTATCCCATGGAGGATAAGTTCATCAAAAAATGGAGGGTCCCTACAGTGGACGCAGCCATCTCTTGTGTGAATAAATCACTGACATGTCCAGTGGATAATGTCCAAATGTTCAAGGACCCAATAGATAAAAAATTAGAGTCCTTATTAAAATCTGCTTTTGCTACAGCAGGATTGGTGACACAACCAGCAGTGGCAGCTATTGGGGTCTGCCAAGCAGTGAAGGATCAGTTGAAACAGGTCTTAAGGGACTTGCCAGATCAGCAGGCTCTGGCCCTAGCTGATCTACCTAGAGCCTTATGCTTTGCGGTGGACGCTATAAAGGATTCAATCCATTAGGCCTCCCGCCTTACGCTGTCTGTAGTACATATTCGCAGGCTTTTATGGCTCAGAAACTGGTCTACTGAAGCTCCCTGTAAAAAGTTGCTGGTCAGCTTCCCATTTCATGGTGAACGCTTATTCGGGGAAGACCTGGACAAATATATCCAGAGAATTTCCAGCGGTAAAAGTACACTTTTGCCGGTTAAAAACAGAGTTAGAGGTCCCTCTTTTAAGAGGCCTGCTTCTCCAGTCCCTAGGACATCGGCTGTGAAACAGTTCCGACGGCCTCCTCGGTCAAATCCCGGAGGTAAAAATCAGGGACAATTGCAGGGTAACAAGAAGCCCTGGAGCAGGAGAGGTACAAAACCTCCCCCAAAGTCAAATGCATGAAGGGTTGCCCCCACTCAATCGGGTGGGGGGAAGACTTCAGTTGTTCACAGAGACCTGGCGGGACACGATCAGAGACAGATGGGTGCTCTCCGCAGTAAATCTGGGATACAAATTGGAGTTAAAAGACTCCCCTCCTTCCCACTTTATAAGGTCAAACGTGCCAAGGGATCCCCAGAAGAGAGGATCCCTCCTGTTGGCACTAGAACAATTATTGCTCCAAGCAGTAATTATAGAGGTTCCCCTGGAAGAATGGGGGTTCGGGTTTTACTCAAACCTCTTTACAGTCCCGAAGCCAAACGGGGACGTGAGGCCCATATTAAATCTAAAAGGGCTAAACAAATTCCTACATATCAGGACTTTCCGGATGGAGTCGATCCGATCGGTGGCCACTGCCCTACAAGGGGAGGAATGGTTAGCCTCGATCGACATCAAAGATGCTTATTTGCACATTCCCATCTTTCCAGCCCACCAAAAATTTCTACGCTTTGCGGTAGAAGGGCGCCATTTTCAGTTCAGAGCCTTACCCTTCGGTCTGGCCACAGCACCACGAGTGTTCACAAAAATTCTGGCCCCATTATTGGCCAATCTAAGAACACGAGGTGTAACGATAATGGCATATCTAGACGACTTGTTGCTGATAGACCACTCAGTGGAAAAACTAGAAGTGGTTGTTCACGAGACAATCAAGTATCTGGAATCTCACGGTTGGCTTATCAACCGAGACAAGTCAGCCCTAAAACCAGTCAAAAGTCTGGAATACTTGGGGCTAAGGCTGGATTCAGACCAGAGAAAAATTTTCTTGCCTCAAGAAAAGGGGTCGTCTTTGAGAGATTTGATCCACTTAGTGGGTACAAAAAGACAGCCATCCATACGCCTGTGCATGAGGCTGCTGGGAAAAATGGTGGCATCATTCGAAGCAGTACCCTACGGTCAATTCCATTCAAGGAATTTGCAAAGGGCCATACTGTCAGCCTGGAACAAAAAAGTTCAGGCCCTAGACTTACCAATGTCCTTGTCCCCTTCCGTTCGCAAGAGCCTCCGGTGGTGGTTGGTTCCCCAGAATCTGGAAAGAGGGAAATCCTTCAGTCCGATTTCTTGGAAGGTGGTCACTACAGATGCCAGCCTTATAGGCTGGGGAGCAGTACTGGAGCAATGGTCTCTCCAGGGCAGATGGTCGGATGCGGAAAAGGCCCTGCCCATCAATCTCTTAGAGATACGAGCAGCCCGGTATGCCCTAGTAGCATGGACATCCAAACTCCAAGGGTCCCCTGTCAGAATTCAATCAGACAATGCCACAGCAGTGGCATATATCAATCATCAGGGGGGCACCAGGAGTCGTGCAGCCCAGAGGGAAGTAAATTACATCCTGAAATGGGCAGAAAGATATGTCCCAGCCATATCTGCGGTATTCATTCCAGGAGTGGAGAATTGGAAGGCGGACTTTCTAAGTCGCCAACAATTATGCCCAGGGGAATGGTCCCTTCATCCCGAGGTTTTCCGGACAATATGTCAGCGGTGGGGAACACCGGATGTAGATCTGCTAGCATCCAGATTCAACGCAAAAGTGGACAGGTTTGTCTCTTGGACAAGGGATCCCCTAGCTTGCGGCTCGGATGCCCTAGTGTTCCCTTGGGATCAGTTCAAGCTGATATATGCGTTCCCACCGCCACAATTGTTACCTCGATTACTCCGCAGAATCAGGGTAGAAAAGAAACCAGTGATTCTGGTGGCCCCGAAGGGCATGGTACGCGGAGATTGTAAAAATGTCTGTGGGGAGTCCTTGGACCCTCCCACATCGTCCGGACCTGCTTTCGCAAGGACCGATATACCACCCTTCCTTACCAGCCCTAGGTTTGACGGCCTGGCTATTGAAGCCCACATTCTAAAAAAGAGAGGGCTCTCTAATTCTGTGGTATCTACCATGATCAATGCCAGGAAGCCGGTATCCAGGCAGATCTACTATAGAATCTGGAAGGCGTACATCGCCTGGTGTGAGGCCAAGAAATGGCATCCACGTAAATACGTAATAGGTAGGATTCTGGACTTCCTACAATGGGCTGTAGATAGGAAGCTTGCCTTGAGTACTATCAAGGGTCAGATTTCGGCCTTGTCAATATTCTTTCAAAGGCCCTTGGCTTCGCATTCACTAGTCAAAGCCTTTATACAAGGAGTGATGCGTATTAGTCCTCCGGTTAATATTCCCATATGTCCATGGGATCTAAACTTGGTTCTGTCGGTTCTACAGAAACAACCATTTGAACCATTACAGCATATTTCTTTGGTTCTTCTCACCAGGAAATTGATTTTTCTAGTAGCCATTTGTTCGGCTAAAAGAGTGTCGGAATTAGCAGCTATGTCCTGTAAGGAGCCATATCTGGTTATCCATAAGGACAGAGTAGTGTTACGTCCTCATCCAGCCTTTCTTCCTAAGGTGGTATCGAGGTTTCATTTGAACCAAGATGTGGTTCTTCCTTCTTTTTTTCCCAAACCTACTTCGGTAGAGGAAAAGTTATTACATTCTTTGGATGTAGTAAGAGCAGTTAAAGCTTATTTAAAAGCCACTGCTCAGATTCGCAGAACGGATACTTTGTTTATTCTGCCGGAAGGCCCCAGAAAGGGTCAGGCAGCAACAAAATCTACTTTAGCCAAGTGGATTCGACAGGTCATAATGCAAGCCTATGGCTTGAGAAGGGGACCGCCTCCGTTCAAAGTTAGAGCGCACTCCACGAGAGCAGTTGGAACTTCATGGGCAGTGCATCACCAGGCCTCCCTGGCTCAAATCTGTAAGGCCGCAACATGGTCTTCAGTACACACGTTTACTAGGTTCTATCAGGTGGACGTTTAGAAGTCAGGAGGATGTCGCCTTTGGGCGCAGTGTGTTGCAGGCCGCAAAAGATCCTCATGTCTGATAGCGCTCAGCTTATGTATGGTTTATCCCCCCCCCCTCGTTGGGCATTGCTTTAGGACATCCCATTAGTAATGACTATGTCGCTCTGTGTCCCGTGATGTACGAGAAAGAAAATAGGATTTTTATAACCGCTTACCTGTAAAATCCTTTTCTTGGAGTACATCACGGGACACAGAGCTCCCGCCCCTCTTTAGGGACACTTATTGCTTTGCTACAAAACTGAGGTGCTCCCGGATGGGAGGGGCTTATATAGGGGAGGGTACTTCCGGTTTTGGAAGTTGCCAGTGCCAGCACCTGAAGGTATCTATATAACCCATTAGTAATGACTATGTCGCTCTGTGTCCCGTGATGTACTCCAAGAAAAGGATTTTACAGGTAAGCTGTTATAAAAATCCTATTTTTTTACTCACCGTAAAATCCTTTTTCTCTGAGTCCTTTACCGACACAGCACCCACCCCTCCTTTTAAGTTTGTACTGCTTTTTGACGAACTGATCTGCGAAGATGCAGACTGAGAGGGTATACCCAGAGGGTCCGCCCCCTGGGCGGTACTGTAGAAGGTGTGATGCAACACTTTTTACAAGTTTTTCTGCCTAGTCACTCCTAATTAACGGATAATACCCACTTTGTCAATAGAGAAGCTGTGTCGGTCCATGGACTCAGAGAAAAGGATTTTACGGTGAGTAAAAAATCCTATTTTCCCCGTTCTTCTCCGTGGCATGTCAGTGATCGTCTGTTCCCAGTCATCGGAACAGACGATCAGTGACGTGTAACGTGTAGCCACGCCCGCCTACAGTAAGAATCACTTCTTGGGGTACACTTAACCCCTACAGCGCCACCTAGTGGTTAACCCCTTCACTGCCAGTGTCATTTTCACAGTAACCAGTGCATTTTTATAGTACTGATCGTTGTGAAAATGACAATGGTCCCAAAAATGTGTCAAAAGTGTCCGATGTGTCCGCCATAATGTCGCAGTCAAGAAAAAATCACTGATCGCCGCCATTACTAGTAAAAAAAAAATAAATAAATAAAAATGCCATAAAACTACCCCCTATTTTGTAAATGCTATAACTTTTGCGCAAACCAATCAATAAACGGCGATTGCGATTTTTATTTTTATTTTATTTTTTTACAAAAAATATGTAGAAGAATACGTATCGGCCTAAACTGAGGGAAAAAAGATGATTTTTTTTTTTTAAATATATTCTTGGGGGATATTTTTATTATAGCAAAAAGTAAAAAATATTGCATTTTTTTTCAAAATTGACGCTATATTTTTGTTTATAGCGCAAAAAATAAAAACCGCAGAGGTGATCCAATACCACCAAAAGAAAGCTCTATTTGTGGGAAAAAAAGACGCCAATTTTGTTTGGGAGCCACGTCGCACGACCGCACAATTGTCAGTTAAAGCGACCCAGTGCCGAATCGCAAAAAGGGGCCTGGTCCTTTAGCTGCATATTGGTCCGGAGCTTAAGTGGTTAAAGGGTTACTAAACCCTTGTGTTGTTGTGTTTTTTTTTTTTTTTTTTTTTTTTTTTTAAATAAGCAGGACTCGGGCACGTCGTTGGATTTGATTGACGGCAGCGGGAGCCAATGGCTGCTGCAGCATGAGAGGAGAGTTTTCACCTTCATGCATAGAATGCACGAAGGTGAAACCCACGAGGGTTTACAACCCCTTTAAGGTTTATGATCACGGTACAGATCAGTATAGTACTCGTGGCACTTCTGTTTGGAAATGATTGGTCATAAGCTGCCTTTCACTTTTTAATAATGCATGCTGATTCTTTCTTTCAGGGTGTATCCCTTTCTCCGGGGTCTGGCTTACACCTCGCTAGGAGTGTTTTTTATTGGATTTGTGCTCTGGAACATTGACAACATCTTCTGTGACACTTGGAGGTAATTTTTTTTTTTTTTTTTTTTTTTTACACTTAAAGAAATTTTAAATTCAAGATCCTACTTTTAATCCCTGTGCAGATGGCAAAAATGTTCCAGCAGTGGCAAGAATCCAGCAGATTGCTGCGGCTGCATTCACAGGTGGATGTGGATAGTTGTGGCCCCTGAGCCTGCGCAATGCAGTGACAGACTGACAGGGATGTCGACAGTCCGCCAGTGTTCAGGTGTAACCTTACACTGAGCGATAACTTGCAGTTAGGGGTAGATGATGATCCATGGAGGCAAAAAGCATGCCTCCAGGTATGAACATCTGTCCCTAACAGCAGGTTATTACTCTAAATGCGATTTATATCCAAACACCAGCGGACAGCTTACACCAGATCAGTGATGTCACTGATCTCTAGTGAATATATAGGCTGCGTTCTTTATGGTGCCATTGGTTTGCACTCAGTGATGTCACTGGTCTCTAGTGAAGGGATAGGCTGCCTTCGCAGTGATGTCACTGTTCTCTCGTGAATGGATAGGCTGCCTTCGCAGTGATGTCACTGTTCTCTCGTGAATGGATAGGCTGCCTTCGCAGGGATGTCACTGTTCTCTCGTGAATGGATAGGCTGCCTTCGCAGTGATGTCACTGGTCCCTAGTGAAGGGATAGGCTGCATTCTCAGTGATGTCACTGGTCTCTAGTGAAGGGATAGGCTGCATTCTCAGTGATGTCACTGGTCTCTAGTGAAGGGATGGGCTGCATTCTCAGTGATGTCACTGGTCTCTAGTGAAGGGATAGGCTGCATTCTCAGCGATGTCACTGGTCTCTAGTGAATGGATAGGCTGCATTCTCAGTGATGTCACTGGTCTCTAGTGAAGGAATAGGCTGCATTCTCAGTGATGTCACTGGTCTCTAGTGAAGGGATAGGCTGCATTCTCAGTGATGTCACTGGTCTCTAGTGAAGGGATAGGCTGCATTTTCAGTGATGTCACTGGTCTCTAGTGAAGGGATAGGCTGCATTCTCAGTGATGTCACTGGTCTCTAGTGAAGGGATAGGCTACATTCTCTCTGATGTCACTGGTCTCTAGTGAAGGGATAGGCTGCATTCTCAGTGATGTCACTGGTCTCTAGTGAAGGGATAGGCTACATTCTCTCTGATGTCACTGGTCTCTAGTGAAGGAATAGGCTGCATTCTCAGTGATGTCACTGGTCTCTAGTGAAGGGATAGGCTGCATTCTCAGTGATGTCACTGGTCTCTAGTGAAGGGATAGGCTGCATTTTCAGTGATGTCACTGGTCTCTAGTGAAGGGATAGGCTGCATTCTCAGTGATGTCACTGGTCTCTAGTGAAGGGATAGGCTACATTCTCTCTGATGTCACTGGTCTCTAGTGAAGGGATAGGCTGCATTCTCAGTGATGTCACTGGTCTCTAGTGAAGGGATAGGCTACATTCTCTCTGATGTCACTGGTCTCTAGTGAAGGGATAGGCTGCATTCTCTGTGATGTCACTGGTCACTAGGAAAAAGAGGAGGGTTTGGGGACTTTAAATGAGGCATATGGCTACAATAATCAAGTAGAAAAGCAGTAATACGTTTTAATTTTGACATATAAATGCATGCAGAATAAACATGAACTAAAAGTATAAGCAGTATCAAAGACATAATGTATACATGTCTGTGCATATGTTCCAACATGATAGATCCATGCATGATATATAAATGAGTAACTGAATACACCCCGGTTACATAGTAGGTGAGGTTGAAAAAAGACACAAGTCCATCAAGTCCTACCTATGTGTGTGATTATATGTCAGTATTACATTGTATATCCCTGTATTTTGTGGCTATTCAGGTGCTTATCTAATAGTTTCTTGAAACCATCGATGCTCCCTGCTCAGACCACTGCCTGTGGAAGGGAATTCCTTGCCGCTCTTACAGTAAAGAACCCTCTAAGTAGTTTAAGGTTATATTTTCTTCTAATTTTAATGAGTGGCCACGTGTCTTGTTAAACTCCCTTCCGCAAAAAAGTTTTATCCCTATTGTTGGGTCACCAGTATGGTATTTGTAAATTGGAATCATATCCCCTCTGAGAGAATAAGTTCAGTGCTCGCAACCTTTCCTCATAACTAATGTCCTCCAGACCCTTTATTAGCTTTGTTGCCCTTCTTTGTACTCTCTCCATTTCCAGTACATCCTTCCTGAGGACTGGTGTCCCGAACTGGACAGCATACGCCAGGTGCGGCTGGACCAGAGTCTTGTAGAGCGGAAGAATTATCGTTTTATCTCTGGAGTTGATCCCCTTTTTAATGCATGCCAATATTCTGTTTGATTTGTTAGCAGCAGCATGCCATTGCTGAGCCTACTAGGACCCCCCGGTTCTTTTCCATCCTAGATTCCACCAGAGGTTGTCCCCCCAGTGAGTAGATTGCATTTGTATTTTTGCCACCCAAATGCATTATTTTAAATTTTTCTACTTTGAACCTCATTTGCCATGTAGTTGCCCACCCCAATAATTTGTTCAGATATTTTTGCAAGGTTTCCACATCCTGCGGAGAAGTTATTCCCCTGCTTAGCTTAGTATCGTCCGCAAATACAGAGTTTGCACTACTTACCCCATCCTCCAGGTCGTTTATGAACAAATTAAACAGGATTGGTCCCAGCACAGAACCCTGGGGAACCCCACTACCCACTGAGGCTGAGCTCTGAGGAAGAGGACTTGTCCTCGAAACACGTCAGTCGGCAGTGACCTTTGTCAATCCCTCTGTGACCGATCTGAGTGGGTTCGTTTCTGGACGCATTGTTGCGACTTTGTGGCTTTTTGAAACGCATGGTTTTAAACGTTTGTTTGTAAGTAGGATTCTTTTATTTCATTTTAATTTATCCAACGATAATGCACGAGGCTGGTGCGCCTTTTTTTTTTTCTTCTTGTTTTCAACCCCACTACCCACCCCTGACCATTCCGAGTACTCCCCATTTATCACCACCCTCTGAACTCGCCCTTGTAGCCAGTTTTCAATCCATGTACTCACCCTATGCCAATGGACCTTATTTTGTACAGTAAACGTTTATGGGGAACTGTGTCAAATGCTTTTGCAAAGTCCAGATACACCTCGTCTACAGGCCTTTCTTTAGATGACAACTCACCTCCTCAAAGAAGGTTAATAGATTGGTTTGGTAAGAACGATTCTTCATGAATCCATGCTGATTACTGCTAATGATACCATTCTTATTACTAAAATCTTGTATATAGTCCCTTATCATTCCCTCCAAGAGCTTACATACTATTGATGTTAGGCTGACTGGTCTGTAATTCCCAGGGATGTATTTTGGGCTCTTTTTAAATATTGGTGCTACATTGGCTTTTCTTCAATCGGCTGGTACCATTCCAGTCAGTAGACTGTCAGTAAAAATTAGGAACGATGGTCTGGTAATTACTTGACTGAGTTCCCTAAGTACCCTCGGGTGCAAGCCATCTGGTCCCGGTGATTTATTAATGTTAAGTTTCCCAAGTCTAATTTTAATTCTGTCCTCTGTTAACCATGGAGGTGCTTCCTGTGATGTGTCATGAGTATAGACACTGCAGTTTTGGTTACTGAAGCCCCCCGATTCCCTCGTGAAGACTGAGAAGAATAAATTCAATACCTTCACCATCTCCCCATCCTTTGTAACCAGATGTCCTTCCTCATTCTTTATGGGGCCAATATGGTCTGTCTTCCCTTTTTTACTGTTTACATACCTAAAGAATTTCTTGGGATTTATTTTGCTCTCCTCCGCTATGTGTCTTTCATGTTCTATGTTAGCCGCCCTAATTGCACCCTTACATTTTTTGTTGCATTCTTTATAAAGTCTGAATGCTGATGATTCCTCAACCTTGTATTTTTTTGAAGGCCTTCTCTTTTGCTTTTATATGCATTTTTACATTGGAGTTAAGCCATCCAGGATTTTTGCTCGCTCTTTTAAATGTATTACCCAATGGGATGCATTGGCTAATGCCCTTATTTAATATGCTCTTAAAGCAAACCCATCTCTCCTCCGTGTTCTTTTGTTCCTAAGATTTTATCCCAATTTATGCCTTCTAGCAAGGTTCGTAGTTTAGGGAAGTTGGCTCTTTTGAAATTTAGTGTCTTTGTATTCCCCTTATGTTTCCTATTTGTGTGATATATACTGAAGCCAATTGACCTGTGATCGCTTTTACCTAAATTGCCCCATATTTCCACATCCGTGATCAGGTCTGTATTGTTGGTAATTAGTAGATCCAGTAACGCTTTATTTCTAGTTGGTGCGTCTACCATAAAATTGTCCTGCAAGACGTTTAGGAACTGGCGAGCCTTAGACAGTTGAACATTGACAGTAAAAAGATGAAGGTAAATAATGATTTCAAAAACTCCAAGTGGATAAACTGGTTGTAGACGTAGATTGTCACACCATTAGAAGGCTCTACGCATTTCGTGGACAACTTCCACTCGTCAGAAGCAAATGCGAGTACATCTAGGTGTATCTGAAAAATTGTATAACCAGTGTGATCTAATGCTCTGCCATGGATACAGGGGAGAAAGGGGGGGGGGGGACACCCAGTGTACTTTATAAAACGCCCTACACAATCCCATAGGGTAATGAGAGCCATGGGCATGGTGGAAATATCATCCCGGGAGCTGTGGCAGTAGGGTCCCGCAGCAAGCAGATCGGCACAAAAGACACATGTGAGAAGGTGTCGCTAGGAATGGAAAGGCTGCATTCTCAGTGATGTCACTGGTCTCCAGGGAGTGGATTGGCTGCGGCAGCTAACACCACGGTCAGTCTGTCTTTGCTTTGTACAGGCTCAGCAGCTGTAACTTTCCGCACCCACCTGTAAATCCTGCCGCTGTAATCCGCCACTCCTGTGTCCCAGATAAAGGCGGCTGATGAGACGATGTTCTGTCAAATTATCCAACTCGTCAAACTCCAACCACCTCACCTCTGATTTCTTTAAACCATCAGTAATTGGAAATTTTGACGAATTGCTGTTTGGACACAACACTGGCAACTGAATACAGCCCAGTTCAGGAAGATTTTTGCTGTTTTGACACCACAGCGGCCTCGGAGGCGGCCATTTTGTTGGTTAGTTTCGGAGCAATCAACAATCTTTGTATTGTTGAAACATGTGATATAGGGAACTTTTTTTTAGATTGTAAGCTCCATGAGGACAGGGACTGATGTAATTGTACAGTATGTAAAGTGCTGCAAAAATTGATGGTGCTTTGTAAATGCATGTAATAAAAAAAAACAAAGGGAAGATGAGTGTGTGCTGTATGGGGAGCATGGGGATGTATTGCTTTGCCCTGCATGGAGAAAGCACAGGTTCACTTTGTAACTTTCCCCATTCAAGGTATTATTCCAAAATCAAGGATAAAATAAATTCAATACCATAAGGTGCCTTTGCATCTAAACCAGTTTTTCTCAACCTATTCAACACAGAGGAACCCTTGAAATTCCTTTCTGGTGTGTGTGTGTATATATATATATATGTGTGTGTGTATATATTGTATTTATCGGCGTATAACACGTGCCGGCGTATAACACGCACCCCAAGTTTAGGAGGAAATTTTAGGGAAAAAAACTTTTAGGAGGGAAGTTTAAGGAAAAATAACTTACATTTAAATGCAGCCTTGTCAGTGTCCATTGCAGCCTTGTCACAGTGCAGCCTTGTCAGTGTCCATTTCAGCCTTGCCCCAGAGTCGCCGTGCAGCATTGCCCCAGTGTCGCCGTGCAGCCTTGCCCCAGTGTCGCTGTGCAGCATTTTAAAATTGGCGCCGAGACTGTGCGGACGCCGCCGAGAACGCAGGGACTGGGCGGAGCCGCCGCCGAGATACACATAGCCGAGTGTACTCGGCTTTTCTCGGCTCCGCTCACAGTCACGCCGGGTCCCGCCCTATGATGGACATAACACAGGTCCAATGGCGGGACTGGGCGTGACTGTGAGCGGAGCCGAGAAAAGCCGAGTACATTCGGCTATGTGTATCTCGCTCCGCTCCGCTCAGTCAGCGGAGACAGCTCAAGGATGTGGGTATCGGCATATAACATGCACCCACGATTTTCCCCTGATTTTCAGGGGAAAAAAGTGCGTGTTATACGCCGATAAATACGGTATATATATATATATATATATACACACACACACACACACATATATATACACACACACATATATACACACACACACACATATATACACACACACATATATACACACACACATATATACACACACACACATATACACACACACACATATATACACACACACATATATACACACACACATATACACACACACGATATATAAGTGGGACGTTTCTTAGGAAGAATGCGCCTTACACTTGTGGTCATTGTGAAGAATTTCCCCCTTTATAGAAAGCTAAACAGACCATTGGTGTCAGTGGGAACTTATCTGAGAGGCAGAAATTGCTCATTGCTCAAGGGTACCCCTAGCAACCTCTGGACGAACCCAAGAGTTCCATGGAACACTGGTTGAGAAGCTCTGATCTTAACATTCCTCTAAACATATGTGTTTTTAATCCTTCCCCTGTAAATATGACCAAATAAACTTTTTTTTTTACAGGAATGTACGGCAGAAGATGCCCCCGGTCGTCGGGGCCGTGACACAGTTTCATGCCTGGTGGCACATACTGACTGGTCTGGGTTCTTACCTGCATATTTTATTTAGGTAAATCCCCATTATTGCCCCTTTTTTGTGGCACTTCTTTAACTGATTCCATATTGCTTATTACCAAAGAGAAATTGTTGCTTCTGTGTGCCTTAAAAAATTGTACAGGACACCAGCATATGCTGTCTGCTCACCATGGAAGCTCCAGAACACCACCCCCAAGTTGAAACGTTCAGACACTACACTCTTAGAGACCTGTACTGTAGAAGCCGTGCCCATAATAAACAGGTGGAGGGAAAGTGACTAGTCATCAGTTGTGCCTGTAGGCCCCCGGCAGCTGATCTTTTCCCCCCTATTACTGACTTGATATACCTTGTTCTGCTCTTTTGTGAAGGCGACCATCTTGGTAGAGGCAGGACTGCTCTTCCTCATGTCAGAACTTTCTGCTGGAGGATTGGCCAAGAATCAGCAGGAGAGATGATGGAAGGGTAGATCCATAGAATGGGATGAAACATAATCGGGGAGGTTTTTTGTACTGCAGATCCCCAGTTTCAGCTTCCTCTTTGGCAAGGAGAACAGCGAGCAGGACAGTAAAGACATCACCAAATCTGGATAGACTAGCAGAGGGCAGCAGTGCCTTGTATGGTCTCACACTGCAGATATATAGCTGTAGGGCTACTCAACAGGACAAATAGAATTTTTAGGGTACTGAGTAGTAGGGCTGGGAAAAAAATCGATTTTAATCTTGAGTCGAGTTTTGAGCTCAAATCGATTCAGTTTTGAAGAAAAAAAATTTTTCCCTTCAAAGTTTCCGTAGCAGGACTGCAGGGGGCGTATCCGGAATGGCACTGGGCAGCGTTAACCCAATTACATCTACTCGCTGCAGCCGCCGTCTGCCTACCTGATCAGCGTGTCATGCAGACAGACGGCGGCCATTGCAGTGTTCAAAAGCCGCGCCTCCCGAGTCCTCGTCGTCTGTGATAGGCGGAACACTCAATTTCACAGCAGGCAGTATTCAGCCTATCACAGACATCCTCTCATCCTCGTCTGTGTTATGAGGATGATCATGATAGGCGGAACACTGAATGCTGGGAAATTGAGTGTTCCGCCTATCACAGACAAGGAGGAGGCGCGGCTTTTGAATACTGGAATGGCCACCGGTGTAGCAGTAAAATCCGTATACCATGAAAATCTGCATCAGGTACGGGCACAGTGATTGAAGCATGGGCACAGTGAGACACGGGCACAGTGAGGCATTGGGACACAGTTCAATTCAACTAAGAGTAAACTCAGGATTTTTTGTTGTTTTATTAGCTAAATCCAAATACAGTATTAATTTGGATGTTTAACAATCTTTGTTGCACACTGCAAAAAACAACAAAAGGTCACAAGCGCTAAATTGGTGGATAAAGAAAAAAATATAATGGATGATAATAATAATAATAAGAAAAAAATCCCCAATATTTTGGGAAGTACAAAGTATCCAAAAGGGGGAAAAAACAGGATCCAGCGCAGCAAGAAAAAATTCGTACCCAGAAGTACAAAATACACAACATGCACACAATATAATCCAGCGCTCATGGAACATACATTATTAACTATTGAAAACTCTTGAAGAATTGATAAAAAAGCTTAGTCCATTTATCACAATAAAGAGAGGGATCCAATCCCAAATGTGCAGAGGGCAAATTAATCTTAACTCTCCAGTTACCAGTGGTGACAAACTTGTTAAACTTGCAGTGACATACGTGGAGCAAGGAGGGGTTAAAAAAGTCAAAACAAAGCCTGTGGCATGGTCGAGAGTGAGGTGCGCTACGGCCCATGTCCTCCCCATGGCTATGGGTGAGGTGAAGGCCAGTATCAACATCTTCCTCGGGCCAAATGTGCATTGGGTTGCGGAACTTAGCCCTGCTATGCTGGAATCTCCCTTTGCTCCCATCAACAGAGTCCATACACCGATCACAGTCCAACTGTTAGTTTTATTTCGTAGCTCCACAACAAACAATATATGGCAGGATACGGTGGGATGAGCAGGCCGAGGCACTATCCGGATTGTAGTCCCTACACCCCCCTGTGCTATGACCAGGGGTTGCAGGAGTCTTGATTAGAACAACTTCGCTGCGCTGCGGCCCCTATCAGGGGAAGATGACCCTCCAAGGGAGTTACCGGAGGCCCGTCCGTCACCGGGTTGACGCTGCTCCGGAGTCTTCAGACGGGTGACCTCCCCAGCCTCCTCACCTCAGATGCGGGTCCCCTCGCAAGGGGCACCCTGGAATCACTTCACCCTCGCGGGACCCGGTCGAAGTCACCAGGTCCCAGGCCTTCTACAAAGTACCTCACCCCAGGCTGAAGGTGCCTGGGATGGACTCCAACTCCAGCTTCATTCCGGCCAGGCCTAGGGTGCCCAGGCCGGAACCTTGAACCGCCCGTACCCAGGCCGAGGGCGCCTGGGTACGTCAAGAGATGATCCCCCAAAAGACCTCGTGGCAAGGGCGTCTCCCCCTTTTATCTCCTCCCATCGACACCACGGCGGGTTCCCCGCCCCAGCCGTACCATCTCCAGGAAGGGACAAAAAGGGTAACACTGTGGTAGTGATTCTACCTCGAGCCTGTAGGTACCCCGCCACCCACAGGCCAAGGAGAATATTGCACCACCCAATCCTCCACGAATAACAAAAAGGGGTCTAATCCCTGACATAATTACACACCTGGGTCTCTCTACCCCCAGGTGTATCCCACTAACTTTGAAGACCCCGCTACATAATAAAAAAAAAAATCGAATCGTAAATCGAGTTTTTTATAAAAAAATCGCAGATTTTTTTGGGGGGGAAAATCGCCCAGCCCTACTGAGTAGGCAGATTTAAAATTTGAAGATGTTCCTATAACACAACACTGCAAATCTTTACTTGCTGTGTTCGGATCCACTTTAAAGTGGAGGTCCCACTAAAAAAAGCCAGCAGCTACAAATACAGCAGCTTCTGACTTATAATATATGGACACTTGCCTGTCCAGCTGGCCCGCGATGTTGGCAGCCAAAGCCGATCTGTCGCTCGAGAATCGGCTGCTGCTGCTGCCGCCATGCTCGGTAAGGGAATCAGGAAGTGAACCCTACTGCGCGAGTTGCGCTGCGCGTCTTCACTGGTCCCCGCTGTGTTCTGGGAGCTGTGTGTCTCCCAGAAGGGGGGGGGGAAGGAGTAGGCGCCGGAAGTGGCGTAGATCACCGAGGTGATCTATGCCAGGAAGTGGGAGCAAATACCTGTATTACACAGGTATCTGCTCCCCCCCTCTCCCCTGAAAGGTGCCAAATGTGACACTGGAGGGGGGGGGAGAGTTCCAAAAAGTGGAAGTTCCATTTTTGGGTGGAACTCCACTTTTAAGGGCCAGTTCACACCACAAAAATGCACTCCGGATATGTTCCGGGTCAGTTTTTGCTTACAGTTCACACCACACGCAGTTCCAGTGCGTTTTTTATCCAATTTGCTAGGTTCCAGTACAGTTCTAGTACCTGTGCAGAAAAAATGCAGCATGCTCTTTTTTTTTTTTTTTTCTGCACCGGAAACTGACTGCACTGGTGTGAACTAGAGCCAGTGGAATACATGGAAAACACTTTGCATGCATTTTTAGTGCAGAAAAGTGCACAGAACTAAGGGGTTAATCCTCTGCGGTCCTCAACACACAGGGGTTGACTTACTAAAACGGGAGAGTGGAAAATCTGCTGCAGCTGTGAATGGTAGCCAATAAACTTCTAACTTTAGCTTGTTCAAAAAAAGCTTTTTGCAAAAAAACAAACAAACTTGAAGCCGATTGGTTGCTATGCAGAGCTGCACCTGATTTTGCACTCCCTGGTTTTAGTATAGCAGACCCCATAGAATTCACAGGATTGTGATGCATCATACGTTGCCACTCAAGAGTTCTTTATGGAATCTCCAAACACCTGGTTTAAGTTGTACTTCATCTTTACAATCCCAGTTTCTTCAGTGTTACAGCTTTGATGGCTGAGTATTGTGACATGGGCAGAAAGGACATGATATGGGTGCTTCTGTTAATGCTTGTGTACATTTTATAGGCTCTGTAGGTCTCAAACTATTGCAAAAAAGTCTTCCATTCATCACTACGGTAAATGTGGGTACTTTTTTCTTTTTCTTTTTTGCAATCCTATTATAGGAGAAGTACAGCCAAAGCATGTTATGCTGTACTTCTCCTGGGGATCACAGGAGTGCAGTTCGTTTCAGCAGACAGCGGGCTGAAGACCACGGTCGGCCGACCATCACAGGGCTGGTCCAGGCTGGGGTATGATTGCGAACATATGGTTGGGATCCACCCAGGAGCCTGGACCAACATCCGGCTCAGCCTCTTAGCAATCCGCTGAGAGCCTGAGCCAGCCGCTCCCTCCACAGCCCAGTTTTCCAGAGAGCATGGGGGGCGGGGGGGAGCAGAGAGCGGTGACTGACCGTCACCAGTTATCTGCTCACGGAGCTGTGAGTCTAAAGCCTTGTACACACAATCGGATTTTCTGCAGACAAAAAGCGCAGGACTTTTTTGTCTGAAGGGCGTTGGCCGGGAACTTGTCTTGCATACAAACGGCAAGGAATTGTTGGCCAACAAACACGAAACTACGTAGTTTTTCAGCTCTTTAGTGCCACCCTTTGGGCAACTTCTGCTAATGTTGTGTTATGGTGAGCATTGCTTCTGAGCAAGTGTGTTTGTACTTTGGAGTTTTGTCCAAAGGACTTGTGTACACACGATCGGATAATCCGACATCACACAATTGTTGGCAGACAATTTTAAAGCATGCTATCCAACATTTGTCCGCGGAAAATCCGACAACAATTGTCCGATGGAGCGTACAAACGGTCAGATTTTTCGACAACAGCCTGTCATCACACAATTCCCGTTGGATAATCCGATCGTGTGTATGAGGCTTTAGAGCCCGGTGGGGGACAGATGCAGCATCGGTCCACCTAGGTAAGTATGACTTCTAAAAAAGCAAAAGCAAGTCACCCCACACTTATGGATGTATGTCACAGCATTCCAAGGGTGGATCTGCATTTTTAGGAGTCTTATGATATGACTATCCTTCAGTAGTAGAACTTGCCGCCTTTGTATGTGGTTCACAAGCTGTCATGATTTAGTGACTATGATGTA
This sequence comes from Rana muscosa, assembly GCA_029206835.1. NCBI lineage: Eukaryota > Metazoa > Chordata > Amphibia > Anura > Ranidae > Rana > Rana muscosa. Next base: position 1,065,885,781 of record CM055117.1, read on the forward strand.
GCGTGCTAAATAATTTTATTTTTATTTTATTGCTTTATTTTGAAGTTTTTTATGTGCTTTGTTGCAGTTTGTACACACGAACTCTCTTCCTTAAGTATCGGCCAAAGGTGAAGGTGAGTACTTCTAGTGTGTGACCTCTAGCTCCATTATACTGCATGTTGTGTGTTTTTTTTAAGAACTAAGGATAGCACTCGGAGAGGATGTGAGAACCACCATGGCTGCTAAATCTGCATTTTGCTCAAGTAACACTGGGGTTGATTTACTAAAACTGGAGAGAACAAAATCTGCTGTGCATAGGAACCAATCGGCTTCTAACTTCAGCTTGTTCAATGAAAGGGTAAGTTGACCTTTACAGAAAAATCTGTAAGGTGAACTTACACAGGACATCCTCCTCCTGAGTGTACAGCGTACATTTTTGTAAATATTTTATTATATATTTTCATGTGACAACACTGAAGAAATGACACTTTGCTACAATGTAAAGTAGTGAGTGTACAGCTTGTATAACAGTGTAAATTTACTGTACCCTCAAAATAACTCAACACACAGCCATTAATGTCTAAACCGATGGCAACAAAAGTGAGTACACCCCTAAGTGAAAATGTCCAAATTGGGCCCAAAGTGTCAATATTTAGTGTGGCCACCATTATTTTCCAGCACTGCCTTAACCCTCTTGGGCATAGAGGTCACCAGAGCTTCACAGGTTTCCACTGGAGTCTTCTTCCACTCCTCCATGATGACATCACAGAGCTGGTGGATGTTAGAGACCTTGCGCTCCTCCACCTTCTGTTTGAGGATGTCCCACAGATGTCCAATAGGGTTTAGGTCTGGAGACATGCTTGGCCAGTTCATTACCTTTACCCTTTAGCTTCTTTAGCAAGGCAGTGGTCACCTTAGAGGTGTGTTTGGGGTCGTCATGTTGGAATACTGCCCTGCGGCCCAGTCTCCAAAGGGAGGGGATCATGCTCTGCTTCAGTATGTCACAGTACATGTTGGCATTCATGGTTCCCTCAATGAACTGTAGCTCCCCAGTGCCGGCAGCACTCATGCAGCCCCAGACCATGACACTCCCACCACCATGCTTGACTGTAGGCAAGACACTTGTCTTTGTACTCCTCACCATGTTGCCTCCACACACGCTTGTCACCATCTGAACCAAATAAGTTTATCTTGGTCTCATCAGACCACAGGACATGGTTCCAGTAATCCAGGTCTTTTGTCTGCTTGTCGTCTGTTAAACTGTTTGCGGGCTTTCTTGTGCATCATCCAACACATTTACATGTTTCACCTTAAACCACTCAAGTGTTGCTTTAGCAGTGTGTTTGGGGTCATTGTCCTGCTGGAAGGTGAACCTCCATCCTAGCCTCAAATCACACACAGAGTGGTACAGGTTTTGCTCAAGAATATCCCTGTATTTAGCACCATCCATCTTTCCCTCAACTCTGACCAGTTTCCCAGTCCCGACTGCTGAAAAACATCCCCACAGCATGATGCTGCCACCACCATGTTTCACTGAGAGGATGGTTTTCTTTGGGTGATGTGATGTGTTGGGTTTGTGTCAGACATAGCGTTTTCTTTGATGGCCAAAAAGTTCAATTTTAGTCTCATCAGACCAGAGCACCTTCCTCCATACATTTTGGGAGTCTCCCACATGCCTTTTCACAAACTCAAAATGTGCCATTTTGTTTTTGGCTGAAAGTAATGGCTTTCTTCTGGCCACTCTACCATAAAGCCCAACTCTATGGAGCGTACGGCTTATTGTCGTCCTATGTACAGATACTCCAGTCTCTGCTGTGGAACTCTGCAGCTCCTCCAGGGTTACCTTAGGTCTCTGTGCTGCCTCTCTGATTAATGCCCTCCTTGCCCGGTCCGTGAGTTTTGGTGTGCGGCCGTCTCTTGGCAGGTTTGCTGTTGTGCCATGTTCTTTCCATTTGGTTATGATAGATTTGATGGCGCTCCTAGGAATCATCAAAGATTTGGATATTTTTTTTATAACCTAACCCTGACTTGTACTTCTCAACAACATTGTCCCTTACTTGTTTGGAGAGTTCCTTGGTCTTCATGGCAGTGATTGGTTAGTGGTGCCTCTTGCTTAGGTGTTGCAGCCTCTGGGTCCTTATAAAAAGGTGTGTATATGTAATGACAGATCATGTGACACTTAGATTGCACACAGGTGGACATCATTTCACTAGTTATGTGACTGCTGAAGGCAATTGGTTGCACCAGAGCTTTTTATGGGATTCATAACAAAGGGGGTGAATACATACGCACATGCCAATTATCATTTTTTATTTCTGAAAAATAGTTTTATGTATTTATTTTTCTAATTTTACTTCACCAACTTAGACTGTTGTGTTCTGATCCATCACATATAATTCAGATTAAAAAAACATTGGATGCATTAAGGTGAAAAAACACAAAGGTTTACAACCCCTTTTAATTAATTAATATCTTTAAATTAATATTCATTTATTGTCATCTGTTATTGGCACCTTTTTTAAAGCGGTGTTAAAAATCCTGCATGCTGCATTTTTGGTGCATATTTGGTCAGGTAAAAACAAATGCACCTTATTGAAAACGCAGCAAGAAAACATAAAAAATGCGGCCGCAGGTAAACACTTTACTGTGCTGAGAGTGCACTCCCAGCACAGTAACGACTGTGTACCGGAAAGTTCCTGATGCACACTTGCGACCGGGAGCTTTCCGATCTGTGACCTCCAATCACGGCGGTTACATGATCGGAATGCCCGTCTCCCAGCATTTACATGCTCTTAAAGGGCCGGGAGGTAGCAGCAGACAGGGGTTAATCCACAGTGGCTAGACGCAACTAAATTAGGTAAGTATCCAAATCTAAAAAGGAATTGAAAGCTATTCATGCAAGTACAGTCGGGTCCATAAATATTGGGACATCGACACAATTCTAATCTTTTTGGCTCTATACACCACCACAATGGATTTGAAATTAAATGAACAAGATGTGCTTTAACTGCAGACTTTCAGCAGTATATGTAGTATTACATGTGAGAGGCATTTTCTTGCTTTAAATTTCTTGTTTTCTTTTGCACAGTTCATGTTTGGCATGTGGCCGATGATTGTGGTGGAACCTCCGAAGAAACACTGACAAAGCCTAACCGAAGATCCACACCAACATTCCAGAACCAGTCCCGGCAGAGTGTGACGCAACTTATCTCCAGCGTTCTGAATACGTACATTACATATATGCATCTATGTATAGCTACAATACACGTGTGCGTACTCCTGACCGTGTACGCACATCTTTTATACCAAGTTATATAAGTGTTGGTTGCACTGGTACTGCCAGTTACAGACAGAACTTCACTGTTTGGTTTTTGAAACTATTGGATAAGTCGTTGGACTGTACAACTTTTTTTTTTTTTTTCTACTTTTCTAAAAAAATAATAAACTTTCTAATTGCCACTTAAATCTGCATTTGCATCCCGCTCCGGAGTCCCTGCTTTGTACAGGAGGTGGGGTCCTCCTATACACAGCAGGGTGGGAGAGGGTCTAAGTTTATCCGGAGATAGGCTTTAATAATACAGCCCAAACGCCATTGACTCTAATGGGCCATATAAAAATAATAATACAGCAATCCCGGTAAACAAGTGTTACAACCTCATCCTAATCCCAGGTGGGCGACGTTATGCGCACAGACTGTTGGCACAACTTATTTGGCAAATTAGATTTTTTTATTTTATTTAGCAGTTATGGACTGTTTCTGCCAAAGTTGTGCAAAAAGAGAATAGTGCTGTTCAAGTGACCTCTGCAGCATTTTATATTTAGAAATGAGACTGCTGCTACAAACCATCTGAAAAAAAAAATGGTTTCCTACAAATAAAATGGTGTGCCTGTGCCGTCAATGAAGAGACATCGAGGACTGCAGGTTCTTCCAGGACTGTCAATCTCCTGATGCCTACTTCATAGGGGCTGTTGGGAAGAACCACTGAGAGCTGCGGGGGGGGGGAGACCAGGAGATCAGCTCTCTGTTTAGCAACACGGACAGTGGGGGAGGGAAGTATTTTACTTGGCATACCCAATATTGAATGTTTGGTGGACAGATGATTTATGTTTAGAAACAGTGCCTAACTTATTTCTTAATAAATTTGTATTGATCCTTTATGAAGAATCTTGTGTTGTGTCCATTTTGTATTATTATGAATTGATGAACCTTACAGCAAAACTCCAAAAAGCTTGAATACGTTGTTGAAATCCATCTATGTGAAATCTTTTCCCTACCGACGGTGTTGTAATTCTATTTAGCGAGTCTTGTGATTGAGACACTCCCTACAGGGGTGACACCACTATTGCAACTTCCTGTCTGATGCTTCTCCTTCCTAAGCCTCGTACACACGATCGGATTTTCTGCAGACAAAGCGTAGGACTTTTGTCTGAAGGGCGTTGGCCAGGAACTTGTATTGCATACAAACGGCAAAGAATTGTCGGCCAGCAAACACGAAACTACGTGGTTTTTCAGGTCTTTTGCGCCACCCTTTGGGCAACTTCTGCTTCATGTTGTGTTATGGTGAGCATTGCTTCTGAGCATGCGTGTTTGTACTTTGGAGTTTTGTCTGACGGACTTGTGTACATACGATCGGATAATCCGACAACACACATTTGTTGGCAGACAATTTTAAAGCATGCTATCCCACATTTGTTGGCGGAAAATCCGTCAACAATTGTCCGATGGAGCGTACAAAACGGTCGGATTTTCCGACAACAGCCTGTCATTACACAATTCCCATTGGATAATCCGATCGTGTGTACGAGGCTTTAGTCCAGCAGGCAGACAGCTGTGACCCCTATCTGTTCTCCCTTCCTGCTCCTGAGAGGTGTCTAACCTCGTCCCCCCTTCCAGCTCCCGACACCCTAAATATGTTTTATAAAAAGTCAAGATTGGAGTAAAAGTTCAGCTGTTGATCTCTCAAAGCGGTTCTTCACTCCTG